>CM077160.1:6274109-6862379 GCA_039583875.1 Platanthera guangdongensis | reverse complement strand
TAGCTATATCGCTTTATATAGATAAGATATATATAATAAATAATAAGTAGGGGTTTGCATTCTTGGAGGCATCGAAGAAGGTGACCGAGAACCCCATGTATGCAAATGTGGTGGTTGGGCTCCATGTTGACGGATCTGACTCGTATGCGAATTTTGGTCGCGACTGCAGGATATTGCCTATAAACCCCAAGCCTGCCATATTTTTACATAATAGAAAATATATGTGTTAGACTTTAAAATATTATTTTTCTACGAAATGCTTTATAAAAAAACACAAACAAATGCACAAATTTAAAATATCTGATTAAATATTGGCCCTAAATGATGACTAAATTATTAGGCATCACCGCGGCACCTCGATTCTTAGTATTATCAATCGCCTCAACTTTCAGAGCGGATTTCACTATCTCAGCATAACTTTCAGCTCTATAAGCGCAAGCCAATAGCTGGACATCGCTTCGAAGTCCTCCGAGAAAACGTTTCACTCTCCATGCCTTTGAAGCTACCAAATCAATAGCAAATCTACTTAACTTTCTAAATTCGATCTCATATTTGCTCACAGTGAGTTGTCTCTGCTTCAGATGTCGGAAATTATTCATCAGGCAGTCATGCTCTACCGATTGTAAAAACTTCTTAAGCAACATTCCATTTGAAGGAATCCCACAAACACTCGTCTGTCAGAGTCTCCTTCTCTCGAATCCACCAGCTCTTAGCCAAACCCTTCAAATGTTAGGCACCAACCATCACTTTCTGGCTTGTAGAGATTCCCGAGTACGAGAACATATCCTCTATGGCAATAATCCAATCGTCCAGTGCTATGAAGTCGGCTCTCCCGTCATAGGTGGGAGGTCCCAATCGCTGGAAGTGTGATATAAAGTTCATCTCTAGTGGCAGTAGAACTGGGGTCACCAGGGGAGGAGGAGGAACATGTTCACCTTGACCCACTGCAGGGTCTTGCACCACCGGCTGTTGCCCTAAGGTGGCAGTCAACAGCGATTGAATCTGAGATTGCATTGCAATCAACTGCCTTGACAGAGCCTCATTGCTCTATTGCAACCCTTCGATTATAGCTTCACCCTGCGCACCTGATGGCTCGGCCTCAGACTGGGGAGTCGACCTAGTCGCAATATGCTTTGGCGGCATTTCTAAAAATACACATAGACAGCTCATTAAAACACTAGCTTAAAACTAGTACTACACCACTTAGTTCAGACCATACTTGAATAGACACTTGCTCTTGCTGCAAACTTGCTCTGGTATTTCTAAATGATGTTATGTCCTACTTAGGATGATATACTCTCATCTTATTGACTCTTATGTATATGATATGAATGCACGAATTCTTTATTCTTATTTAAAATCATGTGTGTACATGTGTCATCATGTAAATCTTAACTTAGCACGTGTTCTTATGCAATGATATGTTATGCATGCAGTGTTATACATTCTAAAAAATGTCTTAATGCATGCTATGAGAGGCGTACATATGAAATGTTATGCATCTCGTACTACATAACATCGCATGCAACGAAAGAGAAAACGTGTTAATGGGCATCCATGTGATGGTGGTTATGCATCACATACTACATAACCGTCACATGTTGCCACATATGGTGGATTCAAATACAAACACATATTATGCATCTCATACTACATAATATGACATGTATACTTCTTATCATGCTATGAGTGTAGTGACTATGCTTCGGCTAAGATATACTGATGACACATTGGTATGTGTATGCAAATGAATGGAGGAATTAAAACTTTATCAGATTGGCTGGTTCGACCAACTTGTCAAACCAACCTCCTTCTGATACTAACTATCACAACCCGTATTTTCTACGTATTAAATAATACGTCATAGTAAGAGAAAATACACGTCGTGATGCCACACGTTCCAGGGAACAAACTACAGGCGCTCAAGCAAACATTTAAACCTACAATCCTAGTACTTTTCATGAAAATCATGAGTTATAGTTTTAAAACGGGATTTAAATTAAGTTTTGAATGACTGTGTCTCGGTTCTGTGGATCGACTCATCCACACTAACGGTGTACATAGAAATAACGCAATGGAAAATACTTAGTTTGATTTACTTTATCATCCTATATGATCATGAAAACCAATGATAAACATGATATGCAAACCTCTAGGTTTAGTGTGTATATACGAAAGAACTTTTATAAACCTTTAAAATAAGTATTTTTCATTTTGAAAGATTCTATGTAATGAAGGTATAAATCCTTTTAATTTTATACTTAAAATACCTAACATGCAAGCATAACATAAAACTTCCCATAGAGCATGTAAGCTATACAAAACCAGCAAGAAAGTAAACTAGCAGTTAGCAAAGTGTCCAAAATCACAAACAAGCTATGGGCATCAACAACCTGACACGAACCCACAGAAACACATGAGTATGTCTGAACTAAGTAAAAACAAAACTATAACCAACAACCTACCTCATGACGGTGAGGTGAAAAGTCACTGCTACAACGGCTATGCTGAAAACACCAGCCCTAGCTCCACAAACATCTACTGTCCTGAATCTGAGGCATTCAAAAAGAGAACGCCTCAGCAAGAAAGTACAAGTAGTAGCAAGAAATCAAATGTAGAAAGGTAAACGATGGTCAACAGAGGTACCAACCCAAGACCGAATATACTGAAAGAAAGGTACAATATGTATGATAAGTAAACAGTGAGAAACTTACGCGAGCATCCATGTATGCCAGGCTACACCAAATATGGTGGGGAGCAATATTCTAAAGGTACAGTTATAATATGACAACCTAAACATATATCAAAGGTCCTAATAGTTTAAACAAAAAAATCAATTATTAACACTGGTAAACATCCGGCAAATATGGGGGGAGTTACTTCCGCCAACACACCCACATAGCAAACTCCACAAGGGCCCCATGGGAAACACCGGTAAGCATCCAACAATAGTGGGGGGAGATACCTCCGCCAACACACCCACCAACTCCACGAGCACCCAAGGGAAAAAGAAGTGGTCTCATAACTCGACACACCAAAATTGGAAAATATCCAGTAACTGTGGTGGGAGATACCTCCGCCAACACACCAGTAGTAACCCAACAACACCGGAGAAAATCTCGTAAGGTACAAAAGCTCAAAATACAGGACGTTGTGGCGGTGGTTTAGTCCACTAACACCAACAGCCCTAAAACAACTACTTATATCTCGAGAATGGCACAACCGACTAGACCTGACATCCCTAACTTTAGCGTATTGATCTTACCAAGACAATCATGCCTTATCGGATAATCAACTAGGCTCGCCGAACAACTCATCAAATAGACTTGACCAAATGGAGGCTCACTCAATAAATGAAGAAACTTTACAACGGATTAACGACTAAGTTATCGGACTATATGGACTTACGCGAAATTTCACGGTTGATTTTGTAAATAAGGACATCAATTTGTCGGGTAGAAAACAAGTGAGGATCAAAGCATGCCAAATCTTGATTTTAAGTGAGATTAAAATGGTGCAAAAATGATCATACCGCAATAGGAATGAGAGGAAAGGAAGAAAACCACCACTTGCCTCGATTTTGTCCGGAATCATCCTCCGAAATACCCCACGTCATAGATCGGTTCGAAAGAAGGCACGACAAAGTAAAATCTACAGGAAATTGGCCAAAACAGCGGTTAGGGCTGAAAAACCTCGCATGAAAAGATCCCCAAAATGGGAAATACACAACACACGCACGTAGCTCTGGCGAGAGATTTCCGGATCTATGCTCCGTTGAAGATTTCATCCAACGAGGCTCCCGGAATCGCAGCCGGAAGTTCACGAATGGAAGGAGTCATCGCTTTCGCCTCTTTGGTTCCGGTCAGTCTTTTGGAGAAGATGAATGGGGTTTTCTCTAACCTTAAGCCTTTATATAGTTATTAATTATTAGAAGGATAATAATGTTATTAATAAGTACAAACTTATGCGCAGGCATCGCGAGAAACGAAAATAGAGGCTTAAGATGGTTTCATATCGAAAAGTGATCAACATTAGGGTTGTAGATATCGTCGAGATGAACAAATTTCATGTTAGTCATTTTTTTTGATGGCGTTTTGACCCTCAAAACAGCACCCAAAAGTTCGCAAGAGGCGCAGGAACGAATTTCTCAAGCGAAAGGATTTTTCGAAAACCAAGATGGTTTTTCGAAAAACCATCCTGATTTTTCGAAAAAACATCCTAATTTTTCGTAAAACCATCCTGATTTTTCAAAAAAACCATCATGATTTCTCGGGAAATCATCTTGATTTCGCGAGAATTCACCCGCATTTCTCGAGAAATCACCTGATCTCTCGAGAAACCAGTTTTCGACTTTTGTTTCTGGATAAAATGACTATACAGGGCTAAGTGCACCCCGATTCGAACGAAATTCGCACTGTAGGCGAATGTTAGCGCTATGAATCTAAGGGCAAAGACAAAACTAAAATCCGACATACCATTCTCGAGATATTAATTTCAAAATTTACTACAAACGTAAATAATACAAAACTACAAACGCGCACTGTGACTCCAAAAATGCTCTGATCGCGACGAAACTTGACGAGCAAGTCCAAAATTAATTAGCTTAATTTTTCTGTTGGGTACATTGGTTCTAATGTACCTGATTTGAAGAAGCCTCACCCAACTCAATGATATACATCAAAATGTATTTGATGTGTTTTGAGTTTACTTGTGCAGGCTAAGTATTTACAGGAAAGAAGAAAAGTTTCTAAGTCCATGTGTCAACACCCAGAGGGAAAGTGTCGACACTTAAGAAGACTTGTGTCGACACCCAGGCAAGCTGTGTCGACACTTGGAGTCATTGTGTCGACACCAGGGTTGCTGAGTCGACACCAGACAGAAAGTGTCGACACGAGGAGCTGTGTCGACACTTAACAGTTGTGTCGACACCTAGTGAAGCTGTGTCTACACCATAAAGTGTCGACACTTGGAGGCTGTGTCGACACTCAGCAAAAGTCTGCAGAGACTAAGTACAAGTGTCGACACTCAGAACTATGTGTCGACACTCAATAGAAGAGTCAACACTTGAAGTAAGTGTCGACACCCAGAACAATGTGTCGACACTTAGCTGAAGACTCAACACTTGAAGAAAGTGTCGACACAAGGAGCTGTGTCGACACTTAGCAAAGAATAGCAAAGTTCAACAAAATATTCTAAGTACAAGTGTCGACACTAAGGGAATGTGTCGACACTCAGCCAGATTCTTGACATAAGAAGAAAGTGTCGACACCCAGAGCAATGTGTCGACACTCAACAAGTATCAACAATGAAGATGTGTCGACACCAAGAAGCAGTGTCGACACTTAACAGATTCAATACATGAAGATGTGTCGACACAAAGGTGTTGTGTCGACACTTAGAAGAATTCAGCAAAATGTTGAAGAACAAGTACTTGTGTCGACACTCAATTTCAGTGTCGACACATGAAGAAGAAGTAGTGTCGAGATACAAAATCTACAACACAAGGAGTTGTGTCGACACCTTGTAGACTAGTGTCGACACTTAGACAACATGTGTCGACACTTGGTCTATAAGTGTAGACACTTAAAGACAGAAAGTCTCGACACTTAAAGACAGTTACAAAATTTTCAAGAACTGACTGGATGACTTGACAGCTGCCATTACAGCCGGTCTACAGCACCTGTCAGAGTTGTCAGAATTCAGTTATGGACCGGACCAGCCGGTTACCATGAAGAAGGCCTATAAATAGGCCTATGTTGTCTACAGAAATTGATTGATCAAAGGGTTGTTGAAGTTGTCAAAGTTCAAATTATTAGTCAAGTATTCAACAAAGAAGATCTAGCTATTCCTTGAAAAATCAAGTGCAGATCTAAGAAGTTGGAGAGAGAGAGCTCCATCCAAGAAATCAGCTGTTGGAACTCAGCTGAGAAGAAGGATTCAGATTAGTCTGAATCTTAAGTAGCAGAGATCAAGGATCAACTGCAGAAGAAGTCAATCTTATTGAGTTCTACTTTCAAGAAATTTTGAAGAAAGCTAAGTCAGATTGAGTCCAGCTGAGTTCTTCCAAGAACTCATCAAGAATCTCACAACTTATCTCTCTTTCATCTAACTTGTTGAGTTTATTCATTTTGTATTCATTATAACTTGTAGGATCCTTAGGGATCTGAGATTGTAAGCCTGCAATTATAAAGGCTGAGGGTAGGAGAGTTATATCTCTGAGTGAAGGCCTTGGTGGCTGAGTGTAGGCCTTGGTGGCTGAGTGTAGGCCTTTGTGGCTGAGTGTAGGCCTTTGTGGCTGAGTGTAGGCTTTGTGGAAAAGCTGAGTTGTAGGGCCTTGGGCCTGAGGTGTAGGAACCTGTTTTGGGTTCTGAGATAGTGGAGGAGTTTGGCCGAATCTAGTACACTGCTAGATAGGCGAAGGGGGAAAGTGGATGTACCCAAAGCTTGGGGAACTACTATAAAACTCTGTGTCTACTGTGTGATTGTTGTTGGCTGTGATTGCTGCATATGTGCTGTGATATAGTAGATAGATTTCTATGATATTATCTGATTGCTGCCATAAAAGTTAAAAAGATTCAAGTCACCTATTCACCCCCCCCCCCTCAAGGTGATTAGGTACAATATCTTTCCAGTGGTATCAGAGGGAGGTTGCTCAAAAAGGACTAACTGTCTGAGGAGATCCTGTTGGCAGATTCAGGTTAAGTTAATTACAGATTCAAGAAAATCAAGAACCATGGGTTCCACTGAAAATCACAAGGAATTGGGGTCCATGAAGCTAACTATATGTAGGAAGGAAATCTTTGGCATATGGAAGGAAAGGGTAAGGCTGTTTATGGAGGCCTCAGACCCTAGGATTTATATCACAGTGAAGGAAGGGTCATATGTGCCCATGAAGGTGTCAGTCTTAGATGCAAATCAAAGAACACCAAAGGATTTCTCAGAAATGACAAAGGATGAGATTGTTCTAGCCACTATGGACAAGAGGGCTCAGAACATTATAGTGAGTGTCATAGATAATGCAACTTTTCATAATCTAATACACTGTAAGACAGCCAAAGAGATGTGGGAAACTCTTATTGTGTACATGGAGGGATCTGAAGAAGTTAGGCAAGACAGAAAATCCTTGCTAAATCAAGAGTATGAAAGTTTTAGACAAGGAAAGGGTGATAGCATAACTGAGTGCTATAAGAAGTTCTATAGGATAGTGAATGAACTCATGTCTTATGGAAGAGAGTTCAGTAATTATGAACTCAATGACAAGTTTCTAAGGTCCCTAACTAAAGATTGGGACACCAAGATCTGTGCCATTAGAGAAATGACTAAGTTGGGAGAAATTCCTCCACCTACACTGTTTGGCAAATTGTTGTCATATGAAATGCAGTTGACAGTGAGGAAAGAGGAGGAGAAATCAACAAGAAATGAACATAAGAAAAGAACAGTAGCTTTCAAGACAGAAGCCCCCAGAAAGTACAGGAGTAAGTCACCAACTCCACCTCCAAAGGTTGCTGAATCAGAGTCAGATGAGTCTGTCAGCACAAAGTCTGAAAGCAGTGAAAGTGATGAAGACTTTGCTGCCTTCACTAGACATTTTAAGAAGTTCTTGAAAAAGAAACAATGGAGGGCAAGGCCTTCTACATCACAGGAAAAGGAAGACTCTTATCAGAAAAAGAGGTCTTCAAAGAAAGACAAGAAAAAGTCAAAGTCTAGCAAAGCTACACTATCAAAAATTGTGTGCTATTGCTGTAATAGACAAGGTCATGTGATAGCAGATTGTCCAGAAAAGAGAAAGGAGTCTAGTGACAAGAAGAAGACTCATTTCAAAGGCAAGAAAGAAAAGTCATTTGTTGCCAAAAAGGAGAAGACCCTGTCAGATATCTCTTCTTCAGAAACTGAGTCAGATGCTGAGGCATATATAGGGATGTTTGCTGAAGAAGAAGAAGAAGAAGAGTTCATGCAGATTATGGAGTCTATATATGAACAAGAAGACAGTCAATGCTAAGGGCTAATGGCATTGACTGAAAGTGACAAAATCCTGGAGCAGCCAGGACCTAGTAAGGTACAAAGTTCAACTTTTAATTCAATTTCTTGTGCCAGTACAGAATCAGATTTATCCTCATCAAATGATGAGAGTGCATCTGAGTCTGAAGAGGATATTCATCAGTTGATGGATGAATACAAAGTTCTGTTGTAAGCTTACAAGAAGAGCAAGTCCTTAGCCAAAAGTCAGGCAAAGGAAATTGCTAATCTTAAAGCTGCTGCAACTGAGTTTGAGAAGTCATTTGATCAAAATCTTAATGAGATAGCCAGATTAAAGCACATAACTGTGATTCAAATGGGAACTATATCATTTAAGAATGATCAAATCAAGAGTCTGGAGATTAATCTTCAGAAGGAGAAGGACTTAGTTGCTAGGTTTTCTAAACCTAAGTCAGTACTGTCTTTAATTGATGAATTTGTTCATCACAAAGGCAAGGCTGGACTGGGTTTTACAAGACTTGCAAGGACTGTACAGTCCAAGTCCAAGTTCAAGGGCAAAGCCCCAACACTCAACAAGCCAGCTATGAATAAAATAGCTAAGACTGTACCTAAGCAAAGGTACAATAAGTTTGAGTGTTGGTGTTGTGGCAAGATTGGCCACTTTGCAATGGACTGTTAGCACAATGCTAGTGCCAAAGTGAGTAGCAATCTGCCTGTAGGAAATCCTGCAGGTAGCTTTGTCAGGATGCAAACTATCAAATACCAAGGACCCAAGAATACTTTGGGTTCTAAGGTTCATTAATCTGTTTTGCAGGTGAGTCCAAGTTGCCATGCCCCAATATGGTACTTGGACAGTGGATGTTCCAGACATATGACTGGAACAAAGGGATTACTAAGGGACTACATTCCAATCAAAGATGGTCCAAAAGTCACCTTTGGTGGTTCTGAAAAAGGAATCATCAAAGGGTTTGGTAACATTTCTAGTAACTTAGTTACCATTACTCAAGTGGCTTATGTTAAAGGGTTGAAACACAATCTAATAAGTATAAGTCAATTAAGTGATGTAGGGTATGACATCTCATTTGTTAAGAATGGTTGTCATATCAAGAGGTCAACTGATCAAGAGATCATTTTGACTGGTTATAGAAAGAGGAATGTCTACTACCTAGACATTATGTGTGAGACCAATGGTTTTCAAGTGTGTCTTGTAGCTGATGAGACAGTCTCTCATTGTGTCAAATGGCACAAGAGGCTAGCCCATCTAAACTACAAGACAATTGGCAAACTCTTTAGCAAAGAGTTAGTGAGGAATGGTCCTCAAGTTAAGTGTGTTAAAGATGGTATTTGCTCAGGTTGTCAAAAGGGCAAGCAGACTAGATCCACCTTTAGAAGCATAGAAAACAAAGATGCTGTGAGGTGTTTATACCTCTTGCATATGGATCTCTTTGGTCCAATGCCAGTTCACAGCCTAGGTAGGAAGGTCTATACCTTTGTAGTTGTAGATGACTACTCAAGGTTTTCCTGGGTGTTCTTCTTAAGGCAGAAATCTGAAACACCTAATGTCTTCTATAGGTTTGTTAGACAAATTCAGAATGAACTAAATAGTACAGTGGTCAAAAATAAGAAGTGACCATGGTACTGAGTTTCAGTCTGATAGCATGACAAAACTATGTGAAGACTTTGGGATATTTCAAGAGTTTTCTTCACCAAGAACACCTCAGCAAAATGGCATTGCTGAGAGGAAGAATAGAACCTTGATTGAGGCAGGTAGAACCCTATTAAGTGATACATCACTACCAGAATATTTCTGGGCTGAAGCAGTTAATACTGCATGCCATGTTATTAATAGGGCTACCATTACTAAAGGCCTCAACAAGACCCCCTATGAGGTTGTGAAAGGCAGGAAACCAAACCTATCCTACTTCAGGATCTTTGGTTGCAAATGTTTCATACTTAACAATGGAAAGTCTTACTTGACTAAGTTTGCTGCCAAGTCCCAAGAGGGAATTTTTGTTGGGTACAGCAACAATAGTAAGGTTTATAGAGTCTACAACTTGTCTACTCAAGTTATAGAAGAGACTGTACATGTAGTATTTGATGAAACTAGGCTTATTAACAATGAGTTATCTAGTAGTGTATGCAGCCCCACAGGTTTAACAAAGAAGATGGACAAGCTCACTCTATAAGAAGAATCTACTGCAAGACAGCAAGTAGAAGACAGTGGCTGTTGTCCAGGGGGAGTACTACATGTACCAAATGTAGAAGAAGTACAAGGAGTACAGCAAGATGATGAAACTGAAGAGGTTCAACTAGAAGTCAGGATGCCTCCAGCCAATAGGCATCTTAGAGATCATCCAGTAGAGCAGATTATTGGAGATCCAAGACAAGGGGTACAAACAAGGAGCAGAAATCTGAATGCAGCAATCTACTCCAGTTTTCTATCTCAAGTTGAACCAAAGAAGTTTGAAGAAGCCATTCTAGATCCACAATGGACTGAAGCAATGCAACAAGAGCTGAATCAGTTCAAGAGGTGCAAGGTCTGGGAACTTGTTCCTAAACCTAAAGACCACAATATAATAGAAACCAAGTGGATCTACAGGAATAAGATGGATGAACAAGGTGTCATCATTAAGAATAAAGCAAGATTGGTTGCTAAAGGATATAGGCAGGAAGAAGGTATTGACTTTGATAAAACCTTTGCTCCAGTAGCCCGACTGGAAGCCATAAGAATGTTCCTGGCCTATGCAACCTATCAAGGATTCAAAGTTTACCAAATGGATGTCAAGTCAGCATTTCTAAATGGTAATCTTAAAGAAGAAGTCTATGTGGAACAGCCCTCAGGTTTTGTGTATTCAACTCTACCTAATCATGTATATAGACTTAGGAAAGCTTTATATGCGTTAAAGCAAGCCCCTAGGGCTTGGTATGAAACCCTATCTAGTTTCCTCATTGAGAACAAGTTCTCAAGACGGAAAATAGATAAGACTCTATTCCTTAGGGAATCTAGAGGCAAAGTAATACTAGTCCAAATATATGTAGATGACATTATATTTGGGTCTACTGAAAGTAGCCTTTGCAAAACGTTTGCAAAGCTAATGCAAAGTCAATTTGAGATGAGTAGTATGGGAGAGCTAAAGTTCTTCTTGGGTCTCCAAGTAAGACAGACTGAGAGTGGTTTATCCATATGCCAGTCCAAGTTCACCCTAGAACTCATAAGGAAGTATGGTATGGATTCATCCAGCACCATGAAGACTCCTATGGGGTCAAGTATGTCTCTTAGCAAGGATGATGCAGGGAAACCTGTGGATGAAACCTTGTATAGAGGGATAGTTGGCTCCCTATTATACTTGACTGCAAGTAGACCAGATATCATGTATGCTACATGTGTTTGTGCAAGGTATCAAGCCTGCCCTAAAGAGTCTCATTTGACTGCAGTCAAAAGGATATTGAGATATCTAAAGGGCACTCCTTATCTAGGCCTCTGGTACCCTATGAATGGGGATTTTGATCTAACAGGTTATTCAGATGCAGACTTTGCAGGATACAAATAAGACAGAAAAAGCACTACTGGAACCTGTTAATTCCTAGGTGGAAGACTGATTTCTTGGAGTAGTAAAAAGCAAACAAGTGTGGCTATATCCACTGCAGAATCAGAGTATGTGGCTGCAGGAAGTTGCTGTGCTCAACTTCTGTGGATACAACATCAGCTTGAGGACTATGGATTTCAGGTAAGTAGAACTCCACTCTTTTGTGATTCTACTAGTGCTATTTCAATAGCTAATAATCCTGTATCCCATAGTAGAACAAAACATATTGAAATTAAATATCATTTTCTTAGGGAGCATGTAGAAAGAGAAGATATTTTACTTGAATATGTTAAAACTGATAATCAATTAGCTGATATGTATACTAAGCCCCTAGAAGAAGATAAGTTCAATAGATTTAAAATTGAACTAGGAATGATAAACTTAGAGTAAGTTTACAGAATTGAAATTGGCTAAGTAAAAAATGTGTCGACACATAGAGATTTCTGTGTCGACACAGAAAAGTGGTGTCGACACTTCCGGAAAAAGGTGTCGACACATCTAGAAAGTTAGTGTCGACACTTCAGAATATTAGTGTCGACACATGACAAGTTGGTGTCGACACAACCAAGGTGGTGTCGACACATAGTGTTTACTCAGAATTATCTAAGTAAAGTCTTGACTATGTGTCGAGTTAAGTAGTGTCGACACATAAACAAGTGTCGACACATATAATCTGTTGACTAAACTTGTGTCGACACATATGTGTCGAGACATTATAAGTCTGTGTCGACACTTATTGCCAGTGTCGACACAATTTAAGTTAGCTGTCCCGCCTGTTCATCTTCAAAATTAGAAAGGTATAAATAGGGTTTTGTCTTAGTTTGTCGACACACTTTCAAAGTTTCGAGACCAAACTTCTGTGTCGACACCTCTCTTCTCTCCAGACAAATTCTACAAACCCTAATGGCGCCAAAGCTTGAGGAGAATGTCAACGAAGGGTACGAACTGGTGCGGAATGCTTTTGAGGATGCCGATCAAGAAATCAAGAACGTGATAACCCTAGTAGCAGATTCAGGGTTAGAATATCTTGTTTCAGAACCTACTAAAATATGGAAGAAAGAGGTACTAGAATTCCTCAATGGAGCTGAAGTAGACGAATCTGGATACAAGATCAAATCCAGAGTTCATGGAGCAAAGGTTAAGGTTTCACCTAAAAGTCTGAGGAAGGTACTTCAGTTGCCCAGAACTAAAGAGGAAGATGAGGTTACTGCTTCAAAGACCAGGGAAGCTCTAACCTGGTGTGGACTGGATCCTAAGATGAAGCTTGGATCAGTGTTTCTTAGAAAGGGCATGAACAATCAAGGGAAATTCCTTTCAGAGATTATTGGCAAAGTAATACTCAGTAAGCCAGGAGGGCATGACAGAGTGTTTGCCCATATGTTTAGTATTATGACAAGGATAATCTTCACTCTAAACACTGACTGGTCTAATATAGTGTTTGAGAAAATCAAGGAAAGCCTAAAGAAGCCCAACCTGGGCAGAATTTTAAGTCTATACCTAGCTGGTACCATACCAGAGGTTATGCAACAAGCTGCTGGAAGCAAAATCAACCACATGAGAAAAATGGATATGAGAATTTTCTCCAGATGGGACAGGGTGTTGTCTAAGGAGATGCCAACCCCTGATAAGATAGTTTCTGAGAATGTATCACCTCCAAAGAAGAAGAGGAAAACTGCTCCAGTGGCACAGGTTTCCACTAGCAGTTCTGAAAGTGAAGAACAAGTGGTCTTCACACCTGATAAAGAAGATACAGGACCTGTTGTGAAGTCTCCAGCACAACAAGTGGATGCTGAGATCCAGGGGGAGCTACCTCAAGCTAGCCCCATACACAAGGATCAAATCCAGGGGGAGCATCTAGTTGTAGAAGAACCAACTACACTAGACAGTGAGCAAGCAACCAACACAATACTAGAGGTAATCACTGAACTAAATACTTTGGTTTTTCCTATAGAAGATACTGATTTGTCTGATGTTCATCAGCAAACTCAGCTGGATAACCAAGTCCCAGATGCTGTCATAGAAGACACATCTACTATTATTCAAGATGTTACTGATCCAGTGGTTGAAGATCCAAGAATTTCTCCAGCTCAGTCTCCAAAAGAATATACCATGGAAGATCTTTTCTTAAATCTAGACCAAGAAGACTTTGGAAAGGACACTACTGCTGCTGAAGGAGAGAATGCTCCAGTTGAGGGGGAGCACATGCAAATTCTGGGAGAGCCTGTAAGGCAAGAACCTGAGACAGCACCAGATGTGCAAACTGAAAGGCCCTCAAGCCCTAAGGAGAGGGTTGAAATTGCTAGCACCTCAGAATCTGAAGATGAGGAGGCTACCAAGGCAAAGCAAAAGAAATTCCAAATGTTCAGAAGAAGAAGCCAAAGTTATAAGAAGGCTTTGCAAACTGTAGCTCCACAACCTATAGTTCAGCCAGCCCCTTCAATAGACTATAGTGATCTGATGGTTGTCATGCAGCTCAAGTTGATGATATTGCCCTGAAGCAAGGATATGTACTTGAAAATCAACTTAGAATGAATGACAATTTGACAGAATCTCATACTGCAATTGTCACAGAAATAAAGAACCTAGCTGCTGGACCTTCTACCTCTACTGCTACTGTTAAAGCTGAATTTGACAAAGTATTTCAAGAAGAAATCATTGCAGTTAAGACTGCCATTCAAGACTCCCAGAAGGCCATCTCTGAACAACTTCAAAATCTCAAACCTTTCTTTAAATATGGAGTCAGATTCTTGGATAATCAATCAGATTTCAGAAGGATGATGTCAGAGATCACATGGCTAGAGAAGTCATAAAGGGGGAGAGAGTTTTAGTCAAAGCTAGCTCTGATCATGCCAAATGGATATCTAATTCTATCAGAGCTACACTGGGCTATCCTCCTCTTTGTGATGATGACAATGTAGCAGAATCTGGAATTAACCCTGCCTATCTTGGAGGTGAACAACCAGAAGTAGCTCAAGTGATCTATCCTCCACCAGATTTTGAAATGGTGCAAGCTGATATTCATCACATGTATAGCCCAACTGAAGGGAAGTCCAATGTCATTCTAGAAAAAGTGGTTCAGCCTATATCTGAAGCTATACAAGAAGCTCTTCAGAAAGAAGAAGAAGTTCTGCAGAAATAAGAAGAGACTAGATTGTCTAAGAAGAGGTTTAGGGAACAAGTTGAACAAAGGCCAGACTTTGAGCAGTGGAGCCCTACCTCAAGAAATATCATTTTGACTGCCTGGAAAGCTGCCAAAGATAATGTGCATGACAGGAACAAATGGTTTTCTGAGGCTGAATGGAGAAAACATGAGATCAGGCAGGAGGCAATAGTCTAATTTAGAAGAAAGGCCAAGATGGGAAAGCTACCTCCTACAGCTCTGGAGCCTAGCAAGTACTTTCCCAAGCCTTATCACTACTTTGAAAGACAAAAGATCAAAGCAGAAGAACTTAAGAAGAAAGATCTGAAAGGCAAGAAGCCTGTTGATGCTGAAGTTGCTGATGCTCCTGTTCAAGCTAAAGTTCAAGCTGGAAAAGGCATAGTGATTAAGGAGCCAGAACAGAAATAGAATTAGAATTTTCTTGAAGTTTACTTTGTAATCTTTTTGATGTAAAATATTTTGTGAACTTCTGGAAATAAATATGACAGATATTAGAACAATGTGTTATATGATAAAACTATTTCATATTTGTTATGTGATGATGTCTATGTCTATTTCATATTTGTTCTGTGATGATGTATTTGTATACATGTGTGATTAATACATGTTTATGTTTACCCTGCTGTATATAATCCTGCTTTACATCATTTTGTAATTTAATTATGAATGGTGTATATCATTGACTAAGGGTTATGACTTCTCCAAATAGGGGGAGATTGTTGGGTACATTGGTTCTAATGTACCTGATTTGAAGAAGCCTAACCCAACTCAATGATATACATCAAAATGTATTTGATGTGTTTTGAGTTTACTTATGCAGGCTAAGTATTTACAGGAAAGAAGAAAAGTTTCTAAGTCCATGTGTCGACACCCAGAGGGAAAGTGTCGACACTTAAGAAGACTTGTGTCGACACCCAGGCAAGCAGTGTCGACACTTGGAGTCATTGTGTCGACACCAGGGATGCTGAGTCGACACCAGACAGAAAGTGTCGACACAAGGAGCTGTGTCGACACTCAGTGAAGAAAAGACAGTGAAGTTGTGTCGACACTTAACAGTTGTGTCGACACCCAGTGAAGCTGTGTCTACACCATAAAGTGTCGACACTTGGAGGCTGTGTCGACACTCAGCAAAAGTCTGCAGAGACTAAGTACAAGTGTCGACACTCAAAACTATGTGTCGACACTCAACAGAAGAGTCAACACTTGAAGTAAGTGTCGACACCCAGAACAATGTGTCGACACTTAGCTGAAGACTCAACACTTGAAGAAAGTGTCGACACAAGGAGCTGTGTCGACACTTAGCAAAGAACAGCAAAGTTCAACAAAATATTCTAAGTACAAGTGTCGACACTAAGGGAATGTGTCGACACTCAGCCAGAGTCTTGACAAAAGAAGAAAGTGTCGACACCCAGAGCAATGTGTCGACACTCAACAAGTATCAACAATGAAGATGTGTCGACACCAAGAAGCAGTGTCGACACTTAACAGATTCAACACATGAAGATGTGTCGACACAAAGGTGTTGTGTCGACACTTAGAAGAATTCAGCAAAATGTTGAAGAACAAGTACTTGTGTCGACACTCAATTTCAGTGTCGACACATGAAGAAGTAGTGTCGAGATACAAAATTTACAACACAAGGAGTTGTGTCGACACCTTGTAGACTAGTGTCGACACTTAGACAACATGTGTCGACACTTGGTCTATAAGTGTCGACACTTAAAGACAGAAAGTCTCGACACTTAAAGACAGTTACAGAATTTTCAAGAACTGACTGGATGACTTGATAGCTGTCATTCCAGCCGGTCTACAGCACCTGTCAGAGTTGTCAGAATTCAGTTATGGACCGGACCAGCCGGTTACCATGAAGAAGGGCTATAAATAGGCCTATGCTGTCTACAGAAATTGATTAATCAAAGGGTTGTTGAAGTTGTCAAAGTTCAAATTATTAGTCAAGTATTCAACAAAGAAGATCTAGCTATTCCTTGAAGAATCAAGTGCAGATCTAAGAAGTTGGAGAGAGAGAGCTCCATCCAAGAAATCAGCTGTTGGAACCCAGCTGAGAAGAAGGATTCAGATTAGTCTGAATCTTAAGTAGCAGAGATCAAGGATCAACTGCAGAAGGAGTCAATCTTATTGAGTTCTACTTTCAAGAAGCTTTGAAGAAAGCTAAGTCAGATTGAGTCCAGCTGAGTTCTTCCAAGAACTCATCAAGAATCTCACAACTTATCTCTCTTTCATCTAAGTTGTTGAGTTTATTCATTTTGTATTCATTATAACTTGTAGGATCCTTAGGGATCTGAGATTGTAAGCCTGCAATTATAAAGGCTGAGGGTAGGAGAGTTATATCTCTGAGAGCAGGCCTTGGTGGCTGAGTGTAGGCCTTGGTGGCTGAGTGTAGGCCTTTGTGGCTGAGTGTAGGCCTTTGTGGCTGAGTGTAGGCCTTTGTGATTCGGCCAAACTTCTCCACTATCTCAGAACCCAAAATAGGTTCCTACACCTCAGGCCCAAGGCCCTACAACTCAGCAAAAATCACACTGCTAGATAGGCGAAGGGGGAAAGTGGATGTACCCAAAGCTTGGGGAACCACTATAAAACTCTGTGTCTACTGTGTGATTGTTGTTGGCTGTGATTGCTGCATATGTGCTGTGATATAGTAGATAGATTTCTGTGATATTATCTGATTGCTGCCATAAAAGTTAAAAAGATTCAAGTGACCTATTCACCCCCCCCCCCTCTAGGTGATTAGGTACAATATCTTTCATTTTCCAATGTGAAAAAATTTCAGTTTTCGACGAAAACCCCAAAACATTTGGTTGATCGGACCTAACTAACGCGGAAATGCTCTAACGGCGTCACGCCGTCAACTTGATGTTAAAAGTAACGCCCTGACATCTAAATACGTCATTACTAAATTAAATAATTATCGGAAAATCTGAGGCATTACAATCAACCCCTCCAGGAGGACAGACAGGAGCAGAGGAACCAGGTGGTGTTAGCTCCTCAGCCCTTGCAGGTACGGGAGATGCCAAGGGTAATGGAAGAGGCACAAACATGCTTCTGATGCAACCAGTTGGGGCACTTCAAGAGGAACTGCCCCATGCGGGAAGCACCCCCACTAGCACTTCAAGATTCCCCACCTGCACGGTAATTTGGTGTTCGAGGACGCGGTCGAGGACATGGATTTCAGGGTGGAGACCGCCGGCAGGATAGAGGGCAGGTGTATGCCTTGGACCTAGCCCAGCCCCGGAACCCGGAGAGATTTGTTGGGTACATTGGAATATATGTACCTGATTTGAAAAAGCTTCACCCTACTCAATGATATACATCAAGGTGTATTTGATGTGCTTTGAGTTTATATGTGCAGGTTACGTAATTGTAGGAAAAGCATAAAAGTTTTTAAGTCCATGTGTCGACACCTAGAGGTGAAGTGTTGACACTTATGAAGGCTTGTGTCGACACCCAAAGAAGCTGTGTCGACACTTGCAGTAATTGTGTCGACACCAAGAATGGCAGAGTCGACACCAGAAGAAAAGTGTCGACACATACAGGCAGTGTCGACACACTATGAAAAATTGTCAACATATTCTGTGTCGACACTTAGAGGCAGTGTCGACACCCAGAGAAACTTTGTCGACATCAAATGTGTCGACACCAGGAGCCTGTATCGACACTCAGCAAACTTCAACAAAGTTAAAGTACTTGTGTCGACACAAAGGAGATATTTCGACACTCAGCAAGTTTCAACACATGAAGGCATGTGTCAACACAAAGGAGATGTGTCGACACTCAGCAAGTTTCAACACATGAATGCATGTGTCGACACAAAATAGATGTGTCGACACTCAGCAAATTTCAACACAAGAAGGCTTGTGTTGACACAAAGGAGTTGTGTCGACACACAGCAGAATTCAACTAAGTATCAAAGAAGAAGAATTTGTGTCGACACACTCAACCAGTGTTGACACATTCAACAAAAGGCTTGTGTCGACACACGGAATCAGTGTCGACACATTCTGAAGAAGCAGTGTCGAGAAGCTGTTACAACAATACAAGGAGTTGTGTCGACACCATCAAGGCTAGTGTCGACACTTAGTCTACTTGTGTCGACACTTAGTCTATTTGTGTCGACACATAATGACTATCTGTCTCGACACTTTCAGACAGTGACAGTGATTTCAAGAAGTGACTGGATGACTTGACAGCTGTCATTTTAACCGGTCAACAGCAACTGTCAGAGCCGTCAGAAGGTTGTTAAAAACCGGATCAGCCGGTTACCTTGGAGGAAGTCTATATAAAGACATTTATCCTTCAACAGAGAACAAGGAATCACAATAAGAGAAGGATCACAATTAATCAAGAGATCTAACAAGACAAAAGAAGAAGACCTTCGACAGAAGATCTAAGAAGTTGGAGAGAGAGCTCCTTCTAAGAAGAGCAGCTGCTGAACCAGGCTGCAAAGTAAGATTCAGATTGAGATCTGAATCTCAAGATAGAAATTGATTGAAGATCATCTTCACAGGAGATTCAACCCTACTGTGTTCTAATTCAAGAAGCTTTGAAGAAAGCCAAGGGAGGTTGATCTCTGCCAAGTTCTTCCAAGAACTCATCAAGAAGCCAGTCAACTCATCTCTCTCTTTCAGAGTTGTGGTTAATTACTTTGTATAATCAAAATATCTGTAGGATCTTGTATAGATCTGAGTTGTAAGCCTATTTTATAAAGGCTGAGTGTAGGATACTGTGTGCTCTGAGTGTAGGTCTTGTTGAAGACTGAGGTAGGGCCTTGTGCCTGAGTTGTAGGAGACTTTGTTCTCTGAGTGTAGGTCTTGTTGAAGACTGAGTGGTAGGGCTTTGTGCCTGAGTTGTAGGAGTGGAGACACTCTGAGTTGTAGGAACCTGTTTGGGGTTCTGAGCTGTAAGAACTGAGGATCTGAAGAGAAGTGCTGAAGTTAGGTCGAATCTAGTACTCTATTAGATAGGCGAAGGGGGAAAGTGGATGTACCTAGACCTTGGGGAACCACTATAAATACTGTATGCACTCTGTGTATGTTTGTTTCTGTGGTTGTTGTGTTGTGATAGTTGTAGAATTGCATTTGCTGTACAGAATTTCTGCCTTAAAATTAAAAAACAGTACACCTATTCACCCCCCCCCCCCTAGGTGGTTAGGCACTATTTATTTCAAGTGGTATCAGAGGGAGGTTACTCAAAAAGGGACATAACAGTCTGAGTAAGATCCTGTAGGCAGATTCAGAACAAAGAAGATTCAAGAAAATGGGTTCTAGTGAGAATCACAAAGAGTTGGGGTACATGAAATTGCCAATCTGTAGAAAAGAGATATTTGGCATTTGAAAAGAAAGGGTTAGACTCTTTATGGAAGCATCTGACCCAAGGATATACATTATAGTCAAAGAGGGCCCATATGTGCCAATGAAGATATCTATTCTGGATGCAAATCAGAAAACTCCCAAGGACTTTTCTGAAATGACTAAAGATGAAGTTATTCTGGCCACTATGGACAAGAGGGCCTAGAATATTATTGTTAGTGCAATTGATGATGCAACATTTCAGAACTTAATTCATTGTAAAACCTCTAAAGAAATATGGGACACATTAATAGTTTACATGGAGGGATCAGAAGAAGTAAGACAAGACAGGAAGTCCTTATTAAATCAGGAATATGAAAGCTTCAGACAAGGAAAGTCTGATAACATTACAAAATATTACAAGAAGTTCTATAGGATAGTCAATGAATTGATGTCCTATGGAAGAGAATTCAGCAACTATGAGCTGAATGACAAGTTCTTAAGATCCCTGACTAAGGACTGGGACACCAAGATTTGTGTCATTAGGGAAATGTCCAAATTAGCTGATATACCTCCTCCAACTTTGTTTGGAAAACTGCTATCTTATGAAATGCAGTTAATGGTTAGAAAGGAGGAAGAGAAGACTACCAGAGTGGAGCATAAGGAAAGATCTGTGGCATTCAATACTGAAGCCACTAGGAAGTATAGAAGCAAGTCTCCATCTCCACCTCAAATAGTTGCTGAGACTGTTACAGAAAATTCAGATAGCAAGAGTTCAGATAGTAGTGAAAGTGATGAAAACTTTGCTGCTTTTACTAGGCATTTTCAAAAGTCTCTGAAGAAGAAGCAGTGGAGGTCCAAGCCTTCTATTTCTCATCCAAAAGATGACTACTATCAGAAAAGGAAGTCATCAAGAAATGACAGAAGCAGGTCCAAGCCAAACAAAGCTACATCTTCAAAGATTGTATCTTATTATTGCAATAGACAGGGACATGTAGTGGCTGACTGTCCTGAAAAGAGGAAGGAGTCAGCTGACAAAAAAGAAGACTCAGTTTAAGGGCAAAAAGGAAAAGTCCTTTGTTGCTAAGAAAGATAAAAGTCTGACAAATCAGTCATCCTCAGAAATAGAATCAGAAGCTGAAGCCTATATAGGATTATTTGCTGAAGAGGAAAAAGATGAGTTCATGCAGCTAATGAACTCAATTTATGAGCATGAAGATAGTCAGTGCAAAGGACTGATGGCCTTATCTGAAGGAGATAAGATCCAGGATCAGCCTGGACCAAGTAAGTTACAAAGTTGTTCTTCTAGTTCAATTTCTGGTACTGAGTCAGAATCAGATACATCTGAATCAAGTGATGTGGGTGGGTCTGAATCTGAAGGAGATATTCATCAGTTAATTGATAAATATAGGGACTTATTACAGGACTTGAAGAAAAGCAAAACCTTAGCCAAAACTCAGGCAAAATAGATTGTTAGTCTTAAATTGGCTGCTGCTGATTCAGACAAGTTATTTGATCAGAAACTGAATGAAATAGCCAGGCTGAAGAACATTACTGTTATTCAGATGGGTATTATTACATTTAAGAATGATCAAATTAGAAATCTGGAGGCTAGACTTTAGAAGGAGAGAGAGATTGTAGCAAGTTTTTCTAAACCAAAATCTGTTTTACCTTTGATAGATGAGTTTTTACCTCAAAAGGGTAAGACTGGATTGGGGTTTACAAAACCTGCCTGGATAGCTAGGTCCAAATCTAAGGGCAAAGCCCCAGCACTAAACAAGAAGCCTGCAGTAGATAATTCAGCCAGGTTTGTACCTAAACAAAGGTACAACAGGTTTGAGTGCTGGTGTTGTGGCAAGATAAGCCACTTTGCCATAGATTGTTGGCACAATTTAAGTGTCAAGGAGAATAGCAAACTGTCTGCTAGAACAGCTATAGGTAGTTTTGTTAAAGGTCAGACTAACCTACACCAAGGACCCAAGAATTATTTGGGTTCTAATGTTAAGTAATCTGTTTTGCAGGTGAGTCCAAGTGGCCATGCCCCTATATGGTACTTGGAAAGTGGATGTTCCAGGCACATGACTGGAACTAGGGGGTTGCTGAAGGACTATACACCTATTAAGGATGGCCCTAAAGTTACCTTTGGTGGTTCAGAAAAAGGAATCATCAAAGGCTTTGGTAACATTTCTAGTAACCAAATTACAATTACTCAAGTGGCTTATATAAAGGGTTTGAAACATAACCTCATTAGTATAAGTCAGCTGAGTGATTTAGGATATGACATCTCATTTGTCAAGTATTGTTGTCATATCAAAAGGTCAAGTGATCAAAAGATCATTCTGACAGGATATAGGAAGAGAAATGTCTATTGTCTTGACTTTGTATGTGAGAATAATGTTTCTCCTATTTGTCTTGTAGCTGATAAGAAAGTCTCACATTGTGTTAAATGGTACAAAAGGCTGTCTCATCTTAACTATAAGACAATTGGCCAACTTTTTAGCAAAGAGTTAGTGAGGAATGGTCCTCAGGTTAAGTGTATAAAGGATGGGATATGCTCAGCTTGTCAAAAAGTCAAGCAGACCAAATCCACCTTTCATAGCCTTGAGAACAAGGATTCTGTGAGGTGTCTATACCTCTTGCATATGGATCTTTTTGGTCCTATTCCAGTTCACAGCCTAGGTAGGAAGGTCTACACATTTGTGGTTGTAGATGATTATTCAAGGTATTCCTGGGTGTTCTTCCTTAGACAAAAATCTGAAACCCCAAGTATCTTATATAGTTTTGTTAAACAAATTCAGAATGAATTAGACAGTACAGTGGTCAAAATCAGAAGTGACCATGGCACTGAATTTCAGTCTGAAAGTATGACAAAACTGTGTGAAGAGTTTGGGATTTTTCAGGAATTTTCTTCATCAAGAACACCTCAGAAAAATAGTATTGCTGAAAGGAAGAATAGAACCTTGATAGAGGCTGGTAGAACCCTATTAAATGACACTTCTCGCCCAGAATATTTCTGGGCTAAGGAAGTAAATACTGCTTGTCATGTGATCAATAGGGCTACTATCACCAAGAGCCACAAGAAGACCCCCTATGAGATTGTGAAGGGCAGAAAACCAAATTTATCCTATTTCAGGATCTTTGGTTGTAAGTGTTATATCCTTAACAATGGTAAGTCTTATCTAACCAAGTTTGCTGCCAAATCCCAAGAGGGGATCTTTGTTGGGTACAGCAATAATAGTAAGGCTTATAGGGTCTACAACTTGATTACTCAAGTTGTAGAAGAGTCTGTTCATGTAGTTTTTGATGAAGCTAGACTCATTAACAATGAATTGTCAAGTAGTGTTTGCAGCTCCACAGGTGTAACTGAGAGAATGGACAAGCTTACCTTAACAGAAGGTTCTTCTGCAAATCAGCAAGTGAAAGATGGTGGCTGTTGTCCAGGGGGAGTACAAGATATTCCTGATGCTGAAGAAGACCAAGAGATGCAGCTAAATGAAGAGACTGAAGGTGTACAACCTGAAGACAGGCTGCCTCCAGCAAATAGGCACTTAAAGGATCACCCAGCCAATCAAATAATTGGAGATCCCATACAAGGGGTGCAAACAAGGAGCAGGAATCTAAGTACAGTTCTTTACTCCAGTTTTCTATCCCAAGTAGAGCCAAAGAAATTTGAAGAAGCAATCCTAGACCCTCATTAGATTGAGGCCATGTAAGAGGAGCTGAATCAATTCAAAAGATGCAAGGTCTGGGAGCTAGTTCCTAAACCCAAGGATCACAACATTATTGGAACTAAGTGGATCTTTAGGAACAAGTTGGATGAGAATGGAATCATCATAAAGAATAAAGCTAGACTTGTTGCAAAGGGATATAGGCAGGAAGAAGGTATTGATTTTGATCAAACCTTTGCTCCAGTAGCAAGACTGGAAGTAATCAGGATGTTCCTTGCCTATGCAACATATCAAGGGTTTAAGGTATATCAAATGGATGTAAAGTCAGCTTTTCTGAATGGAAATCTGAAGGAAGAAGTCTATGTAGAGCAGCCATCAGGTTTTGTTAATTCTATTAAACCTGATTATGTTTATAGACTTAGGAAGGCTTTGTATGGGTTAAAACAAGCCCCAAGGTCTTGGTATGAAACCCTGTCTAGTTTCCTCATTGAGAACAAATTCTCAAGGGGAAAAATAGACAAGACTCTATTCCTTAGGGAATCTAGAGGCAAGATTATCTTAGTCCAAATATATGTAGATGACATAATATTTGGGTCTACAAAAAGTAGTCTTTGCAGAAAGTTTGCAAAACTTATGCAAGGACAATTTGAAATGAGCAGTATGGGGGAACTTAAGTTCTTCTTGGGTCTCCAAGTTAGATAGACTGAAGATGGATTATCCATATGACAGTTTAAGTTCACCCTAGAGTTAATAAAGAAGTATGGTATGGAATCATCCACTACCATGAAAACTCCTATGGGGTCAAGCATGTCTTTAAGCAAAGATGATGCAGGGAAACCTGTAGATGAGACTTTGTATAGAGGGATAGTTGGCTCCCTAGTGTATTTGACTGCTAGTAGACCAGATATCATGTATGCTACATGTGTCTGTACTAGGTACCAAGCTTGCCCTAAAGAATCTCATCTGACAGCAGTCAAAAGGATTTTGAGATATCTTAAGGGCACACCTTATCTAGGCCTTTGGTACCCTAGGAATGGAGATTTTGTACTGACAGGTTATTCAGATGTAGTTTTTGCAGGCTGCAAGGAAGATAGGAAGAGTACTACAGGAACCTGTCAATTTCTTGGTGGAAGGCTAGTGTCATGGAGTAGCAAGAACCAGACCAGTGTGGCTATCTCCACAGCTGAGTCAGAATATGTTGCTGCAGGAAGTTACTGTGCACAACTCTTACGGATTCAACACCAGCTAGAAGACTATGGTATTTAAGTAAGTAGAACACCTTTATTTTGTGATTCTACAAGTGCCATTTCTATTGCAAATAATCCTGTCTCACATAGTAGGACTAAGCACATAGAAATTAAATACTATTTTCTAAGAGAACATGTAGAAAAAGGAGACATTTCCCTAGAGTATGTTAAGACAGATAATCAGTTAGCTGAGATGTTTACTAAGCCCCTAGATGAAACCAAATTCAATAAGTTTAAAATTGAATTAGGAATGATAAACTTAGAATAGGTTAAAAATTGGCTAAGTAAAATGGTGTCGACACACAGAGTTGTCTGTGTCGACACATAGAAGTGGTGTCAACAGTTCAGAGAAATAGTGTCGACACGTCTAGACAGTCAGTGTTGACACTTCAGAGAATTAGTGTCGACACATGCAGAGTAGGTGTCGACACATCCAGGGTGTTGTCGACACTTAGGATTTACACAGAATTCGTCGAGTAGAGTCTCGACTAATTGTCGAGCTGAGATATATAAGTGTCGACACATATATTCTGTCGACTATATTTGTGTCGACACATAGTTGTCGAGACATTAGAAGTAAGTGTCGACACTTTTCAACAGTGTCGACACATTTCAAGTATTTTGATGCGTCTTTTCACCTTCGATTTTAGAAAGGTATAAATAGGTCTTCACCATTGTTTGTCGACACGCTCCCCATGGTTTCGAGACCAAACTTGTGTGTCGACATCTCTCTTCTCTAAATTCAAAATTTCTTCAAACCCTAATGGCGCCCAAGCTAGAAGAGAACATCAATGAAGGTTATGAGCTCGTGTGACACGCCTTTGATGACGCGGAACCAGAAATCCAAGGTGTGGTAACCCTAGTTATAAAGACTGGGTTAGAGTATCTTGTTTCAGAACCAATCAAGATATGGAAGAAGGAGGTCCTCGAATTCTTTAATGCAGCTACCCTAGATGAAACTGGTCTTAAGATAAAATCTAAAGTCCATGGAGTTAAGGTGAAGGTCACCCAGAAGAATCTCAGAAAAGTTCTACATCTCCCTAGAACTAAAGAAGAAGAAGATGTACCTGCATCAAAGACAAGGGAGGCACTGGCATGGTGTGGACTTGATTCAAGCATGAAGATTGGATCATTTTTCAATAGGAAAGGCATGAACATGCAGGGCACGTTCTTGTCTTAAATAGTTGGCAAGGTAATTCTGAGCAAGCCTGGTGGGCATGATAGAATATCAGCTCACATGTTCAGTTTGATGACCAGGATAATTTTCAAACTTAAAACTGATTGGTCAATAGTAATGTTTGATAAGATAAAGGAAAGTCTGAAGAAGCCCAATCTGGGTAGGATTCTGAGTTTATACTTAGCTGGAAGTATCCCTGAAGTCATGAACCAAGCTGCTGGTTCTAAGATAAATCATATGAGGAGAATGGATGTTAGGATTATCTCAAGGTGGGATAGAGTGTTGACAAAGGAAATGCCAACTCCAGAAAAGGAAACACCTCAGAAGAAGAAAGCCATTGTGGCTCTTGAATCCTCAAGTAGCTCAGAGGAGAAGGTAGTTTTTAGTTCTGATGATGGAGAATATGGCAATGTTGGACAGTCACCAGCAAGACAAGAAGATGCCCAGTGGCAGGGGGAGCTACCATCAGCTAGCCCTATTCACCTGTATCCACTCCAGGGGGGGTCTCAACATGTGAATGAGCCAACTCAATTAGATAGTGAAAGGGCTACCCAAACAATTCTTGAGGTAGTCCTAAAGACCGGGTAGATATTGCCAGTACTTCTGCTTCAGAGGATGAAGAGGCAGCTAGAGCAAAGAAAAGAAAGTTACAAGTCTTCAAGAGAAGAAGCCAGACCTACAAAAAGGCACTGCAAACCATTGTTCCACAACAAGCCCCAACTGCTGACTATAGTTTATTGTTGGTGGCTTTGTAAATTAAGATGGATGAGCAAAGGAAAGCTATAAAAAAGTATATGGATGAAGGCCATAAATCACTTCAATTTAATCTGGCTCAAGACATAAAATCTATGAGATTTGAAGTGAATCAAAACAAGAAGGAAATGACTGATTGTTTCCATAAAGGAGGCAATGCAGTGGTCTATCTGGCTACTCATCAAGAGAATATAAAGAAACAGGTTGATGACATGGCAGTAAAACAAGGATATGTCCTGGAAAATCAGATTAGGATGAATGACAATCTGATTGCTTCTCATAATGTCATTGTCAGTGAAATGAAAAATATAGCTACTGCCCAGACTGCTGTAAGTGCTACTGCCAAAGAAGCCTTTGATAAGCAATTACAAGAAAGCCTAACTGCTGTTAAAACTGTCATTGAAGATTCTCAAAAGGCTATTACTGACAAGCTTCAAAGGTTAAAACCTTTTTATAAAGATGGAGTTAACTATTTGAATGCTCAAATAATATTTTAGAAGGATGATCTTAGGGATCATATAGAAAGAGAAGTCATAAAGGGGGAGAGGGTATTAGTTAAAGCAGGCTATGACCATGCTAAATGGATTTCAAACAGCATCAGAGCTACCCTTGGATATCCACCTTTATGTGATGATGATAATGTAGCAGAATCCGGGGTAAATCCTGCATATTTTGGAGGAGAACAAGCTGAAGTAGCTCAGGTGATCTACCCTCCTGCAGATTTTGACATGATACATCAAGAGATACAGTCTATGTATAGTCCACCAGAAGGTGCTCACAATGTGATCATTGAGAAAGTTGTACAGTCTGTGTCAGAGGCAGTACTAAAAGAGCAAGAGGCATTATTAAAGGAGCAAGAAGCTCAATTATCTAAGAAGAAGTTCAGAGAATAGGCAGAGTTAAGGCTTGATTTTGAGCAATGGAGACCAACCTCTAGGAATATCATATTGACTGCTTGGAAGGCTGCAAAGGATAATTTCCTAGAGAGGGGCAAATGGTATTCTGACCAGGAATGGAAAAAACATGAGGCTAGGCAAGAGGTCATAGTACAATACAGAAGGAAGGGTAAATTAGGGAAGCTACCTCCTAATGCACAGGAGCCTAGCAAGTATTTCCCTAAGCCTTATCATTATTTTGAGAGACAGAAGATAAGGGCTGAAGAACAGTAAAAGAAAGATTTTAAGGGAAAGAAGCCTGCTAATGACAATGATGCTCTAGTTCAAGCAAAGATTCAATCTGGAAAGGGCATTGTTATCAAGGAGCCAGAGCAGTCATAGGATAGAATTTTCTTAACTTTACAACCTTGTAATCATTTGCATTAAACTTCATGTAAACTTTTGATTAATAAAACTTTTGGAAGTTTTAAAAACAATGTTTTATGTTCAATCTATTACATTGTTATTATGAGATAATTGTTTATACATGTTTTGTTTATACATGTTTAGTATTTACCCTGTCATATAATACTATTATACATCATACTGAGTATTTATTATGAATGGTGTATATCATTGACTAAGGGTTATGACTTCTCCAAATAGGGGGAGATTGTTGGGTACATTGGAATATATGTACCTGATTTGAAGAAGCTTCACCCTACTCAATGATATACATCAAGGTGCATTTGATGTGCTTTGAGTTTATATGTGCAGGTTAAGTAATTGCAGGAAAAGCATAAAATTTTCTAAGTCCATGTGTCGACACCTAAAGGTGAAGTGTCGACACTTATGAAGGCTTGTGTCGACACCCAGAGAAGCTGTGTCGACACTTGGAGTAATTGTGTCGACACTAAGAATGGCAGAGTCGACACCAGAAGAAAAGTGTCGACACATACAGGCAGTGTTGACACACTGTGAAAAATTATCAACATATTCTGTGTCGACACTTAGAGGCAGTGTCGACACCCAGAGAAACTTTGTCGACATCAAATGTGTCGACACCAGGAGGCTGTGTCGACACTCAGCAAACTTCAACAAAGTTAAAGTACTTGTGTCGACACAAAGGAGATATGTAGACACTCAGCAAGTTTCAACACATGAAGGCATGTGTCGACACAAAGGAGATGTGTCGACACTCAGCAAGTTTCAACACATGAAGGTATGTGTCGACACAAAGGAGATGTGTCGACACTCAGCAAATTTCAACACAAGAAGGCTTGTGTCGACACAAAGGAGTTGTGTCGACACACAGCAGAATTCAACTAAGTATCAAAGAAGAAGTATTTGTGTCGACACACTCAATCAGTGTCGACACATTCAACAGAAGGCTTGTGTCGACACATAGAATCAGTGTCGACACATTCTGAAGAAGCAGTGTCGAGAAGCTGTTACAACAATACAAGGAGTTGTGTCGACACCATCAAGGCTAGTGTCGACACTTAGTCTACTTGTGTCGACACTTAGTCTATTTGTGTCGACACATAATGACTATCTGTCTCGACACTTTCAAACAATGACAGTGATTTCAAGAAGTGACTGGATGACTTGACAACTGTCATTTCAACCAGTCAACTGCAACTATCAGAGCCGTCAGAAGGTTGTTAGAAACCGGATCAACCGGTTACCTTGGAGGAAGTCTATATAAAGACCTTTATCCTTCAACAGAGAACAAGGAATCACAATAAGAGAAGGATCACAATTAATCAAGAGATCTAACAATACAAAAGAAGAAGACCTTCGACAGAAGATCTAAGAAGTTGGAGAGAGAGAGCTCCTTCTAAGAAGAGCAACTACTGAACCAGGCTGCAAAGTAAGATTCAGATTGACATCTGAATCTCAAGACAGAAGTTGATTGAAGATCATCTTCACAGGAGATTCAACCCTACTGTGTTCTAATTCAAGAAGCTTTGAAGAAAGCCAAGGGAGGTTGATCTCTGCCAAGTTCTTCCAAGAACTCATCAAGAAGCCAGTCAACTCATCTCTCTCTTTCAGAGTTGTGGTTAATTACTTTGTATAATCAAAATATCTATAGGATCTTGTATAGATCTGAGCGGTAAGCCTATTTTATAAAGGCTGAGTGTAGGAGATTGTGTGCTCTGAGTGTAGGTCTTGTTGAAGACTGAGGTAGGGCCTTATGCCTGAGTTGTAGGAGACTTTGTTCTCTGAGTGTAGGTCTTGTTGAAGACTGAGTGGTAGGGCTTTGTGCCTGAGTTGTAGGAGTGGGGACACTCTGAGTTGTAGGAACCTGTTTGGGGTTCTTAGGTGTAAGATCTGAGGATCTGAGGTGAAGTGCTGAAGTTAGGCCGAATCTAGTACTCTACTAGATAGGCGAAGGGGGAAAGTGGATGTACCCAGACCTTGGGAAACCACTATAAATACTGTGTGCACTCTGTGTATGTTTGTTTCTGTGGTTGCTGTGTTGTGATAGTTGTAGAATTGTATTTGCTGTACAGAATTTCTTCCTTAAAATTAAAAAGAACAGTACACCTATTCACCCCCCCCCCTCTAGTTGGTTAGGCACTATTTCTTTCAAGAGTGATAGCAGGTACGCTAGTAAATTTTTAGTTTTTTCCTTCTAGAAGCTATATTACATGAATATAAACTGTAGAATTAGGGAAAGAGTCTGAAACTAGATATCTAAGAGGAAACACTTACCTAACTCAGGTATAGTGACGGTGTGTGAGAAGCCCGCCCACACCTAATTCGACACTGGAGCATCATACAATTTTGTCTCGGAGGAGTTCGTCAGAGACCTGGTCCAGATCGAGAACTTTGAGCGAGTCGTTAGGAGGGTGCGCCTCCCCAACGTGACAGAGATCCAGTCTACGGCCAAGTGTATTTTGAGAGTGACCATTGATGGTGTAGTCTTCGAGGCCCCGACAATGATCCTGAGGATGTCGGATTTTGATCTCGTCTTAGGCATGGCATGGCTCACCTGGAACCATGTGCAGATTGATTGTACAGCAACGAGGGTCGTGCTGAGATATGGTGACACTTACCCGACCTTCGAAGGTATTATCCCAGCTTCTCGTCTTCTACTCTCTTCTATTCAGGCCATCAAGGCCATCTGCAGGGAGACGAAGTCTATCAGGTCCTGTTTGAGATGGTCGAGGCTAAGGAATCCACTATGAAAATGTTTAGTTGTCTACCTAAATCACCTAGAGGGGGGTGAATAGGTGAGTTCTGCGTCTTTTTGCGGAATAAAAATTGTACGAGAGATGCGCAAAAAATAAACAAGCAAACCACATACGGCACCAAAAATTATAGTGGTTCCCCAATCGTGGGTACATTCACTCTCCACCTCACTGATCTAGCAACACACTAGACTCAGACACTTCACTATTCTCTCAGATTGAAAACAGTACTACAACTCGGAACAAAGTTCCTACAACTCGGAGTAAAACCACTGCTATAACAACTCGGAGAATAACTCATACAACTCGGAGAATAACTCCTACAATCTTGGAGAATAATTCCTACAATAATAAAATGATTTTAAATTGAAATACACAAACTTGTCTTCACATATCTGACTGAATCTCGGCTTCTTCCTTCTTGAAAAGTTGTAAGGCTCTGTCAGAAAAATTGAGGAAGAAATCGGAGAACTCTTCGATCTGAGAATGTTGGAATCACCACGATTAAGGAGAAGATTTTCAGTATGTTGAAAAGCTTGATCGATTGAATCCTTCTTGTCTGAATCACTGGATCAATAAGTTTGACAAAGAAGACAACGTCTAGTCGGCGGCAGCGGTGCTTCCTTATTTATACTCTTGAAAATGATTCAGAATATTTGAAAATTCTTCTTAGGGTTTGTCGATTCTATCATGACCTTTTATAGGTCTTACATAATGGTCCAATTACATTAATTACAATCCACATGTACCAATCAGGAGTTAATCAAATTTGAAATCAAAATCCGTCAAACAATTAAGGAAATTTAGAAATAGAACATCATTTCTCGAAAGATATAATAGCTACTCGAGTACAAATTCTGTTTCTCGAGAAATGATGTAAGGTTCTCGAGAAGAAATACTTAAGGAAAATGTAGAAGATGAATTCTGGTTTCTCGAGAATGAGAAGACTTACTCGAGAAAAATAAACTTCTGTCACTCGAGAAAAACTCTTCTGTTACTCGAGAACAAGAAACCAGCTCTAGAAAAGATTTTTGTTACACGAGAAGAGATTTTTGTTACTCGAGGAAAGATTTTTGTTACTCGAGAACTATTCTTGGCCTTCTCGAGAAACGTCTTTGGCTTTCTCAAGAAAAAGATTTAGAAAAATTCTAAATTAAATTTTAAGGTAACTTGAGAAAGAGTCAAAACCTACTCGAGTACTGCATGACTTTCTTGAGAACTACACTCGGCTTTCTCGAGAACAGCTTCTGCTACTCGAGTAAAAATTGTAATCATATTCGAGTAATAACTGAAGTTTCTCGAGTAAAAGACTTAGAAGAAAAATTATGTTAACTGAAAAGTGATTTTCTTTTATGAAGCCAGCAACCAGTCTTTCTCCCATGACTTTAGTACATGAATATGAATGTGTACCCATAGAGAGGTTACACATGAGTCAATACCATGGATCACACAATGAGGAATTACATTGTATGGTCCTGTGTTTGGTGACACATTGTAAAATTACATTGGTCTACACTTGGCAATTATAACCTGCAAGCACTCAACTTGAAAAGGCATCAAATACAAACTTAATTCATCTTAGTTCAAGGGTGACTTCATATAAATCTAGGTTATTGTGGATATAATACCCAACAATCTCCCCCTATTTGTAGAAGTCAGAACCCTCTATACTAAGGTGAATTACATTAAGATAAATAAATACACTAACTAATAAGCAAAGTAAATTGAAGAAATGTTATGAAAAAGAAGATTTAAATCATCAAAATTTAATGAATTATATATATTGATATTATCCAGAAAAAAGTCCTATTCCCAAAATTTCTCATATATCACACTTCTGATCATCTTCAATTATTTCTTGGTCTGTTGTAGATGCTGCCTCTGATGTGTCTTCTTGTCTCTGTAAGTACATGAATGTCTTTGGAAAGCACTTGGCTGGTCTGGGAGGAGCAGTAGGGTCTTCTCGACTATACTTCTTATCATGTAGCCTTCTTAGAGTCATAGATTTTTCATACTGCATCCATTCAGAATGAGAGTAGTGGGTATCCTTGTTCCTAATGAAATCCACTACAAGTCTTAAAGTATCCAGAATAATGGATTTAGATGTAGGGCTCCGGACTTCAACAAATTCTCTTTCTACATGTTTTGGCATAGGAGTGGACCTACTTGCAAAAGCACATTAACCATACTTTCTTCTTTTAGATATATGTACTTTAGGAGGTATTTGTGGAAGCACATCAGCTTGTTTAGAATTCCAGACTTGTGAATATGTTTTAGGAGGTGGAGCTTCATAAAGTTCTGGATGTGGAGAGAATGTAGGCCTATGAACATCCAGGTTGTCAGGAGGGGCTACAGTGGGATAAACTGAGAAATCAGGGAAGATCAGATTGTGCATCCACACTACAGTGTCATAAGTATAAAGTTTTGTGCTCTTAATTTCATGTAGCACTGATGTTTGAATCTCTTTAAGTTGATGGTCTCATAGATCTTGCATCTTTTGGACTTTCTTATCTAGTTGTTCCTTTACTTTATCCTCCCCCTTTTTAACTTCTACAGAGAGGGTGCCTATTGCTTCTTCTTTGAACTTGCCAACTTCTTTACATGTCTTGAAGTTGTGCTCTTGAGCTTTCTTTTCCAACTAAATATGGTTGTTTGCGAGAGTGACAGATTGATCCATTACCTCACTAATCTGGTAATAGTGCGGTCTATAGCTTTGCCTCCAATTTGTAAGAGCCTTTTGAATTCATCAGTATTGCTCTAGATTTCTACAAATCCTCAGCTCATTTCCTTTTCCAAAGCAGAGACCTTGTCTGTGACAACTTGAATGGAGGTGTCAAAATACTTTCTTTGCTCAGCAAGCATGGCTTCTATCTTACTCAAGATATTTTCTTCAGGAATGACTTCAGTCTGAGGAGGTATAGGAGGTTAAATTGGAGCTGTCCAGGGAACTATTACTTCAATGAGCACAGTAGATGTAGAAATCTATTTTCTTCTAGCAGTAGTTATTTCATCTTCATCATCATGACCTAGGAAAGTGGGAATGTTGAAGTGTAGGCTTGGGAGAGGTGGTTCAGCAACTTCAGGAGGTACTTCTTCATCAGTATCACAAATAGAGGCTATCTCTTCATCTTCCACATCTTCAATAGGAGACTGGGCCTGAGATGGTTCTGGTTCAGATGGATTTTCTGGTTGAGAAGATTTTTCTTGTGGAGATGGATTTTCTTCAGGCAGAGGGGATAAAGGCACTTTAGATGAGAGTTCTTTTATCGTCTTGTCAATGTCATCTGTTGTAGACAATATTTGATCATTTACCTGGGCATCAGTCAGAATTTCTTGATCAGGCAAGTCTGCAGCAAGAAATTCTGAGCTATCTCCGTGGAGAGAAGTGTCCTTGGAAGCAACAGATGGAGCTGTATCTTCTTCTAAAACTATATGTTCAGCATCAGGTGAGGTTGTGACTTGGGCTTGAGTATCTGTATGGACTGTGGCTGGAGTTTGAACTTGAGTAGACTGCACTTGCATAGATGGAGCAGGCTCCTCCTCAATAACTGGATCAGATGTGTCAGTTATTTGATGAGAGAGGGGAGATGGAGTCCTGACTGCATCTTCATCTATCCTTGGAGCTAGAGGGTCTTGGTCTGGTTTTTGAAGTTTGATTTCCCATCTCTAGATGGAGGTTATTGAAAACTTTTTTGTGTGATGAAGGGCCATGCCCTTATCCAAGATAAAAACATCTGGCCTCAACTGATTTAGATAAAGAGACAAAATTCTTCCATAGTTGGGGCTTTTTATACTTGCCTTGATCTTGTCAAAAATCATCATCCCCCATTGAAACTTTTTTCAACAGATTACTGCAGTCATCATGTCAAAGAATTCAGTGGTGATGTAGCTAATGGAACTGGTGTGGCAAAGAAGAACTTTTCCCAGAATATTGACAAGAAGTTTGCTCTATGCATTCTTGTGCTGTCAGCGAAGTGTGATGGTTGAGTCGGGAAGGCCACAGAAGCTGTAAGCCATTTCATAGTCCGTACTTACTAGGTCATCTTCCTCGTCAATCACCGGCAGCCGCAAAAATTGAGAAATAGAGGTTGAAGTCACTTTGACCTTGGTGTACCGAACCTTGGTTTTTAGAACTTTGTCGTTCCGCTTGACCTTGGAATTCTGCAAGAATTCTTCCACATCAGAAAAAAGAACTCTGCAAGTGTGTTGAAGAACAAAGGACAGTCTGGCGGTGTCGAGCACTATAAGAACATTTCTAAAGTCGTCAGAAATGTCGGCGATTCTAGTTGAAATAAGTTCGCTGTCAATGCCTAACTTTGATGTGGGAGCCATTAATTTAAGAACTGTAAGACCACTAGTCGGCGAGAAGATGAAAAAGGTAGTTCGCGGGAGGAGTGGCGGAGATGAAGAAGACGAAGGGTTTACTCGAGAAGGATATTTTGAAATCCGATATTTGGATTTTTCTGTACTTAATCTATTTATATAAATCCTAAATCTTGATGATTAAGGAAAGAAATGACAGTAAAATACCTGAAGTATGGTGGTTGGAGTGCCCGGGTGCCAATATCAAAGTTTGAACTTAAGAGAAAATTTGCACCTGATTTCTCGAGAGAAAGATCATTTCTCGAGTGGGGAAATCATTTCTGAGAAGCAAGGCCTGATGTTCGTGACATTCTTCCAATATCACGAACGCACCATTTGTGTTCATGAGTTTAATGAATCGGGTATTCGAGCCCTACCTAGATGTTTTCATCATAGTATTTATCGACGATATCCTCATTTACTCAAGGACCGAGGAGGAGCATGCTCGGCACCTGGCACTGACATTGGAGAAGCTCAAGGAGCATAGTCTATACGTGAAATTTAGCAAGTGCCAGTTTTGGTTGAAGGAGGTGGCTTTCCTGGGCCATATTATCAGCGGAGCAGGTTTGGCAGTGGATCTGGCAAAGGTTCAGGCAGTACGGGATTGGCCAGCACTGAAGACGCCCACTAATGTGAGGAGTTTCCTATGACTTACCGGTTACTACCGAAAGTTCGTAAAGGGTTTCTCTCGGATTTCCATTCCGCTCACATCTCTGACGAAGAATGAGACTCCATTTGTTTGGACACCGCAGTGTGAGGCTGCCTTCCAAGAGCTGAAGGGTCGGCTTACCTCAACCCCCATCGTTTCCCTTCCATCTGGGAAGGAAGGATTTCAAGTTTATACTGATGCGTCATATCAAGGGATGGGTACCATTCTGATGCAGAACGGACATGTGATAGCTTATGCCTCCAAACAGCTGAAGAAACACGAGCAAAACGACCCAGTGCACGACCTAGAGATGGGAGCGGTTATCTTCACTCTAAAGATCTGGCGACATTATCTCTACGAAGACCATTGTGATATTTTCTCGGATCACAAAAATTTGAAGTACGTGGACACACAGAAGGAGCTGAATATCAGACAGAGACGCTGGGTAGAGTTCTTGTCAGACGACAAATGTACCATGCACTATTATCCCGAGAAGTCCAATATGGTAGCAGACACTCTGAGCTAGAGAGCCACTACACCAGGAGCAGGACCTCAGCTGATGGCTATGTAGCTGGTGCAGATGTTGGAAGAGATGCTGATATCCCTCGTGTTCGAGGATAATCCAGAGTTGTATGAGGAGTATCTAGCGTTGATGCGTACCATTGATGACATCCAGGATCGCATCAGGGACAGGCAGGGGCTGGATGCGAGGATGGAGCCGATGTTTAGGGCCTTAGAGGAAGGCACGACAGGGGATACTCTATGAGATATGGGCTTTTAGCTTTAGAGGCCAAGTTTATATACCATCAGGAGGCCGAATTCGGGAAGATATCATGACAAAGGCCCACTGCAGCAGATATTCAGTGCACACGAGGATCACGAAGATGGCAGTGGATCTGAGGAGGATGATGTATTGGTCGGGCATGAAGAAGGATATTACATACTTCGTGACGCATTGTGAATCCTGCCAACTCGTAAAGGCGGAGTGCAAGAGTCCAACCGGATTATTACAGCCACTCCCAGTGTCGGAGTGGAAATTTGAGGACATAGTCATGGATTTTATACATAGGCTACCCCGATCCCACGCGGGGAACGACTCGATTTGGATGATTGTCGATAGATTGATGAAGGTGGCTAGGTTTATCCCAATCAGGAAGGATGCTCCGATCGGTGATCTGGTGCGAAGATTTGTGGAGCAGTTTGTCCACTACCATGGAGTGCCCAGGACGATTGTGTCAGATCAGGATGGAAGGTTTACGTCCAAGGAGTGGAGGTCAGTTCAGGACTACCTAGGCTCACGTTTGACCTTAAGCATGGTTTTCCACCCTCAGACAGACAGGCAAACAAAGCGCACCAACCGGACATTGGAGGATCTTCTACGCCTATGCATTTTGGACCACGAAGAGCCCTGGAGAGACTATTGCCGCTGATTTAGTTCTCCTATAACAACAGTCATCAGTCCAGCATAGACATGACCCCTTACGAGGTATTGTACAGACGGAGATACAGGACCCCACTGTCTTGGATCCAGGATGAGGATTCGAAGGCTCTCGGCTTGGAGTTCGTGGAGGACACAGATGCTTAGGTAAGGTTGATTCGAGAAATGATGCTGGAAGCCCAGAGCAGACAGGCCAAATACTACGATGCGCGACATCATCAGGTGGAGTTCCATTGGGAGACCAGGTTTTCTTTAAGATACGGTCGATTCATGGAGTCTCGCGGGTTCGCGGGCGGAAGAAGCTCAGTCCAAGATACATGGGACCATGCAGAATCCTGGAGCAGGTCGGCCCCTTGGCTTACAGGCTGGAGCTACCACCGGAGTTAGCGGGATTACACGACGTCTTCTACGTCTCTTCACTTTGGAGGGCTCTACTACGACTTAAGTAGCTGATCTACACTACAGATGGCCCAGTGGATTCGGATCAATCAGTCAACATGGAACCGATCAGGATCGATGATACAGCAGTGCGGGTCTTGCGACTCAAGAAGGTCCGCTAGTCAAGGTCATGTGGAGGAATCATGGACAGGAAGAGCACACCTTGGAGCCACGGGACCTGATGCAGCAGAGGTACCCGGATCTCTTCGAGTCAGGTATACCTCCAAATTCCTAGGGATATTACATACTTTTACTTTCATAGAAACCCCGTAGACCTAACCTTAATTTTGGGGATGAAATTTTTATTTTTATGTATTGGGATTTGTAACATCCGTCAAACTTCTAGACCCCTTAGAGTGGGTTTGTCATGACTAGGTCATGACAAAACCCTAAGAAGCCCATGAAGACCAAATGAACTCAGGCATGAAGAAGAAAACTATCTTGGGCTGCAAATAGTAATTCTCAATCACCCATCATAGGGCTTGACTTTGGGGCTTCAACTTGACTGCATGACTCCACTATAATACTCCCAACCCTTTAAAAGGACCTTTGGGTCACCAAGGACCCATTGGGATCAACCAAAAGGGGCAAGTTGATCAAAGTCAACCCAAACCCTAATTAGGTCAAACTAAGCTCACTCATGGTCAATTGACCTCCCCTTAGCCAAAGGGACCCACCTAGACCTTCCTAAGCCCTAAGGGAGGCCAATGGGTCACCAAGGACCCATTGGGGTCAACCAAATAGGCTACGTTAACCAAAGTCAATCATAGCCCTCAAATGGTCAAAGTGTCATAAGAAATGGTCAAGTGGCCTCCAAGGTGCCAAGCCAACCAACCCAACCATTCCTAGACCATAAGGGAGGACAATGAGTCACTAAGGACCCATCAGGGTCAACCCAAAAGGCCAATTTGACCCAAGTCAACTCAACCTAGGTTTAGGCCAAACTAGCTCAAGTTGGCATAACCTAGCCCAATCCACTTGGGCTAAGCCCAACTTAAGTGGCCCATTAGCTTGAGAGGCAGGAAATTACCTAAAGTGCCATCCAATTGCTGGGTTTGCTGACTAGGAGAGAGAATCTCCATTCTCCCCTTTAATGGACGAGAGAGAAAGTGAGAAACAGAGGTCATTCATGTCCAAGGGAGGCTAAGGGCCTCTCTATTCACTCCCCTCTTGCTAGATTCATCCGCCTGGATTAATTAGAAGAAGATCAAAGGCTTTTCCTGGCCACCAGGGGGAGGAATTCAGTGGAATTCCAGTTGGCCGAAAATCACTTTCAAGGCTGTTGAAACCGAGAATTCAGTCTCTGTGGAGTTCACGCTTGGGGAACGGGTGGTCGCACACTTACTTCTCTCTCGCGAGCCAAACGACTAAGGAAATGGAACAAGGAATGGACCCAAGGGCTCAGCATGGAGGTCCCACCACACACCCAAAAGATCTTAGAGCGCTTCTCCTCCTTAGCCAAATGTCGAGCTAAGGCTACTTCAAAAAGTGCTAGAAGATCGGGATACAAGTAAGCATGTCTTCTGAGGTGCACCTTGGGTCCTATTTATAGATTTCTGAAAACGGGCTGCAAATAGGCAACCTCCGCTATTCCAAACGGCTATGTTCAGCCCAGATTGGCCTGGCAACAGTATAACTCTGCTGTTGTAGAAGGCTACGGGCAGGCCAGTGGGGGCAAAACGGTATAAACACATCACGAGAAACAGGGCAAGTGGACCTGTGGAGCCTCCACTCGACAGGGGTGGCGAGCGCTCGATGGAGCTGGCGCTCGCCGTCTCTATCCCCCCTGGGCGAGTACGGGCCCGGACTGCCCTACTAACCTGCTGCTCGCCGATACTTCTAGGGTGAGTGCGATCCGGACAGCTCTACTCGCGTGCTACTCGCCGAGCCCCTGGGTTGAGTGCAATCTAGACTGCTCCACCCGCCCCTCAAATAGTTCACCCCACCTAGATGAGCCGGACTATTTATCTTGGATGATCTGGTACCTATCGCCCACTACTCGCGGGATATGGGGTTACAAAGGCCATTAATGTCAATTGATGCCTGACCCTTCCCCTCCCCCAGTTGGCTCTCTTAAAAGCATCCCCAGACCCAGGGAATCCATCTCTACTATCCCATTAAAGGAGTCGATCCCTTTGGTAGTGCAGTTGCAGAGCACCCGAAAGCTCAAATTTCGGTAATGGCGGCCGGCAGTCAGCCCGACTCCAGCTCTTCAAAACGGTCTTCTCCCTCTCCTCTCTTCTAGTGGATAGATCATATCTCATTGGGTGCATGGTTTGGGGCCAATTGGCCTTGGATCGGCTAGCTTGAAATCTCCAGTTCTGTAGTTTTTATTTCCAATCAAATCTCCTGTTTCGGCAACCTCCGGCCGGCCAACCACCGCCCACCGTCGGCCACCACCTCAACGAAGGTGGTGGTGGAACTAGCCGACCGGGGAGAGGCTCTGGTGGCCGAGAAAACTCGCTTGAATACAGCCCAGGATGGTATAATTGGGGTCGTCAGCTCAAGGAAGAAGATGAGCTGATCCCACTGATCATGCTTTAAGATTCATGCTGGCAATTAATATTAATTCCTTTAAATTTATTTTTGCTTCATAACTTACAGTAGTTAGAATTAAATATTAAAAATACTTAGATTCCTCTATAGTGAAAGTGGCCTACATGACAGTTGTAGCCCTTGAAGTTTAGTGTATTTTAAAATTGGTTCAACCAATTTGGGTTAGTGGTCTGACCACAGCACTCAAAATGATGCAACCTATACATAGGGCTAGTCAGAAATTAAATTGAGTGCCCCCACTAAACCACTTGTCCAAATAACTTGAAATTTGGAATGGGGGTCACTCTTATCTATACCTATAACAAATCTAAAAAATGAGAATTTTTGGAAAATATTTTCCTATAGTTTTTGAAATAATTTAATAAACCAAGTATGATTTAATTAGAGTCTCTAATGATCTCACGAGTTCCCAAACTTTTTGTGGCTAACTCTTAGGATCATGATATGACAATGATAAATATCTCAACCCAATTGGGGTTGATTTGAGTAAGTGTTGGTGTGATCAAAGTTTGGTCTCTTAAGGGTAAATTAGGTCAAAAAGTGCACTAGGTGGAGTGAGTGACCATTCCTCACCCAAAAGTGGTGAAACTTTGGTCACTGACTTGTAGTCACTTTTAACCCCCACACCAGTGGTTATGGGTGGTTTGGGGTGGATTTGCCCACAAACACTAGTACAAACCCTAGTATTGCTCTTTGAGTATTGAGAAGGTCATGGGGTCATATGTATTTGGAATAACTTGTAAATTGGTAGACTACTTAATAGGGTGCTAATAAGCCATAGATAATTTTACTGAAATTTTTAGGAACATTTATCCCCTCTGAATTAATTAAGGGTTGATTGGGGCACTTTAGTTCAAAATTGAACTTCATGTTTAAATACTCTTGGATGTTCATGAAAATTGGGCAGGGAGCCTATTTTGATGTTGTTTTCCTATGATAATTTTGTTGTGAATTTTAGATTTATATATTTGGTACTTTATTTACAACCTCAGTGTTTGCCTTAATTACAAGAAACTTAATTATAGATTTTTTACTCACTGGAAAATTGTGAAACTTGGTAATAGGACTTTTTAAGGCATTATAATGTTCTGTAAATATTTATAGAATTATTGGAAGGAATTTCATTTAGGAACATACCTAAAGTGTCCCATATTAAATATCTTTAGGAAATTTATTTATGTGACCAAATGGACTTAAAAATATGTGATTTTTGGTCGGTAGACCTTTCTCATCATTGCTAGCATCTGGTAAATTATTTATAATTTTTGGATGAATAAATTTAGTACTTCCCTCTTTATCCTGTTATTATGGTAGGTTGTTTAATATTTTGTTTGGAAGCCCAAAACATTATTGGAAAATGGATAATTTCAATATTTATTGTTATTTTGATGATATACAACTGGAATAATTTTGCTAAAGTCATACCTAGACAGAAAAGTGTACTTGTAGTTTAAAAGCATTGTTGGCCTTATTTTACAGAAAATTAATTAAATAACAATTAATTTAGGAAAAATATTATATTCTGGATTTATTCCTGAAACATCAAGACAGACCCCCAGTAATAATCTTAGGTTAATCAGATGAATATTTGAAGGGGTCACCACTCATACTCATCATGTACGTTAGTCGGTCTGCACATAGTATAAACTGTAAAGGTAGAGTAATATGTGAAACCTGTTATGAGAAAGGGTAGTAGGTGTAACTAGTCTAGATGAGAATGAATAGGGCACCAAGGTGTGGTAGGATTAGTGATCCCAGTTGTGCAAGGGCAGAGTTGTGCTCGGGATCGACGATGGATCGTCTTTCCCTGGAAGAGTCAAAATACATTAGGGTTAGATTCAGTATAACACTAACTGGGATTGGTTCGGGTAGATACCAATAATAATAAGTACATTGCGAAAGGGAGCCTTGGGCTTCAGCCCATCGTAGTTCCTAGTGCCCCTGAGAGCCCTTCATGAGGAATGCCCTAGGAAGTCCAAGGTTAACCTTAAACCGTAAGACTAAAACAAATAGAAGAGCAATTAGCAATATACTGGGACTTCACTTTCACTCACCCCAATACTTTAGGAGGTTAGTTTGGTTGGGTTGTCTTAGTGGTAGGCTCGGTGGTTGTGGAAACAGACTGGTTAGTCCGGGTAGCCAATGGCTCGGTAATTCATGATTGCATGTACATATGGTGGTGGGTCTTCAGTATTTTACGATCGTTCACACCGACATCGATACGATGACTCGGTGGGTGTGGTTTACACTTAGCCAAGGGAAAGACTGGCAGTGGGTCAGCATAGTACGTGGAGACCCTGGCGTGTCCTTCAGAGGCGTATGTAAGGGCTTGGCCTGGTAGTGTGAAAACCCGTCTGTTGGATCCTTAGTTTGGATTTGGGTTAGGTTCACTGAGTTAGGATGTCTTTGACCCACCTTGTATAGTCAGGGTCATTGGTTGTGTCCTAGAGTCTAGGGTTTGTGCTTAGAATATCATCTTGTGGACCAGCCATCCTCCAGACTGCCAGAGAAACTCAAGACTTAGAGATATTTTCAGCCCAAGGAAAAGTGTTCGACGTTTGTCGATCTCAGCTCAACGAATTATATTCCTTGCTCGACGAACTCCGGTCTACTATTTGACTTAGAGATATTCTCAGCTCAAAGAAAAGTGTTTGACGTTCGTTGATCTCAGCTCGACGAACCTCATGCCTTGGTCGACGATTTCTGGTCTACGATTTGAATTCTTCTCTGTCAGAGACTTCTCAGATTCTAAGTCCACAATCATTCTCAGCTCGACGAATTTGGATCTTTCCTCGACGAATGAAAATTGTCAGTTCGACGAAGTTTGAAGCAGAATTGACAAGTTTCCCTTGAAGATAAACTGCTATTGTCTGGTCGACGAACTCATCAGCTCAGCTCGATAAACTGTGAACTCAGCTCGACGATTTGTGTTCTTCGTTCGACGATTCCAGACTAGGTCTTCTCCAATTTTTCGTCCCTTTTCTTGGCGATGATTCCTGAGTAATTAATGCCCAATCTTCTCGAAATGTTACCGTTAGAACGAGCATTTATCAAGGATTATTACATGCCGTTTTTCCATGGGACAGTTAGGGAATTCATTGATTGTCGCTTCCTTCCCAGGCCGACTGCATTTACTGCTGAAGATTCAAATTTCGTATGCGCTTTATTTTTTCAGTAAGGGTTTTCAGAAAAGAAAAGATCAAGCAATCTTGCAGAGACAGAGATTAGATTCAAGAAAACAAACAGAAATCAAAGAGTTTCATACTACAATCAGCCTAAGCCAGAGAACGTCATTTTCAACCCTACAGGATAACTTCAGAAGGACAACAATATCTCTATCTTTCAAAGAAGTTCCTGAAGCAATCTCTGGTCAAGGCCAAGTCTTTGAAGACCTGTCACCCTGAAGCAGTGCTCCAGATTTCCTGATCCATTCAAGATCTCAGGGGGAGCAATCTGCTGAAATCAATCCACTTATCTTCTCAATTGTTTTTTAGAAAGAGAAGACACCATCACCCTTTTCCATCCTTTGTACAGGGTTTTAAGTCCCTTCAAAATTATTCCTGGTTGCAAGTCTCCTACCAAAATACTTGAGGTTTTGGTTTTTGAGCACCTGAACAAAAGCTCATTGGTGTCAGGCACCTGATCAAAAACCTGAGTGGATTCCTACCAGGGTGGTAGAAGAGTGGATGTACCCAGGTTAGGGAACCACTATAATTTCTTGTATTGTCTGGTTGCCCTTTTCTTTTATTTTTGGCTGCATTCTGTGAATTGATAGGTTGTTGTTTTTATTATTTTGTTTTGCTAACCTGTTCACTTAGGAGTACAGCAAAAGCTGTAAAGTTTTTTTTAAGAGACCACAATACTCTATTCACCACCCCCCCCCCCCTCTACAGTATTTCAGATCTAACCTTCACTTTCAATTGGTATCATAGCCAGGTTGGTTAGTTAGTTATTGTTGGGTGGTCATTGTTGGTTGCACAGGCTAACACCTGAACCATAAAGATCCCTCTTGTTAGATCTGATTGTTTTGTTTCAGTTATTAGATTTATCTCTTCATAGAATGGCTCAAAACAAAGATTATGCAAGCATCAAACCTCCAGTATGCAATCTTAACAGATTTGCCATCTGGAAGGCAAGAATCAAATTATATATGAACTATATTGATGAAGATATCTATAATTCTATTTTGATAGGTCCCCCCCCCCAAGTATTCACATTTTCTGTAACATCTTCAAGCACAACAGAAGTGCCACCACCTGAGTGGACTGAAGCCCAGAGGAAAGCCAAAGTTGCTGATGCAAAAGCATTGAACATCTTGGCTCAGACTATGTTAAATGACATATTTCAGAAGGTGGCTGAGTGCACCTCAGCCAAGGCCATTTGGGACTCCCTCAACCAAATGGTAGTTGGATCAGCTGATGAAAGGAAAGATAGGAGATCAAATATCATATCCCTGTATGAGAATTTTAAGAAGGATGAGGCTGAATCAGTTGCTGAAATGTACAATAGGTTGAGTTCAATCATCAATGAGCTTAAAACCTTGGATAAAGATATCACCCTTACAGAGGTGAATGACAAAATCTTGATGTGCTTCCCTAGCTCTTGGGACTCAAGAATCTGGCCTATCAAAGAAGCCAGAAGTCTAAATGAGATATCAACTGAATCACTGCTAGGCAAACTAAAATCTTATGAGCAGTTGATTAAATCAAGAGAAGCAGCTGAACAGAAATCAACAACTCTAGTGAGAAAAGATCACAGCATAGCTTTCAAGGCATCAGAGGAAAGTGAGACCTCAACATCCAATGAAGAACTAATGAGCCTCTTTGCAAAAATATTTTATAAGATGGCTAGAAAGGACTTCAGAAGAAAATCATTCAGGCAGGATGATAAGCTAAAATATGACAAGACACCAACCAAGGAGGTTGTGTGCTTTGGATGTAGAAAGCCTGGACATTACATCTCTGAATGTCCAGAAAGCCTGGACATTACATCTCTGAATGTCCAGAAAGCCTGGACATTACTTCTCTGAATGTCCAGAAAACCAGAAGAAGGAGAAAAGCAGAGAAAAAGACTCCAGGAGAAAACACAGCAGCAGACCCTCCTCCAGCAAATACAAAAAGAGAGACAAAGGCTTTGTTGCTGAAACATGGAGTGATACTGAAGAAGAATCATCCTCCTCCAGCTCAAGTGAAGAAGAGGAAGAAGCCAAATCCAAGGAGGTTTGCCTTATGGTAATTGATGCCTCCAGGAGCAGTTCAGGATCAGAAAGAGAATCTAAAGATGAGGCAGCCTCAGAGTCAGAGGCAAATCAGGAGAAGAGATGTCCAAGGGTGAGTCAGACCTCGTACTTGGATAGTGGTTGCTCCAAGCATATGACAGGCAGCAAGGACAATCTATCCAATTACAAGTCCAAGCTAAGACCAAAGGTGATTTTTGGTGACTCGAATAGTGGCCAGTCTGAAGGATATGGAGCAGTAAAGATTGGAACAGTTACCTTCAAGAGAGTAACATATGTAAGAGGACTCAAACATAACCTAATATCCATAAGTCAATTATGTGATGAAGGTTATCATGTACACTTCAACTCTACCTCCTGTTCTATTATTAATAATGAAAACAAAACTGTTTTAATTGGAACTAGACAAGGTAACATATATCTAGTAGATTTTATTTCTGCCAAAACTGATGTTTGTTTGCTCAATATCACTAGTAACCAAAATGAGTTGTGGCATAAAAGATTAGGTCATGTAAACCTTAAAAATATAGCTAAGTTATCTAAAGACAACCTTGTTAGAGGCTTACCTTCTGGTCCCTACAAGAAGGAAAACCTATGCAGGACTTGTCAATTAGGCAAGCAAACTAAAACTAGTTTCAAATCCATTAATAAGAGTGATTTACCTAGGATTTTGTATTTGCTTCATGTGGACCTATTTGGACCCATTGCAGTACAAAGCCTAGGAGGGAAGTCTTATACTTTAGTAATTGTTGATGACTTCTACAGATTCAGTTGGGTGGCCTTTTTGGGAACTAAGTCAGATACATTCAAGGTTCTTACAGATTTTCTCAGGACTATACAGATTGAGTTCTCTACTCATGTTGCATTGCTCAGAAGTGATCATGGTACAGAGTTTGAGTCTCTTCTTATGCATGAGTTCTTTGAGAAGGAAGGTATCAGACAGTGCTTCTCAGCTCCTAGAACTCCCCAACAAAATGGGGTAGCTGAAAGGAAAAATAGGACACTCATTGAAGCTGCAGGTATATTATTGGCAGATGCTTACATGCCTCTATCCTTTTGGGCAGAAGCTATAAACACTGCTAACTATGTCCTGAATAGAAGCCTCATACATAAGCTGAAAAATAAGACCCCCTATGAATTGCTTAAAGGAAAGAAACCTAAAGTCACATATTTTAAAGTTTTTGGTTGTACATGTTATATTCACACAAACAACAAAAGATACGTTAGAAAGTTTGAGGCTAACGCTGAAGAAGGGATCTTTCTAGGATACTCCCAAGTAAGCAAGACCTATAAGGTATTTAATAAATCATCTCTAAAAATTGAAGAGTCAGTCCATATATCATTTGATGAAGCTAACATGTCTTATAAGGAGAAAGAGATTTCTACCAATAGCTCTTTGCAGGTTCCACAACTGTGTGAGTCTATGGATGGACTAAACCTTACCCAAGAGGTGTCAACCCATCCTTCTCCACAGGTTGCTGAAGACAGTGAAGAAGAAAATCAAGTGGAAGTGGCTGAACTTCCCCCAACAGCTAATAACATTCCTCAAGAGGAATTAACTATAGAAGTTGTTGCTGAACAAACTCCACCCACTGATCTTGTCACACTTAGAGATCACCCCAGATCTCAAGTGATTGGAGACATTTCAGCAGGTGTACAGACAAGGTATCAACTCAACCAAGACTTGATGCATGCCTGTTTTCTCTCTCATATTGAACCTCTCTCCATACATGAAGCTGAGCAAGATCCCCACTGGATCATTGCAATGCAAGAGGAACTAAATCAGTTTGAGAGATGTAGAGTTTGGAATTTGGTTCCAAGACCTCATAACTACCCAATTATTGGAACCAAATGGGTCTACAGAAACAAGCTAGATGCTCAAGGAAACATTGTAAGAAACAAGGCTAGGCTTGTTGCTCAGGGCTACAGGCAAGAGGAAGGAATTGACTATGACCAAACCTTTGCCCCTGTTGCAAGGTTAGAGGCCATAAGAATATTCCTTGCCTATGCAGCTCACAGGAGATTCAAAGTTTTCCAAATGGATGTCAAGAGTGCATTTTTGAATGGAGTGCTTCAAGAAGAGATTTATGTGGAACAACCTCCAGGTTTTATCTCTCTAACTCAACCCTCTTTTGTGTTTAAATTGCATAAAGCTCTCTATGGTTTATAGCAAGCTCCAAGAGCTTGGTATGAGACCCTAGTAAGCTTTCTTTTAGAGAATAAATTTACAAGAGGAACCATAGATAAAACTCTTTTCACTAGACATCATAAGGACCAAATTTTATTAGTACAAATATATGTGGATGACATCATCTTTGGGTCTACTGATCCCAAATTATGCAAGAGGTTTGTTGATCTCATGCATTCCAAATTTGAGATGAGTAGCATGGGTGAGCTTTCCTACTTCCTTGGTCTCCAAGTGAAGCAGCTCCCTGATGGTATCTTTCTCTCCCAAGCTAAGTATGTTAAAGAGCTTATTAGGAAGTTTGGGATGGGCGATGCTTCAGGAATGAAAACACCTGTGGCTACTAATGCTGTTGTGGATTCTGATGCAGCAGGGAAACCTATAGATCAGAAGCTTTATAGGGGAATTGTTGGATCCCTATTATACCTAATAGCTAGCAGTCCTGATATCATGTTTGCCACATGCCTTTGTGCTAGGTTCCAAGTGAACCCCAAAGAATCTCACCTTATTTTCTTAAAAAGAATTTTGAGATATATAAAGAGTTGTCCAAATTTAGGACTCTGGTATCTTGTAGAGTCAGAGTTTGAGTTAACTGGATACTCAGATGCTGACTATGCTGGATGTAGAGTTGACAGGAAAAGTACCTCTGGAACTTGCCATTTTCTGGGTATGAGACTTGTCTCTTGGTTTTGTAAAAAGCAAACATATGTGTCTACATCAACTGTAGAAGCAGAATATATGGCTGCTGGCAGCTGCTGTTCACAAATGTTATGGATACAAAACCAACTCCTGGACTATGGTGTCAACTTAAATAATTCAACATTATTTTGTGATAATACTAGTGTTATTGTTATAGCACAGAATCCAGTTCACCATTCTAGGACTAAACATATTGATATAAGGCATCATTTCATTAGAGATAGTGTAGACAAAAAGAAAATTAACCTAATCCATATTCCTACTGATTTACAGAGAGAAGACATTTTCACCAAGCCCTTGGATGAGAAAAATCACCTATTCTTTATAAACCAACTGGGAATGATCAATGGAGAAGAGTTAAATTAGCTTTTATATGCATTCGATGAATTTTCCAGAGTTCGTCGAACGGAGTTTGACGAATTAGGGAAAGTTTGAGAGATGCTCGCCGAATGAAGATCGACGAATTCTCTGTGTGGAAATAATTTTAATCGACCTGAGATCGACGAACTTTGCTTCAGAAGACCTTTCATCGAACAGAGTTCGACGAACTGTTTTCATTTCTTCTGGATGAGATCGACGAATTATTTATCTATAATTTATTTCATCGACCTCAGTTCGAAGAACTGTTTTCATTTTCGTGGAACGGAGTTTGTCGATTCATATTCAGGAAAACCCTATATCTAGGTTTTCTTCGACCTTCATCCCGCGCTTTCAGTTCCTGTTGCGCTTGATCGATGTTTGTCTTCCTTGCAGATAATCAATGGCGGTTACAGCAAGCACCCTGGCTGTGATGAAATTTGATACAGGATTTGATATGGATTTTGATTCATTTCAGCATTCAGATCCAATATTTCTTTACATTCTGGAACTTCTGGAAGAACTTGGTCTCAAGGATTTTATGACCAGAAGAATCAAACTACATGCAACAGAGATTAAGGAATGGGTATATACTTCTTCTGCTTCTAAGGACAATATCTTGACAGGGAATATCAGAAGCAATGTTGTATCTTTATCCCCCACCGTTATTTCTGAAATTTTTGAGTTGGTGAATGGAGAAGAAGAGTTGGATATAGATTCTGATGAGTATAGTTCGATGCTGAAACTAATGGGGTTTACTGGGAGCAACCCTAACAAGCTGTTAAAGAAACAGCTATCTGTCGCCTACCAGTTCTTAGCGGATATTGTGGCAAAGTGTTGATGGGCAAGCACACTGCGCATGATTACATAACAAGATATCAATTCCTTCTCATGTGCGCGGTGGTCAACAAAAGTCATGTTGATTGGGGCAAGATTTTCTTTTGTTTGATAAAGAAGAAGAACAATAAGAAAGAGGTATGCTTTGGAAGAATCCTGGGGATTTTCCTTCAAGCAAAAGCTGGTGAATTCTTGTTCTCCCCGACCATATTCATCAATGCCAGCAAGCGCCTCACATGCGTTCTTGAAAGAAATAGTGTCTAATCACCTAGAGGGGGTGAATAGGTGAACTTTATCTTTTTAAAATTAAAGGCAGAAATTCTGTACAGCAAATGCAATTCTACAACTATCACAACACAACAACCATAGAAACAAACATACACAGAGTGCACACAGTATTTATAGTGGTTCCCCAAGGTCTGGGTACATCCACTTTCCCCCTTCGCCTATCTAGTAGTGTACTAGATTCGGCCTAACTTCAGCACTTCTCCTCAGATCCTCAGATCTTACAGCTCAAAACCCCAAACAGGTTCCTACAACTCAGAGTGTCCCCACTCCTACAACTCAGGCAAAAAGCCATACCACTCAGTCTTCAACAAGACCTACACTCAGAGAATAAAGTCTCCTACAACTCAGGCACAAGGCCCTACCTCAGTCTTCAACAAGACCTACACTCAGAGCACACAGTCTCCTACACTCAGCCTTTATAAAATAGGCTTACAGCTCAGATCTATACAAGATCCTACAGATATTTTGATTATACAAAGTAATTAACCACAACTATGAAAGAGAGAGATAAGTTGACTGGCTTCTTGATGAGTTCTTGGAAGAACTTGGCAGAGATCAACCTCCCTTGGCTTTCTTCAAAGCTTCTTGAATTAGAACACAGTAGGGTTGAATCTTCTGTGAAGATGATCTTCAATCAACTTCTGTCTTGAGATTCAGATCTCAATATGAATCTTACTTTGCAGCCTGGTTCAACAGCTGCTCTTCTTAGAAGGAGCTCTCTTTCTCCAACTTCTTAGATCTTCTGTTGAAGGTATTCTTCTTTTGTGTTGTTAGATCTCTTGATTAATTGTGATCAATCACTGCTGTTGAAGGAGAAAGGTCTTTATATAGACTTCCTCCAAGGTAACCGGCTGATCCGGTTTGTAACAACCTTCTGACGGCTCTGACAGTTGCAGTTGACCGGTTGAAATGGCAGCTGTCAAGTCATCCAGTCACTTCTTGAAATCACTGTCAATGTCTGAAAGTGTCGAGACAGATAGTCATTATGTGTCGACACAAATAGACTAAGTGTAGACACAAGTTGACTAAGTGTCGACAAGAGCCTTGATGGTGTCGACATAACTCCTTGTGTTGTTGTAATAGCTTCTCGACACTGCTTATTCAGAATGTGTCGACACTGATTCTGTGTGTCGACGCACGTCTTCTGTAGAATGTGTCGACACTGGTTGAGTGTGTCGACACAAATACTTCTTCTTTAATACTTAGTTGAATTCTGCTGTGTGTCGACACAACTCCTTTGTGTCGACACATGCCTTCTTGTGTTGAAACTTGCTGAGTGTCGACACATCTCCTTTGTGTCGACACATGCCTTCATGTGTTGAAACTTGCTGAGTGTCGACACATCTCCTTTTTGTCGACACATGCCTTCATGTGTTGAAACTTGCTGAGTGTTGACACATCTCCTTTGTATCGACACATGCCTTCATGTGTTGAAACTTGCTGAGTGTCGACACATCTCCTTTATGTCGACACAAGTACTTTAACTTTGTTGAAGTTTGCTGAGTGTCGACACAGCCTCCTGGTGTCGACACATTTGATGTCGACAAAGTTTTTCTGGGTGTCGACACTTCCTCTAAGTGTCGACACAGATTATGTTGACAATTTTTCACAGTGTGTCGACACTGCCTGTATGTGTCGACACGTTTCTTCTGGTGTCGACTCTGCCATTCTTGGTGTCGACACAATTACTCCAAGTGTCGACATAGCTTCTCTAGGTGTCGACACAAGCCTTCATAAGTGTCGACACTTCACCTCTAGGTGTCGACACATGGACTTAGAAACTTTTCTGCATTTCCTGCAATTACTTAACCTGCACATATAAACTCAAGCACATCAAATACACCTTGATGTATATCATTGAGTAGGGTGAGGCTTCTTCAAATCTGGTACACATTTTCCAATGTACCCAACAATCTCCCCCTATTTAGAGAAGTCATAACCCTTAGTCAATGATATACACCATTCATAACAAATACTCAATATGATGTATAACAGTATTATATGACAGGGTAAATATTAAACATGTATAAACAAAACATGTATAAACAATTATCTCAGAATAACAATGTAATAGATTGAACATTAAACATTGTTTTTACAACTTCCAAAAGTTTTATTAATCAAAAGTTTACATGAAGTTTAATGCAAATGATTACAAGGTTGTAAACTTAAGAAAATTCTATCCTATGGCTGCTCTGGCTCCTTGATAACAATTCCCTTTCCAGATTGAATCTTTGCTTGAACTGGAGCATCATTGTCATCAGCAGACTTCTTTCCCTTAAGATCTTTCTTTTTCTGTTCTTCAGCCCTTATCTTCTGTCTCTCAAAATAATGATAAGGCTTAGGGAAATACTTGCTAGGCTCCTGTGCATTAGGAGGTAGCTTCCCTAATTTAGCCTTCCTTCTGTATTGTACAATGGCCTCTTGCCTAGCTTCATGTTTTTTCCACTCTTGGTCAGAGTACCATTTGCTCCTCTCTAGGAAATTATCCTTTGCAGCCTTCCAAGCAGTCAATATGATATTCCTAGAAGTTGGGCTCCATTGCTCAAAGTCTGGCCTTAATTCAGCCTGCTCTCTGAACCTCTTCTTAGATAATTGGGCTTCCTTCTCTTTTAATACTACCTCTTGCTCTTTTAGTACTGCCTCTGGCACAGGTTGTACTACTTTCTCAATGATCACATTGTGAGCACCTTCTGGAGGACTATACATAGATTGTATCTCTTGATGTATCATGTCAAAATCTGCAGGAGGGTAGATCACCTGAGCTACTTCAGCTTGTTCTCCTCCAAAATATGCAGGATTAATCCCAGATTCTGCTACATTATCATCATCACATAAAGGTGGATATCCAAGGGTATCTCTGATGCTGTTTGAAATCCATTTAGCATGGTCAGAGCCTGCTTTGATTAATACCCTCTCCCCCTTTATGACTTCTCTTTCTATATGAACCCTAAGATCATCCTTCTGAAATCTAATTTGAGAATTCAAATAGTTAACTCCATCTTTATAAAAAGGTTTTAACCTTTGAAGCTTGTTAGTAATAGCCTTTTGAGAATCTTCAATGGCAGTTTTAACAGCAGTGAGGCTTTCTTGTAATTGCTTATCAAAGGCTTCTTTGGCAGTAGCACTTACAGCAGTCTGGGCAGTAGCTATATTTTTCATTTCACTGACAATGGCATTATGAGAAGCAGTCATATTATCATTCATCCTAATCTAATTTTCAAGGACATATCCTTGTTTCACTACCATGTCATCAACCTGTTTCTTTATGTTCTCTTGATGAGTAGCCAGATATACCACTGCATTGCCTCCTTTATGGAAACAATTAGACATTTCCTTCTTGTTTTGATTCACTTCAAATCTTATAGATTTTATGTCTTGAGCCAGATCAAATTGAAGTGATTTATGTCCTTCATCTATATATTTTTCTATAGCTTTTTTTTGTTCATCCATCTTAATTTGCAAAGCCACCAACAAAGAACTATAGTCAGCAGTTGGGGCTTGTTGTGGAACAATGGTTTGAAGTGTTTTCTTGTAGGTCTGACTTCTTCTCTTGAAAACTTGTAGTTTTATTTTCTTGGCTCTAGCAGCCTCTTCATCTTCAGAATCAGATGTACTAGTAATGTCTACTCTATCCTTTGGAATAGGTGGCAAATCCTTTGCTGCTCTTGGTAGCTCCTTAGTCTCTTTTCTAGCAGTCTCCTCCTGTGATCTTACATGCTCCTCCTCAAGGTCTACCTGCTCCCCCTCAACAGCTGCTTTCTCTCCCTTAAAGTCAGTCTGTAAAAGATCAGGGAACAGCTCTTCTAGTGTAAACTCATGTTGAGGTTGGACTGGAGAATCTCTGATATCTGCAGCATTATCAGCAACTGATGTGTCTTCCATGACATCTTGTGGTTGACTATGTATCTGAGTTGGCTGATCAACATCAATTAATGATTTAGTCAATACTTCATCCTCAATATTTAAAATAGATTGATTAACTTCATTGATTACCTCAAGAATTGTTTGGGTAGCCCTTTCACTATCTAATTGAGTTGGCTCATTCACATGTTGAGGCTTCCCCTGGAGTGGATCCAGGTGAATAGGGCTAGCTGATGGTAGCTCCCCCTGCCTCTGGGCATCTTCTTGTCTTGTTGGTGACTGTCTAGCATTGCCATCTTCTCCATCATCAGAACTAAAAACCACCTGCTCCTCTGAGCTACTTGAGGATTCAGGAGCCACAATGGCTTTCTTCTTCCTCTTCTTCTGAGGTGTTTCCTTTTCTGGAGTTGGCATTTCCTTTGTCAACACTCTATCCCACCTTGAGATAATTCTAACACTCATTCTCCTCATATGGTTTATCTTAAATCCAGCAGCTTGGTTCATCACTTCAGGAATACTTCCAGCTAAGTATAAACTCATAATCCTACCCAGATTGGGCTTCTTCAGACTTTCCTTTATCTTATCAAACATTACTGCTGACCAATCAGTTTTAAGTTGGAAAATTATCCTTGTCATTAAACTAAACATGTGAGCTGATATTCTATCATGCCCTCCAGGCTTGCTCAGTATCACCTTCCCAACTACTTCAGATAAAAACTTTCCTTGTATGTTCATTCCTTTCCTATTAAAGACTGATCCAATCTTCAAGCTTGAATCAAGTCCACACCATGTCAGAGCCTCCCTTGTCTTTGATGTAGATACAGCTTCCTCTTCTTTAGTTCGAGGGAGATGTAGAACTTTTCTTAGACTTTTCTGAGTGATCTTGACTTTTGCCCCATGGACTTTGGACTTAATCTTGAGTCCAGTTTCATCAAGAGTAGCTGCATTAAAGAATTCGAGGACCTACTTCTTCCATATCTTGATTGGTTCTGAAACAAGATACTCTAACCCAGTCTCTGCAACTAGGGTTACCACACCTTGGATTTCTGGTTCCGCGTCATCAAAGGCGTGTCGCACGAGCTCATAACCTTCATTGATGTTCTCTTCTAGCTTGGGCGCCATTAGGGTTTGAAGAAATTTTGAATTTAGAGAAGAGAGATGTCGACACACAAGTTTGGTCTCGAAACTATGGGGAGCGTGTCGACAAACAATGGTGAAGACCTATTTATACCTTTTTAAAATCGAAGGTGAAAAGGTGCGTCAAAATACTTGAAATGTGCCGACACTGTTGAAAAGTGTCGACACTTACTTCTAATGTCTCGACAACTATGTGTCGACACAAATATAGTCGACAGAATATATGTGTTGACACTTATTGATCTCAGCTCAACGATTAGTCGAGACTCTACTTGACAAATTCTATGTAAATCCTAAGTGTCGACAATACCCTGGATGTGTCGACACCTACTCTGCATGTGTCGACATGAATTCTCTGAAGTATCAACACTGACTTTCTAGATGTGTCGACACCATTTCTCTGAAATGTCGACACCACTTCTATGTGTCGACACAGACAACTCTGTGTGTCGACACCATTTTACTTAGCCAATTTTTTAAATTATTCTAAGTTTATCATTCCTAATTCAATTTTAAACTTATTGAATTTGGTTTCATCTAGGGGCTTAGTAAACACATCAGCTAACTGATTATCTGTCTTAACATATTCTAGGGAAATGTCTCCTTTTTCTACATGTTCTCTTAGAAAATGGTATTTAATTTCTATGTGCTTAGTCCTACTATGTGAGACAGGATTATTTGCAATAGAAATGGCACTTGTAGAATCACAAAATAAAGGTGTTCTACTTACTTGAATATCATAGTCTTCTAGCTGGTGTTGAATCCATAAGAGTTGTGCATAGCAACTTCCTGCAGCAACATATTCTGACTCAGCTGTGGAGATAGCCACACTGGTCTGTTTCTTGCTACTCCATGACACCAGCCTTCCACCTAGAAATTGACAGGTTCCTGTAGTACTCTCACTATCTTCCTTGCAGCCTGCAAAAACTGCATCTGAATAACCTGTCAGTACAAAATCTCCATTCATAGGGTACCAAAGGCCTAGATAAGGTGTGCCCTTAAGATATCTCAAAATCCTTTTGACTGCTGTCAGATGAGATTCTTTAGGGCAAGCTTGGTACCTAGCACAGACACATGTAGCATACATGATATCTGGTCTACTAGCAGTCAAATACACTAGGAAGCCAACTATCCCTCTATACAAAGTCTCATCTACAGGTTTCTCTGCATCATCTTTGCTTAAAGACATGCTTGACCCCATAGGAGTTTTCATGGTAGTGGATGATTCCATACCATACTTCTTTATTAACTCTAGGGTGAACTCAGACTGGCATATTGACAAGCCATCTTCAGTTTGTCTAACTTGGAGACCCAGGAAGAACTTAAGTTCCCCCATACTGCTCATTTCAAATTGTCCTTGCATAAGTTTTGCAAACTTTCTGTAAAGACTACTTTCTGTAGACCCAAATATTATGTCATCTACATATATTTGGACTAAGATAATCTTGCCTCTGGATTCCCTAAGGAATAGAGTCTTGTCTATTTTCCCCCTTGAGAATTTGTTCTCAATGAGGAAACTAGACAGGGTTTCATACCAAGCCCTTGGGGCTTGTTTTAACCCATACAAAGCATTCCTAAGTCTATAAACATAATCAGGTTTAATAGAATCAACAAAACCTGATGGCTGCTCTACATAGACTTCTTCCTTCAGATTTCCATTCAGAAAAGCTGACTTAACATCCATTTGATATACCTTGAACCCTTGATATGTTGCATAGGCAAGGAACATCCTTAGTGCTTCCAGTCTTGCTACTGGAGCAAAGGTTTGATCAAAATCAGTACCTTCTTCATGCATATATCCCTTTGCAACAAGTCTAGCTTTATTCTTTATGATGATTCCATTTTCATCCAACTTGTTCCTAAAGATCCACTTAGTTCCAATAATGTTGTGGTCCTTGGGTTTAGGAACTAGCTCCCAGACCTTGCATCTTTTGAATTGATTCAGCTGCTCTTGCATGGTCTCAATCCAATGAGGGTCTAGGATTGCTTCTTCAAAATTCTTTGGTTCCACTAGGGATAGGAAGCTGGAGTAAAGAACTGTACTTAGATTCCTACTCCTTGTTTGCACTCCTTGTCTGAGATCTCCAATTATTTGATTGGCTGGATGATCCTTTAAGTGTCTATTTGCTGGAGGCAGCCTGTCTTCAGGTTGTACACCTTCAGTCTCTTCATTTAGCTGCACCTCTTGGTCTTCTTCAGCATCAGGTGTATCTTGTACTCCCCCTAGACAGCAGCCACCATCTTCCACTTACTAACTTGCAGAAGAACCTTCTGTTAAGGTAAGCTTGTCCATTCTCTCAGTTACACCTGTGGAGCTGCAAAAACTTCTTGGCAATTCATAGTTAATGAGTCTTGCTTCATCAAAAACTACATGAACAGACTCTTCTACAACTTGAGTAATCAAGTTGTAGACCCTATAAGCCTTACTATTATTGTTGTACCCAACAAAGATCCCCTCTTGGGATTTGGCAGCAAACTTGGTTAGATATGACTTACCATTGTTAAGGATATAGCACTTACAACCAAAGATCCTGAAATAGGATAAATTTAGTTTTCTGCCTTTCACAATCTCATAGGGGGTCTTCTTGTGGCTCTTGGTGATAGTAGCCCTATTGATCACATGATAGGCAGTATTTACTGCCTCAGCCCAGAAATATTCTAGGAGAGAAGTGTCACTCAATAGGGTTCTACCAGCCTCTATCAAGGTTCTATTCTTCCCTTCAGCAATACCATTTTGCTGAGGTGTTCTTGGTGAAGAAAATTCCTGAAAAATCTCAAACTCTTCACACAGTTTTGTCATACTTTCAGACTGAAATTCAGTACCATGGTCATTCTGATTTTGACCAATGTACTGTCCAATTCATTCTGAATTTGTTTAACAAAACTATATAAGATACTTGGGGTTTCAGTTTTTGTCTTAGGAAGAACACCCAGGAATACCTTGAATAGTCATCTACAACCACAAATGTGTAGACCTTCCTACCTAGGCTGTGAACTAGCATAGGACCAAAAAGATCCATATGCAAGAGGTATAGACACCTCACAGAATCCTTGTTCTCAAGGCTATGAAAGGTGGATTTGGTCTGCTTGCCTTTTTGACAAGTTGAGCATATCTCATCCTTTATACACTTAACCTGAGGACCATTCCTCACTAACTCTTTGCTAAAGAGTTGGCCAGTTATCTTATAGTTAAGATGAGCCAGCCTCTTGTGTCATTTAACACAATGTGAGACTTTCTCATCAGCTACAAGACAAATAGGAGAAACATTGTTCTCACATACAAAGTCAAGACAATAAACATTTCTCTTCCTATATCCTGTCAGAATGATCTTTTGATCACTTGACCTTTGATATGACAACCATCCTTGACAAATGAGATGTCATATCCTAAATCACTCAGCTGACTTATGCTAATGAGGTTATGTTTCAAACCCTTTACATAAGTCACTTGAGTAATTGTAATTTGGTTACTAAAAATGTTACCAAAGCCTTTGATGATTCCTTTTTCTGAACCACCAAAGGTAACTTTAGGGTCATCCTTGATAGGTGTATAGTCCTTTAGCAACCCCCTAGTTCCAGTCATGTGTCTGGAACATCCACTGTCCAAGTACCATATAGGGTCATGGCCACTTGGACTCACCTGCAAAACAGATTACTTAACCTTAGAACCCAAATAACTCTTAGGTCCTTGATGCAGGTTAGTTTAACTTTTAATAAAATTACCTGTAGCTCTTCTAGCAGGCAGTTTGCTACTCTTCTTGACACTTGAATTGTGCTAACAATCTAAGGCAAAGTGGCATATCTTGCCACAACACTAACACTCAAACTTGTTGTACCTTTGTTTAGGTACAACCATGGCTGGATTATCTACTGCAGCCTTCTTGTTTAGTGCTGGGGCTTTGCCATTAGATTTGGACCTAGCTGTCCTGACAGGTTTTGTAAACCCCAATCCAGTCTTACCCTTTTGAGGTACAAACTCATCTATCAAAGGTAAAATAGATTTAGGTTTAGAAAAACTTGCTACAATCTCTCTTTCCTTCTGAAGTCTAACCTCCAGATTTCTAATTTGATCATTCTTAAATGTAATAGTACCCATCTGAATAATAGTAATATTCTTCAGCCTGGCTATTTCATTCAGTTTCTGATCAAACAACTTGTATGAATCAGCAGCAGCCAATTTAAGACTAGCAATCTCCTTTGCATGAGTTTTGGCCAAGGTTTTGCTTTTCTTCAAGGCCTGCAACAAGTCCCTATATTCATCAATTAACTGATGAATATCTCCTTCAGATTCAGACCCACTGACATCACTTGATGCAGATGTATCTGATTCTGACTCAGTACTAGAAATTGAACTAGAAGAATAACTTTGTACCTTACTTGGTCCAGGCTGATCCTGGTTCTTGTCTCCTTCAGATAAGGCCATCAGTCACTTGCACCGATTGTCCTCATGCTCATAAATTGAATTCATTAGCGGCATGAACTCATCTTCTTCCTCTTCAGCAAATAATCCAATATAGGCTTCAGCTTCTGATTCTGTTTCTGAAGATGACTGATCAGTCAGACTCTTATCTTTCTTAGCAACAAAGGACCTTTCCTTTTTGCCCTTAAACTGAGTCTTATTTTTGTCAGCTGACTCCTTCCGCTTTTCAGGACAGTCAGCCACTACATGTCCTTGTCTATTGCAGTAATAGCACACAATGTTTGAATATGTATCTTTGCTTGGCTTGGATCTGCTTCTATCATTCCTTGATGACTTTTTTTTCTGATAATAGTCATATTTTGGCTGAGAAGTGGAAGGCTTAGACCTCCACTGCTTCTTCTTCAGAAACTTTTGAAAATGCCTAGTGAAAGCTGCAAAGTCTTCATCACTTTCACTGCTATCTGAATTCTTGCTTTCTGAATTATCTGTTACAGCTAGTTTGGTCTTATAACTCAGGCACACAGGTCCTACCTCAGATCCACAAAGGGATCCTACCTCAGATCTACAAAAGAACCTACACTCAGCCATTAGAATTTTAGGCTTACACTCAGATCTTGAAAAGATACTACAGGAAGAGATAAGTTTGTTGATGATGACTTGCTTCTATACTTCCTAGTGGCTTCAGTCTTGAAGGCCACAGATCTTTCCTTGTGCTCCACTCTAGTAGTCTTCTCTTCCTCCTTTCTAGCCAATAACTGCATCTCATAAGATAATAGTTTTCCAAACAAAGTTGGAAGAGGTATGTCAGCTAGTTTGGTCACTTCCCTAATGGCACAAATCTTGGTGTCTCAGTCCTTAGTCAGGGATCTTAAGAACTTGTCATTCAGCTCATAGTTGCTGAATTCTCTTCCATAGGACATCAATTCATTGACTATCCTATAGAACTTCTTGTAACATTCAGTAATGCTATCAGACTTTCCTTGTCTGAAGCTTTCATATTCCTGATTTAACAAAGACTTCATGTCTTGTCTTACTTCTTCTGATCCCTCCATGTAAACTATTAATGTGTCCCACATTTCTTTAGAGGTTTTACAATGAATTAAGTTCTGAAATATTGCATCATCAATTGCACTAACAATAATATTCTGGGCCCTCTTGTCCATAGTGGCCAGAATGATTTCATCTTTAGTCATTTCAGAAAAGTCCTTGGGAGTTTTCTGATTTGCATCTAGAATGGATATCTTCATTGGCACATATGGGCCTTCTTTAACTGTAATATATATTCTTGGGTCAGATGCTTCCATAAAGAGTCTAACCCTCTCTTTTCAAATGCCAAATATCTCTTTTCTACATATTGGCAATTTCATGGACCCCAGCTCTTTGTGATTCTCACTAGAACCCATTTTCTTGAATCTTGTTTGTTCTGAATCTGCCTACAGGATCTTACTCAAACTGTTATGTCCCTTTTTGAGGAACCTCGCTTTGATACCACTTGAAAGAAATAGTGCATAATCACCTAGAGGGGGGGTGAATATGTGAACTTTATCTTTTTTTAAATTTAAGGCAGAAATTCTGTACAGCAAATGCAATTCTACAACTATCACAACACAGCAACCATAGAAACAAACATACACAGAGTGCACACAGTATTTATAGTGGTTCCCCAAGGTCTGGGTACATCCACTTTCCCCCTTCGCCTATCTAGTAGTATACTAGATTCGGCCTAACTTCAGTACTTCTCCTCAGATCCTCAGATCTTACAGCTCAGAACCCCAAACAGGTTCCTACAACTCAGAGTGTCCCCACTCCTACAACTCAGGCAAAAAGCTCTACCACTCAGTCTTCAACAAGACCTACACTCAGAGAACAAAGTCTCCTACAACTCAGGCACAAGTCCCTACCTCAGTCTTCAACAAGACCTACACTCAGAGCACACAGTCTCCTACACTCAGCCTTTATAAAATATGCTTACATCTCAGATTTATACAAGATCCTACAGATATTTTGATTATACAAAGTAATTAACCACAACTCTGAAAGAGAGAGATGAGTTGACTGGCTTCTTGATGAGTTCTTGGAAGAACTTGGTAGAGATCAACCTCCCTTGGCTTTCTTCAAAGCTTCTTGAATTAGAACACAATAGTGTTGAATATCCTGTGAAGATGATCTTCAATCAACTTCTGTCTTGAGATTCAGATCTTAATCTGAATCTTACTTTGCAGCCTGGTTCAGCAGCTGCTCTTCTTAGAAGGAGCTCTCTTTCTCCAACTTCTTAGATCTTCTGTTGAAGGTCTTCTTCTTTTGTGTTGTTAGATCTCTTGATTAATTGTGATCAATCACTGCTGTTAAAGGAGAAAGGTCTTTATATAGACTTCCTCCAAGGTAACCGGCTGATCCGGTTTCTAACAACCTTCTAACGGCTCTGACAGTTGCATTTGACCGGTTGAAATGGCAGCTGTCAAGTCATCCAGTCACTTCTTGAAATCACTGTCACTGTCTGAAAGTGTCGAGACAGATAGTCATTATGTGTCAACACATATAGACTAAGTGTCGACACAAGTAGACTAAGTGTCGACACTAGCCTTGATGGTGTCGACACAACTCCTTGTGTTGTTGTAACAGCTTCTCGACACTGCTTCTTCAAAATGTGTCGACACTGATTCTGTGTGTCGACATACACCTTCTGTAGAATGTGTCGACACTGGTTGAGTGTGTCGACACAAATACTTCTTCTTTAATACTTAGTTGAATTCTGATGTGTGTCGACACAACTCCTTTGTGTCGACACATGTCTTCTTGTGTTGAAACTTGCTGAGTGTCGACACATCTCCTTTGTGTCGACACATGCCTTCATGTGTTGAAACTTGCTGAGTGTCGACACATCTCCTTTGTGTCGACACATGCCTTCATGTGTTGAAACTTGCTGAGTGTCGACACATCTCCTTTGTGTCGACATATTCCTTCATGTGTTGAAACTTGCTGAGTGTCGACACATCTCCTTTGTGTCGACATAAGTACTTTAACTTTGTTGAAGTTTGTTGAGTGTCGACACAGCCTCCTGGTGTCGACACATTTGATGTTGACAAAGTTTCTCTGGGTGTTGACACTGCCTCTAAGTGTCGACACAGATTATGTTGACAATTTTTCACAGTGTGTCGACACTGCCTGTATGTGTCGATACTTTTCTTCTGGTGTCGACTCTGCCATTCTTGGTGTCGACACAATTACTCCAAGTGTCGACACAGCTTCTCTAGGTGTCGACACAAGCCTTCATAAGTGTCGACACTTCACCTCAAGGTGTCGACACAAGGACTTAGAAACTTTTCTGCATTTCCTGCAATTACTTAACCTGCACATATAAACTCAAAGCACATCAAATACACCTTGATGTATATCATTGAGTAGGGTGAGGCTTCTTCAAATCTGGTACACATTTTCCAATGTACCCAACAGCTCTGTTTGGCAGATGGGAGAGGACGATCTCCAAGCCATCCAAGGTTTCCTCCTCCTCCGTCCCAGCTTCTGAGAGCACAAGGGCCGTGAAGGCTACTCCCCACCCTACAGAAGAGGTAATCCCATCTCGACAACCTCTTCCAGCACTTCAACTTCCATCTTCACCTAGTCTTCATCAAATTCCTTCAGCTTCCCCCACTCATGTTTCACCATCAATTCATGCATCCCCTCCTATGTCTCCTCCACCATCACCTCCTCCACCACATCTGTCTAATATTCCTCATTTTGACATATCATCCTTTTCTCCACCTCCACCAGACACCACCATGATTGATGTCATTCCACCTATATGTCCTCCATCTGTTCCCCTCCCTGAATCTACTTCTCTACCATCACCATCCACCTCTCCATCTTTGGACACCTCCACTGTATCTACCCTCATAACCCTGCTCACTCCCCTCATCAAATCCCTAATTATAGAGGCCATTACACCTCTTGTAAATTCTATAAATTCTTTATCTGCCTAAGTGTCCCTTCTTTCTGCTGCCCCCTCTTCATTCAGGGGCCTGGCTCCAGGTTCTCTTGAAACCAGGCAGGGGGAGATGCTCTGTGATGAAGCAGCAGCAGATGCAGCAACAGTTTCAGATGCAGCAGTAGTTCCTCCTACAGCAGCTTCAGTGGCAGAAGAAACAATTTTGACAGAATTAGATTCAGACTTGACTGAATTAATCCATTTCATGGATACTGACATTGAATTAGATGAGTCAGTTCCAGAGCAGATACAAACTATTGGTGATTTCCATTTGAATCCCACAGTTGATTTGACTGTTTTGTTGAGATCTTTTGATTCAATTTATGTACAGTTCCCTTCTATTAAGCCATCCCTAGCTATTATTGTTGTCACCCCTCTAATAAGTCTTACAGTTGCCAAGCAACTTAGTGACAGTTTTGCTATCCCATAGCAAGACATCTCTTCCCACCCAGCAGAGATTTCTGCCCCTACTTTTGTTATGGATGATTCCCCAATGACTGACCTGGATGCATTGATTCTGGCAGACATTGAGGAAGAGAATAAAGCTCTAGAAGAGAGCTCGGTTTTAATCAACTCTCCAATTCCAGTTCAACCTGCACCTGCCAAGCCCTAGATATCTGCAGTTACCCTAAGAGCAATTGATGCTCTGTATGCCAATCCTCAAGGGTCTAGCTCAGATGAGGAAGAGGAAGATGAAGATTCTGATGAAGAAGCCAAGAAGAGAGTCAAGTCAAAGAAGAGAAAGGCTCCTCCTCCTCCTGCTCCTAAGCCCAATCCAACAGCTGACACTCCCTACTACATTATGCATAACATCACTCCCTATGAGGGAATGCCTGCTTGGATGTGACTTTCAAAGAATCAACAAAAGGACAGAAAGAAAAGCAGGAGATATTCCTCTTCACCAGTTGTCAGATATAGAAAAGATCCTCCTCCTCCTTTAGCTGCTGGTACTTCCAGTTCCTCAATTCCAAAGCCTGCTCCTGTACAAACCTACCAAAGGCATCAGAGCAAGTCTTCAGGAGGTTACCTGCAGAGGCAACAATCTTCAAGCAGACAACAACCTCAGCAGCATCATCAAAATATATCTGTAGAACAGAAGGCAAAGAGTCCTGAAAGACCTTATTCCCCTCCCGTGTCTTTTGAGGATCCTGAAACAGCTAATACTGCTAAGATGGCCAGATTCCAGTAGCTGATTGTCCTCTCATTGATTAACAAAGTAAAAGCTGAGGGAAAGGATATATCAGGATACTCAACCATGTCAAAGTATAGAAAAGATTAACTTAAAAGGTTTGACAAAGGCAACAAACTTTTCAATATTGATGACTACATGAAGTTCCATCCAGAGGCTGTTGTTCCCAGAGCTTCTAGTCAGAAAATGCTTGGGATAGCTGATATGAAGATGATTGCAGCTCAGGCAGCTAATCCAAACAGAGAGATCAAATTCTCAAAGCCAGGAGCTAGCAGCAGCAGCAAAGAGAAGGAAAAAGACCAATCCAAGAAGAGCAAGATATGATCTAAGTTTTTCCTTCTTTTCTTGTTCTTTTGTTTTTACAAATCTCTGGTTATGTTTCTGAACAAAGCTTTTATATATATATCTGCTACAAGTGTTATAAATTCTCTATCAGATATATGCTTTTTCTGTTTTGTTTTGTTTCAGTCTGTGTCTTCACTTAGTGACCTCACCCAAATAGGGGGAGATTGTTGGATCCCTAGTTTGGATTTGGGCTAGGTTCACTGAGTTAGGATGTCTTTGACCCACCTTGTATATTCAGGGTCATTGGTTGTGTCCTAGAGTCTAGGGTTTGTGCTTAGAACATCATCTTGTGGACCAGCCATCCTCCAGACTGCCAGAGAAACTCAAGACTTAGAGATATTTTCAGCCCAAGGAAAGGTGTTCGACGTTCGTCGATCTCAGCTCAACGAATTATATTCCTTGCTCGATCAACTATGGTCTACTATTTGACTTAGAGATATTCTCAGCTCAAAGAAAAGTGTTCGCGTTCGTCGATCTCAGCTCGACGAACCTCATGCCATGGTCGACGATTTCTGGTCTATGATTTGAATTCTTCTCTGTCAGAGACTTCTCAGATTCTAAGTCCACAATCATTCTCAGCTCGACGAATTTGGATCTTTGCTCGACGAATGAAAATTGTCAGTTCGACGAAGTTTGAAGCAGAATTGACAAGTTTCCCTTGAATACAACTGCTATTGTCTGGTCAACGAACTCATCAGCTCAGCTCGACGAACTCATCAAGCTCAGCTCGACGAACTGTGAACTCAGCTCGACGATTTGTGTTCTTCATTCGACGATTCCAGACTAGGTCTTCTCCAGTTTTCTGTCCCTTTTCTTGGCGATGATTCCTGAGTAATTAATGCCCAATCTTCTTGGAATGTTACCGTTAGAACGAGCATTGATCAAGGATTATTACATTCCGTTTTTCCATAGGACAGTTAGGGAATTCATTGATTGTCGCTTCCTTCCCAGGCCAACTGCATTTACTGCTGAAGATTCAAATTTCGTATGCGCTTTGTTTTTTCAGTAAGAGTTTTCAGAAAAGAAAAGATCAAGAAATCTTGTAGAGACAGAGATTAGATTTAAGAAAATAAACAGAAATCAAAGAGTTTCATACTGCAATCAGCCTAAGCCAGAGAACATCATTTTCAACCCTACAGGATAACTTCAGAAGGACAACAATATCTCTATCTGTCAAAGAAGTTCCTGAAGCAATCTCTGGTCAAGGCCAAGTCTTTGAAGACCTGTCACCCTGAAGCAGTGCTCCAGATTTCCTGATCCATTCAAGATCTTAGGGGGAGCAATCTGCTGAAATCAATCCACTTGTCTTCTCAGTTATTTTTGAGAAAGAGAAGACATCATCACCCTTTCCATCCTCTGTACAGGGTTTTAAGTCCCTTCAAAATTATTCCTGATTGCAAGTCTCATACCAAAAGACTTGAGGTTTTGGTTTTTGAGCATCTGAACAAAAGCTCATTGGTGTCAGGCACCTGATCAAAAACCTGAGTGGATTCCTACCATGGTGGTAGAAGAGTGGATGTACCCAGGTTGGGGAACCACTATGATTTCTTGTATCGTATGGTTGCCCTTTTCTTTTGTTTTTGGCTATGTTATGTGAATTGATAGGTTGCTGTTTTTATTATTTTGTTTTGCTAACCTGTTCACTTAGGAGTACAGTAAAAGCTGTAAAGTTTTTTTTTAAGAGAGCACAATACTCTATTCACCCCCCCCCCTCTAGAGCATTTCAGATCTAACCTTCACTTTCACCGTCTAGGAGTGGGGTGGCCCGACCCACTTTCTCTGTTTGCCACGGTGGAGGCTCATAGGAGTGATGCTAGATTCCAAATAGGGGGAACTAAAGGTCTGTGCATATAGAGTTGTGTGCGTGTGTTGCATTTGCATGAATCTTGTCATAACATTTCACTATACTCATGCTTGCATATAACCTGACACCCCTTCGTATAAATTAGTATGAGACTTTTTATACGAAGATAGCCTTGCAAAATACCCCTTAACTTATATGTTTGTATGGGCATTCATATAAGTTAAGGTTATTTATTTCATAATATACTATTCATCTACTTACTGCTCTGTTTTACTTGATGACTCTACTGTTTTTCATACTATAGAACTGTTAGCTTGTTTTTCCTTTTACAGCTCTATAGATTTACTATATACCTGCTAGAAAAGGTTGACCGTCATCTTCTTTGTTCCTACTCTCCACCATCATAACTTCCCTATCATTCCTCATGCACGATGCCTAAGAGACACTGGGGGAGGGGTGGGGGAAATTAGGCTTAGTCTTTTGATTAACGGTCGGTGGACTAAACATTTCAGGGGCTCCTGATGGGAGACAGGGAGCAGCAGCAGGAGATGCAGCACCAGCGGATCACGGTGCACATAGAGGTGGGCCAGTCTAGTACGGGAGCACCAGTCTCTGGCTCCGTGAGTGTTAGCTCTTCTTAGCTTCCGCGAGAGGGTTGTAGTGAGGATTTGCTGTACCGGGCATAAACCCATTTATATTCCTACTTACTGATCTATTTTGATACTTTTATCGTCATGTGGACATTGCTACGATTTTTATTTCATATGTTATATGTGATTGTGGGCTTTACTTAATGTTATTTGTACTTCTACTTCTTGATGATCTTCATTGACGACAGAATCGGCATTTTGTCATGGCGACCTTCCCGTGTGTCGGTGTCACTGCAAAGTGATGGTTCTGGGCGTAATTTCAGGTAGTGTAGCAAAAAAATGGGGCCTTACAAAAGCGTTGAGTGGCTATCACACGGTGGTAAGGCTAACGCTAGCGAAAGCATTTTCTTCCCATCGGGCCCGACGGCTCGGGAAGCTACCGCGGCGCGGTAGGTGGTTATCGCTCGGCGGTAGCAGACGGGAGCAGTTCCGTCATTTAGCATTTTGGCAGTCTGATTTCTCTTAGGATTTGATCCTATGGCCCAGGATGCTCTGCCTAAAGGGCATATAAAGGGATGAAACGTTCTAAACCTTCATTCTCTTCTCTTTTGAAGCATGAGTTAGGGTTTGAGAGCAAGAGTTTGGAGGAGGAAGAAGAAGGTCTTTTCCACTATTAACAAAGCTTTGAGGTTGCGATCGTCGATCCGAGGTCAGATCTGTGGAGTGGAATTGAAGGTGCACATTTTCATCCGTGCAAGTAGAGTTTTCCATGGCAAGGATGAGGGGTCATATGGTAACGACAATTCTCCTCTCGGTCTTTAGGATACGTTCATAGCATCCATGTTGTTCTTGCTTTCTTTCAAGCTTTTAGGCACCGGATCTCTCAAATGAGAGGTGTTCGGGTTTCCATGGTTCAAGAGGAACCAGCGGGTTGATTGTGTTTGTCTTCGGCATAATGTTGCATTAGAAATTCACTCTACTAGTGGATTAGGCATTGTGGGTGAAGCCGTAGTCGCGACCGTTAGTCCGACTCGGTGATGTTGCATAATAAGCCTTAAGGATTTTGCTATAAATCCGTTTGCGGAAAGATGCCGTTTGTGATGATTGTCCCCCCTTGTTTTCGTACGAGTATGAATTGTAGAATATGGCGGGAAAGGATTTTGATTGTGATGTGCTAAGGCGTGAATTTGTCTCTGTGGTCGGCTGGCTAGCCTGTGATATTGCAAAGGCACGTGTGGAGATTGTCCCAGCGAGACAAGTCCCTTTCAGTAAAACTAACGAGAACGCCAAGCTTTGGACAAGCTCGGACGATGCCAGCTGGGTCTCGTTGCGTCTCCTTCGGTGGAATTAGACCTGATTTGGAGCTGGGCCTGGGTCGTCACCAGCGAGTGGGGTCTAACAAGGGTTCTTAGCATCAGTTTGTGGTTTGTGAGACGGAATCCTGACGTGAGAAGTCAGAACTTGCAGCCAAGCCCGGGTTTTGAGACCCACGGGCGGGCAGGGTCTTGACAAGAGTTCTGTGTGGCGGCTTGTATGACGTTAGGGGAAATTGGATGTACCTGTGTGTTTGCGACTTGAACGCTGACGGGGAAATTGGAAGTACTCGTTTGATGATGCGTGATCATGTGTTAGATTCATGCGCTATAGGATACCTTGGGTGAAACCCAGGTTTGTATACATGCTGCATAGTAAGCCCCTTTTTATTATATGCTCAACATAAAACATGTTTGTTGTATGAGACATCCAAACCTGTTTTGTTACTTTCTATGTTCATGTATATTTGCATATGAAGTGCTGACCTGCAGGGTGATGAAGTGTCTCGGGGTCCACTAGGGACTGCCGAGTGGAGATGTGTTGGTTACACGGTCGAGGTCAGCCTTTACTGAGCCACGTTACTACAAACTTTTACAGGGCAAGGATCGCAAGAAGGAGCAAGCTCGCCGACCAAAAAGGCCTAAACCTCATTAAATGATCTCTTTGTTTAGTAGCTCTGTGTTGTTGAATGTTATGCTTAGTGCACTATGATTCTGGCTTGCATGTCGAGGTAGCCTAGGAGTGCTAATGCACGTTGACGTGTAATGTTATTGTTTCAATTTTTGGACTCATGGACGTTGTAAGGCCATAAGGCCGTTTTGATACTCCTGTGATGGTGGATAACTTCTAGTCTTGTTATTTGTTTCCGATGTTTTAGTCTGAGTTTTGAGTTGGGTAGTTTTATATCATCTTATAATGCTAAAGCCATGGAGTCTGTATGTTGTGGGGCTCCGGCCGGACCCATATTATATGGTCATTACAGGGGAGGCGTTACAATTTGGTATCAGAGCGAGGTTAGTGTACAAGATAAGGATTCGTGGTCGAATGTCATAATCGGATCACGTTAAGAAGTTATCCACATTAGAGTAACGCGGGACCATGAGTCTCCTTATGTCTAAGTTTTGCAAATAGAAGTTGCCTCAGTTGTGACCTTCATGTTAGAAGGTGACGCTAAGTTGTGGTGGTTGAGCAATAGCGGCCTCCAGTTTGCTAGACGTACCCCATCCATGACTTGGAGTTGGCAATAGTAATTTTTTGCGTTGAAGCTGTGGCGGCACTATGTGTACGGTGCGAAGATGGAGATCTTAACAGACCACAAAAGCCTGAAGTATATTTTAGACCAAAATTATTTGAACATGTGGCAGCGCGGGTGGATCGAGTTCCTTGAGGACTACGATGCGGTAAATCAGTATACGTCAGGCAAAGCCAATGTGGTGGCTGATGCCTTGAGTAGAAAATATGTTGGACAAGGGAATTGGATTGAGACTCATGATGAGCAGTTGGTGCGAGACTTTGAGTCCCCTTGCATCGATTGTATAGCAAGAGGCGAGTCTAGTATGGCTTGGTTGAACTGGATAGAGTTGCAGAACGACTTGTCTGATCATATCCGGGAAGCGACCAGTGTGGATATGGAGTTCCAGCCATTCGTGGTGGAAGCTCAAAAGGCGAGGGCAGTGCCTGGGAGATGATTGATGGGATCTTAAGGAAGTATGGAAGGGTATGTGTACCTCAGTTCGGCAAGCTCCATGAGTAGTTGATGTTTGAGAGTCATTTCACAAAGTACTCCATTCACCCGGGCAGTACAAAGATGTACTTGGATATGAAGAAATTCTTTTGATGGTCTATTTTGAAACTGGACGTAGCTTTGTACGTGAGTCGGTACCAAACTTGTGCCTTAGTGAAGGCTAAGTGTTAGTAGCCAAGCGGGTTCCTGAAGCCTCTTCCTATTCCTGAGTGGAAATTTGATGACATCTCCATGTATTTTGTACATGGTTTACCTCGGTCGCAGCAGGGTAATGATGCGATTTTGGTGATCGTGGATCGCTTGACCAAAGTGGCTCACTTCATTTCAAATTAGAAGGAGGACAGCGTGGAGAAGCTGGTAGAACTGTACGTTCGCAATATTTTGCAGTTGCACAGAATTCCCAAGAGTATCGTTAGTGATCGTGATGGACGGTTCATGTCCAAGGACTGGAGATTGGTACAGAAAATTCTGGGCACAAAGCTCAAATTTAGTACGGCGTTTCATCCTCAAACCGATGGTCAAACCGAAAGGACAAACAGTACTATGGAGGATATGCTGAGAATGTGTACCCTTGATTTTGGTAAGAGGTGGTAAGATCACCTTTTCATGGTCTAGTTTGCCTACAATAACAGTTTCCAAGCGAGTATCAAGATGGCGTCATACGAGCCTTTGTATGGAAGGCAGTGTCAAACATCGATGTTCTGGATAGGGGTGGGAGACACCAAGCTTTTGGGAAAATAGATGGTGGTTGATTCTTGTGAGTTAGTGCGAACAATCTAGAAGCATATGAAGGTTGCTCAGGATTGGCAAGCAAAGTATTTTAATGCTTGCCATCGCAACGTGGAGTTCACGGTAGGTGGCTGTGTATATTTAAAGATTAAGTCGTTCAAAGACGTTTCGCGGATTTGCCGACTCAAGAAGTTGAGTTTGAGATTCTTGGGACTATTCGAGGTCGTGGAATATATTGGAGAAGCAGCCTACCGGTTGGCGTTGTCCACAGAGCTGAGTGGATTGCACGATGTTTTCCATGTCTCAGTTTTGAGGAAAACCTTGATGGAGACAAACGTTGTGGTCGAGATGGCAGTGGTGCCTGTAGAAGAGGACTTGAGGTTGCAAGTCCATCCGGTTGGCATAGAGTACTCAGAAGTTCGGCAGTTATAGAATAAAGAGGTCAAACTCGTGAAGGTGCGGAGGAATAACTACGGGCAAGATGAGTTCTCTTAGGAGAATGAACAAGCAATGCAGGAGGACTTCCCAGAACTTTTTGCTTCAAGTATACTTTTGTTTGAGTGCATACTTAATTTCGAGGACGAAATTCTTCTAATGGGGGAGGAGTTGTAACACCCCGGTTTTTCCAGATCTTGAGCCTCTGGAAGCTACCACGCGGTGATAGTCTTGTTTCGTCGAATCCAGGCATTGAGAGCGATGAGTAGCTAGGCATTGATAGCATTGAGTGGTACCGCGCGACGGTAGGATGCTACCGCGCGGCAGTAGCTCGTGAAGCGTTGAGTGAAAAGCGTTGAGTGGATATCGCGCGGTGGTAAGGCTAATGCTGGCGATATTAATTTCTTCCCATCAGGACCGACACCTCGGGAAGCTACCATAGTGTGGTAGGTGGTTACCGCTCGACGATAGCAAACAGGAGCAGTTCCATCGTTTGGCATTTTGGTCGTCCGATTTCTCTTAGGATTTGATCATATGGCCTCGGATGCTCCGCCCAAAGAGCATATAAAGGGCTGAAACGTTCTAAACCTTCATTCTCTTCTCTTTTGAAGTAGGAGTTAGGGTTTGAGAGCAAGAGTTTGGAGGAGGAAGAAGGTCTTTTTCCTCCATTGACGATGCTTCAGGGCTCCGATCGTCGATCTGAGGCCAGATCTGTGGAGTGAACTTGAAGACGCACATTTTGATCCGTGCAAGTCAAGTTTTCCATGGCAAGGAAGAGGAGTCGTAAGGTAACGACACTTCTCCTCTCGGTCTTTAGGATACATACATGGCATCCATGTTGTTCTTACTTTCTTTCAGGCATTTAGGCACCAGATCTATCAAATGAGAGGGGGTTCGGGTTGTCATGGTTCAAGAGGAGCCACCGGGTCGATTGTGTCCATCCCCGGCATGATGTTCCATTATAAATCCGCTCCGCTAGTGGATTAGGCATTGTGAGTGAAGCCCTAATCGCGACCGTTTGTCCGACACGGTGATGTTACATGACGAGCCTTAAGGATTTTGCTAGAAATCTGTTTGCGGCAACATGTCGTTTGTGATGATTGTCCCCCTTGTTTTCATGTGAGCACGAATGGTGGAATAGGGCGGGAAAGGTTTTTGATTGTGATATGCTAAAGCGTGACTTTGTCTCTGTGGTCGGCTGGCTAGTCCGTAACGTTGCAAAGTACCGTGTGGAGAGTGTCCCGGCGTGACAAGTCCCCTTCTATGAAACTGACGAGAACGCCAAACTTTGGAAAAGCCTGGACGATGCCTACTGGGTCGCGCTTGGTCTCCTTCGGTGGACTTTATCGTGATTTGGAGCCGGGCCTGGGTCATCACGAGCGGGTGGGTTCTAGCAAGGGTTCTTAGCATCGGTTCGTGGTTTGTGAGACAGAATCCTGACTTGAGAAGTCAGAGCTTGCAGGCAAGCCCAGGTTTTGAGACTCACGAGGGGGTGGGTCCTTGGCAAGAGTTTTGTGTGGCGGCTTGTATGCCATTAGGGGAAATTGAAAGTACTCGTGTGTTTGCGACTTGAATGCTGCGGGGGAAATTGGAAGTACCCGTTTGATGATGTGTGATGATGTGTTAGATTCATGCGCTATAGGGTGCCTTGGATGAAATTCAGGTTTGCATACATGCTGCATAGTAGGACCATTTTTATTATATGCTCAACTTTGAAACATGTGTGTTGTATGAGACATCCAAACCTATTTTGCTACTTTATATGTTCAGGTATATTTGCATACAAAGTGCTGACCTGCAGGGTCATGGAGTGTCTCGGGGTCCGCTAGGGATGGCCGAGAGCAGATGTGTTGGTTTCACAATTGAGGTCAGCCTTTGCTGACCCACATTACTATAAACGTTTACAGGGCAAGGATCGCAAGCAGGAGCAAGCTCGCCTGCCAAAAAGGCCTAAGTTTTATGAAGTGATCTCTTTGTTTAGTAGTTCTGTGTTGTTGAATGTTATGCTTAGTGCACTATGATTCCGACTTGCATGACGAGGTAGACTAGGAGTGCTAATGCACGTTGACATGTTGATGTTATTATTTCAGCTTTTGGACTCATGGATGTTATAAGGCCTTCAGGCCGTTTTGATACTCTTGTGATGGTGGATAACTTCTAGTCTTGTTATTTGTTTCCGCTGTTTTTAGTTTGAGTTTTGAGTTGGATAGTTTTATATCATCTTATAATGCTAAAGATGTGGAGTCTGTATGTTGGGGGCCCCGGGTGGACCCATATTATACGGTCATTACAGGGGAGGCGTTACAAAAGGCTCTCAAAAGTTCTTGATGCTGAGTCATCAAGTTAGATTCATCTTCCTCAGAAGAATATCCTTCATGACCATTATTTGAAGTTTTAGATTCAGAGAGCATAGTGTGAGAGTTTACCTTTTTGTTGAATTGGGAGTTGCCTACTTCCTTATCTGAATGAGCCATGAGCCCGAAGTAGGCTTCTTCATTTTCAGAGCTTAACTCACTTGAGTCACTGTCGCTAAGAGTCTTTGACTTCTTTGCAACGAAGCTCTTCTCTTCATTCTCCTTACCTTTGAAGGATCTCTTCTCTTCTTTCTCGGATCCTTCCTTCTTTTTATACGGACACTCCGAAATCACGTGTCCTGGGTTATTGCAACAATAAAAAACTATGTCAGAAGAAGAATGTTTGTTCAGTACTATGTTGATTTCTTGTAAGTGTCGACACTACTCCTTTGTGTCGACACATCTTCTTGTGTTTAACTTGTTCAGTGTCGACACATCTTCTTGTGTTGAACTTGTTCAGTGTCGACACATCTTCTTGGTGTCGACACATGTCGTCTGTGTTGATACTTGTTGGGTGTCGACACTGCTCCTTGTGTCGACACATTCTTCTTTTGTTGAGACTTTGGCTGAGTGTCGACACATCTCATTTGTGTCGATACTTGTACTTAGAATTTATTGAACTTTGCTGAGTGTCGGCACAGCCTCCTAGTGTCGACACTTTCTTCTTGTATTGAGTCTTCTGCTGAGTGTCAACACATTCTTTATTATGTTGAGTCTTCTGCTGTGTGTCGACACATACTTCATTATGTCGACACTTATACTTAGACTCTGCTGACTTTTGCTGAGTGTCGACACAGCCTCCAAGTGTCGACACTTTCTGATGTAGACAAAGTTCCTCTAGGTGTCGACACTACTGCTAAGTGTCGACATAGCTTCACTGGATTTTTCTTCATTGAGTGTCGACACAACCTGTTTGTGTCGACACTTTCTGTCTGGTGTCTACTCTGCATCCCTGGTGTCGACACAACTACTCCAAGTGTCGACACTGCTTCTCTGGGTGTCGACACAAGTCTTCTTAAGTGTCAACACTTTCCTTCTGGGTGTCGATACATGGACTTAGAATCTTTTCTGCTTTCCCTGTAAATACTTGACCTGCACAACTAAACTCAAAACACATCAAATACATTTTGATGTATATCATTGAGTAGGGTGAGGCTTCTTCAAATCAGGTACATTCATTCCAATGTACCCAACAATCTCCCCCTATTTGGAGAAGTCATAACTCTTAGTCAATGATATACACCATACATAACAAAATTACAGTATGATCTAAACAGGATTAAATAACAGGGTAAGTACATAAACATGTATTAATCAAAACATGTATACACAGATATCTCAGAACAAGAATATAACACATATCACATAGTTCTAAGAACTTCAACATTTTCATTATCAAAAGTTTACAGAAAGTTTAAAATTAAATGATTACAAATGTAAACTAAAGATAAATTCTATCCTATTGCTTCTCAGTTTCCTTGATCACTATGCCCTTCCCAGATTGTATTTTTGCTTGGACTGGGGCTTCAGCATCTTCAGCAGCAGCAGGCTTCTTTCCTTTTAGATCCTTCTTTTTCTGATCTTCAGCTTTGATCTTTTGTCTTTCAAAGTAATGATAAGGCTTGGGAAAGTACTTGCTAGGCTCCTGGGCAGTAGGAGGTAGCTTTCCCATCTTAGCCTTTCTTCTGTATTGCACAATGGCTTCTTGCCTGTTCTCATGCTTGCTCCACTCCATATCAGAATACCATTTGCCTCTGTCCACAATATTATCTTTGGCAGCCTTCCATGCAGTTAGAATGATATTCCTGGAGGTGGGGCTCCACTGTTCAAAATCAGGCCTTTGTTCAGCTTGCTCTCTGAACCTTTTCTTAGACAATAGAGTCTCTTGTTCTTTGAGCAGCAAGGCTTCTTGTTCTTTCAGTATAGCCTCTGGCACTGGCTGAACCACTTTCTCTATGATGACCTTCTCAATTCCCTCGGGAGGGCTATACATTGATTGTATATCTGTATGTATCATATCAAAGTCTGGTGGAGGGTAAATTACTTGAGCCACTTCAGCTTGCTCCCCTCCAAGATATGCAGGATGAATCCCAGACTCTGCTACATTGTCATCATCACACAATGGAGGATATCCAAGGGTGGCTCCGATGGAATTGGAAATCCATTTTGCATGATCAGAGCTGGCTTTGACTAACACTCTCTCCCCCTTTATGACTTCTCTAACAATATGATCCCTCAGATCATCTTTCTGAAATCTTATTTGGGCATCCAAATAGTTTACTCCATCCTTAAAGAAAGGTTTCAACCTTTGGAGCTTTTCAGTTATAGCCTTTTGAGAGTCTAGTATAGCAGTCTTAACAGCAGTTATGCCCTCTTGTAATGCTTTATCAAATTCTGCCTTAGCTGTAGCATTAGATGTAATCTGACCAGCAGCTATATTTTTCATCTCTGTGACTATTGCATTGTGTGAAGCAGTTAAATTATCATTCATCCTCAGCTGGTTCTCCAGAACATAGCCTTGCTTCACTACAAGTTCATCCACTTGAGCTTTGATCTTCTCTTGATGAGTTGTTAGATAGACTACTGCATTCCCTCCTTTATGTAAGCAGTCAGTCATCTCTTTCTTATTCAGATTCATCTCAAATCTGATGGACTTAATATCCTAGGCCAGATCAAACTGTAGAGAATTTTGCCCTTCATCCACATATTTTTCCAGAGCTTGCCTTTGCTCATCAAGCTTTATCTGTAATGCCACCATCAATGAACTGTAATCTACAGATGGTGCTGGCTGTGGTGTAGGCTGTGGTGTAATGGTTTGCAGAGCTTTCTTATAATTTTGGCTCCTCCTCTTGAAGACTTGAAACTTTCTCTTTTTAGCTCTGGCAGCCTCCTCGTCTTCTGAAGCAGATGTGCTTGCAATATCAACCCTGTCCTTAGGGCTTGGAGGTAACTCCTTCTGCACTTCAGGTTCCTTCCTTGCAGTTTCCTCAACAATAACTACTTGCTCCCCCTCAACATGGGCCTTCTCTCCCTCAGTAGCAGCACTTTCTTTCTCAAAGTCAGTTTGGAGTAGGTCAGGGAATAGCTCTTCTAGGGTGAATTCCTGTTGAGGATGGGGTGGCGAATCCCTGATCTCATCAGCCACTTGATTAGGTTCCACTTGATCTGCTACAGATGTGTCCTCCATGACAACATATTGGGGTTGGCTATGTGTTGGAGTTTGCTGATTAACATTATGTAATGAATCAGACAAAACATCATCCTCAATAGGGAAGTTTAATTTATTGATGTCAGTGATTACCTCAAGTATGGTGTGGGTTGCTTGTTCACTTTCTAGAGTAGTAGGTTCATCCACCAGTAGAGGCTCCCCCTGGATTGGATCCTGGTGAATTGGGCTTGCTGGTGGTAGCTCCCCCTGCCTCTCTGCATCATCTTGTCTAGCTGGAGACTTTCCAGCATTTCCAGTGTCTTGTTCATCATCTGGAGTAAAGACAACTTGCTCTTCAGAGCTACTAGAGGATTCTTGAGCCACTGGGGCAATCTTCTTCTTCTTCTTCAGGGGTGTTACTTTCTCAGGAGTTGGCAATTCCTTGGTCAAGACCCTATCCCATCTAGAGAAGATTCTCATGTCCATCTTCCTCATGTGATTGATCTTTGATCCTGCAGCTTGGGTCATTATCTCTGGTATACTACCATCCAAGTAAAGGCTTAGAATCCTACCAAAATTGGGTTTCTTCAGGCTCTCCTTAATCTTCTCAAACACTACTACAGACCAATCAGTTTGTAGTGTGAAGATAATTCTTGTCATTAGACTAAATATATGAGCTGAAACTCTGTCATGCCCTACAGGCTTGCTCAAGATAACCTTGCCCACAATCTCAGATAAGAATTTGCCTTGGCTGTTCATCCCCTTCCTATTGAAAACAGATCCTATTTTCATCTTGGAATCCAGTCCACACCATGTTAATGCTTCTCTAGTCTTAGAAGCAGAAACTTCATCTTCTTCCTTAGTCCTTGGTAGATTTAGTATCTTTCTCAAACTCTTAGGTGAGACCTTCACCTTAGCCCCATGAACCCTTGACTTAATCTTTAGTCCTGATTCATCTAGGGTTGCACCATTCAGAAATTCCAGAACTTCTTTCTTCCATATCTTGGTCGGCACTGAAACAAGAAAATCTAACCCTAAGTTTGCAACTAGGGTTACCACATCCTTGATCTCTGGTTCTGCGTCATCAAACGCATGCCGCACCAGTTCATATCCTTCATTCACGTTCTCTTCGAGCTTGGGCGCCATTAGGGTTTAAAGAAATTTGAATTGAGAGAAGAGAGGTGTCGACACACAAGTTTGGTCTCGAACCTTTGGTGAGTGTGTCGACAAACAATGGTGAAACCCTATTTATACCTTTCTAGGATCGAAGATGAAAGGGCGCGTCAAAATACTCAAATTGTGTCGACACTGTTGAAAAGTGTCAACACAGACTTATAATGTCTCGACACCTATGTGTCGACACAAGTATAGTCGACATAATATATGTGTCGACACTTGTTTATGTGTCGACACCACTCAGCTCGACACTTAGTCGAGACTTTACTTCACTAATTCTGCATAAAGTCTAAGTGTCGACACCACCTTGGATGTGTCGACACCTACCCTGTATGTGTCGACACTAAATTTTTGAAGTGTCGACACCAACTTCCTAGATGTGTCGACACCTTTTCTCTGAAGTGTTGACACCAATTCTCTGTCTCGACACAGACAACTCTGTGTGTCGACACTATTTTACTTAGCCATTTCTGTAAACTTATTCTAAGTTTATCATACCTAATTCAATTTTAAACCTATTGAATTTGGTTTCTTATAAAGGCTTAGTATACATGTCAGCTAGTTGATTATCTGTATTAACATACTCTAGTGAAATATCTTTTTTTTCAACATGTTTCCTTAGAAAATGATATTTTATCTCTATGTGTTTAGTCCTACTATGGGAAACAGGATTGTTTGCAATAGATATAGCACTAGTAGAATCACAAAATAGTGGTGTTCTACTTACTTGAATACCATAATCCTCAAGCTAATGTTGTATCCATAGAAGTTGAGCACAGCAACTTCCTGCAGCCACATACTCTGATTCTGCTGTGGAGATAGCCACACTTGTTTGCTTCTTGCTACTCCATGAAATTAGTCTTCCACCTAGGAATTGACAGGTACCAGTTGTACTCTTCCTATCTTCTTTGCAGCCTGCAAAATCTGCATCTGAATAACCTGTCAGTTCAAAGTCTCCATTCCTAGGGTACCAAAGGCCTAGATAAGGAGTGCTCTTAAGATATCTCAGTATTCTTTTGACTGGTGTCAAATGAGACTCTTTAGGGCAAGCTTGGTACCTAGCACAGACACATGTAGCATACATGATATCTGGTCTACTTGCAGTCAAATAGAGTAGGGAGCCAACTATCCCTCTATACAAAGTCTCATCTACAGGTTTCCCTTCATCATCTTTGCTAAGAGACATACTTGACCCCATAGGAGTCTTCATGGTACTGGATGAATCCATACCATACTTCCTTATCAGTTCTAGGGTGAACTTAGACTGGCATATGGATAAACCATTCTCAGTCTGTCTAACTTGGAGACCCAAGAAGAACTTAAGTTCCCCCATACTGCTCATCTCAAATTGTCCTTGCATAAGGTTTGCAAACTTTTTGCAAAGACTACTTTCAGTAGACCCAAATATGATGTCATCTACATATATTTGGACTAGTATGATCTTGCCTCTGGATTCCCTAAGGAATAGAGTCTTGTCTATTTTCCCCCTTGTCAATTTATTCTCAATGAGGAAACTAGACAGGGTTTCATACCAAGCCCTAGGGGCTTGTTTTAACCCATACAAAGCCTTCCTAAGTCTATAGACATAATTAGGTTGAGTTGAATCAACAAAACCTGATGGCTGTTCCACATAGACCTCTTCCTTCAGATTGTCATTCAAAAAGGCTGACTTAACATCCATTTGGTATACTTTAAATCCTTGATAGGTTGCATAGGCCAAGAACATCCTTATGGCTTCCAGTCTGGCTACTGGAGTAAAGGTTTGATCAAAGTCAATACCTTCTTCCTGCATATATCCCTTAGCAACCAGTCTTGCTTTGTTCTTTATAATCACTCCATGTTCATCCATCTTGTTCCTGAAGATCCACTCAGTTCCAATTATGTTGTGGTCTTTTGGTTTAGGAACAAGCTCCCAGACTTTGCATCTCTTGAACTGATTCAGCTCCTCTTCCATTGCCTCAATCCAATGAGGGTCTAGGATGGCTTCTTCAAATTTCTTTGGCTCTACTTGGGATAGAAAACTGGAGTAGAGTACTGCACTCAGATTTCTACTCCTTATTTGCACCCCTTGTCTTAGATCACCAATAATTTGATCTGCTAGATGATCTCTCAAATGTTTATTTGCTGGAGGCAGCCTGGCTTCAGGTTGTGCTCCTTCAGCTTCTTCAACTTGCTGCACTCCTTGGTCTTCTTCTGCATTAGGTGTATCTAGTACTCCCCCTGGACAACAGCCACTATCTTCTACTTGCTGTCTTGCAGTAGGTCCTTCTTCTATAGTGAGCTTGTCCATCTTCTCAGTCACACCTGTGGAGCTGCAAATACTACTAGACAATTCATTGTTAATAAGTCTAGCTTCATCAAATACTACATGTACTGATTCTTCTACAACTTGAGTAGTCAAGTTGTAGACTCTATAAGCCTTACTATTGTTGTTGTACCCAACAAAGATCCCCTCTTGGGATTTGGCAGCAAACTTGGTCAAGTAAGACTTTCCATTGTTAAGTATATAGCATTTACAACCAAAGATCCTAAAATAGGATAGATTTGGTTTTCTGCTTTTCACAATCTCATAGGGGGTCTTATTGTGGCTTTTAGTAATGGTAGCCCTATTAATTACATGGCATGCAGTATTAACTGCCTCAGCCCAGAAATATTCTGGGAGAGATGTGTCACTTAATAGGGTTCTACCAGCCTCAATCAAGGTTCTATTTTTCCTTTCAGCAATGTCATTTTGCTGAGGTGTTCTTGGTGAAGAAAATTCCTAAAATATCCCAAATTCTTCACAGAGTTTTGTCATACTATCAGACTGAAATTCAGTACCATGGTCACTTCTTATTTTGACCACTGTATTGTCTAACTCATTCTGAATTTGTTTGACAAAGCTATAAAAGATATTAGGTGTTTCAGATTTCTGTCTAAGGAAGAACACCCAGGAAAATCTTGAGTAGTCATCTACAACCACAAATGTGTAGACCTTCCTACCTAGGCTGTGAACTGGCATAGGACCAAAGAGATCCATATGCAAGAGGTATAAACACCTCACAGCATCTTTGTTCTCAATGCTATTAAAGGTGGATCTAGTCTGCTTGCCCTTTTGACAAGCTGAACATATCCCATCTTTAATACACTTAACTTGAGGATCATTCCTCACTAACTCTTTGCTATAGAGTTGGCCAATTGTCTTGTAGTTAAAATGGGCTAGCCTCTTATGTCATTTGACACAATGAGAGACTTTCTCATCAGCTACAAGACACACTGGAGAACCATTGGTCTCACACATAATGTCTAGGCAATAGACATTTCTCTTTATATAACCTGTCAAAATGATCTCTTGATCATTTGACCTCCTGATATGACAACCATCTTTGACAAATGAGATGTCATATCCTAGATCACTCAGTTGACTTATACTAATGAGGTTGTGTTTCAAACCTTTAACATAAGCCACTTGAGTAATAGTTATAAGGTTGCTAGAAATGTTACCAAAACCTTTGATGATTTCTTTTTCAGAACCACCAAAGGTGACTTTAGGACCATCCTTGATTGGTGTGAAGTCCTTTAGCAATCCCCTAGTTCCAGTCATGTGCCTGGAACATCCACTGTCCAAGTACCATATTGGGGCATGGCCACTTGGACTCACCTGCAAAACAGATTAGTTGACCTTAGAACCCAAAGAATTCTTGGGTCCTTGGTGCTGGTTAGTTTGCCTCTTAACAAAGCTACCTGCAGATCTTCCAACAGGCAGTTTGCTACTCATCTTGTCACTAGAATTGTGCCAACAGTCTATGGCAAAGTGGCATACCTTGCCACAGCACCAGCACTCAAATCTATTGTACATTTGCTTAGGTACAACCCTAGCTGTTCTATCAACAGCAGGCTTGTTGAGTACTGGGGCTTTGCCCTTAGACTTGGACTTTACAGTCCTGGCAGGGTTAGTAAACCCCAATCCAGTTTTACCCTTTTGATGAACAAATTCATCTATCAAAGGTAGAACAGACTTTGGTTTAGAAAACCTTGCAACTATATCTCTCTCCTTCTAAAGACTAATCTCCAAATTTCTGATTTGATCATTCTTAAATGTTATAGTCCCCATCTGAATCACTGTTATGTGCTTCAGTTTGGCTATTTCATTTAGTTTTTGATCAATCAACTTCTCAAAATCGGTTGCAGCCTCTTTGAGACTAGCAATCTCCTTTGCCTGACTCTTGGCCAAGGATTTGCTTTTCTTAAAAGCTTGCAACAGAACTCTATATTCATCAATCAACTGATGAATATCCTCTTCAGATTCAGATCCACTGGCATCACTTGATGCTGATGTAACTGAGTCTGAACTAGCACTAAAAATTGAACTTAAAGAACAATTTTGTACCTGACTAGGTTCAGGCTGATCCTGGATTTTGTCACCTTCTGACAATGTCATCAGTCCTTGGCACTGATTGTCCTCTTGCTTATATATAGAGTTCATTAGCTGGATGAACTCCTCTTCCTCTTCTCCAGCAAACAGTCCTATGTAAGCTTCAGCTTCTGACTCAGTTTCTGAAGAAGACATGTCTGACAGGCCTTTGTCCTTCTTGGCAACAAAGGACCTTTCCTTCTTGCCCTTGAATTGAGTCTTTTTCTTATCTGTTGACTCTTTCCTTTTCTCTGGACAGTCTGCAACAACATGTCATTGTCTGTTACAGCAATAGCATACAATTTTTGATAAAGTTGCTTTGCTTGACTTGGGCTTTCTCCTGTCTTTCTTTGATGACTTCTTGTTCTGATAATAGTCATCTTTTCCCTGTGAAGTGGATGGCTTTGACCTCCACTATTTCTTATTTAGAAACTTCTGAAAGTGTCTTGTGAAAGCTGCAAAATCCTCATCACTCTCACTGCTTTCAGAATTTCTGCTTTCTGAATCATCTGACCCAGTCTCAGCCACTTTTGGAGGAGGAGATGAAGACTTACTTTTGTATTTCCTGGTGGCTTCTGTCTTGAATGTCATTGTCCTTTCTTTATGCTCACTTCTTGTAGTCTTCTCCTCTTCTTTCCTCACCATCAACTGCATCTCATAGGATAGCAGTTTTCCAAATAATGTTGGAGGAGGGATATCTGCTAACTTGGCCATTTCCCTTATGGCACAGATCTTGGTGTCCCAATCCTTTGTTAGAGACCTCAAGAACTTATCATTCAGCTCATAATTGCTGAAATCTCTTCCATAGGACATTAACTCATTAACTATCCTATAGAATTTCTTATAGTATTCTGTTATGCTATCAGACCTGCCTTGTCTGAAGCTCTCATATTCTTGGTTTAACAAAGACTTCTTGTCTTGTCTAACTTCTTTTGAACCCTCCATGTACACAATCAGAGTATCCCACATCTCCTTTGATGTCTTACAGTGTATCAAGTTCTGAAATGTAGCATCATCTATGGCACTTACAATGATATTCTGAGCCCTCTTGTCCATGGTGGCTAGAATAATCTCATCTTTTGTCATTTCAGAAAAGTCTTTAGGTGTTCTCTGATTTGCATCCAGGACTGAAACCTTCATAGGCACATATGGCCCTTCTTTTACTGTGATATAAATTCTAGGGTCTGAAGCTTCCATAAACAGTCTCACCCTTTCTTTCCAGATGCCAAAAATCTCTTTTCTGCAAATGGGCAACTTCATGGATCCAAGTTCCTTATGATTCTCTGTTGAACCCATTTTCTTGATTTTCTTGATTATGCTGAATCTGTCCTTGATGTCACTGAATCTGCCAACAGGATCTACTCAGACAGTTATGTCCTTTTTGAGTAACCTCGCTCTGATACCACTTGAAAGAAATTGTACCCTAATCACCTAGAGGGGGGTGAATAGGTGACTTAATCTTTTTTACACTTTTAGGCAGATAATATCACAGATTTATAACTACTTCTTCACAGCAATCAATCAGCAATCATAGAATAAAGCATGCACACAGTGAACACACAGATTTATAGTGGTTACCCAAGGTTTGGGTACACCCACTTTCCCCCTTCGCCTATCTAGTAGTGTACTAGATTCGGCCAAACTCCTCCACTATGCCTCAGATCCACAGATCTTACACTCAGAACCCTAAATGGTTCCTACAGCTCAGGCCCAAGGCCCTACAACTCAGTCTTCACAAAGACCTAGACTCAGCCTTCAACAAGGCCTACACTCAGCCACAAGGCCTACACTCAGAGATATGAATCTCCTACACTCAGGCACACAAGACCTACCACTCAGCCTTTATAATTGCAGGCTTACAACTCAGATCCCTAAGGATCCTACAAGAAATTTAGAATACAAAGTATATACCTACAACTCTGAATAAGAGAGAAGAGTTGATAGGTTCTTGATGAGTTCTTGAATGAACTCTGCTGAGATCAACCTCACTTGGCTTTCTTCAAAGCTTCTTGAATGTAGAACACAATAGGGTTGATACTCTCTGCAGCTGATCTTCAATCACTGCAACGTAAGATTCAGAACTAGGTTTGAACCCTTCTTCACATCCTGGTTGCAACAGCTGTCTTCTTGGAAGGAGCTCTCTCTCTCCAACTACTTAGATCTTCTAATCACTTCAACTGATTTGTGTTAATCTGTGTTGAATTCCCTTCTTCTGTTGACAGAATAAGCCTTTATATAGGCCTTCTTCATGGTGACCGGCTGATCCGGTTCCTAATAGCTTTCTGACAACTCTGACAGTTGCAGTAGACCGGCTGGAATGGCAGCTGTCATGTCATCCAGTCACTTCTTGAAATATCTGTAACTGTCTGAAAGTGTCGAGACAGTCTATCTTTAAGTGTCGACACTTATAGACTAAGTGTCGACACAAGTAGACTAAGTGTCGACACTAGCCTTCAAGGTTTCGACACAACTCCTTGTGTTGTAGAAATTACTTCTCGACACAGCTTCTTCATCATGTGTCGACACTGATAATGTGTGTCGACACAATTCCTTGTTCTTCAGTACTTTGTTGATTTCTTGTAAGTGTCGACACTACTCCTTTGTGTCGACACATCTTCTTGTGTTGAACTTGTTCAGTGTCAACACATCTTCTTGGTGTCGACGCATGCCTTCTGTGTTGATACTTGCTGGGTGTCGACACTGCTCCTTGTGTCGACACATTCTTCTTTTGTTGAGACTTTGGCTGAGTGTAGACACATCTCCTTTGTGTCGACACTTATACTTAGAATTTATTGAACTTTGCTGAGTGTCGACACAGCCTCTAGTGTCGACACTTTCTTCTTGTATTGAGTCTTCTGCTGAGTGTCGACACATTCTTTATTATGTTGAGTCTTCTGCTGTGTGTCGACACATACTTCATTATGTCGACACTTATACTTAGACTCTGCTGACTTTTGCTGAGTGTCGACACGGCCTCCAAGTGTCGACACTTTCTAATGTAGACAAAGTTCCTCTAGGTGTCAACGCTGCTGCTAAGTGTCGACACAGCTTCACTGGACTTTTCTTCATTGAGTGTCGACACAACCTGTATATGTCGACACTTTCTGTCTGGTGTCAACTCTGCATCCCTGGTGTCGACACAACTACTCCAAGTGTCGACACTGCTTCTCTGGGTGTCGACACAAGTCTTCTTAGGTGTCGACACTTTCCTTCTGGGTGTCGACACATGAACTTAGAATCTTTTCAGCTTTCCCTATAAATACTTGACCTGCACAACTAAACTCAAAACACATCAAATATATTTTGATGTATATCATTGAGTAGGGTGAGGCTTCTTCAAATCAGGTACATTCATTCCAATGTACCCAACAATTTCAGATAGAGGTATCTCTTGACAACTACATAGGAGATCTTGTTCAAGGTGTTAACCTTATATTAAATTGCTGAAACCGAAAAACAGTCTCCTGTGGAGTTCACCCTTGGGGAAGGGGTGATCGCGCACCTACTTCGCTCCTGCAAGCAAAACAACAAGATAAACAAGAAAGAACTAACCCAAGGGCTCGGCGGGGAGGACCCATCACACACCCGGAAGATCTAAGAGTGCTTCCCCTCCTTAGCCAAAGACAGAGCTAAGGTATCCGCGGAAAGCACTTGAGAAATGGAGCAAGTGGGCACTGGTAGCATGCTTTTTGAGGTACTCCTTGGGTCCTATTTATAGATTTTAGAATTCAAACTGCCAATAACCAAACTGAACTGGCCTGAAGTTACCAAAATACCCTTGGCTGGGTCTGCCAACAGCCAAACTCCGCTGTTTTGAAGGGCTATGGGCAGACTGGCGGGGGCAAAACAGTAAAGAGTACCTCATAGATCTGGGCGAGCTGGGGAGCTAGGCCACCCCTGAAGATCCAGCTCGCTTGCTACTGTAGAGGTCCTTTGCGTGAGCGCAAGCTGGGATGACGAGCTCGCCCATCGGTCGGCCTCTATTAGTCGGCCTCAGCTCGACGAATCCTGACTTAGCTCGGCGAATGCCGAGCTCGTGCTTGGGTTTCTCTACCAAGCTCGCCTGGTCCTGGGTGATCTGAGCCGACCGGTCTGGTTCCTAGTTCACCCCACTCGCCGGATACAGGGTTGTACACAATCCCCGCTCTTTTTGAGCTTGGCAAAGCTCGGAAAGAAACATCCAACCCCAAGTGTTTGGCGAGTGCTGGGCGGATTGGAGGGAATCTTCGGGTGGGGTCCACCTGCGGCTATATATATACACCTGCATACATGCCTGACTTTTGCCATTCCCTTTGTGATATCCCTACCGAGATGCCGGTCCCGAAGGAGATTCAAGAGCGCCTTAACTGAGCTCGCCAGGTCTCAGCTGCCCACATAGCTGCCCTGACTGCGGTTATGCCTGCTGTCCCGCAGGGCGGCTCTGCCGAACCCAGCTCCAAGGGGGTGAAGCTGTTTCCTCAAGCGGGCGAACCCATTTACGATGACCTGAGAACCACCTTAGAGCACGGGACCGGCTCCTCCACTTTCCTACCCTCGAAAAGGGCAAGAACATTGTCAACCTCTGTGATGGCCCGGACAGCCAGCTTGATGGCATGGGGGGCGCCGCGCCGCGAGATACCACCCCGCGAGCCAAGACCACACCTAAGGACTCGCGACTCAAAACTCCGAAAAATCGCCCGCGGGATCCATCACCCCCCTTTGGGACCTTGGGGATGCGCTCGCAGAAGCCGCGCTCGCCGGTGCGCGCCCCTTCCCCTCAGCGAGCTGTTGTGACCATGGGGGCGGGCATGGAGACCATCCACATCCCGGGATTAGAGCTCCTCTCACCGGGAACGCGCGGTCCAGGGCGCGAGAAGGACCTGAGGTTTATGCCTCCCCGCACCTCCTTTGAGTTGTCGAGCTTGTCAGGTAAATTTGGCATTGCAATCTTGTCACTTGTTTTTCCAGCACACCTCCCCTTGTTGATGTTTCTATCTCTACAGCTCCCCTAGCCAATCCGCTGTCGAGGAATCTTCGCGGGCAGCCCATTACTCTCCCCTCCCCTCCTCGAGCTCGCTGGAGTCTTACCTAGGCCCTGAAGTGGAGAACAATGAGCTGACGAGGAGGGGGATCAAGCTCTTCAAGAAGCTCGTGCGCGGGGTCCGCGAGGTGCAGGAGGTCAACGAGGCGCTTCAACGCGACTACGCGCGTCTCGCTGACAAGGTGTGAAACATCCAGGCTGGCGAGATGACGTCTCCTTCCCGGCTCCTAGATGAGATAGACGACGGCCTCTCGGTGGCACAGAGGAATTCTGGGAGGATTCACGAGCTTCTCCGTGCGCGGCAGCCTGGGGGACGGGGGATGCGAGGCCGGGGTAGATAAAAGGCGGCTCCCTTGCCGAGTCGACCAGTACTCGCCCCCTTGCCCTACCCCTACCCGTGTGCCCCGCTTCTTGATTTCTGGACTAGATTGTTGTAATAAATAACTTCAAACATTCTTAGATGTGTTTCGTGTTTGAATAATAGTAATTATATTGCTTCTTATTTGACTTAGCCTAGGTTGGGACGCGCCGGAAGTCGGCAAGCTGGGGGTTGGCAAGCTGGGATGGCGAGCTGGGCCGGTTGGACAGCTTGGCACCCAGATTACTTTTTCTATAAATAGCCCCCCCCCCCCCCCCCACCCCACCCCACCCCCCCCCCCCCCCCCCCCACCACCACCACCAACCCCATACTTGTGCTTTAACTGCTTGTTTGCTCTCTTCCTGCACTTTTCTCTTTCTTACTCGCGCTCCATCCCTTCTTCTGCGAGTATGGGCAAGACCAACCCTGACGCCGCCGGACGCACCAAGTGCGCCCCTCACTTCACTGACTACTGCTTCTTTGAAGGGCACACCAGCGATGTCAAGCTCGCCGAGTTTGTGGCCGAACATGTGCCGCCAGGCTTCGATGCGCGCCAACCGAGGCAGGGGGAGGCCATCAACACTTTTTATGATGACGAGCTCGCCTTCCCCATCTTGCACTCTGAGGTGGGGCTGCGCCTCCCCCTCTGGCCGGAGATCCGGCAGATTTTGAAGTATTATGGCGCAGTGCCCGCGCAGCTGAATTCCAACGCCATCGCCATGATGGTGGCGTATGCGAGCTACCTCTGGCGAGAAAGGATAGAGTTCACCTGACTGTGTTCAGGAAGCTCTTCTCCTACAAGGCAACGCCGGACGGGATTGCATACTTCATGGGCTCGCTGATCAAGGTTCGTGAGATCGCGAAAAAACACCACAACTGGATGACCAAGATCGCCTTCATCAAGGGCGATCTCGGCAACATCCCCTTCTCCCCCCCCCCCCAGCAAAATGCCGAGGAGGTACACCACCTGCCGGCCGTGTCCGGCAATGATGTCGACCTTCACAAGTACTTCCTCCACAAGGACTTCGAGGTCGCCTTCCTGCGAAGGGGCCTCGACGCGCTCTGCCCCGTCCTGCCCGGCGAAGGTACTGTCTACTCTGGTGCTCAGCTTTCCATATTTGCCAACGAAATTTCTTTAAGTTTTCCAAGTTTTTTCTTGCAAGGGAGCGGCTAATCCCCGTGAACCCGCCATTTGCGGACTCAGGATTGTACCCGGACCCTCTTGCTCGCGAGAAGGCAGCGGCGGCCTGCCGAGACGAGGCAGCCTTCTCCAAACCCTCCTCCGGCAAGAGGCGGCCTGAGGATGCGGGGTTGAGCCCTCCCCATCGCCAACAATTACCCAAAAAGATGAGGAAAGTCGTGCCGGTTCCGCGGGAAAAACAACATCAACAACATCAATCCACCCCCAAATACATGAGCTCGCCTGAAGTCGTCTCCGACGCGTCGCCGGAGATCCCGCTAAAGGAAATCACCAGCAAGGGACGGAAGGGTGGAGAGACCTCTATTACCCCTATGACGAGCTCTCCACCTCCTTCGGCGAAGAGGACAGCTCGCGAGCTCGGCGTGCCGAAAGAACATCCCCTCTTCAGCTTTGGGGGCGGTGGAAAGACTCGGCGTGCGAGCCCATGGTGCAATGGGATGAGTTGGCCCACCGGGTTTCCATCTCCACCCTTCACCCCTCCTGGAACAACCGCGAGCCCGCCACCAGTCACGCTTATGCCCTCGGCTTCGGCCTCTATGGCCGGGAGGATGCCGAGGCCTACAAGGGCATGAACCTGCGGCAGCTTGGTCATGAGGGCCTGCAGGACCACATGCGAGCCATGGAGCTCCATCACATGTTGGTTAGCTGCAGCTTCGGCCCCAGCAACCAACTTCAAAAAGCCGAGCAGGCCCGCAACGTCGCCAAAGACAAGGTCGCCGACCAGGCGAGGTAGCTCAGCATCGCGGAGGGACTTCTCGCCCAGGCCGCCGGTGGATTGGTGAGTATCAGGCTTCCTCTTCCCTCTTTTACTTAAAACATTTTTCACTGTTGTTAACGAATTTTCCTTTTTCATCAGGATGCCAAGGCCGCTAGGGAGTTGCGGGCTCGCAATGCCAAGCAGGGGTAGGAGATCGGCCAGCTGCGCGCCCGGCTTGCCGAGCTGGAGGGGGTGAATGTGAGGCTGAAGGAGGAGAATCAGAACCTTAGCCGCGAGGTCCGCCTTTAGGTGGAGATCTTCTTCCCGGCCAGCGACGCCGTTCCTACCCTCCCCTATAAGAGGTCGCGGATCTTTGGCGAGGCTGACCTCATCGAGAGGCTGCGGATCACCTCCATCCAGGCCGCCGAATGCACCCTCCAGATGATGAAGGACACTGGAGTGCTGGTGGAGGGGTGCGAAGAGATCTCATTCCGGGACCTGATGCTGAGCTTGTTCCCGGCGACGCCACCCAGCGAGAAGGAGGACAGCCTGGACGCTCTCTTTGGGAAAATCTTTCAGGACCCGTCCGGCGGAGGGGAGGAGGATCGTCAGTCCGGCGAGGGGGGGAAGGGTTGATATTATGTTTTTCTTCATTTTTTGTAACCTCGCTGAGGCGAGCCTCCCCTGTAACTATTGATGTTTAAAGAAATATAAACTTTTGATATAACTTCTGTCCCCTCTTTTTTTCTTCTTCTTCTTTTTTTTACATGTCTCCGCTATGCTCTGCTTGCTCGCAAACGCTTATTTGGGCGATCTCGCGTAGATAAATTTTGCGAGTAGGATATTTGTTAGAGCTCGTTTGTGAGAATACACTCTGAGAGCTTGCCAATTCTTGGGACTCGCCCCGCCTCGCTTGCGAGCGGCCCATAACCTTATCAATATAAGACCAAATTCGCTAAATTTTCCCAAGTAAAACATAGTGGGGGGCGAGGTGTCCTAGCGGGATTCGCCTCCCTTCGGCGAGGTCCAAGGGCCTGTCCTGCCACCCTTCTGCCGAGGCCGAGCTAAATTGGCGAGCTCGATCTCGCCTATGCCGAGCTCTCCTCTCTTATTCTTAGAATGGCCAAGCTTGTTAAGCACTACCTGGGGAGTGTAGGACTCCCCTGAGTGACCTCCAACCCTGTCAGCTATGTGAGAGCCTGATAGCGTGATCTGCTCAGGGTCTGAGGATGACACCGAGTGACTTCTAGCCCTGCCAGCTAGGTGAGAGCCTGACAGCGGGATCTGCTCGGGGTCCAAGGCTGACACTAGCGAGTGACTTCCAGCCCTATCAGCTAGGTGAGAGCCTGACAGCGGGATCTGCTCGGGGTCTAAGGATGACACCGAGTGACTTCTAGTCCTGCGAGCTAGGTGAGAACCTGACAGTGAGATATGCTCGGGGTCCGGAGGTTGACACCATCGAGTGACGTCCAGCCTTGTCAGTTAGGTGGGAGCCTGACAGCGGGATCTGCTCGGGGTTCATGGGTTGATACCATCGAGTAACATCCAGCCCTGTCAGTTAGGTGAGAGCCTGACAGCGGGATCTGCTCGGGGTCTAAGGATGACACCGAGTGACTTCCAGTCCTGCCAACTAGGTAAGAGCCTGACATCGGGATCTGCTCGGAGTCTGGAGGTTGACACCATCGAATGACATCTAGCCCTGTTAGCTAGGTGAGAGCCTGATAGCGGGATCTGCTCGGGGTCCAGGGGTTGACACCATCGAGTGACATCCAGCCCTGTCAGCTAGGTGAGAGCCTGGCAGCGGGATTTTCTCGGGGTCTAAGGATGACACTGAGTGACTTCCAGTCCTACCAGCTAGGTGAGAACCTGACAGCGGGATCTGCTCGGGGTCCGGAGGTTGACACCATCGAGTGACATCCAGCCCTATCAGCTAGGTGAGATCCTGACAGCAGGATCTGCTCGGGGTCCAGGGGTTGACACCATCGAGTGACATCCAACCATGTCAGCTAGGTGAGATCCTGACAGCGAGATCTGCTCGGGGTCTAAGGATGACACCGAGTGACTTCCAGCCCTGTCAGCTATGTGAGAGCCTGACAACGGGATCTACTCGGGGTCCAGGGGTTGACACCATCTAGTGATATCTAGCCCTATCAGCTAGGTGAGAGCCTGACAGCGGGATCTGCTCGGGGTCTAAGGATGACACTGAGTGACTTCCAGTCCTGCCAGCTAGGTGAGAGCCTGACAGCAGGATCTGCTCGGGGTCCGGAGGTTGACACCATCGAGTGACATCCAACCCTGTCAGCTAGGTGATAGCCTGGCAGTGGGATCTGCTCGGGGTCTAAGGATGACACTGATTGACTTCCAGCCCTATCAGCTAGGTGAGAGCCTGACAGCAGGATCTGCTCGGGGTCCAGGGGTTGACACAATCGAGTGCCATCCAGCCCTGTCAGCTAGGTGAGAGCCTGACAGCGGGATCTGCTCGGGGTCCGGAGGTTGAAACCAGCGAGTGACATCCAACCCTATCAGCTAGGTGAGAGCCTGACAGTGGGATCTGCTCGGGGTCTAAGTACACTCTACTTCTTCACACAAACTTATTGTGACAGCACTGATGTGCTAAGGAACTTTACTAAAAATCAAAGTATCACTAACATGTTTTAAGGAAAAAAACGCTTCAAGTCATCACCACTGCAGCTGAGACTCAGGGTCTCGGCCTCCATATTTTGGAGTCGATACCCTCCTGATTTCAATGTCTCTTTTACAATGAATGGTCCTTTCCAGCCGGGGTTGAGCTTCCCCACGGTTGTCGACCTCCCTGCTGCATCCACCTTCTTCAGCACCAAGTCCCCCCCCCACAAATTGTTTGACTCTGACGTGCTTATCAAAGTACTTGGCCATCCTCCTCTTCATCTCTTCCTGTCGGACGACAGAGAGGTCACATAGCTCCTCCAACATATCAAGGGAGAACCGCAGCTCTTCCTCATTCTCAGCCTGTCATTCTTCTCTGCCATCCCCAACCGCAATAACTCGAGGTGTTTGCACTTCAAATTCTACGGGGAGCACTGCCTCGCACCCATGGGAGAGCTTAAAGGGGGTCACTCCTGTAGTTGTGTTGGGTGTGGTCTACAATGCCCAGAGAACCGCAGGAAGCTGCTCCACCAAGCTCCCCTTCAGACTTTCCACTTTCTTCTTTATGAGGTTAACGATGATTTTGTTCGCGGCCTCCACCTGCCCATTGCTCCTAGGGTGGTGGGCCGAGGCGAACCTGAGGTCAATCCCAAGCTGCTCGCAGAAACTGGTAAACTCCGCACTGGCAAACTGGGGGCCATTGTCCATGACAATGGCCTAGGGCAGCCCATGGTGGCAGATGATCTCCCCCCAAACGAATTTCCTGATGACCTGGGAAGTCACTTTGGCCAGCGCCTTCACCTCCAACCACTTTGAGAAATAATCGATCATCACTAGTAGGAACCTTCTCTGCCCACTGGCCTGGTGGAACGGTACAACCAAATCCATTCCCCAAATGGCAAAGGGCCAGGCAGTTGTGATACTCTTGAGTCGCTGAGCCGGCTGTAGCTGGAGGGGGGCAAACAGCTGACACTTGTGGCATCTTCTTGTGAACTCTGTCGCATCGCGGCCCAGGGTGGGCCAGAAATACCCTTGCCTGACGATCCTTCCTTCCAGGGTCCGACTCCCAGAGTGACTCCCACACTCCCCGGAGTGGACATCCTCCAAGATTCTTTGTACTTCCCCCTCGGCCACGCAACGAGCCAACATCCCCGAGAGAGTCTTCATATATAATTGTCCATCCCGGAGGAGGTAGTATGTCGATTTGTACCTGAGCTTCTTCCTGTCCACCCCCTCCGGATACTCTCCCGTGGAAAGGAAAGTTATGACCGAGTTCATCCACGAGGACCGCTGATCTATCTCCATGAGCTCTCCCTCTTCGATGGAAGGGCGGAATAGGTCGGTGATGGTACCCCCAATCCGAGGATCATGCTTCGCTAGCTGATCGACCTGCTCATTCTCCTCCCAGGTCACGTGTTGTATGGAAAAAGTTTGGAATCTGCCAATGACCCCCTTTACTTTAGCTAAGTATAGCCACAGGGTAGGCTCTCTCGCCTCAAACTCCCCGTTGATCTGGGAAGCTACCACCATGGAGTCAGTAAGAACCTCCACGTCCAACACCCCCAGCTCCCTGGCCAGGCGCAGCCCTGCTATCATGGCCTCATACTCGGCCTGATTGTTGGTGATGGGGAAGTGCACCACCATCGTCTGCTCAATTCTAGTCCCCTGGGGGCTTTCTAAGATCACCCCCACTCCTAGGGAATGCCTCCCCGAGGTGCCATCTACCTTCACCTTCCAAGGAGTCAGACGAGCGAGCTCTTCCTCTGCCATCTCAATCGCATAATCGGCCAAGAGGTCGGTCATTGCTTGAGCTTTGAGCGAGAGGCGGGGGATGAAGGAGATGTCGAACTCGCTCAACTCCACCGACCACTTGGCCAGCCTGCCGGAATGCTCCACCCCCTCAAAGATGTTGCGGAGGGGATGGTCAGTCACCACTCGGATTGAGTGTGCCTGAAAATAGGGTCGCGGCCTTCGGGCTGAGATGACCAGGGCAAAGGCCAGCTTCTCCAAAATCGGATACCGGATCTCGGCCTTCCTCAGGACCCTACTCACGTAATATATAGGGAGCTGCTTCTTCCCCTCCTCACGAACTAGGACAGAGCTTAAGGCCTCCGCCCCGACCGCGAGATACAAAAACAGGTCCTCCCCTCCTTTGGCCCTTGGAGCAATGGGGCCCGAGTCAACTGCATCTTGAGGGCCTGGAATGCCTCCACGCACTCCTTGGCCCACTCGAATTTTTGACCCCCCCCCCCCCCCCAGTGTTTTGAAGAAGGGGGAGCACTTCTCCCAGGCCCGGGAGAGGAACCTGTAAAAGGAAAACAAAAACAAACCGGAAGTGGTTTAACTGAAACTTTATTATCCAAAAAAGGTGTCTATTATAAAGGTATGGCCTCCCTTATATAGAATGGAGGAGAGATGAGAGAATACAAATAAGAGATGTGGGACTAAAAATTTACAGGAGTAAGCAGACTAATACAAAACAATTCGCACAAGCCGTACGGTTAGACAGAAGGTCTAACCGCTCGTCTACCACCATAGAGAGAGCGATCACCATGGGAGACCGCTAGACCGCTCGGTCTCCAAGTCTCCAGAGGCAAGCCGCTAGACCGCTCGAACACCAGACAGCAACAGCATAGCAACCAAAACACTGAAGGGAAACCGCCAGACCGCGCGGTCTTCAACCCGCCAAGACAGACCGCCAGACCGCCCGGTCTCCAACTTCAACACTCCCCCTCAAGCTGGAGCGTAAATATCGATCATGCCCAGCTTGTCACAAATATGAAGAAACGAGGCGGATACTGGCTTGGTGAAGATGTCAGCCAGCTCTTTATCAGAAGTGACGAAGGGAGTGCAAATTTGTTCCTTCAAAATCTCTTCATGAATGAAATGACAGTCGACCTCAATGTGCTTGGTTCTTTCATGGAAGACCGGATTTTTGGAAATGTATATGGCAGCCTTGTTGTCGCAGAACATAGGTAGAGGATGGTTGTAGACCTCTCCTAAATCCAGCATGAGAGCCCGTAGCCATTTTAACTCACAGGTTGTGGATGCCATACTTCGATACTCTGCTTCAGCACTGGACCTGGAAACAACAGACTGCTTCTTGCTCTTCCAGCTTACCAAATTTTCCCCAACAAAGGTGTAGAAACCGGAGGTTGACTTGCGATCCCCTTTATCATCAGCGTAACTCGCATCTGAGTATGCTTCAACCCTCAGATGACCATTCTTCTGAAAGAGTAATCCTTTCTCAGGCGCTGCTTTGACATACTCCAAGATCCGCAAAGCGGACTGTAGATGGAACTCCCTAGGTGCTTGCATTAATTGACTCACCTTGCCCACAGCATAGGAAATGTCGGGCCTAGTCACTATGAGATATATGAGCTTACCAACTAGACTCCTGTACCGCGTAGTATCTGAAAGAAGAGGCGAATCATCTGTCCAGCTTTTGTCTTCTCCAATTGCCATGGGGCATCGGGCAGGTTTGGCTCCAGTCAATCCTACTTCTTTTAATAGATCAAGGGCATACTTACGCTGGGAGAGGACTAAGGAGTTACGCTTCCGAGAGATTTCAATCCCCAAAAAGTACTTCGGAGAGCCCATATCTTTCGTGACCAGATGTTGACGAAGATGCCGCTTTGTCAAGGCTACCCCTTCCTGATCATTGCCAGTGAGTAGAATATCATCGACGTACACAGCAAGGACCACCAGTCCCGAGGAGGTTTTGCGAATAAATAGCGAGTGATCGGCAGAGCTGCGCGCAAAACCAACGGCCGCCACGATGTTGTTGAACTTGTCAAACCAAGCTCGAGGGCTCTGCTTGACGCCATAGATTGCCTTATTCAGCCGGCATACTCGTGTCTCCCCCTGAGCAACATACCCAGGAGGTTGCTCCATGTAGACGGCCTCCTGAAGATCACCATAAAGGAAGGCATTCTTTACATCCAGCTGGGAAACCGACCAATCTCGATTGACCGCCATAGAGAGAAGGACCCGTATAGTGCTGAGACGAACCACGAGAGAGAAAGTGTCAAAGTAATCAACCTTATAGGTCTGAGTAAAGCCCTTAGTAACAAGGCGAGCCTTATAACGGTCCACCGTGCCGTCCGGGCCAACAACATCAGTACCGAAGGGAGGAGGAACAAGAGTCCAGGTACCCCGCTTCGTGAGGGTCGCCATTTCCTCATCCATGGCCATCTTCCAGTGAGGAATAACAAAGGCCTCCTGGTAGGAACGAGGTGTGGCAGTGGTAGAGATAGCCAGCACAAAGGCCCTGCGAGAAGAGGTAAGATGATCATATGAAATAACAGCAGCAAGGGGGTGTAGGGTACACGTTCGCACCCCTTTGCGAAGAGCGATAGGAAGATCCAGGTCGGCGGGTCCCTCGGCATCCGGAGCATCTGTGGCATAGAGAGTTGGCTCGGGAGAAGAGAGCAACGATGGCGGAGATGAGGGAGACGGTGGCGGAGAAGTGGGAAAGAGAGGTGGAGGGAGAGGAGTGGACGGAGACGGTGTAGGGGTGGAGATCGCAGTAGGAGATGAGGGAACGAAGGGAATAGCAGGAGAATCAGAATTTGGGGGAAGAGAAGAGGAGTCAGCCGAGAAGTAGGAGGCATTCTCGAAGAAGGTAACGTCAGCGGAGACGAACTGCTGACGAATAACGGGGTTAAAGCAATAGTAGCCTTTCTGAGTGGTGGAGTACCTCAGAAAGACACATTTGGTGAAGCTAGGGGATAGTTTATCACGAGTGGCAGAGGGGGCATGCACAAATGCAGTGCACCCAAAGATGCGGAGAGGGAGAGGAAAAGGCTCCTTGCTCGGATACAGAATGGAGAAAGGGGTGTTCCCGTGGAGAACTGTGGAGGGAAGGCGATTGATGAGGTAGCAGGAAAGGATAACAGCATAGCCCCAATATGAGCGAGGGGCATGCATCTAGGTCATCAACGTGTGAGTGACATCGAGGAGGTGACGGTTTTTGCGTTCTGCCACCCCATTTTGTTGGGAGGTGTAAACACAGCTAGTCTGATGAATAATGTCATGTTGCACACAAAAAGAGGTAAAAGCATGACTCAGATACTCTTTAGAATTGTCGGAGCGAAAGATTTTAATACAAACACCAAATTGAGTTTTAATTAATTGATAAAAAGAGAGCCATACATCGAAATGTTCAGAGCGATCTCGTAAGAGATACACCCAAGTACATCTAGAAAAATCATCAATAAAGGTTACAAAATAAGAACTACCCCGACCAATGGTGAGGGTAGGAGTAGGGCCCCAGACATCGGAGTGGACAAGATCAAACGGATGAGTAGAGCCCCGACCTTGCTTCGGCGGGAAGGAGGAACGGTGATGCTTGCTGAGTTGACAAGCATCGCAGTGGAGAGGAGTACTGGAGGAAGGGAGGTGGGGCAGAAGCTGATGTAGAAGCCGTGGTGGAGGATGACCGAGGCGGAGATGCCACTGGAGAAGATCCGGACAAGAAGATGAAAAGGCGGACAAGGCGAAAACGGTGTCGAGGAAGTAGAGGGCGTCGCTCTCAGTCCCAGTAGCAATCGTCCGTTGGGAGCTCGGATCCTGAAAAGAACAAGAAGTCGGAGTAAACATCACAGAACACAGAAGATGCTTGCATAAAGAGGTAACCGACAATAAATTGCACGAAAACTTGGGCACATAGAGAGTGTCCGCTAGTCGAAGGGACGGAGTAACATGAACCAGTCCCGACCCATGAACCGGGGAGGGAGAACCGTCTGCAACGAGGACCGGGGACAACCGATCATGTTGTTCGAGTAGAGAGAAGCACTGAGGATTGCCCGTCATGTGATTAGTTGCACCAGAGTCGATAAGCCATTTACCTTGAGTCATCACGTGGTCACTACCTAAGGATGTGACCACGGAGGCAGACGGCTTGGAAGAGGAGGCGGAAGAGTCACTAGAGGGTCGAAGATGGGGATGCTTCGTCCAGTAGTGTTCAGAAGTATGGCCGGTGCGGCCACAGTGAGAGCAGAGGTAGCGGGAAGAAGTACGTCCACTGGACTGGTGACTGAGGCTACCAGAGCCACTCCGCTGAGTTTGATGAGCATAGTTGTCCGGTGGAGGCGGAGCGGGCAGAAGTGGGCGCTGAAGGAGAGACGTGACAGCGGCGATGCGGGCAGCGGTGGCATCTAAGGTAGAAGATTCCGCCTCACCCAAAATTTGCTGGTAGATCATGTCATAAGTATCAGGAAGCCGGAGCAGATAACACACAACTAGAAGCTCCTCGAAGTGCTTGTGTTGTTGAGCCAAATCCGTAGAAAATGGGCGATTCTGAAGAATCTCAGCCCCAAGATCCTGAACCTGTTGGTAGGCAGCAGCAGGAGATAAGGTAGGACGGGCAAAGAGGTCCGCATACAACATATAGATGCGGGACGTCTGAGCCCCCTTGGAGTATAGAGCGGCAAGATGAAGCCAAGTGGCCTTGACCGTCTCATCATGACGGATGACGGGAAGGCACTCATCGGATAGGCTGTTAGCGAGCCAAGTACGCATAAGCGCGTCACTCGCATCCCAGTCATCAAAGAGAGGTGAAGTGGTAGGAGGAGGGTCATCAACGAGATGGTGGCGTTTGCGTTGCGAGCGTAGGAGAAAGGTGAAAGAGACGCTCCAATCTGGGTAGTTGGAGCCGACAAGCTTGGAAACGGTGCCAAGGTTCCCGGAATGAGTAGGTGGAAGAGGCGGAGCCGGATTGGCGACAGGGGTGGTGGCAGTAGAAGCATCAGAAAGAGCCATAGGAGTAACCAACGGGAAGTCGTGCGGTTAGGAAACAAGCCGCGTGGATAGGAAGAAGAATAGCTGCAGCGGTCACGATGGCAGACAACAACGGCCAGAAAAGCCACGACCAAGCCGCAGACTTAAGCAGAGGGATAGAAGTCGAGCAGCTAGAAGACAGTCCGCTCGAACAGAAGCAAGGACCAAACAAGGCAACAAGTCGCGGCGAAAGGTTGCGGCGACTTAGCACAGGTAACAAAGAGGTTGCGCACACAGAGGGCAACGACAAGGAGAGAAAGCAGCCGCGCGGAAAGGGCGCAAACGGGCGAAGCAAGCCGCGCGGACAGGGAAGGCGTGCGTTTAGGAAACAAACCGCGCGGACAGGATCAGGATGAGAAGATCGAGTGCTCTAATACCATGTAAAAGAAGAACAAAAACAAACTGGAAGTGGTTTAACTGAAACTTTATTATCCGAAAAAGGTGTCTATTTGCAAAGGTATGGCCTCCCTTATATAGAATGGAGGAGAGATGAGAGAATACAAATAAGAGATGTGGGACTAAAAATTTACAGGAGTAAGCGGACTAATACAAAATAATTCACACAAGTCGCGCGGTTAGATAGAAGGGCTAACCGCTCGGCTACCACCAGAGAGAGAGAGAGATCACCATGGGAGACCGCTAGACCGCCCGATCTCCAAGTCTCCAGAGGCAAGCCGCTAGACCGCTCGGACACCAGACAGCAACAGCACAGCAACTAAAACACTGAAGGGAAACCGCCAGACCGCGCGGTCTTCAACCCGCCAAGACAGACCGCCAGAACGCCCGGTCTCCAACTTCAACAGAACCTACTTAACCCTGTCAGCTTCCCGTCAGCCGCTGCACCTCGTTAGTATTCCGCGGCGACCCCAGCTCCATGATAGCCTTGACCTTATTAGGATTCGGCTCGACCCCTACAGGGGTGATGAGGTGCCCCAAGAACTTTCCCCTGCTAGCCCCGAAGACACACTTCAGGGGGTTCAACCGCATCTTGTACTGGCGCAGGGTAGCAAAGGTCTCCTCTAGATCCTGGAGGTGAGAGTCCACATCCTGACTCTTGATCACGAGATCATCTACGTACACCTCCAGGTTCCTCCCCTTCTGTTCTTTGAAGACCCTATCCATCATTTTGATGTAAGTCGCCCCTGCATTCTTCAGCCCGAAGGGCATCATTTTATAGCAGTAGCATCCATCCCCCGTGATGAATGAGACATTCTTGACGTCCGGGGGGTGCATCCTAATTTGATGATAACCTGAAAATGCATCTAGAAAACTCATTACAGAAAAGCCAACGGCTGACTCAAGCAGTGCGTCGATCCGAGGCAAGGGATAACAGTCCTTAGGACAAGATTTATTAAGCAAAGAGAAGTCGATACACATACACCACCGGCCGTATTCCTTTTTAACCATGACTACGTTAGAGACCCAGCCGGGGTACTTATTCTCGGATATGAAGCCGGCCTTGAGAAGCTTCTCCACCTCCTCCCTAATGGGCTCGGCCAACTTGTCTGTCGTGGACCTCTTCCTTTGCTGAACGGGGCGTGCTCCCGAGTCCAAGATGAGGCGGTGGCAAGCCACATCCGCGTGAACCCCCGGCATCTCTGCGGCGCTCCATGCGAAGATGTCCACGTTCTTCTGGATGCATGCCAGCATCCTGCCTTGATCCTCTGGGGTCAGCCCTCCGCTGACGCGGACCTTCTCCACCCTGCCTTCACGGGTGAGGACCTCCAACTCCACAACCTCTTCCGCAGCCTCCAACCTGGACTGCTCCCCCATTCTTCAACATCCCTCTTGATGAATTGTAAATATACGTATTTTTGTGCATATTAATTTAGTCATTTTCATTTATTTTCGTCATTTTTACTTATTTTTGTTCAATAAAATGCTCCTATTCTTGTAAATTTACTACTAACTTGTTTTATTTTATTTTGTAGAAAAATTTCAAAATCTGCCAAAATTGGGCAGTACACGCCCGTGCCAATTTGGTCACGCCCGTGAAAGGGCCGTGACATTGCATTTCTCGTGAAATCGGACGATTTCTGAAGTACAAGCTTGACACGCCTGGCGACACGCCCGTGTCACCCGACACGGGGCATGACAGCAGCCCGTGTCCCCTCCACTCGACGAATTCTGTTCAACGATCGTCGAACCCGCGTCACGCCCAGAGTCACGCCCGTGACCTAGGGCGTGACTCGATCTCAGCTCAACGATTTCAACTCGACACTTTCCGCTCGACATTCGTCGAGTGTCGACACCAACTGACACGCCCAGAGTCACGCCCGTGACCTGGGGCGTGACCTTTCCAGCTGGCCCGACAAGATGCTGCCAAAGACTTTTGACGCAACCCGCGCCCGGTTCTACCTCCCCGACACGCCCAGAGTCACGTCCGTGATCTGGGGCGTGACTGCCGCGAACTCAGCCCGAAGTCAACTTTCCTGTCCAATCGTCGGCCGCCTTCATGAATAGTACTGACACGCCCCCCCTACACGCCCGTGACCTAGGGCGTGTACTTAGAATTTTTTGCCTATAAATTGCCCATTTCTGTAAGGTCCAAGGGTTCAGATTTTTGGGCCATTTTAGTGTCTTTTTGTGGGCTGCATCCGTGATTTTCTTGCTATGTAAGGAGATTTCTTCCCCCTTTTTCTTTCAATTTTGTTTTTACTTTAGCTTTGTCTTTGTAATAGCTTGTAATAGTTTCCTTTAATCAATAAAAATGTTAGATTTTCTCTTCTTATTTGGTTTTGGAATGAACACTTATGCCCACTTTTTCTCCCCTTTTTATCCTTGGTTTTATCTTTCTTCTTCATTTATGAAATGTGTGTGTGTGTGTATGAGTGTAACTTATTTACTTTACATGCTTTTAATTTGTCTCATGATATGTTTTGTTAGAAATTTATGAAATGATGAATTAGCTTTCTCTTTTTCTTCATGTCTTCTTTTAATGTTTTCAACATCTTCACTCTTATGAATGTGTAAAAGAGTTACTAAAGTATTTTTGATTTTTTTTACTTAGCTTTATTTTAGGATGAAAACCTTTTTTGTTTTTTCTCTTTTCATTTCAACTTTTTTAGCACTTTTATGAAATCCTAGGAATGAGAATGTTGAAATTTTAATTTTCCAAAAACTTTGGTTTTTAATTTGTTTTGAAAAACTTTTGTCTTCTAAAAATTGTAATTTCTTCTTTTTATTTGTTTTTGGCAAAACCTAAGCATGAAAAAGTAAAAGTTTTAATTTTTAGGTAACTTTCATTTTGCTTTTAATTTGTGTGTGTGAGTGTATGAGAATAAATGTTTTGATGCTTTGATTCAAATTGTGTAGAGTGTGTGAGTGTAGGTGTTAAATTTTAATGCTTTCTTTTAATGCTTTGTTCAAATTTTGTAGAGTGTGTGAGTGTAGGTGTTAGCTTTATTGCTTTCTTGAAATTCATATGGAGTGTGTGTGTTTGTGTGCATTTATTTCCGCTTACTCGTTAAGAGTTAAATGGCGCATCGTTTTTATTTTCAGTCCTACTCTTTTGAGTAGGACTTGTAATTTTCTTTCTTTATTTTTCCGCCTACTCACTTGAGTTAAATGAACGGACTTTATTTTCCGCCTACTCGTTTGAGTAGGACTTGTAATTTTCTTTCTTTTTTTTCCGCCTACTCACTTGAGTTAAATGGACGGATCTTTATCTCCCTGTAAATATTTGAGAAAGCACTGTAATCGCATTTATTTTCTCCTACTCATTTGAGTAGGACTCGCTTTCATTTCAGTCCTACTCGTTTGAGTAGAACTTGCAATTTTCAGCTTTTATTTACCGCCCCCACTCGTTTGAGTGGGACTCGCAAATTTCAATTATGCAAATTTCTTTCATGTGTAACTTAGTTCCTGTTTAATTTATAATTTGGAGTGTGCATGAGTTCTTGTTTTAGCTAACTTTTCAGCTTTCTAAATGTTTGTTATTTGTTTTTATGTCCACTTCTTATAATCATTAGCGTTTAATTTCGAACTCGCGCCTCACTAAATTATAAAGCCGTCCCCATACCGATGTGTGGCTAATCGCTATTAGCCTCGGCATCGAAGAGCATTGGGACATTTAAAATGATTTCTAATAATTGAAGCTCTTTATTTTCATTTTAATTTAAGGACTTAAGGTTTACCCCGGGTTTACGACGCGTAGGACCACATATCGATGAGTGGGCCCTATTTCCGTATTTCATATGCTAGCTAGCCGAGAGGCCGTGCATATGGACCGATCACCCCTGGGTAAATAGAGTTGTGTGCATACCCTCGAAAGAGGACAAGCGTAATTCTACCGGATTGGGTTCCCCACTCAATAGCGGGGTTCTTAGCGTAAAGAGGGCGTTAAGAGGAATCCTTCGTCGGACTAACGTTCGGTCGAATAGTCTTAACGTTCAGGTGAGCAATATTCCTAGAGATAAGTGCGCTCACATTTGTGGAACCTCCACGGCCAAGTTGCCTTTTATTAATTTGAAAACTAAGTCTTATAATTATTAAAAATTGTTTTAGTCTTAATCCGATTCGATGCCGAGCGTTAACCCTTCATCGAATATTTTCTAAAACGTTTTTTTCGCTCCTTTACTTTTTCCGTCTTTACTTTACTTAAAAAAATCCACCTTACTTTCAGTAAAATAATAGTCCTCCCGGAGGAGTAAGAATAGTCAACACGACCCCGAGAACAATACGACCTCGGTATTCCCCCGAATATCGAGTACTACTTGCGATAGGTGCACTTGCCTACCTCAGCAAGCCCGCGGCGATCGACTCACCGAACCAACCACAATAACAGTCTGTTCGCGGGCCCATCAAGTTTTTGGCGCCGTTGTCGGGGACTCTCTTTTCGAGTTGCTATTTCGAATTCCGGAGTCTATTACTTTTACTTATTTTCTATAAAAAAAACTAAAAACTTTATTTTAAAACAAAACAAAAAAAAGAAGTTTATTTTGTTTTATTTTTGTTTGGGTGTATGACCCGTGGACTACCCTCCGAGTCTGAAGATCTTGACTTCGACCCTGAGATCGAACGCTCTCTTGCGCGTATCCGATCTCAACGTCGAAATCCTTCTTTAGATCTCGAGAAATCTATCGGAGAACCCACTGTTATAGTTATGGTCGCGCCTAACCCTGCCCCGGCGGCCGAGCGTACTATGTCTTATTACGCCCGGCCTAACCTGGATGATTCTGGGTCGAGTATTGTTCGCCCTGCGGTGGCGAATAATAATTTTGAAATAAAGTCGAGTGTCATTCAAATGATCCAAAATGCCGTGCAGTTCGATAGAATGCCGGATGAGGACCCGAATGTCCACTTGTCCAATTTCTTGGAGATATGCGACACCTTCAAGATTAATGGCATCACCGATGACGCCATTCGTTTGCGCTTATTTACTTTTTCCCTTAAGTCCAAATCCAAGGCGTGGTTGAATGCCCTCCCGCGAGGATGTATCACCACGTGGGCTGAGTTGACGGAACGGTTCCTAACAAAGTACTTTCCGCCCGCAAAAACTGCAAAGTTGCGGGCGGACATTTCTTCGTTTGTGCAAAACGATCCTGAGTCTCTATACGAGACTTGGGAACGGTTTAAGGAATTCCTCCGCCGTTGCCCGCACCACGCGCTGCCAACGTGGTTGCAAGTTCAAATTTTTTATAATGGGCTGAATTTTCAGACGCGTCAAATGATTGACGCGGCTGCCGGGGGTACGCTTAACAACAAAACCCCCGAGGCCGCCCAGGCTTTATTCGAAGAGATGGCTATGAACGCCTATCAATGGAACGTCCCGCGGGGACGCCCAAAGCCGGCGGCTGGTCTTTTTGAAGTGGATGCCACTGCTCTCTTGACCCTTCAAGTTGAAAGGTTAACAAAGTAGGTGGCGGAGATGTCTGCTGCCTCCTCCACTCTGCCTTGTTTTATTCCCCCTAACGTCTGCGTAGCTGAAGAGTTCGTGGACTTCATGGGAAATTCGGGTCGTCCTCCCTTCAACCCCAATAACAACCCTTATAGTAATAACTATAATTCGGTTTGGAGGAATCACCCCAACTTCTCGTGGAGCAACCCGAATAATGCTCAGTGTCCCCCTATTTCTTGTGCGCCCGGATTTCTTCCTCCTCCTCCTCTTCTGAAACCCTCCCCGATGGAGGAAAATTTTTCGAAGTATATTGCGTCCAACGAGTCAAATATCCGGAACATCACCGGATCGCTAAAAACTCTCGAACAACAGGTTGGACAGCTGGCGAGGATGATGTCCGAGCGCGCGCTCGGGGCACTGTCGGGAAACACGGAGCCCAATCTGCGGGAGAATGCCAACGCTATAACCCTCCGTAGCGGAAAGGATGTGGTCGATCCAAAACGGACCGACCCTCAGGTACATATTTCACCTCCGACCACTCTTCCCCTTTCTTCGCTTACGCCGGCTTTACCAATTATAAAAGAAAAAATTATTTTAAACAAGGCCCTTCCATATCCGCATAAGTTAGATAACGAGCGTAAGTACGCGCAATATGAAAAATTTATTTTATTATTAAAACAAATTCACATTAATGTTCCTTTTTGCGAGGCTATCTCGCAAATGCCCAAATATGCGAAATTTTTAAAAGAACTACTTTCTAATAAACGCAAATTAGAGGATATTTCGCATGTATCTCTCAACGCCGTCTACTCGGCGGCCCTTACTAATAAATTGCCCACAAAACAAAACGACCCGGGACGGTTTTACATCCCGTGCCTTTTTGGCGATATATTAGTAAAGTACGCCTTAGCTGATTTAGGGGCTAGCATTAATCTGATGCCGTTCTCGCTCTTTTCACGTTTAGGTTTGGGTACTCCTAGTCCTACGAATATGCGCATCCAATTAGCGGATCGCTCGGTTAAGTTCCCTATCGGGGTAGTGGAGGACGTCCTTGTCCGAGTTGACAAGTTTACCTTCCCGGTAGACTTCGTCATCTTAGATATCGAGGAGGACGCCGAGGTACCAATAATACTCGGTCGCCCTTTTCTCGCAACCTCCCGCGCACTAATAGATGTTAGTAATGGTAGTCTTCTCCTTCGAGGAGGCGATGATCCGGTTACTTTCTCTATTAATCCCTCGATGGACAATTTGTCATCGAGCGACGATTTCTGCTACTCTTTAGATACCTTTTTTGGAGATCGTTCTTCTCCCGTTTTCGAGTCCGTATTTTTAAACGACGGTATTTATGCGCTCGAAAATTTTAAATGCGATGAGGATACTTCTTTAGATTTGCCTTTCGAACCAATTGGTAAGAAAGACATAGGCATTAAAACCTCCCTAGAAGAGCCGCCCATCCTAGACCTCAAACCCTTACCTGCATCACTCAAATACGCATTTTTGGGAAAAGGCGATACGCTTCCCGTTATCATTTCTTTGGACTTGAGTGATTCGGAGACTTCCGATTTATTGGAAGTTTTATTTAAACATCGTCACGCAATTGCGTGGCAAATCTCTGACTTAAAGGGGATTAGCCCCTCCTTTTGCACCCATAAGATTTTTCTTAACGATAATTGCCGCAAAACGATTCAGCCGCAGCGGCGTCTTAACCCAAACATGAAAGACGTCGTTAAAGCCGAAATTATTAAGTTATTAGATGCGGGGATTATCTACCCTATTTCGGACAGTGCATGGGTTAGTCCCGTGCATGTCGTGCCCAAGAAGGGCGGCCTTACCGTAGTGGCGAATGAGCATAACGAGCTCGTCCCAACTCGTACTGTTACGGGTTGGCGAGTGTGCATCGATTATAGAAAACTTAATGATGCCACCCGCAAGGACCATTTCCCTCTTCCATTTTTGGACCAGATTTTAGAGCGTTTATCCGGTCATCCGTATTATTGTTTTCTTGATGGTTTATCGGGATTTTTCCAAATCCCCATTTCCCCCAATGATCAAGAGAAAACAACTTTTACTTTCCCGTTTGGCACCTTCACATATCGAAGAATGCCATTTGGACTCTGCAATGCGCCGGCTACATTCCAAAGATGTATGCTAGCGATCTTTGGCGAGCTAGTAGAAGACATTATGGAAGTCTTTATGGATGACTTTTCTGTTTTCGGACGCTCTTTTCCCGATTGCCTTCACAATTTAGATCGTGTCCTTCAACGGTGCGAGGACACAATCTTGTTTTAAATTGGGAAAAATGCAACTTTATGGTTCGAGTAGGTTTGGTCCTCGGCCATATGATTTCGTCTAAGGGGATAGAGGTGGATAAGGCCAATATAGAAATTATAGAAAAACTTCCGCATCCAACAAACATAAAATCTATTAGGAGTTTCTTAGGCCATGCGGGCTTTTATCGACGCTTCATTCAAGACTTTTCAAAAATAACAAAGCCGCTTACTCACCTCTTGGAAAAGAAATCACGTTTCATCTTTAGTAGTGAATGCGAGTCCGCCTTTAATTTATTAAAACAAAAACTTATCACTTCACCAATTTTAGTGACCCCTAATTGGTCTCTTCCGTTCGAAATTATGTGTGACGCTAGTGATATTGCCTTAGGTGTCGTTCTTGGCCAACGCGTAGAAAAACATTTTCATCATATTTATTACGCTAGCAAGACGCTCACTTCCGCACAAGTAAATTACACGACAACGGAAAAGGAACTCTTAGCCGTCATTTTCGCTTTTGATAAGTTTCGCTCGTATATAACGCTATCTAAAGTTATCGTTTTTACCGATCACTCCGCGCTTAAATATTTATTAGATAAAAATGATGCGAAGCCCCGCCTTCTTCGATGGATTCTCCTCCTACAAGAGTTTGATTTGGAGATCCGAGATAAGCGGGGAGCGGAAAATCTAGCGGCGGATCACCTCTCCCGTTTAGAAAATCCGGGTGCGGAAGCGCTCGTCGAATCTGAAATAAATGACAGATTCCCCGAGGAACGCCTTCTTGCCATTCATAAATCTTCGTCATCTTCGCCTTGGTTTGCTGATTTTGCAAATTACTTAGTAGCGCGGGTGCTTCCAAAAGAGTTTTCAAGTCATCAAAAGAAGAAATTCTTTTCTGACTTGAAAAATTTCTTTTGGGAGGACCCATTTCTTTTTCGTATCTGCGCGGACCAAGCGGTCCGAAGATGCGTTGCGGGTGTGGAGTGCTTGCAAATTCTTAAGCACTGCCACGAGGGTCCAGCCGGTGGGCATTATCAAGCCAACCGGACCGCTCGGAAGGCGCTAGATGCGGGCTACTTTTGGCCCACTCTCTTCAAAGACGCGCATAATTTTGTGCGCGCATGCGATAGCTGTCAGCGGTCGGGTAACATCTCTCGTCGCGACGAGATGCCCCAAAACATGTTTTTAGAGTGCGAAGTCTTCGATTTATGGGGCATAGATTTTGTTGGCCCCCTACCTCCATCTTTCAAAAATATGTATATTTTAGTGGCGGTGGACTACGTATCGAGGTGGGCGGAAGCGCAAGCTCTCCCCACCAACGATGCGCGAGTCGTCGTTACATTTCTTAAAAAATTATTTTCTCGCTTCGGCACGCCTCGCGCAATTGTTAGTGATAGGGGAACGCATTTCTGTAACGCTCTTATGGCTAAGACGTTAGCTAAATACGGAGTCACGCACAAGCTTGCCACCCCCTACCACCCGCAAACAAGTGGCCAAGTTGAGGTAGTGAATCGAGAGATTAAGCGAATTTTAGAAAAAATCGTTTCACTAAATAGGAAAGATTGGTCCGTTAAACTCGACGACGCGTTGTGGGCGTATCGGACGGCATACAAAACCGCAATTGGTTGTACATCGTTCTGGTTAGTCTACGGCAAAGCGTGTCATTTACCCGTAGAATTAGAGCATCGCACTCTTTGGGCTTTAAAACTCTTAAATCTCGACTCCAACTTAGCCGCTCAGAATAGAAAACTGCAACTAAACGAGCTCGATGAATGGCGTGTGAACGCTTACGAGAGCAATAAATTCTATAAGGAGCGCTCTAAGTTATATCACGATCGAAATTTAAAGTCCCCAAAAATATTTTCTCCGGGCGATCTTGTCCTTCTTTATAATTCACGCCTTAAGCTCTTTCCGGGTAAACTAAAATCTAGATGGTCTGGTCCCTTCTTAGTTGAAGAATTCTTTCCATATGGGACCGTACTCGTCTCCCACCCGGAAAGAGGTTCGTTTAAAGTAAACGGTCATCGGCTTAAGTTATACATCGCGGGCGACCCAGTGATCGAGCATTACGAAACCATAACCCTCCTCGATCTATAAACCCGCCAAAATAGTCAAGATACACGACTATAAACAAAGCGCTCCTGGGAGGCACCCCTCGCTTATCTTTTTCGCTCTTTCCTTATTACCTTTGCTGTTTTTTTTCTAATAAACGTAGGGTTTCTGATTGGACTTCCCCGAACGCGTTTCAGGGACGTTTCTACCCCCCTCTCTTTACTTTTGTACATATCGCATTTTATTTAATTTTTGTTCCGCATACTTACGTTACAACATTGGGGACAATGTTGGACTTAAGTATTGGGGTATTTTCGTGCTTTACTTTTCTGCACTTCAATTTTTTCTGCATTTCAAAAATACAAAAAAATACATATAACAACAAAACAAAAATAAAAAAAAATTTAATTAAAAAACATCTTAAAATTAAAATGAAAAAAAAATTTTAAAAATGAAAAATCCAAAAAAACTTTTTTCTCTTTCTTTCTTTTTTTTCCAAAAACTCAAAAACAAATAAAAAAATATATAACAAAACAAAAAATATATTTAGTTTCACTTTGTAAATATTTTTTGTACATACTCTTTTCTCTCTCCCCCTTCCTCATTCTTGTAAAAACCTCTCTTTTTCTCCCATGATTTTGTACATATAATGAAAATTCTCTTAAAAAAATACAAAAAAAGATAATAGTTCAAAAAAAAATTGAGAAAAACAAAAATAAAAAAAAAAGATAATAAATGAAAAACAAAAAAATGATGATAAAAACTATAAAAATCAAAAAAAAATGTTTTGAAACAAATAAATCAAATATTCCATCCTTAACTTTCCTGCTATCCAAAAATTTCGTTTTGAGTTTATTTATATGCGAATTTGATTAATTCTTTGTTCACTACCCGTTTGTTAATTATTGATTGAAAATTTTAAATAGCCGGGGTTAAGTTTTAAAGAATTCTTTATGCTTTGTTAAAAATAGCGAACTCGTTTTAGGCAATACTTCTAATTTTTCATTGATAGGAGCACTTATATTATGTTAGGAAATAACGACTATAGAATTCAATTATACTTACTTTTAGCTTTCTGAAAAAAAAATTTGGAACGTACAAATTATTAAGGTTGCTCTCAAAAATTTTTAGGATTAAAATCTAGTTTTCCTTTCTCCCCTTACTTTCCATGACCTACTTGGCATGAAAAATTTTATCCTTAAAAGATTCTATGTCAATGGGAATAAGATTTCGTTCCGTAAATATAGGCACCCAATAATTTTAAAAGATTATATATGGAGTAAGAGGATAAAATTCATTACTCCTACAAATATACATTGGGTTAATTTTATTCTTATGAAGTTGAAAAACAAAAATTATATTAGGAAAATAAGATTTTGTTTTCCTAATAATCCAAAAAAATATGGAGGTTCGAGAAAAAATTACCTCACCTCAAATATCAAAACCCTCTTATAAACCCACTACCCCCTTAGCCAATTACACAATTCTAGAATTAATTCAAAAATCTTTTTGAGAGCATAATTAGTAAATTGTATTATTTTCAGTAGCACTCGTATAAGCTAGAGTTCTTATAATTCCAAACTATTTTCGTTAATCTAACCATTACAAATGTTGTCTTCTATTTGATTACATCAAGAAGTCTTTTGGCCAAAACTTTTGCGTTATTTAAATCATCTACATAATTTTAGGACTTAACTCTTACATCCCGTATATTTATTTCGATCTCTCTTATAATTGATTAAGCGGTAGCTAAACTTAGAGTTTTTTTTATTCCTTATAGATTCACCTCAAACTTTTGCTCTGAAATAGCAAAACCCTAAGTATGGGGGTATTTGATGAATTGCAAATATACGTATTTTTGTGCACATTAATTTAGTCATTTTCATTTATTTTCGTCGTTTTTACTTATTTTTGTTCAATAAAATGCTCCTATTCTTGTAAATTTACTACTAACTTGTTTTTTTTTATTTTGCAGAAAAATTTCAAAATCTGCCAAAATTGGGCAGTACACGCCCGTGCCAATTTGGTCACGCCCGTGACAGGGCCGTGACATTGCATTTCCCGTGAAATCGGACGATTTCTGAAGTACAAGCTTGACACGCCTGGCGACACGCCCGTGTCACCCGACACGGGGCGTGACAGCAGCCCGTGTCCCCTCCACTCGACGAATTATGTTCAACGATCGTCGAACCCGCGTCACGCCCAGAGTCACGCCCGTGACCTAGGGCGTGACTCGATCTCAGCTCAACGATTTTAACTCGACACTTTCCGCTCGACATTCGTCGAGTGTCGACACCAACTGACACGCCCAGAGTCACGCCCGTGACCTGGGGCGTGACCTTTCCAGCTGGCCCGACAAGATGCTGCCAAAGACTTTTGACGCAACCCGCGCCCGGTTCTACCTCCCCGACATGCCCAGAGTCACGCCCGTGACCTGGGGCGTGACTGCCGCGAACTCAGCCCGAAGTCAACTTTCCTGTCCAATCGTCGGCCGCCTTCATGAATAGTACCGACACGCCCCCCTACACGCCCGTGACCTAGGGCGTGTACCTAGAATTTTTTGCCTATAAATTGCCCATTTCTGTAAGGTCCAAGGGTTCAGATTTTTGGGCCATTTTAGTGTCTTTTTGTGGGTTGCATCCGTGATTTCCTTGCTATGTAAGGAGATTTCTTCCCCCTTTTTCTTTCAATTTTGTTTTTACTTTAGCTTTGTCTTTGTAATAGCTTGTAATAGTTTCATTTAATCAATAAAAATGTTAGATTTTCTCTTCTTATTTGGCTTTGGAATGAACACTTGTGCCCACTTTTTCTCCCCTTTTTATCATTGGTTTTATCTTTGTTCTTCATTTATGAAATGTGTGTGTGTGTGTATGAGTGTAACTTATTTACTTTACATGCTTTTAATTTGTCTCATGATAGGTTTTGTTAGAAATTTATGAAATGATGAATTAGCTTTCTCTTTTTCTTCATGTCTTCTTTTAATGTTTTCAACATCTTCACTCTTATGAATGTGTAAAAGAGTTACTAAAGTATTTTTGATTTTTTTTACTTAGCTTTATTTTAGGATGAAAACCCTTTTTGTTCTTTCTCTTTTCATTTCAACTTTTTTATCACTTTTATGAAATCCTAGGAATGAGAATGTTGAAATTTTAATTTTCCAAATACTTTGGTTTTTAATTTGTTTTGAAAAACTTTTGTCTTCTAAAAATTGTAATTTCTTCTTTTTATTTATTTTTGGCAAAACCTAAGCATGAAAAAGTAAAAGTTTTAATTTTTAGGTAACTTTCATTTTGCTTTTAATTTGTGTGTGTGAGTGTATGAGAATAAATGTTTTGATGCTTTGATTCAAATTGTGTAGAGTGTGTGAGTGTAGGTGTTAAATTTTAATGCTTTCTTTTAATGATTTGTTCAAATTTTGTAGAGTGTGTGAGTGTAGGTGTTAGCTTTATTACTTTCTTGAAATTCATATGGAGTGTGTGTGTTTGTGTGCATTTATTTCCGCCTACTCGTTAAGAGTTAAATGGCGCATCGTTTTCATTTTCAGTCCTACTCTTTTGAGTAGGACTTGTAATTTTCTTTCTTTATTTTTCTGCCTACTCACTTGAGTTAAATGGACGGACTTTATTTCCCTCCTACTCGTTCAAGTAGGACTTGTAATTTTCTTTCTTTATTTTTCCGCCTACTCACTTGAGTTAAATGGACGGATCTTTATCTCCCTGTAAATATTTGAGAAAGCACTGTAATTGCATTTATTTTCTCCTACTCATTTAAGTAGGACTCGCTTTCATTTCAGTCATACTCGTTTGAGTAGAACTTGCAATTTTCAGCTTTTATTTACCGCCCCCACTCGTTTGAGTGGGACTCGCAAATTTCAATTATGCAAATTTCTTTCATGTGTAACTTAGTTCCTGTTTAATTTATAATTTGGAGTGTGCGTGAGTTCTTGTTTTAGCTAACTTTTCAGCTTTCTAAATTTTTGTTATTTGTTTTTATGTCCTCTTCTTATAATCATTAGCGTTTAATTTCGAACTCGCGCCTCACTAAATTATAAAGTTGTCCACATACCGATGTGTGGCTAACAGCTATTAGCCTCGGCATCAAAGAGCATTGGGACATTTAAAATGATTTCTAATAATTGAAGCTCTTTATTTTCATTTTAATTTGAGGACTTAAGGTTTATCCCGGGTTTACGATGCGTAGGACCACATATCGATGTGTGGGCCCTATTTCCGTAGTCCATATGCTAGCTAGCTGAGAGGCCGTGCATATGGAGCAATCACCCCTGGGTAAATAGAGTTGCGTGCATACCCTCGAAAGAGGACAAGCGTAATTCTACCGGATTGGGTTCCCCACCCAATAGCGGGGTTCTTAGCGTAAAGCGGGCGTTAAGAGGAATCCTTCGTCGGACTAACGTTCGGTCGAATAGTCTTAACGTTCAGGTGAGCAATATTCTTAGAGATAAGTGCGCTCACATTTGTGGAACCTCCACGGCCAAGTTGCCTTTTATTAATTTGAAAACTAAGTCCTATAATTATTAAAAATTGTTTTAGTCTTAATCCGATTCGATGTCGAGCGTTAACCCTTCATCGAATATTTTCTAAAACGTTTTTTTCGCTCCTTTACTTTTTTCGTCTTTACTTTACTTAAAAAAATTCACCTTACTTTCAGTAAAATAATAGTCCTCCCGGATGAGTAAGAATAGTCAACACGACCCCGAGAACAATACGACCTCGGTATTCCCCCGAATATCGAGTACTACTTGCGATAGGTGCACTTACCTACCTCAGCAAGCCCGCGGCGATCGACTCACCGAACCAAACACAGTAAGAGTCTGTTCGCGGGCCCATCACCTCTCCTCTGGGACGAGGACCTCCGCCTCCACCTCTTCCTCCACGGACATCGCATCGGCCGACTCCTCCTGATCTCCTCCTGCTGCCTCTACCTCATCGCAGCTCTCCACCTCCAGCTCCTCCCTGCCAGCTTCCTACTCCTCCTCCTCCATCCTTCGCTCCATCTCCTCGGCTCCCTCCTGCCAAGAGATGGAGTTCACGACGGTGACGTAGCATTCCCGTGCTACTTTGGGGTCCCCCTGACCCTGACCTGAATCCCCTCTGCATTGAACTTCAAGCATTGATGGAACGATGAGGGGACGCAGCGGAAGGCACTGATGAGGGGCCTCCCGAAGATGGGCTATAGCTGCTGCGGGCGTCCACGATGACAAACCTGCAGTTCCTGGAGTGCCCCCCCCCCCCCCCCCGGTGACATGGATCCCCACACCTCCTTCGACCTCCTTCCTCTCCCGCGAAAATCCGAACAAGGGCCCATCCGAGGCCAACACCCTCTTCGCCTCCACATTCATTGCGTCAAACGTCTTCCTAAAGACGACGTTGACGGAGCTTCCGTTGTCGATGAGAATCCGGTAGACGGTAAAATTTTTGATGGTCGTCTGGATGACCAACGCATCGCAAAAAGGATCCTCTTGATCCGCCATATCGCTCCTTGAGAAGGTGATCCTCTCTTTCGGGGGCGGGGTTTAGGATGTGGAGCCAACGCTCCGGCGATACATGGTGTGGAGGCTCGCCTTCCGGGAAGCCTCGACCCCCCACCCCCTGTGGATCACTCTGATCCCTCCTCGGGTCCCGAAATCCACCCGGTCTTCACAACAGTCCTCCTCTGCCCGAGGCAGGACCTCTTCGATCCTCACATCCTGATGCCCCTGCTGCTGCTGCTCCCTGTTTCCCCTCATTTCGAGGAACTCCGGGCACGTGCCTGTGGCGTGCCCTTCCTCTTGATGGAAATTGCAGTAGGGAAACTCCACCATAACTTCTCTCCTCCTCCTCCTTGCTGCTCTTCTCCTCTCCCCTATGGCTATGTTCATAGCCTCCTCTTGATCGGGGAGTCGAGGCCTCTGGGCCTACCTCCAGCCCGGAGGGTGGAATTGATCTTCCCCCCCCCCCCCCCTCGGTGGTGGTCCCTTCCTTGGTACCCTCTCTGCGGCCCCTGCCCTTGCCACTCGGGCCTCCAGCCCAGCCGACGGTCGGGCTCCTGACGCCCCCCACCTGGGTTGCTGCTGCCCCTGGGGCTACCTCTGGTCCTTCTGTTGGGGCTCGGCTTTCCTCTCCTCCTGTCCTCTTCCGTTTCTTGGCTCCTTCTCTTCCTCCGTGGCCCACCTGTCTAGCTTCCAGGCGAACTCCGGATTTGATGCCTCCCCGTCAACTTCTCTCGCCGCCCTCTCCATCAACTCCTCTTTAGCTCCATCCTGAAGAATCCCTGCTGCAGGCCCTGGGTGAAGTCCATCATCAGGCTATGGTCTGGCATCTCCTGGACCTGGGTGACCTCCTCCTGGAACCGGTCCACGTAGCTTCTCAGTGTCTCATTCACTCCCTGCTTGATGTAGAACAGGGACTCCGACTCATTATTCCTCCTCTTCGAGGTAGTGAACCTCAGCATGAACCCCGGGCGTAGGTCCTCGAAGCTGTAGATGGAGCTGGCCGGCAGCTGGTGAAACCACTCCCTCGCCTTCTCTTTGAGGGTGATGGCGAAGAGTCGGCACTTGAACCCATCCGACATCTGCCAGATCGAGACCACGTCCTCAAACCACTGGACGTGTTGGACCGGGTCTCCCTTCCCGGTGTAGTAGGATATCTCGGGTTCCCTGAACCCCTCTAGAACTGGAGCTGAAGAGACCAACTCGCTGAAGGGGTTGCCTCCCCCTACTGGGCGAGCTGGCGTGTCTCACGGGCTCAGCTTGCCGAGCCGGCCTCTGCCTGCTGATCCGGGGAAGAGCTCGTGCCCGGGGAGCTCGCACCCCTCCCTCCTCGGCCACTTCCTTCCCAGCTCGCCTGTCGGGGGCGTCCTCGCCCAGAGAAGGGGCGGCTGCGATCTGGATTGCCGGAGTTGAGCACTCGGCTCGCGTGCCGAGCGCACACTTGACGAGTCCCAGTACCTCATTCCTGAAATCTTCAAACATCCCCACCATGGCCAGAGGTGAGGGGGCGGCGAGTCCGTCCTGTCGGATCCTTGCCCTCCTGTCATCGAGCTCGCTGAAGCTTTTCTGTACTGACCACGCTCCACGCTCACCGCACCAAAATGTTGAAACCGAAAAACGGTCTCCTGTGGAGTTCACCCTTGGGGAAGGGGTGATCGCGCACCTACTTTGATCCTACAAGCAAAATAACAAGGAAACAAGAAAGAACTGACCCAAGGGCTCGGCGGGGAGGACCCACCACACACCCGGAAGATCTAATAGCCCTTCCCCTCCTTAGCCAAAGGTCGAGCTAAGGTATCCTCGGAAAGCACTTGAGAAATGGAGCAAGTGGGCACTAGCAGCATGCTTTCTGAGGTACCCCTTGGGTCGTATTTATAGATTTCAGAATTTGAGCTGCCAATAACCAAACTGAACTGGCCTGAAGTTACCAAAATACCCTTGGTTGGGTCTCCCAACAGCCAAACTCCGCTGTTTTGAAGGGCTATGAGCAGACCGGCGGGGGAAAAACAGTAAAGAGTACCTCATAGATCTGGGCGAGCTGGGGAGCTCGGCCACCCCTGAAGATCCGGCTCGCCTGCTGCTGTCGAGCTCCTTTGCATGAGTGCGAGCTGGGACGGCGATCTCGCCCATCAGTCGGCCTCCATTAGTCGGCCTCAGCTCGACGAATCCTGACTTAGCTCGGCTAATGCCGAGCTCGCGGTCGACGAATGCCGAGCTCGGGCTCGGGTTTCTCTGTCGAGCTCGTCTGGGCCTGGGTGATCTGAGTCGGTCGGTCTGGTTCCTGGTTCACCCCACTCGCCGGATACGGGGTTGTACATGACAACACCCATGTAATACCAATTAAAAGTATCTAGTAGTCAACCTAAATCACCTAGAGGGGGTGAATAGGTGAGTTCTGTGTCTTTTAGCGGAATAAAAATAACTAAAAAAAGCAGACAGAAACACAGAGATTTATAGTGTTTCCCCGAGTTGGGTACTTTCACTATCCCGCCTCGTCTATCCACCACGAAAGATTAGATTCGGCTACTTCACTTTTATCTCAGATTGAAAACAATCTTACACCTCGGAGGCTGTGGCCACCAACAACCCGCCCGTGGAGAGAGAGGGGTTGGGGTGCTTGGGCTGCAGCCCGGTAACGGTCTAATGGAGGCCTGGTGGGCTGAGGCCCACGGACGGCCCAGGGGACGTTACACGCCGACGGGAATTTCCTTCATAAAATTTTATCGATTTGAACAAGAGCACGATTAGGGTTTCTTGAAATCCACCCTAGGTATTTATAGGTACTCCTCTTTTATAATGGTTAGAAGATTCCTTCCATGCCAAGAAATCCGCAAGTTACTGTACATGGTGATCTGGACGATCCGAGTTAGAAATTTGAAAATAGAAAAATAAACCCTAAGTATTTTTCGTCGAGTATATAAGGGTATACTCGTCGAACAACTTCAAAACTCGATGAAAATAACTTAGAAGATTCCAGACAGTTCTAACAGATAACTCAACGCCTTCCAGTAGAGATACTCGACGAATTCGACGAATATCAGCTAGCTTACTCAACGAATTTGACGAGTATCGGCAGATACTCTCAACGCATTCGACGCATAGGCAAAGTGATATCCAACGAATTTAACTTAGAGAAATCTAGATAAGTAAATTTGAGAACTCAAGGCATATCCAATGAGTCTCGACGAATTCATCGTGTATCGATATATAGATTCGACGAATTCGACAAGTATCGATAGATACACTCGACGAATTCGACAAGTATACAAGAAGATACTCGGCGATTTTTAACTGATTTCCAAGAACTTAGAGATTATTCCCTAAGTAAATACGACAAATTTGATGAGTGTCTGTAAGTATACACAACGAATTCGACGAGTATTCATGAGTATACTCGACGAATTCGACGAGTATTAACTACTATACTCGATGAATTTTACTAAGAGAAAATTTTTTTCTTCTAAAAGCAGCAACTTGTCCTTCTTGGTTTCTTCTAATGTACTTGAAGTAAAAGTACACCCTAATAAAGATATTACACGTGAGTCAACACATTAGCCTACACAATGAAGGATTACATTGTACAGTCCTGTGTTTTATGACTCACTATAACCTGACATTGGGTTGTACTTAGCAATATAGTCATGTAAGCACATAACTAAACAAACAACATCAAATACAATCTCAATTCAACTCAGTTTAAGGGACACTTCTTTAAACCATGGTCATTGTGGATATAATACCCAACAAAACATATCATCTCTGATAATATTAGGATTTTTGGACTCAAAAATCCTAGGTAACTAATTAATTTTAAATATGTTATAAAAGTAAGTTAATGAAATAAAAGTGACCTAATGACTTAGAAAAATTCTAATTTTCTAGTACATACTATATTTGGTCAATCTACACCTTTGGTTATTTTTTTAGAATTTTTGGTATTCACTTAAGTTGTGGAATATCAATAACTTCACTTGTCACAATTTTGTATTTTTGAAACAATATTGGTTAATATAGATTGAAAAATTCGAAATCTCAGGATAAACTCTATATATACCATTGTTAACCTTTGGGAAATTTCCTAGAATTTTTAATGGTAAATTTGGGTACTTATTGTGAAAAGTGATACTGTGTGATTAATATTCATATGAGGAAATTTTGGGTATTTATTTATGAAATTTTGATGTTTTTTTATGAAAAATCATGAAACTTGTCCACTATTTTATTTTATCAATATATATCTCTAGTAATTTATTTGCAGCAATTTGACTTCTAGAATTGGTACTTCATGTGTAAAGTAAGGTGTGTCTCATAAATTGGAGAATTTTTAATTATGACCAAATTAATTAGAAAATTCATGAATTTTTGATCATTCCCTATTTAGGTCATGATAAACCTTTGATATTAATTTTAGATCATTTGGCCAAAGAATATAATAGTTTCATCTTTTAAATCATAACTAGTACAAATTATGTGATTGGATGCGTTTAGTAAAATATTGATGTAGAGATTAGACCATCAAGATCACATGAAAATTGCATGAAATTTAGAACATATCAGTAGGACATCATTTATATCAGCCCCTTAAAAATTGTAGAATTTTTAAAGAACATTTGTACTACAGCACATCTTATATTTAGGTTCATGTCACACCTCAGTATAAATGAATTAAATGTGATCATAAGAGTTAACCCTAACTGGTTTAGTGGCATTTGGAGTGTCATAGACTTTTTGTTGAAGTCTTAGTGTAAGTTACCATGAAGTACTGAGTGTGAGTGTATATGGATACTAAGGGGAGTAGCTAAACTTGGAGTCTGACAATAGATCGTCTCTCTCCTATAAGAAACATAAACAATCTTATGACAATGTAATATTGCGAGGGGGTTTAAATAAAGGTAGCCACCTATAAGAATAAATATCTTGAGAAATGTAGGTTTGGTCTTCAGCCCATTGTACTTCCTAGTACAGTTGCGAGCCCTTCACCGGGTAGACCTCGAGAAGTCCAAGATTCACCCTAAATCGTTAAATATAACTAATCACTAAGAAAAGATTAGTAATTATAGGAGAACCACATAATCTGTAAACATCATCCCATAGGATGATGTGTTGTGTTAAGGGTTGGTTAGTCGGGAAGCTGGAGGCTTAATTATGAAAATGTGTGATTACATCAATGTGTGTGGAGGAATTGATAGTCTTGCGAGCTGTAGGCTCGGGTGTTAAGATGATACACTAGCAAGTGCATAGAGTGAGGCGGGTCTTCGGTACTTCCTTGGTCATCACACCGACATGAGTATGTTGACTTGGCAAGTCGCTACGGCCTAGCGAACCAGCTTATCCTGGTATCTTGTGACATTTCCCAGAATTCCATCGCTTAGCACAAAAGATTGGGATACCCCCAACAATAATACGTAGAGCCTCCATAGTGAACCTGGGATGTGTACAAAGGCATATGGGAGGTCTAAGCCAGGTAGTGTGTATACCCGCCTAGTAGTGGAGACATCCGCTCCACTGCCACCGTAAGCTACGATGGTTGGTACCAGGGAGGTTAGCTGCCTCTGAAAAGTGGGAACTAAGGTATGTGTGCATATAGTCATGTATGAGCTGCACTTGTATGAAGCATAGCATCGACATTGCATTGTATAGCGTATCATTCATTTCTCGCAGATCTTCATCATATAAATTTGTCTGAGCACTTTTATATGATGAATTAATTACTGAAAAATGTAACTTATAAGTTTGTATGTGTATTCATATAAGTTAAGATACGTTTTTGTGATGGTAAAGTTGTTGTTCTTTACTTCTGTACATACTTGCTGCACTTTACTTATCATTTATTATTGTAGCACCTCTATGGAACTGTTTGCTTAGATGATATGATATATTGTGTACTTTTACATATATTCTTGCTAGTTAGTTTTTTTGTCACTTGCTTATACTATTACGGTTACTATTGTACCTTTTCTTTCCATCCTTCCTCCTGGTGCCTAGGAGTCATCAGGGTGAGTGGATGTTGATGCGCCTAGGTCTTTTTTTACAAACAGTCGATGACAGTATCATTTTAGGAAAACTAGGAGTCAGGGTAGCAGCACGACGACCTAGAGGGCCGACAACCTAGGATGGCAGAACTTAAGGTGCTGATGCAGGGCACTGCTACCCTACCGCAAGTCGATGTGAGTGATGATGATGACTAGTACTTCCGCAGTTTTGAGTGAGAAAGAGTTATACTTTATACTGGCCATAAGCTCTTATTGACTCTTATGATGTACTCGGGAATAAGCCATTCTCTCTTAGACATTTTATCTTTTGTGTGGACATGTTATTATATATATTGTGATGTGGATGTTTTATAACATTTCTTACTTGTCTTAGTTCTTGGCATGGATGATAACTAGCTAGTAGGATCGGCATCTCGTGACGGCGACTAACGTGTGAGTTGGTGTCACCGCAAGGAGGCGGTCCTGGGAAGTAAGACTCCTCTCAGGTCGGTGTTAGTGGATGCGGGGTAGGTTTGAAAACGGGGTCTTACACGCTTAATATTGTTGGTATTACCATGGTGATCTGAAAGTGATCAAATATATAGTCTCACTGTCAACGCAATATAAGCCTATGAGGTCGCAGATAAGAGCATTGGAGAAGTTGGAAAGGTTTGTGTTGGACTTGCTCATATGTGATATGGGTGAAGGACCAAACCTATGACGTTCTGAATGTGAAGGGTTTTCATTATGGGACCTATATTGTGAATATAGGTCATCAGGTGAGTGGTTGGAAGAATCCAAGGGAAACTCGCGAGTATAGTCATAAGATTTCGACGAAAAGTTTTGAATTCGTCGAGTATAGTTGTGACATTTCAACGGGTCTGTTCGAATTCGTCGAGTATCGTAATGTTATCTCGACGAATTGGACTTGGTTCGTAGAGTATCATCATGACGGGTTCGACGAGTTACACTTTGATTCGTCGTATATCGCGTTATTGCTTGGACGGTTTGGCCTGTCTCGATTCGTCGAATATATACGTTTTATTTCGACGAATAGCTTTTGATTCGTTGAATATCGTCGTGTATACTCGATGAATACTGTTTCCTCCGGTTTAATTCCTTTAAGTCTGGTTCGGCGTAGTCTGTCGGTATCGGTTGACTCGGTATTCAGTATATAAATATAATATGTACAGTAAAAAGAGTAAGTCACAATTCCTTTTGACCTAATCGTGTGATACCGAGCGAGACGGTCTTTTTCCCGACGGAACTGTTCTGCTAGGTCGTGAAAGCTGATCTCGTCGTCGACCGTCCATCGTTCTTGTACTTCGCCGGAAAGTGTTTTCTGGGCGTCGTCTTCGTCATTGCCGCCTCTCCTTTAACGAATCTAGTAGTATGTGGAGACATTGAGGGCAAACATTCTTCCAACCTAGATCTTGTGTGACAAGAGTATAAGGGTTCTCGGTGCTCGTGTGGATATCCATAAAGGCGTGGACACTATTCTACGCTCGGAACTCTGGCCGTTATCGTTCATTAGATTTCATCAGAGCACCTTGGTTGAATATTGAATCAATCCCTCAAAAATATAATTTATTGTATAGCAATGTCACTTTTTGATCAATGTTCATCACTAGATCCGATTTTCTTTTGAATTTTCTTGTTCCATTTTTGCTACGCACAACTGTTGTGACATACAGCAAAACCCAACAGTGGTATCAGACAGAGATTTCTGCGATTATCATTGTTTCAAAAGTTGCTAAATCTATTGCGTGTAGATCTAAAAATTTTAAAAGCGTTCCAAATGCCCAAATCTATTACTAGAACATCAAATGTCTATGAAGAAGACGATAAAAAAATTCACATAGGGGCGGCCTGCGGCTACGGGCTCACAAGCCACCAGCCGCACTGGGCTCAACGCCGTCCACGCCAACGAGCGCAGGGCAGGCAGTGGCCGGCGAGCCCGCAGCCGCCCAGTTCCACAATTCCCAGGCGGTTCACAAATGAAGCGGGTTGCTTACTTGGACCAGACCAGCTAGGTGTCCAGCCAGCAGTCCGACCGATGGGAGCTGCCAAAAGCTTGGTTCTAATTTAATTTTTTTTCCTATTCTTTACATGCACTATTTTACATTTAAATGTTTATTAATGGGTCATGATCTGGATTATTATTGTTTTTATTTATTTCAGAGATAAGCGCATACATTATTGATTACCCTACTGAAACATTGTGATGTAAACATTGTCCCTCTGAAGCTGAGTAATGCTAACATTGTTGTAAAAATGAAGGCATTTATTTTATTGAATGCATGGCGGGAAGACTCACTTGTAACTAACAAAATTGACCCCTCCCATCTTTACAGACGCAACAACAGATGCCGGGAATTAAATAAAAAACAAAAATACAAAAACTAGAAGAAAAAATATTATTTTTTTTACAAGATTATTATTTACAGGAGAAAGTTGAGTGTGAATCAGTCATCAGGGCGTTGGATCTCACCCATCATGATGCGGTTGCTGTGAACCTTGAAGCCGAGGAGTGCGGGATCTATCTGCCTTCCCTTCTTCCCTTTCTTCTTGGCGGCCTTCCCTCCGTGACCGCCGCCGGATTCCATGAGATCATGCGGGGTGCCGGGATGAGCTTCGGATTCTGCAATGGGTTTCTTGGAGCTCTTGATTATGTCAATGAAGGAAGCCTCGGGAGTATCAACTTCATTGTAGGAGATACTCCTACGGAACCTCACGTCGTTGGGGTTGATGCCGGGCGATGGAGCCGCTGCACAAATAAGAAAAGAGGTGAGCGAGAATCGATTTCTGTCGTGCCTGATCCCAGCAATAACTGAACAGGGCAGATTATGCACCTTCTGAGGATGGAAAGCCAGCCAGAGTTTGTCCCTCAATGATAATACCGGGAGCAGAAACAAGCTCTGAAAGGGAGGCTTGGGTGGAGAATTTTGTGAGGGGGTCGTGGCTATGCTTCAATGACAAACTGTCTGAGCCTCCTCTATCAAGAATTCTCAGTGATCTAAAGAACCACAGAAAAATAACATGTAATTACTAGAAACATGGTTATAGACAAAGAAGCATAAGCATTGACATAGTAAAATAGCACCAATTTATTGCAGGAAAGTACTGCTTATTACCAGCCTAAAAGACAATATATGAACGGAAAATAAGTAATTGAGATAAAAGAAAATCTCTTCGCCCTGTAAATTAACATGCACCACAAGCCATACAGAAGAGTAGAACGCAGAAAGTACCGTGCAGAATGAGAATAAGAGATGGAAGCCTAAGCTCAACTCTGTGAGCTACCGTGGGGAGAACATTTACCATTAGCTTGACGACGAGAAGGGAAAGCTTGTCGACGAGAAGCGATAACATGATGATGACTGATGAGAAGAGTTAATGCTACGCATGTGGACGGGATGAGGATAACGCCTCACAGTAACATCTACTGCTGGAGATAGACCTCTCGACGAGAACACGCAAAATGTCAGCGAGAAGGGAATGTCGTCCAGAAGGTCATACTTAGCAAGTTTCTAACGGGGCGCAGTACCACTACTGCCGGGCAGTAGTATATGGAATGCCCGTCAATCACCGGCTAATTGAGTGCCAAATGGAGAAAGAGATGCAACGGATCTGCGCACATCAAGCTAACGGCAAAAATCCTCTCAGAGATGCATGAAAATCAGTGTCAACAAAACAGATACATCTAACGAAAAAACAAGAACAATAAAAGAGGCTCTGTAATAGAGCAGAAATGAATTCAAGTTTGATCACCACATAGATTCACTTAATACCTGAATCGCTAATCATCCTTGTGACCACTGTCAACAATTGGTATTGTTTGACAAAGCCAAAGTTGAACTAATATTATATTTTATTCTGAGCAAAGAGATCAAGAGACACTGATTTGGAGAGATGTATACCGTCGAAAAGTGAAGTATCAAATGAGTCGTCGATCGAAAGGTTGAGATATGGATCTTGTTTGCAATGTGGGAAGTGAAAATTTTCAATGGAAAAATGAATTAAGGCTCCGTTTGGGGGGACTTATTTTCACCGGTCAAGCGGTTACGACCGCATGAACCGGATGAACCAGACCTTAATTAAGGTCCGGTTCATGCGGTCGTAACCGCTTGACCGGTGAAAATAAATCCTCTCAAACGGAGCCTAAGTTTCTATGCAGACAGATGAGATGATACAATAAATGTTGTTGAAGATTATTTACCTTGATGCACAGGTTGTCCGTACAAATAGTTTTTAAACATTAGATCTATCTGTTCTTTCACTCGACATTTGTTAAAGATCTGAGGCCAATTATGTTGCAGGAGATTATAGGTACGTACAGCTTACTGGTAATAAGTAAAAAATGGGGTTGGGGCTTGCTGATTAAAATTTTATAATGGGACTGTTGAAGTTATTAGTGTTATCGCACTATTAGAGTTCTTTAGGGGTGTTTGGGTTTAGTCCCACATTGTAGTTTTTAATTTATGAGTCCTTGCAAATAATTTAAATATTCCCTTTGAGGAATGAATAAATTGCATCTTTTATTTCCTTTTGATATTTCAACATGGTATCAGAGCAGGAACTGGTATCAGAGCAGGAACTGATTCCTCTTTAAAATTTTGGCGCCCAAAAAATGTTGACATCCTAAAATTTTTAGGAAGGCTTCGGCTCGTACCATGCCTCCCAATTTTTGTCCTGTAAGCTGCTTCTGCCGTCCTACTCATTCTCGTCGACAATGGCATCGGATGCTGCTCCTGCGCCCGTTGACGTGACCGGCTTCGGATTTTGTCGACGGGTGAGGCTTCTGATCCCCATGACGACATCAGCAATGGAGGTTTCTGCGCTCTCCGTCGAAACTCTTGTATGTGTTCTTCGTCGTCTATCCTACTCGATCCCAACTGCTACTCTCGCGAGCTTCTCCCGCATGAGCCGATCTCTGCTCAGTCATGCCTCTACCATCACAGATTCTCCAGGCTTTCCATTGTCGAGCTCTCCTATGCTGCAACCTGCTACCCCATCCCACAAGACCCGGAGGAATGCAAAAGACAGGTTCAGAATGCAATAGACAAACTCCTTCAAAAGTAGGCAAGCATATAAAAGCAATGATTGTGGACCAACTATTCTGATGCTCTGGAAGCATTTATTTTATAAAAGGTTTATTTACTGTTCATTAACGAGGGATAAGATAAACTTACAGCAGAAAAACGCCATAAAATGAAGTGAAATCATAGAAGGGTTTAACTAGGAAGCCTTTCATCATAGTCCATGCTGAAAAATCGGCCAACTAGCCAATGTGCTACAATTCAGAAAACAGTGCCCTTTGATGGGTACATAGAAGGAACTACATGCATGCCAATGATCATAACTACCATTAAAAATGATAATTAAAGCTCATAGAAAGAATATCCTGCATGAAGATATAGTGTCCAAAGAAATATTTTGTTGCGAACAAGAATTTCGATGAGCGACCCACTCAATGTGATGCGCACATGACGGATATTGAGCGACTCAAAGGACGAAAAATTGCATTGCATTCATAAAGAGGATACAAGCTTGAGAGGTAGAGAGGAGAGTCCTAGGAGGAGAGGGGGAGAGAGAATTAGAGAGAGAGAGAGAGACTCCGCATACACTAATGACCCCCGCCCTAATGCCCAAACACACGAGTCTCTCTCCCTTATGTAGATTAGGGTGGGCATACATAATATTAACTAATATAATTAATCTAATCAATATTAATTAATGAACATTAATTAATATTAACTAATTAAGAAATATTAATCAATTATAAAATAGTATACTTCGCCATGAATTTATTGCGGCAGGTTCCATATATGTGCTCCATTGTTCTGGCGAGAGGATCCGCTTGGGCAAGTGTGTGAGCGAAACACTACTCTCTTTGAAAATCGACCTTGCCAAGGTCGAAGCTCCTCAGGATCCTCATGAAACTTATAAAAATACCCACCAAGCATGTAACTCATAAAGTAGAACAATATGCACCTATCAGCAAAAATGCTCTAGAGTAAAAGATATTGAGTTAAAATAAAAAGTGAACAGTGAAAATGATGTTCTGATTAGTACAAGTGCTAGGCATAGAAAAAGCTTGCAGTGGATAGCAACTCAATATTAGCAGCGTCAACATCAAAATAATGACGAGAACTCAATAATTACAAAAACAACGTATACTAACAACATAACCAGAACAGAATAGAACTAATACTAAACTGAGACTAAAATCATATTGCAATAAGGCTGACAAAGCTGATCTAGAGGATCTCCCTGTATCCATAAACATGAACTTACCAATGAATTGTGAGAAAATGTTTTAAGGCAGTAAAAAAACAAAATGCAACACAAGGAGGTCAATGTGAATGAGATTTCACTTGCACCCACTGATTCAAGACGAATCTATAAGTGGCGAACAAGCTATGCCCTAATCCTAGATGTAACGCAGGTAATCATGCGACAACTCCAATGAACTTAAACACCATCTAATGGAGGGTAGGATATGTGATTGTGGAACTAACAAGTTGTTAAAACACAAGATCAAGTGCTGCTCAAGTATAGGAGGTCGGGCGGTTACTCTTCGTGTAACCGCCCTCACCTATTGTATGATTGTAGTCCAGGTGTTACTCGTGCTTGTAACCACTCTAACCTACTGTATAGATATTGTTCGGGCGGTTACTCGTGTTTGTAACCGCCCGAACCCCTTTTTCTCAAGTGTATAGTTTAGTCCCACATCGTCTGTTGTAAATTCTCTCTCCTCCGTTGTTCTGCATAAAGAGGATTCTCTCCTATGTAATATTCAAATTTTTTGGAAATAAAATTATTGTTATTTTAAATTTTTCACATGGTATCAGAGCTATTATCGTTCCTACAGACAGCCTCCTGTAAACGCCCGGCCTAGCATGCTTCTCTTCACATTCGGTGGGGACTTTGGTTATTGTAAACGCCCATGCGATGTTCTTTCAATCCTACTCGTGACCATCCTATTCATGTCCCCTGCAGCATTGTACTCTGATCGGTTCGCGCGACCTCTACTCTGGACACTTTCCATACTCTATGCGGTCATCAGTTGTCTAACAGCCCGCTTACCTCTACCATGTGCGGATTTTAATTTTTCTGACCGTCTGCCCTTTGTTATGCTCGCATAGTGTTTTTCCTTTTACCGTGTGCAATCTCTCCTGCGGTCGTGGCCCGCTCCAGCTGGGGCGGACACCATCTTCCAAAATCGCACCAGCTTCTGCTCTTGTGTCCATTGGTCAGTCGTCTTGCATGGACAATCTGCTCGTGCCTATTGTTGTCCCAACTTTTGCGTCTTCTGTCTTGACACCTCTTCAGGTAGGCGTAGGTTACCACTCAGGATAAGTGGTTCATCGACTCGGGTGTCACCAACCATATGACAAGAAACTCACTTGTCTTTTCTCAACTTGAAAGCTTGAACACTCCTTCCAATGATGTGGAATTGCGGTTACCACTTGTTTTTGTTGTGGATGGTTCTCCATCTCTTGTTTATGACACTAGTGTGATCTACACCAACTCCACCAAGTCTTCTGTCAACTTGATAACACTCTATGTTCCAAATTTTCCATCATAGCAATTTATTATATGTTATTTGCTAATAATTGCAGTGTTATGTCTCATTTACATCCTCTACATGTGGTTTTCAGAATCTTCACTCCAAGAGGACAATTGCTACTGAGACTAAATGTGGTGACTATGCATTGTGTCTGCTCTCACTGCTTTTCCCATCTCTAAATCTCTTCATCAGTGGCATCGTCACCTTGGTCATCCTCCCCATTGATTACTATATCAGCTCCTGTCATCTCTTAAGACAAAAGTCTCTGCTTTAGATTATGAAGCTTGCCAGTTGGGCAAACATCACCACTCTTTCTATCCTGCCAAGCTGGGTAGGAGATATGTCCGTCTGTTTGACCTTGTTCACTCGGACATACGGCTAGTCTATATTTTGTAACTTTTATTGATGACTTCTCTAAATACGTGGGTGTATCTTTTTAAAGAATGTTATGAACTTTTATCTGTATTGACTATTTTCTATAATGAAATTCGCACACATTTTTGTGCTTCTTTGAAAATTCTTCGCATTGACAATGTTAAAGAGCATGTGAGCAACCAATTTCTTCTTTTTGTCAATTTAATGGTATTATTCTTCGCATTGAAAATTCTTCGCACACATTATTTAATGGTATTATTCCACACTTCTCAACAAAATGAAGTCGTTGAAAGAATGAATCGGCATCTTCTCGATGTGGCGCGAATTCTTCTCTGTCAAATAAATGTTCCTCACTCCTATTAGGGTCATGTCATCCTCACTTCATGTTACCTTATCAATTTGTCTACCCTCTACCCCTCTTCAAGGGGGGACACTTTTTTTCCATTTTTGTGCCTTAGTGTCGCACCATTCTCCTTCACTCCTCTAGTATTTGAGTGTACTGCCTTTGTTCACTCTCCTGCACCAGGTGGCGATAAACTTTTATCTTGCGCCATCAAGTGCATCTTCGTCAGGGATTCTCCCACTAAAAAGGGTTATCGTTGTTACGACTGCTTTGATGGCAGATTGTTACAGCTGATGTCACCATCTTTGAGCCAACTCCTTCTCCAACATCTCTATGCATGTTCCCCTCATGGATCCTACTACATATCCTTCCTCTCTTCCCATTTAACATGCTCCTCCACCATATATTCCAACTTCACCTCTTCTGATTCTCTCGAGACCTCTTTCTCCTTCTCTCGGTCCTTCATCTCACCCTGCACCTCTGAGGTTCTTCCTGTCAATTATCATGTCAGCTCTCTCCTCTTCGGAAGGATTTGAAAACGATGATGTATCGATATACGCAACTCCTTGTAGGAACTAAGCTTTTGCCATCTCAGCTAAGGTCACCCCGACTACTTATCGTGAAGCCCTTTGTCTTACCTCATTGGAAAGTTGTTATCTGCTTTGTCATCTCAGGGTACTTGGATTCTCGACCCTACCCCGCCTGGTGCTGATGTTGCTAATTGTCACTGGGTATTTGTCATCAAGAATCGTCCTTATGGAGCAGTGGATCGATATAAGGCCCGTCCTGTTGCAAATGGATTCACCCAAACTTATGGTGTTGACTTTTTTGACACATTCTCTCTTGTTACCCGCACCAACATCATTCGCATACTCTTTTTTTGGTCAATAAAGAGTGGCAAATGTCACAACTTAATGTTCAGAATGTCTTCTTTTATGTGGACTTGCAAAAGGAGGTATACATGGAGCAACCTTCTAGTTATGTTACTCATGATGAGTATAAAGTGTATAGGCAATTAGTTGGCAAAATTATTTACCTTATCGTAACAAGGTCTGAAATTTGTTACGCGGTTGTAAAATTTAGTCAGTTCATGCAAGCTCCCATGAAATGCCATTTGCAGACAGCTTTAAAAATATTAGAGTATATCAAAGGATTTACGGGCAAAGATCTCTTGTTTCAAAAGAATAATCATCTTCACATAGAAGTTCATTCTGATGTTAGTAATGCATATGACAAAGATGATTGCAAGTCCACCTCAGGGTTCTGCACATTCGTTGGTGGCAATCTTGTTGCTTGAAAATGTAAGAAGTAAGTTGTGTCCAGAGCAAGTGCGGAAGCAGAATATAGAAGCATGGCTCAAACTGCGTGTGAGTTAAAATGGCTAATTACTTCTAAAAGACTTAGAAGAAGTCTACAGTCATCCTCTACTTATATTTTGTGACAATAAAGCAGTCATTTATATCTCAAAGAATTAAGTATTTCATGAAAGAACAAAGTACATTGAAGTCGTCTGTCACTTCATCAGAGAAGTTTTGAAAAACAAATTTGAACTCTGTTTGTCACTTCTGAGAAACAGTTTGATGCAATCTTTACAAAACCAGTTACTTCATCCATCTTAAATATATGTGACAAGCTAGGCATGTTCGACATACATGCTCTAGCTTGATGGGGAGTGTTAAAGCACAAGATCAAGTGTTGTTGAAGTATAGGAGACTGGGCGGTTACTCATCGTGTAACCACCCTAACATGTTATATGAATGTAATCTGGGCGGTTACTTGTGTTTGTAACCGCCCTAGCCTATTGTATAGATATTATTTGGGTAATTACTCGTATTTGTAACCACCCAAACCTTTTTTTTCTTAAGTGTATATTTTAGTCTCACATCGTCTGTTGTAAATTTTCTCTTCTACTATGTTTTATATAAAGAGGAGCCTCTGCTATATAATATTCAGATTTTTTTAAATAAAATTATTGTTATTTTCAATTTCTCACACAAGCAACCCTAATGTGTTGTGTGGGAAGATAACTATATGTGTTGTGCGGGAAGATAACTATATGTGTTGTGCGGGAAGATAACTATACAAATCTTAACTGTAACATGTAAAATGCAAGATCCGGCGGTGAATTTAAGACATAATAATAAATGATTAAATCGAATGCAAATATTTTAAAGCAAGGTAAGGTAAAGCGAGCTTAGGCTTTTTTCCACGTGGACTGTCAAATCAAAGCGCGCGGCGAATGAATTCTTCCTGCAAATCACAAGTCCATACAATAAATAAACACTTACAAAATACGGGAGTGGAGATCCGGTGATTCACGAGTATGAGGTGGTTGTCCGGGGGGTAACTGTTTTACGATGCTAGTTGGTGACTTGAGACGGGGTGTTGGTGTGGAGAAATGGCTAAATCATGGTCTAGTAGATGAGATATAAGTTGGGGTTGCTTGGACAAGGATGTGGGTTGTTGGAGGAGGAAGATCTGGGCATTCCTAAGGGTTTGGGTTGTAGATATGGGGGAAGCAGCAAGGATGTTGGGAAGTGGCAAGGGAGGCATGGGGTGGTTGCAGGAGGACCAAATATGGGCGATTTTGGCTTGTGTTGGGCGGGTTTTGTAGATAACAATAGGGGCAGATATCAAAGAACTTGATCTGGGCGGACTTGAATCGTGGTTGGGCGAAATTTCGTAGAGGACAATAGGGCGGAAAATGACTCAACGGGTTTATACAAATGATGAACAAACGACTCAATAGGCTTTTACAAATGATGTGAATGAAATACTCGCCACAGATGTCCGATAACAAACTGAATATCTCGAAAGCGGGGTGGCCTATCAGGAGGCACTTTGTGTGGAATGTAGAAATACTCGTCAAGTGTGTGCAAATACCAAAATGATAGCATGAGACATCAGCACTAAAATACAAGCTCATAACATGCCAAATGTCACTTGGAGAACATGACGCATCCAGGGGCTCGCCGAGAGCTATATATGAAAATTTGTCGCAAGTACAATGATCACCTGATTGGATACCAAAGACACTAACGATAGGATGTACCTCAATAGTGTGGCGAGTGTCCCTAAAAAGAAAGAACTCATCCAATGGACCAACGGGAAGTGTCCCAAAACTCGTAAAGAGTGTGATGGGTCATAAAGTAGGCTCTCAAAAAATCAGGAGTATGTTAGAGCGTATTTAAGGAAAGCCCAACATACTTGATGCTCCACTCAAGATCCACTCTCTGGAGCAAGATCGGGGGTGATAATGGAAGAGATGACAATAAATCGATACTCATAAATTGGTGGATCAACTAAATCACATCTTCACAAGAACGTGGTGGCTCATCAAGAGGCTCAACATGGGGCTTGTCAAAGAATTTGTCAATAGAGTCATGGTCCTCCAGATGATTACCATAGCAAAGGGTAGTGTTCTCATAAATGGATGAGGCAATCACTATAAGATCAATACTAGGCTCTCAGTCCTCACACGGGAAATGATTTTCCATGACAATATGGGATAGCTCTGGTGAGAATGCACGACGGGTGAGTCTATGGTCGGAGCAAAAACGAAGTCAACGAATGGGGTAGGATAAGAACACATCACTATAGGATCGCTAGGCCGATCGAACTCACTCTCAGTCGAGATCATAGAAAATGAGTCAGAATCAAAGAATAGAGCACTCGTCGAACGAAGTACCTCACTGGGTAAGAGAAATCAGACTCGGGTAACACTTTCGTCGTGTTTGACGGGACAAGGGTGAGTAAAGTGTTGACCTTAGTAAGGGAGGAACACATACTAGGGTGGTCAAAATGTGAATTCACTTGACTAATTCTAGCGGATCTGAAGGATTGTTCATGATGAAGGGTGAACTAATGTCTGTTCAAGGGACACCGAGCGGTGCTAAGTCAACTCAACACATATTTCAGATCAAAATCCTAATCGAAATCGGGATGTGGTAATAGTTGGATCCACTCAGATGTCACGTCTCACAACTAACTCATCAAAACAATCCATGTACACGGCAAAGAATAAGGATTTTTTGAAGGATAACTAATTGATCGAACAAGCAACTCTGGTACGACGCAGGAAAAAACCTCAGACACAACATACGCTTCATCTTCATCCAACTAGTGATGCGGTGAAGACGATCCCGCTCACGGGTCCTCTCAATGTTAACTCTAGCTCTGATACCATTTTACGCATGACAAATCTATACGCGGCGAACAAACGATCCCTAACCCTACAGGCTATATGTAATGCAAGTAATCATGTAATGACTGCAATGACCTAAACACCGTCTAATGGAGGGTAGGATATGTGAGTGTGACTAACAAACAACCATAATATGACGTGCGGGAAGATAACTCTACCCGCCTTAACTATATGTAAAATGCAAAATCCGTCAACGAATTCAAAACATAATAACAAATAATTAAATCGCATGCAAGTATTTTAAAGCAAGGTAAAATAAGTTTTTTAAGGAAAAGCAGGGTTAGGCTTTCCTCCACGTTGTGGGTCAAAGCAAAGCACGTGGCAAATGAATCCTTCCAGCAAACCACAGGTGAATCGAGAACAAAATTCCATGAAGCTATGTATCCGAACAAACATGAAAGCCCAACATCATATTTTAATACAGAAAACAATGATTCATACAACAAATAAATACTCACAAAATACATGGGATGACATGGGAGGGCAGATCCAATGATTCATGAGCGTGAGGTGGCAGCCCGAGAGGAGGTGACTGATGTATGGTGTTGTTTGGTGGCTGGAGACAGGGTGTTGGGGTGGAGAAATGGCTAAATTGTGGTCTCCTAGATGAGATATGGGGGCAGCAACAAAGGATGTTGGGAGGTGGAAAGGGAGGCATGAGGTGGTTGCAGGAGGACCAGATCTGGGCGGTTTTGTCTCGTGTTAGGAGGGTTTTGCAGATGATAGCAGGTGCGGGAATCAGACAACCTTATCTATAAGTCTAAGCATCGCAAATTTAATGTGTTGTTCACCGAATAATTTAAAATCATCGAGGTAATATTCCATATCCACAATTCAATAACTGAAAGACTCGGGACTTGATGAATCGTCAAAGATGGGGCAACAACACGAAACCTACACTCGAGATCTCTCACAAAATGATGATCCTCTTAGTAATGATCACTAAGATAATTGAGTCACTAAGATAATTGTGCGTGTAGATAGGGATGATAATAGTTATCGTAGAGATCACCACTATCATGGTGGAGACACGTCGAGGGTAAACAAGATCTCTGGAAGTGGTGTGCTGCGAATGAAAATAATCATCTTAATAACATGGGGATCTCTCTGAAGTCGCTTTATGGGATCGGGTATAGACAGACTCGGGATCCTCAAATAGAAGTGAGGAATGATGGCGATAACCAGCCATGGAGAAACCAATAAACTCAATGATTGTGTATTAAATAAGTGCTCGTAACCTACCTCTGAAACCATTTGACACAAGATATATAGGGGGCGAACAAGCGATGCCTTAACCCTAAATGTAATGCAAGTATTGTGGATGTATGACTAACAAACAACCTTAATGTGGCGTGCGGGAAGATAATTCTACTCAACTTAACTGTTATATGAAAAACGTAAGATCTGACGGCGAATTCAAGACATAATAATATATGATTAAATCGCAGGTAAATATTTTAAAGCAAGGAAAAATGTTTTTTAAAGGAAAAGCGAGTTTAGGCTTTCCTCCACATGGAGGATAAAGCGCACGATGAATGAATCATTTCAAAAAATCACAAGTGGATCTAGAAAATAATTCCATATGTAACTGAACAAGCATGAAAACACAACACCATATTTCAATATAGAAAACAACAATCCATACAATAAATAAACACTCGCAAAATGGTGATTCACGAGCGTGAGGCGGCTGTCCGGGAGGAGGTGATTGTTGTACGGTGTTGTTTGGTGGCTGGAGATAGGGTATTGGGGTGGGGAAGTGGCTAAATTGTGGTCTAGTAGATGAGATATAAGTGGGCATTGTTTGGACAAGGATGTGGGTTGTTGGAGGGGACAAATTTGGGCAATCATGGGGGGTTTGGGTTGTAGATATGGGGGCTGCAGCAAGGATGTTGGGCGGGTTTTGTGGAGGACGGCAAGGGCAGGAATCAGAGAACCTGATCTGGGCGGGTTTGGATCGTTGTGCGGGATTCTGTAGAGGACAACAGGAGAGGAAAATAGAGAAGGGCAGCATGGTTGGCGGCAGATTGGGGTATTTGGTTGAGGCTTTGGAGGGGTTAGGGGCGCAGCTAGGGCTTGGGAGGGCGAAAGATGAAGGTTATGGATGAGGAATACCTTTGGGATGCGAGAAACCACCTACGAGTCATCACATAGGGCCTCACAGAGTCGTCACCGTGAGGGGATCGCTGGATTCCGGGAATAGTTTTCTCCAAAATCTGCAATAGCCTCCAAGCAGCCCCCTCTACTCTAATTTATATTAAAACAATATTATGGCATCTCTTACACAATGTTTTAAATATCGTATGTCAGCAACATATCAGATTGAGTTTTAAACATCGGATGTTGGAAGTCGCAGACATGTCAGAGATATTTTAAATTATTGGATTTTCATGTCTTATAAATAAATTTTTTATTTTTATGTATACTAACTATAATTATATATTATAAAAATAGAAAAATAATAAAATAAATAGATAAAAATGAGTTATTTATATTACGAATAAAATCGAACAGTATATAAGGTAAAATATTATTAACAAATACAAAATAATACATTGTAAAATATATTTAATAGTATACAATAATTTTATTTTGATAACAATAAGTTTATTGTGAATAAAGATGATCTAAAAGATAACATTTTTAACTGATTACAAGTCTTTTTAAACTTATAAATTTATATTAAAACATGTAAACAAGCAACTAATAAATTTATTAAATGTTTTCATATTTTTTGTAATAAAAAATTAAACAATTGAGAAATAATTATACAAATTTGGTTGTAAGAATAACAACAACACTCAAGCTTTTATCTCACTATTGGTTGTAAAAATAAAACGTTAAAAATTCAAAACAATAAGTCTAATCAATTTAACCATACATAATATAATATATATAATCAATTTAAACATATATTGTTATTCTGCTAATATAACATAAAATAAAATAGCAGACGATATATTTAAAAGTCGTATCGGCCGATATAAAAGAAAAAATCAGACATATTGGTCTATATTTACAAAAGAACATAATCTATTTTTTTTAGAAAACATATTGTTTTGCCCTAAAAAAGACATGTCGGGAGACATGTCGGAGGATATTTAAAACAATGCTCTGACAGCAACAGATATGATTGATCGTTAATATAACAAACCCGATTACACTAAATAAAAACTGAAAATACAATATAATATATGGAAATGTAAGTAAACGAAAATTCGGACTCATCTGCGGAGTCGGATCGTCGATCCGGAAACACTAAATATGGCAAGTACATAATTGGCCCCGAACGGGCCCAAAACTCGTGCTACACCAAGGGTCCGTATAGCCAATCCCCATCACCCCCTAAACGATTCAGATATGGATGTAACTAGTAAAGCAAGAGTATAATCAAATTGGTGTAATGCAAAATTATCAGTAATTATATAGGTGCATGTATATATTAAATTGGTGTTATAATTATTTGGAGAAAAAAAACTACTGCACCAAGGAAATGCAAGCACCTGAATTTAAAAATAAGATAAATAAAACAAAAAATTACAAAATAAGCATAATTCACAAATGTCATTTAAGCGGAATATTGCATGAAAAAAAGCAGTTACCTGCTCGTGGTCATCCCTTCATTATAAACATTATCTCCGCCTGTCTCATAATTGTAGAAGTTCAAACCACCAGCTGCAAAATGAAAGAGGTATTCACATGGACAGAGCAAGAAAAGAACGCAAAACTAAAAAAGGGTCTTCTAGGAACATTTGAGTACCATTGCTACCCAAAGAGGCAGGTCTCATGTATGCATTGACTTTCACCTCACAATGATCTAGAAGGCTTCCACCAGCTTGATCCACATTGCTCATTGCCATGGCCTTTGAGCTGGATTTTTTCAAACTCTTCACATGCTTATAATCTGAGAAATTGAACATATCAGCAGAAGCATCATTAACAACTGGATCAGGAGAAAGTTCCTTCTCAATCCCATCTACTTCAGGAAACAACTGGTTCTGCTCAATGGACAAGTTAGACCTGGATCTTAAAGGTAACTTTCCACTTAAATCACTTTCCACATCAGCATTCTTAATTCGATCCTGCTTCAAAACCATCATAAAATTGGCCCTTTCAGCCAAGGAATCATGCAAGGCAGTATTTTCTGCAGTAAGCTTAAATGAATTATCTAAGGAATAATGATTGAACCAGTTGGAATCCCGATCCTCAAAGGATGGGACAACGGTATCAACCAACTTGGAAGGATGTGGAGATTGAAAGAGTAATTGCTTCTGAAAAAGTTCATCTATTCCATGCTTTGAATTCTCATTTCCAAGAAGTGTTTCCCATGTGTTTGAATCCATGTTAAACTGACTCCCTCTCAAATCCCGCCTCTGCCTCTCAGCTTCAAAATGAAGCTGGTTCAACTGTGCTTCTACCAAGCTATTAGGATGCAACCCACTTGGGTCACCCCATTGGCTATCCACTGCATTCAATCGAGGTCTAAGATATTGATTTGAAATCTGATGCTCATGAGAATTATTAACAGGATCAAACTGCCTTGCCTGAACTGAAGGGTGCATGTGACCATGGACTTCTGGAATATCCAATCCCTGCAAACGAGCTAAAGCACTTAGAATATTTGCATTTGGCTCGGGGGAGCTATGAGACATATGAACTGAACTATCAAAAGGATGCATATTTCTTTCATAAGGACTCTGCTGCATTCGCTCGTGTAACATGAGGTTCTGTTCAAGTAAGCTTGCTTGTTCAAATAGTGAAGGCTGCAGTGATTGAATAAGATCAGTATGGTCATGTCTGCTCAAATGAGGTTGGTGAGAACTAGAAGCTGCCCTCACGAATTGACCTGACTCATCAACAGACCAGACACCACCAACATGCATGTCCTCTTCCATGCCTAGCTTTTTACTAGAAGAAAGTGGAAACTTCTTTGCCTGCAGCTGCTCCTGCTGCAGACTTAAGAGAATTTGCTCTTCCATAGAAAGTGAAGACCAATGCTTCTGATGAGAGAGAACATCCAACAAATCATTGTGACGCTCATGGTGGAGATTGTGACCATGTTTTTCATGCAAAATCTGCTCTAATATTAGATCTTCATTCCTCTGAAGATGACGAGGCTGATGCTCCAAGTCACGTAAAATTTGTTGTCTCAGTAAGATCTGATCAACGGTGTTGCCATGAAGTGATGGTTCGACATGTGAAGTAAAATTTGGGCCATGTCCTTGATGGCGCAACAAATGCTCAAACAGGATCTGCTGTTGTTGCTCCTTTTGCTGCTGCTGCTTCAGCAAATGCAGTTCGTGGTAAAGTTGTTGTTGTTGCTTCTGCTGTTGCTGCTGCAGTTGCTGATGCTGCTGAAGCTGCTGCAGTTGTTGATGTTGTTGTTGTTGTTGTTGCAGTTGTTGATGTTGTTGCTGCTGCAGTTGTTGATGTTGCTGCTGCTGCAGTTGTTGATGTTGCTGCTGCAGTTGTTGATGTTGTTGTTGCTGCTGAAGTTGTTGCTGCTGAAGTTGCTGTTGCTCGTGTAAATGCTGACGGTGATGCTGTTCCTGAAGCTGAAATTCTATTAGATGCTCAAAATCAATCATGGATTGATTTCCAGATCTGTGGTGAGCCGAACCCTGCTCTGGTACCGCAAATGGTTCACCTAAAAGCATGTTTTGATGTGAAGGAAGATGTTTTTGAAGCTGCTGCTTTTGAAACTGATGAGGAAACACATGGCCATGAACACCAATTTGGTTAAATTCAGTTTTAAAATGTGGAAAATGGCTAGCATCCATGCCACCTTGAGTTGTATTCAAGCTTCTGCCTTGAATTGCAGCTCCAGGCCAAGTATCAGGTGCAAAAGGATGGTTACTGGAAGAACTAAACAGGTCCTGTTTTTGTGAATACAGTAGGGAGTCTAAGACAGAAGGATTAACATTGTGAATCTGGTCATCTATACCAGCTAAATTGGACGATATGGGATGCCTAGCGTGTGAACCTTCCAGCTCAGACCACAGCAATCCAAATGGATTTGTGTCATTCTCATGTAGTTTCATATGACTAGTCATACGAGGTTGTCCAATTTCACTTGCCACAAACTGGTGGCCAAGGCTAACCCGGGAGAAATCAGAATCATCATTAGCCATCTTCTCTAAGGGTTTCTCAATGTCATTCATGCGTCTGCCAGTATATAGAACTTCTGCTGAAGATAAAGATCAATGTATTACTGAATAATCAAGAACAAAGAAACAGTCGGGAAGTTTAAAGGGAAACAGAAAATTACCTTCACCATCTTGTCCTGCAAAATCATGAAGGATGTAGCTTTCAGAAACTGTAATATTGGGAGAAACTCCAAGCTCAGAAACCAGTGTCCTCGCACTTGGAGATTCCATGTACCCTCCGATTTCTAATACTCTAGGCTGAAATTCTTGGCCAGACATTGATTCAGAAACAGATGTGATCAATCTTGGGTCACTTGCATCAAGAGCACCCCCATTTTCTTCATTTACAACATCCAGAGGGCCAGAGAGCTCATTTGAATAATCATGTGTAGTTGATTTTGTCCTAAATTTTAAGTGTGGCATCAATTTACCTAATGGCCTGAATGGAGTACCATCTGGAGCATCTGATAAACATACAGGTAAATCCATACCAAAGAAACCCTGTTCGAACCAGGATATTATATCAACTCCCAAAAATGGGCCCTGGATGTCTCCTTGAGGATCCTGATAGAACAAGCTCAACTCTTGATGAGGGGTCATCTCTAGCGGTTCCACTTCATTATTCCCATAATTACATTCTTTGTTTCTTGGAATTACCTCAGTAGTTTCAAATAAAGAACTTGAGTCATCGGGTAACTTGCTACTAACATCACAATGAGCAGCTGGCATAGTTCCTTCAATATTTGAATTATCAAAAGGGTACTGCAAGAACTCAGCAGTCTTAGCCATATTCTTCTCACCGAAGTACTGCTTTGGCTCCAGTTGATAATGATCTATCACAGGATGAGCTGAAACCTCAAAAGCGGCATCATCATAGATTCTACCACTGAATAGAGGATTCGAGGTAGTTTCAGACAACTCAGAAACAATATCTGCTTGAAAGGTAAAGATAAGAAGAAAAAAAGGCAATACTTAAAATAAAGGGTTCTCACTAAGCATATGCATCTAACGTGAACAGGACATGTCTTACAAATACCTTCAGTAGAAGCATCAACAGCAGAATGACTATGATGTGTCAAAGTGGTTTCATGAGCAAAGGAAGAGAGAACACCCGAAATTTTAGTCGCTGAGCTCATATCTAGAAAAGGAAAGGTAAGATAAAAAGCATACAAAACCAAAAAAAAGAACATGAAATAATGCGGGTTACTACTAACCAATCTCACTGCTACTAATCCTCACATTCTGCTCATTTCTTGCACGGTAAGAATTTTTACTTCCAGTGGCAGTTCCTTTAGATATATCTTCCAAAAGAGCCTGAGGACAACATTTTAAAAATTAAATTTAACCACAGATGTTTCAATATAAAGATATAATATAAAAGAAGATATTTTTACATGAAAGACAATCAAACTAATTAGATTTGCCACACGAAACAATATTTAAAAACATTGAGAGGACTAGAAGAGGAAAAGCTGTAAAGTTGAAAGCCGTTCACTAAAAGAGAGAACAGAGTATTTTGCCGTGTTATGGAGGTAAGAGAACCAACCTCCTCAGCAACATCGGGTGAGACAAAGGCTAATGGCTCTATAGACTTTGATTGTGTTAGTGGAGGAGCATCATCAAGACCATCAGGAGCAACTTCAAGATATGGCAGCAACCTGTGCATCCTATAAATGTCGAGAAGCTTACCTCTTGGATAACGGAATGCATCTGCAATTAAACCAAATTTCCCTTGTTCAACGTAACTCCTAATTAACGGCGCAGCACCAATGGGACCAGCAGAAGATGGCCTGGACTGGGACAATCCTCCCAGAAGGCTTCCCCTTCCCCTTCCAGGAGCAAAACCAACATGTGAAGCCTCTATCCGTCCTTTATCCAATCCAAATCCTGGAGCTGTACGGTACGCTGTTGGCACAGCAGAATGAACCTCCTGACGGTGGCGTGGCCTCCATTTGTCACGTGTGTCAGATTCTGATATGCGGCTACTGCTGAGAACAGTTTGCTTTTCAGCAAACTGGTCCTCCTTCCCGGCATCCATTTTTCTATCAGCACGAGAGTCATCATCTTCCGGCCCCCATCTTGTTGACCATTTATTATCACGCCAATTTTCAAGGCCAGTGTTACGACCTGTAACTTCTTGCCATCGGTCAGAGGACGGCAGATTCCTAGTTTCACAAGAATCTCTCATTAAAATGGTATCAGAGCGGCGGTCATTTTTCCGGTACTCACTCTCACGATCTCCTTCTTTCTTGCGGTCTCTTCTACTAAGTGAGCCAGTCTCTCTTTCCTCATCACGCCAACGTCTAATATTTTCAGTATCAGGACCAGATTTTTTCCATTCTTTTTTGTCCGTCGGCCAATCCGGGCGCCACGAATCTTTCTGAAGAGAGTCTGCAGTGGTTCCATGTGAGAGGGAATTTGGCAGACGAGTATCCTGCTAGTTTAAAACGTATATTTGGAATCAAAACTTATCTTGATACAGCAGAAAAAGTTTCCAAAAACTAATTAATAAACGGAACACCATTTTAAACAGAGCTAGACTCCAGCAAATACAATTTGTTGAACAATTTAAGTCACAATTAAACAGCCCTCCATAAAACATATACAAAAGATGGATTACAAAAAGTCCTAGTACCTACTAGTAATAATTAATTGCATGAAAGTGGCTTAAGAAGAACTGAAAAGAGAAGGAAATGCAATCAGGTAATTAAAAGGAACTGAGCAAATTGATAAGGCAAAGTTTAGAGCAATACAAGAAAATTGCATCATACAAGGATACAACAACACTCAAGCCTTTATCCCACTATAGTGGGTTCGGTTATATGGATGTTTGTTGCCATTGTGCCCTATCATTAATCATAATCTCAAAACAAATGAGTCCAGTCACCTTTCTCCTGAGTTTCAAAATCTAAGTGAATAATAGTACAGAACTAAGAAAGGACTTGAAAGAAAAATTTAAAAAAAATCAAGTGATAAAGCAAAGGGCTGGATTTATAAGTTCTAAACTGATTAGTAAAATGAAAAGGAAAATATAATGGATTAAAGCATCGAAGTAAAAAATGCAAGCAAATGAACCGAGCTGGGTAAGGTATGCGCTTCAAGGCCTTGTCATCGTCGGAAATTGAAACGGACATCAGGCCATGTAGGTCTTAGTTTTTGTAAGCACACCCAATGAGACATTGAAATTGTTTTATGAGATACAATTACATGATATTCCGCCTGATAACATCACAATGGTTATTGTTCTTTCTGCTTTCATGTATGCTAGATGTGGTGAAGGAAAGACACTTTAATTCAATGAGTAAAATTATATACAACTAATCCTGAAATGGAGCACTTTTGATGCAAGATTGACCTCTTGGGTAGATCTGGGGCATATTGAAGATGCTAGAACACTTATAACATGCATGTCTATTGAGCCCAAAACAGTTGTTTGGAGGGCACTACTTGGTGCATGTCGAATCCATAATAATGTAGATTTAGCGAAGTAAAGCTATAATGAAAATTTTACATAAGAGGGGCCAAGTTTCATAAACTAGCTATTTAACATAATTTGATCTGTTTAAACCACACTTGCTCATAATTAGATGTTAATCCCCAATAATTGTTCAAGTATGATCTCAACAATAGTCTTGGCTTTTAATACACCGAACAGTGGCCAACTTCTCCTACCATCTACCAATTAGTTGTTAAGTATTCAAATTAGAATCAAATCAAAATCTCATTACATTGCAGCTTCTTATTGATTTCTTTAAGTTATCTCTCTGTTAGCCTGCTTTTTGGGGATGCCAAGAATGGGGGATGACCCATCCAATTTTGAATAGCCACTGCACCAGCTCAAAAACGGAACAAAATTGGATCAAGATCAACCAGATTTCAATTTTGAGCTGGATCAACTTAATTTAGGTCGATAACAATACAGCTTGAAATTTAGAATGATATTTAATACATATAGATAATCACAAATAATAATTTTCATTTTAGAATAACAAAATCAATTGTAGACATTCGAACTTAATATTCAGGAAGTTGTTCATCCAGCTAGTTATTTTCATTTTGAGAATAATAACATCAGTTTCAGACAAGTTTCAAACTCAACATTCTGAGGCATTGGTTTATCCAGCAAATAAATTATATAAGAATTTATTCAAAAAACTTTATGCAGGCAATTTTTTAAAAAAATAATTTGTGGGCGCCTATTTGATCTGATTTCAACATCATTCAATCCAATCATTCGAGTGATCTTTGAGTGTCAGGAACCGGAAGCTTAAACATTTTAAATTATTCTGAACATCAACATTCAGAGAAAATCATTTCAGAATAGAGTAATCAATTAGTTATCCATATCCAATTTTTAAGGTGAGGCCCTTTCTATCGAAAGAGTATAAGATTGATATTCTTTCTTGTATTTTATAAGTTTATTCACTCAAAAATATAACTTTTTTACATTACTCTGCATCACTTATTCGTATTTCAAAAAGTTACCCTTAAGATGAGTTTATTTAAGAATTTTAAGAATTTAATAAGCAATGAAATTTATCACTGTGCAGCATACCATGACATCAAATCAAGTAAAACAAAAAAATTAATAATCACATTACCTTTTCAGAGGTACCAATCCCCATGAACGGATGCTTTAAACATTTAGTTCATTATTTATCTACTCTCCTACAATATAATTCTCTCCTAGTATTCTTAAAATAACTGACCACTCATTTTTCATAGCTTAGCCAACTGAAATAAATTTTAATATCTTTAGTATTCTAAAATAATTTTTCATGTATCACAAGGCATATTTTCCAGCTTTTTATCTTTTTGAAGTGTGTTTCGCATGACATGAGTCTAGATAACAGAAACCAACGAAAATATATGTAATAACAGACCAAATTGCAATACATATTAAAGAACCTATAAAAACACAAAATAAGGGGTATCATAACATTAAGTATCCAATAGCTAAACAACCAGTTTGTATTCTATATATGCTTGGCAGTCAATACATCATAAAACATGATAAAACAGAACATGAATATTGCCAAATAACAGTAGCCAAAATATTAAAGATAAAAAAACATGGAAGACAATCAATCTCTGAGAATTACATTACAGTCAAATAAACAACAAGACCAAAGCTCCAAAGAATCTGAGAGGAATCCAAAAAGGGAGGAAGAACATCAAAGGGAGAAGGCAGGGGAAGTAATGAGAGAAAATCTAACAAAATAACATAATAAGTATCAAGCATGCAGATGTCGGATGTCGCGAACACGTAGGTTTAACTTTTTTTATGTTGGTTTTAATATGACGTTGATATATCGTGGATGTTTCATATTCGAGTTTTAATATTTAATTATTTATATATATATATAATTATATATAAATATAATCTTTTCATTTTTTATATATTAATATATTAAGAATTAAACAATTATTTAATTTCTAAATCTACCAAATAACTATAAATATTGTGTTGCGCGGGTAATAATAGTACAATCGCATGGAAGAAGGTCAGAGGACGTAGGACGGCAAGAATTCATCAATGATGATGGAAGATAATGAACCCCCAATACAAAATTCAAAGGTCAAGAAGAATTAAGGTCAATGGAGGACTGGCACGGAGAAAAAAGCTAGAGGAAGCAGAAAGATATTCGAGAGCTAGATCACATAATAATCCAAACAACGAAACGTTTTCATTTTGTTGTCAATTAAACCATAGACACTAAATAAAACAAATTAAAATAAATTCAGCCGATATGCTGCTGAGATACATCAGTCGATATACGAGGGGATACATTGGTGGATATATCGGTTCATAGTTGATATATCGGCTGATATATTCCAAAATGATATTTTGCAAAACAATATCGAAAACAGGTGTTTTTTCCCGAGAAACATTTATGTCGGACGACATGTCGGTCATATTGGACGATATCCACAACATTGATAAGTATGCATAAAAAGAACTTCACATACCCCTAATGCAGCCGGATTGCCAACCTTACTTTCAGAATTTTTAGAATACAACCACTGAGGGGATAAAGGCAAAATGTTCTCTGAAATCAGTTGATCTGCAGAATGTAAGCACTAGTATAAGAAAATATGCATGGAAAGCTAATAAAGATGAGAAATATCTAAGATAACACGGTAAGTTCATCGATTAATACAGTTCAAATATTCTAAGAAATGAAAATAATAAGCAAGATGTTCAGAATGCATATATACATTTGTAAATTGCGTTTTGAAAAACCATAAAGCAAACTATCAACTAGGGAATTTATAAGCACTGCATGATATAAACCCAGTAGAAAGGCAGAGGCATACGCACACTAAAAACTTTCGTGCCCGTGCAAATGCAAAAAACAATGGGGCATGCAGGCAGACAGTCAGACAAACTGACAAAGAATATGCAGACAAGAAAATCATTATGTGAGCTAATAAAAGCATAATACAAGCTATTCCAGCTGAGATAGACTCTAGAGATTGCATATAAAAATTGGACTTTTAAAACAATGAAAAATTTATTACACATTTGTGCACATACCTTCAATCAATATAATAAAAAATCTTCACAATACTACTAGAACAATGAAATGAGCCAAAGTATAATTTTAAATAAGATAACAAAATTTAACAAGAAAAATAATTACTATAATATTTATCCATGTAAATCTAAAATACAAAAAAATTCATGTGAAATAACCTTTTGACTCATCAAGCAAGCTAGCGGGAACCTTTTCATCATCAAGCAGCCCAGAAGCATCACCTTTCAAACAAGGGAACAAAAATCAGTGTAGAGGATGATATTGTATGATTAATTACAAATTCTTCGAACAAATAACAATGAATAAAAGAGTATGCTTAATTACAAGTTTTTGGAACAAATAACCATGAAGGAGAAAGTCAGTGAAGAGCGAGAAGACGCTCACGAATGTGACTAGCTCCAAAATATCCTAAGTGAAACAAAAGAGAACCATCCAACTTGCTAATAGATTCATCACAGTACAAGTCACTGATATCGGCAACCCTAAACTCAAAATCTTATGCTCTTGACCTAGCACCCCACAACGAAGAACCCATCCAACATCAGCATCCTGGGAAAATCAACTTATAGAAACCAAACCCTCGGACAACAAGTTTACACAGTCATGGGAAATCACGTCGAAGTTCATCCACAGCCAAAAAAAACCCTAGGTATCCCAAACCCCCCACTATAGCCGATCCAAACCACGGAACAGTGTCAATCCAGGCAGATCCAACATAATCAAGCAAGAAAAGAGGGAAGGTAAAAGATAAATAGATAGATTGTTCCCGATACCTTTGCCGGCCCAAGCCTCGGGAACGAGCTTCGTCTGCACAATCCGCGCCAGATCCAACTTTCGTTCAGCCATTGGAGCGAGAGGAGACAGCGATCGGAAGAACGGGACACGATTTGAAGTGCCCTATCACGCAGGGCAGGAGAACAAGAGAGATCTACCACCAGTTGATTGGAACTTGCTGGTTCCAAGAGTGGGACCGGTCGGAGATTGAGCCGGCGCCGGACGGCGAAGGCAGAGGGGTAAGCTTGAGAATCGAGGACGGGTGGTGGCGAGAGCAAGAGCAAGAGCAAGAGCAAGAGCAGACGACGACTTCACAAGAACTGAAAGATCAAAGAGGGTTCGTAATGAGCGGAAAAGGCAAGAAGGAAACGATAAGAACAAATGGCGTGTTCTGGGTTACATATTTTTAGGACAGGTGTGTATAAGTACTGAAATCTTATATTTGTGCCCGCAATCTTCCTATTTCATCATAAACGGGTCCGCTTTGGGTGCAAATGTGTGTCCTTAGGCTTCACTTTGCGCCACATTTTCACCTGGCATTTACACCAAACGCTGCAGGACAGAGGGAAATCAAACAGGCGCCAGAGGCGTCTGCTCCTGAACGGAGCTAAAAGCTCCATCTACAGCCCCTCCTCTCCACCTCCCGATCGAAAGCTTTGTCTGCTCCCGCTAATTGCGCCCGCCACCGCGATGCAAGTCTTAGGGTCCATTTGTCATGAGAGTGGTTGTGGTGAGTATTGTGATTATAAATTATCGTTTTTGAACGTAGGCTCTCATCTAAAGTACGTATCCTCTTTTATGCTCAAAACTAGTTTTTTTTGTGACAGGAATAATTGTTGTTATGTCAAACATATTCTATGATGGTCTTTGTTGCGGTCTAACTCGACGTCTCGGTCGGATCGGAATAACCTTGACCGTCTTAGCTCTCGGAACGATCGAGCGCGCGCACAGTCAATTAAGTAGGTCGATCGTACACACGAAGTTTTAACGTGAAAAAAATCCCTCAATCGGGTAAAAAACCCCGTGACAGGATCTGTGCTGGTTAAAGTCCACTATTTTCTGGCTATTACAACTTGTTCGTTGAATCGGGTGCGACAGAACGTCTCTCGTTATAATTTTGAGGTGAGAGAACACTTAGCACGCGGTGGACGATAGGCCGTCGCGTCGGGCATTCGTTACAAATTGCACTTTGCGGCGATGGGCTTCACTGGGCGTCTTGTTGGTGCTGAACATGGAAGCGGAGCACTTGAGTTTGCGGCTGTGAATGTCACTTGGAAACTAAGGGATTGGGTTTCGTTAGGTGGCGTGAACGTGGCTCGTACGTGGCTCGGGAGTGACTTGAGTGCGGCTCAGACACTGCTCGTAGGAGAAATTCGGCAGAGCTTCGACCCGAGTAAGAAGAAGGCTGGGAGGAAAAAGATGAGAAATGAGGAGGCCTGGTGTTGAAACCAAGAACTGGCTTCTATGGAGAAAGGACCCTTGGAAAAGGGGTGGTCGCACACTTACTTCTCCTAGCGAGCTTGACTGACTGAAGACTTAGAACTCAAAACTGACCCAAGGCTCTAGCACGGAGGTCCCACCACACACGTGGAAGGTCTTAGAGTGTTTCCCCTCCTTAGTCAGTGTTGAGCTTAGGGTACCTCAGAAAGCGTTATAAGACAAGAGAATGAGAAAACTGGAGAGCTCCATTTTCTGAGGTACTCTGTTGGGTCTATTTATAGACTTTTGAAAATGGTCTGCCAATAGCGCAACTCCGCTATTCTGAACGAATATGTGCTACCCAAATCGGTCTGCCAACAGCGCAACTCCGCTGCTTGTGGGGGATAATGGCAGACCAGCATAAGTGGAATGGTAAAAAAATGTCACTGGGTGAGTGGTCCTAAAAATAACACTCGCCTGGGGTGGCGAGTGCCCTAATGAGACTGACACTCGCCTCCTCCAGAGGGCTCAGGGGGAGTGCGGACCTGACTGTCCCACTCCCCTATCACTTATCGGGGGCTAGTGTGAGCCCGCTTACTCCACTCGCCCCACATATAGTCCACCCCCAGCCTGGGTGAGTCGAAGAACTTCTTCGAGGCACTCGTCTCCCTGCCGACTTGCCTGAGGCTTGGGCCGCATGATTTGGCTGGTCTAGCTCATGTCAATCTCACTCGCCGGATACGGGGTTATACATAATCCCCACTCTTTACGAGGTTACTCTAAGCTCGGAAATAATCATCCAACCTTAGGAGATCGGCGAGTACGGCAGGAGCAAGGTGAATCTTTTGATGGGATTCATCAGATGATATATATATGTCCTCCTGCCTGAGAGAGTGTTGTCAATCCCCCAACTTTTCTGCCTTTTGTCATCATGCCCCTCTCAAAGGAACTCCAAGAGAGGCTCAACCACGCCAGAGCGCTCAACTCCTCCCGCACTGTCGAGCTGAGCTCCTGGCTCTCTAACCAGTCACCGCGCGAGTCACCGAAGCACAAGCCCGCAAAATGGCTAAATCTGACCATAAAGTCGGCGAGGCCATCCCTAGTGATCTGGTCCCCACTCCGGACTGTGGACTCGCATTGAATTCTTCCAAACTATCTGCACAACACAAAGGAAAGGAGGTTGATGACACCCCTGCAGCTCCTGACACTCGTCATCCTGAGGATGCGGGCACCCCTTTGGCGCGAGACGATTCTCTACCAAAGGACTCGTGCCCCTAAATCACCACCGACGGCCATGCGAGAAGCCAGGTCCCCTCCTTTAGGACCACCAGACTGGGCTCGCTTTCACTGAAAGTGTAGGGTCGCGACCCTACCCCTGATCCTACACTCGTGGGCGGAGGCGTCAGGGACATCCCCATTCCTGGCTTTGATCTAATCACATACTCGAACTCCTATCTTCCGGGTCACAACAAGGTGCTCACCTCTCCTCTCACTCGGCCTCTTCAGGGACAGCCAAGTTCTTCCCGTCAGCCATACCTCCAGGGGACATCCGCCTCGCACGGTTAGTTGAAGCATTCACCATATTTAGAATCGCAGTTCTCTTATTTGGATTGACTATCATTACAGGCTTTCCCGGTCAATCTGAAGCTGAAGAATCCTCTGACTCGGGACTCCACTCACCACCTACCTCCCCTAGTGCGCTGGAAGACTTCCTGAATGCCTAAATAGAGCCTGCTGAGATGAGAAGGCGTACTGTTGTGATCCTCAAGAAGTACGGGCTCGCGTTGCACGAGATCTAAGAGGAGAGGGCTGTCCACGGGCAGCGGCTTCGCGCACTCGATCGGGACTACGTACTGCTGGCGGATGAGGTGAGGCGCGGCTCGGCTAGAGGGATGACTTCCCCAGGACCACTCATGGATCAGATACAGGAGAACATGCACTTCATACACCGGGACCTGGAATTGATCAGCGAGTTCAATAACCCTCACCGACCATCGGGGACGGCAGCACGAGGCCGGGGTAGATGGAAGTGGCTCCTGAGCTGAGCCTACCAGCACTCTCCTCCTGGACCCCTTAGCTTTTGCATCTTATGAACTTCCCTTGTAATATATATTTTCTTTTCTTTTTTTGATGAACACTCGCACTACTGTGCTTAATAATTTCGGCAACGTTTAATAATCGGATGCTTGTTGATCTCACACGTAATTTATTTTATTTTAGATTCGGCTCACCTGGAGATAGAACAGATTGCGTGAACTCGCGAGATGGGGTTGCGAGCTGGGCTAGATAGGCGGCTCGGCAAGCGTTAGTTTATTTTCTATAAATATGGCCCCTTACCTACCCCAACTCATCGCATTTACTGCAGACATATACTCCACTCTAGGCATACTTCACGCCACTTCCACTCGCACGAGGACTTGATAAAATGTGAAAAATGCGAGCTGATGTTGATGGAAGATCAAAATGCATGAAATAGTTCTGAAAGTCTTTAATTTCAAGGATGGCTAAATCACCTAAAGGGGGGTGAATAGGTTTCTTAGTCCTTGGTGACTATCTTTTATTTTTTTTTCAGTTGGATGCTTTATTGGTTGATTATATTCAGCTTTCAAGATATGCAACCTGTAATAAAACCATCACAGAGAAAACCCACAAAGCACACAAGATTTATAGTGGTTCTCCTAATAAGGGTATATCTACTTTCCCTCCCACCTATCGAACTATCTTGTTGGACTAGGAACTTCTCCAAAACTACTGCTCCAAAGAGCTTACACCTCAAATCCCTCAGGATCTCTCAGTCTCCTCCAAAACTTACAGCTCAGCCACAAGGGCCTACAACTCAGTGATCAGTTGATCACCTACCTCAGGCCAAAGGACCTATACTCAGGCTGGGAGGACATCCTTACCTCAGATCCACTAGGGATCCTATAGCTCAGAGAGAATAACTCTCCTACAATCTCAGTCATAAAAGCCCTACACTCAAATCTGCACCCAGATCCTACCTCAGGCACAAGTGCCCTACAACTCAGTGAGAATGACTCACCTACCTCAGACTTGAACCCAAGTCCTACAGCTCAGGCAAATTTGCCCGACCACTTCGACCCAACTGGATCATACAAGATGGAAGTGAGTTGGTGTGGTTATTAAACACGAGAGAAATATCTTTATGTCAATCTACCTTGACTGAGATGGACTCAGCCCAAATTTGACTCCATGAATACTTTTCCTGAGTCTACTTTTACATGAGCTGAGATTTACTCAGTCCTATCTTCTTTTTCATAGCACCAAGGATTTTTCTACCTAGATCTGTGAAGTGACTGCAGCAAAACTTGCTGCTACTTGGGCTAAGAATATTCTCAGCACACCTTCTTCACAACAACAAGGATATAGATAACTTGTGCTAGAAGTAATTGGCAGATAGCAGATCTGCTTCCTTTTTTATTTCCTGGGCTGAGGATGTTCTGCCCTAACTTCTACTTCACAGCCTCCAGCAGATGATCTTTTGTGTTATATCTCTAGATCTGTGAAGACCTTGTTGTAGTCGATGATGATGACAATCAACTAACTTTCTTTTTCTTCTTCAGAGACCTACTCTGATCTTATTATAGTCGATGATGATGACAACCAGCTAACTAGTTGAGTCTTTAGACCTTCAGCCTTTTTTGCTTCATGTTCTTCTCTTCACAGCAACAATGGCGATGAAGAAGAACTATCTCTATAGCCCTTCAAAAGTTATCTTCTTCTGTAAAGACTTTTCCTTTTATCATTTATGTCTCAACAGCTCTTTGAGTAGCGGGCCCCACATATTTAATCCCAACTGCGTCCTTGCTTTAACGCCTAACTATCGTACAGTAGGTCCGCGACGCCTTTTGTCACGTACTGTAGCTTTGTCGCTAACAATTTGAATAAGGTTGACTTGTTGACTTACTGACGTCAGCACTTGTGGACTTAGTCAAAAATCAAGCATCAGTAGTATAGGCGTTGAGTGAATGAGCTTCACTCAACGACAAGATATTTAGACAGTTCTGTCTATCTAGGCGTTGACAGCTTTGAGTGAGTAAGCCTCACTCAACGTTTCTTGCCTTAACCAATTCTGCAGTCTTTTCTACATGCCTGGCATTGGGAGCGTTAAGTGAGCACAGCTCACTCAATGCCTTGTGTCTTAGCCATGCATTCTGTCATTTAGGCATTGAGAGCATTGAGTGAGCATGTCTTACTCAACGCTTTCTGCCTTAGCCAATTTTTTACTTCCTCAGCATCTTAAGCGTTGAGAGCGTTGAGTGGCTGTACAACCTCGTGTTCGCCGAGTAGGCACACCAGGCTAGGCGAGCGGACCAAGGCATCCTGCCCGCACCAGAACAACATGCAGATAGGTACCGAGTGGCCAGCTCGCTCTCACCAAAGCCAGACGAGTGAGCCGCGTGAGCTGGCCCCACTCACGCACTCGCCTTGAGTTCGTCGAGTAGAGGTCTGAGCTCGGCAATTCATCGAGCAGAGGCTTAAGCTCGGCATTCGTCGAGCAGGGGCTTGAGCTCGGCATTCTTCAAGCATAGGTTTGAGCTCGGCATACTTTGAGCTAATATTCGGGGTTGAGCTCGACGAGCCCAGATCAGCGAGCCCCCTCTGGAGTTCCCTTAGCGACAGTCTGAGACTGGCCTTCCCGCTCTCCTATAGGTGACCTGGCCGCCAGCCCGCCTCGGAGCGAGCATTGGCGAGCCGCGGAGGCTTGGCTCGCGCTCGCCCAAAGAGAGAAGACGAGTCGCGGGAGCAAGGTCGCACCGGCACCGTGGGAGTAAAGAGAAGTGGCGAGCCGACCTCCTGACTCTTGGGACCGGTGCAGTGGGGCCCAGAGGCAAAATTACCTGTGAAAGTCCACCTAGTGTCAACTACCTTCACCTATGGGGGGGGGGGGGAATAAGTGACATGCATCGTTTTTGCGGAATTAAAATTGTACCTGCACACGAAAATAAAACAGCACAGCAAACAGAGTACACAAGCAATTTATAGTGGTTCCCCGATTTGGGTACATCCACTTTCCCCCTTCGACCTATCTCCCAACAAGGGACGACTCGGTCTCTTCACCAACAGGATTGAAATCCAATCCTTGCACTATCGGAAGGAACCCTTCCACACGTAGGAGTCAACACTCCCACAACACGGGTTGCACCCAACCCTTACAACTCGAAACCAACGTTCCTTTACAATAAAAATGAACTAGAATGTACAAGAAATACAAACTACGTTTGGAGACTAAGGTGTCCCTCTTCGTTGACGACGTGTTCTTGAAGTCCACGAAGAGTCCACAACCCTAGATCTCTCTTGGAGAGAATCTCCCCGGAACCGGCGGCGGCAAGATGGGCGGCGGCTTGGTTCACGGGATCGGCGACGACAACGGTGTGCGGCTGCTGTACTTTGGAGATCCAAAATTCGTAGCAAAGCTAGCTAGGTCTTCCAACGGTCACACTAGGATCGATCGTCTCAATCGATTCGGACGGGGAAGGTTTTCCCGATCAACAAATCAAGAGACAAAGGATCTCCGGTTAGACACGTGAGACTCTAAGCTTGGCTAAGCTTTTGTCGCCGGAGGATCTGGAAGAAACCACGATCAAGACCGGCGATCAACTTGCTTAAGCGGCGACGACGGCGGCGGCGGAGCGGAAGTCCCGATCTAGGTCACGTCGCGGCTCGTCTTTTTCAAATCTTCTTCACTCAACTACTGTTCAAAAATACGCGTGTATTTATACAGTAAAATACTCTTTTATGACCGTTATGGGTCCCACCAGAAGAAACCCTAATTCCGGTTCAAAACAGTGCCAGCGGCAGAATCCGGTCCAGCTGTTTCCAGAAAATTGCCCAAGTCAAAATCGGCGAGAATCGAAGGTGATTCTCATCGAATCGGCGAGAATCAACGGTGATTCTCGTCGATTCGGCGAGAATCAAAGATGATTCTCGTCGATGTTGACTTGATTGCACACTCTGATTAAGCCGGGTCGAGTCGGCGAGAATCAGCCAGTGATTCTCGACGATTCGGCGAGAATCACTTGGTGATTCTCGCCGAATCGGCGAGAATCACTTGGTGATTCTCGTTGATTATTACTTAGCATCAGAGTTGCTCGCTTTGAAGTAGCTGGATCGAGTCGGCGAGAATCAGCCAATGATTCTCGACGATTCGGAGAGAATCACTAGTGATTCTCGCCGAATCGGCGAGAATCACTTGGTGATTCTCGTCGATTTACACTTAGACGATTTTTCGTCTTTCCACCCATGAGGTGCTCCTTGACCCATCCTTGCTCCTTGTCTGCTCTTGCCTTAACACAGCTCTGTACTTGAAAGTAAGTACACTCCAATAGAGAGAGTACACGTAGGCCAACACACTGATCTTCTCAACGAGGGATTACGTCGTGTAGACCCGTGTATATTGACCTACTGCACCCTGACATTGGTGTGTACTTAGTGTGGAATAACTGCAAGCACAACTTGAAAGATTTTATCAAATACATTGTGAATTCATCTTAGCTTGACAGGTGGCTTCCTCAAATCCAGGTAATTGTGGATACAATACCCAACAATCTCCCCCTATTTGACGAAGCCAAAATCCTACTAGCTAAGATGAATACCACCAACCAGATAACATATACAACATAGAGAATATAAAGATGCGGCACAAGAAAATATAGGCAAACAGATCAAGGCTTGAGTCAATCATAAATTCATATATATATATATATATATATATATATATATATATATATATATATATATATATATATATATATATATATATATATATATATATATATATATATATATATATATATATAATCAGGATTGTTCATATATCAATAAGACAAGATAAAAGTGTTCAAGAGACAATGACAATCTATGAATTTCTGTCTATGGATTTTTGGCTAGGTCATCCTTATGCTTCTGAGCCAAAAACTTCTTTCTTTGCCTTTCAACATACTCCTTGGGCTTTGGATAGTATCTGGGTGGAGGAGCTTTATCTGCCGCAGTGTTGGTCCTGAAAAAGATGTTCCGTTTAGCTTCATACGTCTTGTGCAGCTCCCACTCATGCTGGCTGTATACGTCGTTTCGATTGATTTCTCCTTTTTCTTGTAGCCAGAATGTGTCCAAGATGATACTCTTTGAAACCGGACTCCACTTTTCGTTTCTTACTTCCTCCTCTTTCAATCTGATTCTCTTTTCAGCTTGTGTTTCCTTGGATGTCCCTTCTTGAGATTTTCTCTTGTCTCTGGCTTTTGCTAGGGCTCCTTGGTCAAACATTGCCATCAGTTTTGCCTTGGAGGTGGCCCTAGCAGCCTCAGCTTCACTTAAGGGAACTTCTGCAGCACTTACTCCCTCAGCAGCCGTAGTATTCTCAGGAGCATGAATACCCGCAGGATTTTCAGGCAAATCGACGCCTAACGCTTGTTGGAGCATCCACCAGCAACTGTCATAGACATATTGGTTTGACTGTTCAAAGTTTTGGATCATGATTTCTCGAAGCTCAGCCATCTTAGCTATATATTCTTTCTCCCCCTTTTTGGCTTCGACTGCAATGGAGTTTGCATAAGAATGCAGTGACTCATCAATATGCTTTGTAGTCCTGGAGAATTCAGTGACCAAGGCTTGTTGATTGGTGTTGAGAGTTACCATATTGCCATCAAACTTTTGAATGTTATTTGCTACGACATGAGCATTCTGATTTACGATTGTGAGAGTATCAGTGTTCCTTTTTAATCCGTCCATAAGAAGAGTGACAGCTTGGCCGGCCGCTGTATATTTATCTTCAAACTTCTTTTCCATCACGTCCAGTTTGTGATTGATCTCCACCATGTTCTTGAGCATGAGATTCTCCGATTTCTTAATTCTTTTCAACAGTTTATTTTGAGCTTTCTCAAAAGATGCTTTAAGCTCATCCACTATACCCTGAATGACATTCACGGTGTGATTGGCTAGATCATCTCGTAGTGGATGATCCAGAGGCACTCCTTGGCCTTGCTCTTCAGCAGATGCACCTGTAGAGCTGGACACGAGCACAGTCTCTAAGGGGGGAATGCTTGCGGCCTCTGTAGATTTCTCGGACTCCCCTCCACTGTTGCACCAATTATCTTAGGAGCGATCTCAGGAGCGTGCTTGTCAGATGGAACTTCAGTGATATCCTGAGTCTCCAATGCTTCCTGTCCCTCATTGCCTTCTTCCTCACCTTCATCATCCATGAGATCATTCGCATCAGCATCATCTTCCAACCCTTCGTCAGCAGTCTCCTCTACAGCACCTCCGACACCTAGATCGTTCAGGTTCAGGGCCTCCTCATCCTCCAGCACAGCTTCACTTGCTTCTTGTATATCCGCCACTGCATCTCTGGCTATCTAGGAGATGTCAGATACGATATTAGCATAAGTGGGTAGAGGCTCCCCCTCAATTCCTGCAGTCAAAGCATCAGGAATTTCACCGGGGATTACTAAGGAGTCAACCACAGTTCCGTCCTCGGCTGGAGATACTTCCTATTGTTCTACCACGACAGCCTGCCCAATGCGCCTCTCCCATCTGTCAAAAACACTCGAGTCCATTTTCTTCAAGTAATGTAGAGGAACACCTTTACTCATGTCATACTTATCTCCGTTTAACTGATTGAGATACAGACTGATGATTCAGCCAAAGCTAGGAGATCTGAGGGTGTCCTTTATCTTCTCAAAAAGCAATGCCCCCCAGTTGAATCTTTTTCGGCAGATAATTGCCACAAGGATCTTGAACATGTCCGCAGAGATGTGGTCATGTGAACCCGGTTTGCATATGAGTACCTTCTCAATGATGTCTGACAGAAGCTTCCCCTCCTCATTCATATCCTTTCGCTTTATCGACCTAGTTCCTCGAGCGAGTCCACAGAATAATAAAGTCCTGGTTTTGTCCTCTTCCTCAAGATAATCCTCGAGCTCTGAACTAGTGAGCTGCAAGTATTGGGTTAGCTTTCTTGTAGACATCTTGATCGTTGCCCCTGCAACCTTGCTCTTGATGAGAGAGTCTTCATTTCGGAGTTTGGCGGTAGCGAAGAACTCCAGCACTTCCTTGTCCAAGATTTTACACGGGTGCTCCAGTACGAATGAGAGTCCAGCCTCTTCTAGCATGATAATGATGTTTCTGAATTCGTCAGAAGCATGTGAGAACCCTGTTCGAACCAGCTCACATCCAGTGATCAGTCCAGCGGTTGTCCTTGGAGCCATTGCAAACCTAGAGTGAGAATCCCTACTCTACGCTTAATGAAAAGTCAAAATGGAAGCGACACTAGTAATAAAGTTCTTGTAAGGATGAGGATGTGGTTACCCAAGAGCGTAGACGGTGAGTTAGTTTGACAAGGACGATGGACACCCGGGAGGTGCACGCGACTGAGATTGATCGAACTGCGGAGAAATCCCTGGACGAGAGAGAGGAGAGATCCACGGAAGGCAATCAGCGAGATCGACGAGATTCTTCACGAGTTGCGGGATTCTTGCGGGATGTCGACGGAAGGGGAAGAATCACGGGTCCTTCGGTGAGAGTCCTTCGGGAAGAAGCTTGCGGGAATCTTGCAGGAATGCTTCACGAATCGGCGAGAGTCCTTCGGTGAGCTTCCTGCGGAATGTGAAGGGTCGGCGGGAACTGTGCGATATCGATGGGTCTAAAGGGATTTTAACGGGTCTTCTGATATCAAGATAATTAAAAAAATTTCTAAATATATATATATTTCTTAAAGCCAATATATTTAGGGTTTGAACCGGGCTTTTCCATACATTTCTTGATGTCAAGATTTCCAATGACGTATCTTCGTTGTCGAGATTTCCAATGACGTATCTTCGTTAGTTTTCAGTGAACTGATTTACGCCTGTAGATGTTAGTTCTCGAATCTACCAGTGAAATTTCCGATAAATCTTCATTGATGTGTCTAAGGTTTATGTTTACCGTGTTAACCTATCCTTAGGTGTACACACATATATGTGTATATAAATATATAAATATATATATATATATATATAGAAATGTCGATACAATATGACTCAAGTCTTGGAGCTGATTAAGAGTACCTGGGATTATGAGAGTTATCTTTTAGCCCCTCTGGTTAAAACATACCAGGTGCTCAATGTGAGTATGCTCAGGTAGATATCACTTCTGTTATTCCATATATTTGTTCCAATATAGTCTTGAAACATTTACTGTCTAGTTCCCATTATATTTACGGGAACCTAGACTACCCTGCAAAAGAGAGTTACTTTACCTTAGGAACCCAATACATATTGGGTCCTAGGTTCTTGTTAGCATAAACACTCGACTGCCTTCCTTCAGAAGTCCTGACAGGAAGACTACCTCTGCCCAGGAGATGTAGATAGGCCCTTGCCCTTGACACAAAGGGGTTGTGCCAACAGTCTATGGCAAAGTGTCCCACCTTGCCACAGCACCAACACGCGTGAATGTTGTATCTCCGTTTCTGACCTGATCTAGTGACTGAGGTAGTCATGAGCCTAGGTCCAAACGGGATAGATCTGGATCTGCTCCCCGAACTGCCTCTTCCATCGTGACACGTGGAAGGGTGGAGTGAATGCATGCAACGAGCGTCACGAGGCCTGGGAGGAGGTGCCTTCCTTTCAGTCAGCCCCCTTCCTGAGGCCCCATGAGAACTTACAGCATGACTTCTAACCTCCCTTTCCTGTGTCCTTGGGTGGAAAGAAGAGTTCTGAGAGCTGATCCCAGCAGATTAATGCCGAGTAGGGGCAGTGGCCGAGAATACAAAGGGCTCAGAATGAGCCTTAGGTATTCTCTCATGGGTGGCCATGACGGCCCTTGCACTATGGGTGTCTCCAGATGAGGACAGATCACCCTTGCAGTGACCACGATTGTTCCTGTGATCATACCTGAAGGCATGATGAATACCCTTCCTGCCTGGAGTGGGGGGTCGGAATACTGTTTCCCCATTTCTCCACGAATTGATAATTCGAGAGATCCACCCATTTTCTTCCTTTCTCTTTATAGCATCAACCTTGGAAAAGTTAGATACTATCCTTTTCTCATTCTCTAGACTACTCTCTAGATCAGAGATTTTAGAGTCCTTGACCTTGTTGGATGCCAATTGGAGAACCAATAAGATCTTCAGACGAGCAATCTCCTGAGCTTGCTCCTCAACAAGTAGATTGCTTTTCTGAAGGGTACTCTTCAGGGAATCAGGATCTTCTGAAGGGAAACAGTTCCTGTCTTCAGGAACTTCAAGAGAGACGTGGCAAGATGAAGAAGTTACCTGCTCTTCAGTGTTATTGTCACTAGCGCCAGTGACCGTTGTGTCATCCTCATCAGAACTGCTTTCCTCAATTTCTTCTTCAGTCTCTGACAAGGACACTGGAGCTCTGATGCTGTCCGATTGATCCTTGCCTTCATCTTCAGAGGCGAGGACCCCCACATAGGCTTCATCCTCTAGTTGACAGCAATCCCAGCTTTCTTTGATCCCCCCATCAGCTCTGAGATCATTACCCACATAGATTTGGCCGTCCCACATTTTTCCAATCTAGAGCGAGAAGGTCCAGACCAGATATCCAAGATAATCTGACGAATCATCTTGTCCAGATTAAATAATGAGAGTTCCGTCTCCGACATTTCAGCAATACACTTGGGCACTTAGATATTCTTTCCAGAGCCGGAAGTCTTCATAGGAATAAAAGGACCCTCTTCCATGATGAAAGATGCTCGAGGATCGATAGCCTCCAAGTGATATGACACTCTCATCTTCCAGACTGGATAATACTCCTTTGTGCATGTGGGAAGTCTTAGTGGAGAGATCTCATGATCCAGCTCCATGCTTCTGACACTGGTGGCAGGATTCTACTCAAGGTGTAAACCTTTTTGATGAGTAACCTCCCTCTGATACCACTTGAAAGTCCACCTAGTGTCAACTACCTTCACCTATAGGGGGGGGGAATAGGTGACGTGCAGCGTTTTTGCAGAATTAAAATTGTACTTGCACACGAAAATAAAACAACACAACAAACAGAGTACACAAGCAATTTATAGTGGTTCCCCGATTTGGGTACATCCACTTTCCCCCTTCGACCTATCTCCCAACAAGGGACGACTCGGTCTCTTCACCAACAGGATTGAAATCCAATCCTTGCACTATCGGAAGGAACCCTTCCACACGTAGGAGTCAACACTCCCACAACACGGGTTGCACCCAACCCTTACAACTCGGAACCAACGTTCCTTTACAACAAAAATGAACTAGAATGTACAAGAAATACAAACTACGTTTGGAGACTAAGGTGTCCCTCTTCGTTGACGACGTGTTCTTGAAGTCCACGAAGAGTCCACAACCCTAGATCTCTCTTGGAGAGAATCTCCCCGGAACCGGCGGCGGCAAGATGGGCGACGGCTTGGTTCACGGGATCGGCGGCGACAACGGTGTGCGGCTGCTGTACTTTGGAGATCCAAACTTCGCAGCAAAGCCAGCTAGGTCTTCTAACGGTCACACTAGGATCGATCGTCTCAATCGATTCGGACGGGGAAGGTTTTCCCGATCAACAAATCAAGAGACAAAGGATCTTCGGTTAGACACGTGAGACTCTAAGCTTGGCTAAGCTTCTGTCGCCGGAGGATCTGGAAGAAACCACGATCAAGACCGGCGATCAACTTGCTTAAGCGGCGGCGGCGGCGGCGGCGGAGCGGAAGTCCCGATCTAGGTCACGTCGCGGCTCGTCTTTTTCAAATCTTCTTCACTCAACTACTGTTCAAAAATACGCGTATATTTATACAGTAAAATACTCTTTTATGGCCGTTATGGGTCCCACCAGAAGAAACCCTAATTCCGGTTCAAAACAGTGCCAGCGGCAGAATCCGGTCCAGCTGTTTTCAGAAAATTGCCCAAGTCAAAATCGACGAGAATCGAAGGTGATTCTCGTCGAATCGGCGAGAATCAACGGTGATTCTCGTCGATTCGGCGAGAATCAAAGATGATTCTCGTCGATGTTGACTTGATTGCACACTCTGATTAAGCCGGGTCGAGTCGGCGAGAATCAGCTAGTGATTCTCGACGATTCGGCGAGAATCACTAGTGATTCTCGCCGAATCGGCGAGAATCACTTGGTGATTCTCGTCGATTATTACTTAGCATCAGAGTTGCTCGCTTTGAAGTAGCTGGATCGAGTCGGCGAGAATCAGCCAATGATTCTCGACGATTCGGCGAGAATCACTAGTGATTCTCGCCGAATCGGCGAGAATCACTTGGTGATTCTCGTCGATTTACACTTAGACGATTTTTCGTCTTTCCACCCATGAGGTGCTCCTTGACCCATCCTTGCTCCTTGTCTGCTCTTGCCTTAACACAGCTCTGTACTTGAAAGTAAGTACACTCCAATAGAGAGAGTACACGTAGGCCAACACACTGATCTGCTCAACGAGGGATTACGTCGTGCAGACCCGTGTATATTGACCTACTGCACCCTGACATTGGTGTGTACTTAGTGTGGAATAACTGCAAGCACAACTTGAAAGATTTTATCAAATACATTGTGAATTCATCTTAGCTTGACAGGTGGCTTCCTCAAATCCAGGTAATTGTGGATACAATACCCAACAACCTGGGTACCCCTCCCATGGGTGCTGATAACTTGTTAGAATAGCAGAGTTATGCTGTTGGTAGGCCTAGCTGGGCTGCATATACCTGTTCAAAACATCAGAGGTTGGCTATTTGCAGGCCATTTTCAGAAAGCTATAAATAAGACCCAAGGGGCACCTCAGAAGGCACGCTTATCAGCATTCAGATCTTTTTGTGCTTTCTGAGGTATCCTTAGCTCGGCCTTTGGCTAAGGAGAGGAAGCACTCTAAGATCTTTCGGGTGTGTGGTGGGTCCTCCCGCCGAGCCCTTGGGTCGGTTTCCATCTCTCTTGTTTTTTGGTTTGCCAGAGAGAAGTAGGTGTGCGATCACCCATTCCCCAAGGGTGAACTCCACTAGGAACCGAGTTTTTGGTTTCAATATTTTGGTGCAGTGATCATGAAGAGTGGTCAGCACAAAAAATCTTTAACAACCTAGATGACAGGAGGAGAAGGATAAGGCTCAGACAGGTCCGACTCGCCGCCCCGCCACCTTTGGCCACGTTGGGGATGTTTGAAGATTTCAAGCAGGAGGTACTCAGCCTCGTCAAGTCCGCACTTGGTGTACAGGCTGAGTGCTCGACTCCAGCTATTCCAATCGTTGTCGCCCCATCTCTGGGCGAGGACGCTCCCGACAGGCAAGCTGGGAAGGAGGTCGTCGAAGAAGGAAGGGGATGCGAGCTCCCCGTGAGCGTGCTTTTCCCTGGCTCGACAAGCGGAGGCTGGTTCGGCGACATGGGCATGCGGGATCCTCCGGCTCGCTCCGCAGGGGGGACAGCCCCTTTAGCGAGCTGGTTTCTTCCGCCCCAGTTCCAGAGGGGTTCATGGCACCTGAAATGTCTTACTACACCAAGAAGGGAGACCCGGTCTAACATGTCCAGTGGTTCGAGGACGTGGTCTCGATCCGGCAGATGTCAGATGTGTTCAAGTGTCGGCACTTCTCCATCACCCTCAAGGAGAAGGCGAGGGAGTGGTTTCACCAGCTGCCGGCCAGCTCCAATTAATGCTTTGAGGACCTGCGTCGGGGGTTTATGTTAAGGTTCACCACCTCCAAAAGGAGGAAGGTGTCGTAGTCCCTGTTCCACATCAAGCAGGGAGTGTACGAGACATTGGGGAGCTATGTTGACTGGTTCCAGGAGGAGGTCACCCAGGTCCAGGAGATGTCAGGCCATAGCCCGATGATGGCTTTCACCCGGGAGCCGCAACATGATTTCTTCAGGATGGAGCTGAAGAAAGTGCCCTCCCTCTCCTACGAAGAGCTGATGGAGAGGGCGGTGAGAGAAGTTGACAGGAAGGCATCAAATCTGGAGTTCGCCCGGAAGTTGACCAGGTAGGCCATAGAGGAGGAGAAGGAGCCAAGAGGTGGCAGAGGATAGGAGGAGAAGTGTTGGGTACATTGGTCAAATGTACCTGATTTGAAGAAGCCTCACCCAACTCAATGATATACATCATAATGTATTTGATGTATGTTTGAGTTACTTGTGCAGGTTAAGAAAGAATTGGACTGAAGGAAAAAGTTTCTAAGTCCATGTGTCGACACTCAGTGAAGAAAAGTGCAGACAGAAAGTGTCGACACAAGGAGCTGTGTCGACACTCAGTGAAGCTGTGTCTACACCAGAAAGTGTCGACACTTGGAGCTGTGTCGACACTCAGCAAAAGTCTGCAGAGTCTAAGTACAAGTGTCGACACTCAACACAATGTGTCGACACTATGCAGAAGTGTCAGCACTTGAAGTAAGTGTCGACACTCAACACAATGTGTCGACACTCAACAGAAGAGTCAACATTTGAAGTATGTGTCGACACCCAGAACAATGTGTCGACACACAGCTGAAGACTCAACACTGGAAGAAAGTGTCGACACAAGGAGCTGTGTCGACACTTAGCAAAGAACAGAAAGAGCAGCAAATTATTCTAAGTACAAGTGTCGACACTAAAGGAATGTGTCGACACTCAGCTAAGTCTCAACGACAAGAAGGTGTGTCGACACAAGGAGCTGTGTCGACACTCAGCAAGATTCAACATAGAAGACTATGTGTCGACACCAAGAAGCAGTGTCGACACTAGACAGATTCAACACAAGAAGTTGTGTCGACACAAAGGAGATGTGTCGACACTTAGAAGAATACAACATAAGCTAGAAGAACAAGTACTTGTGTCGACACTCAATTTTCAGTGTCGACACATGCAGAAAAATCTGTGTCGAGACATACAAGGAGTTGTGTCGACACCTTGTAGACTTGTGTCGACACTTACACAACATGTGTCGACACTTGGACTATAAGTGTCGACACTTAAAGACAGAAAGTCTCGACACTATCAGACAGATAGAGATTTTCAAGAAGTGACTGGTTGACATGACAGCTGCCGATCCAGCCGGTCTACAACAACTGTCAGAGATGTCAGAAGTCAGTTATTAACCGGACCAGCCGGTTACCATGAAGAAGGCCTATAAATAGGCACCCACAGTTTACAGAAACTGTTGTTGAAAGTGATTGTGAAGTTGTTGAGGTTGTTGATCAAATTGTTAACAGAGTTCAGATTATTGTTGAAGTAATCATTAAAGTAGTATACTGAGTATCAACACAAGAAGATCTGGCAGTCCAACTGCAGATCTAAGAAGTTGGAGAGAGAGGGCTCCCTCCAAGAAATCAGCCTCTGGAACTAGGCTGAGAAGAAGGATTCAGAATCAATTCTGGATCTTAAGTAGCAGAGGTCAAGGAACAACTGCAGAGGATTCAGCCTTATTCAGTTCTACTCAAGAAGCTTTGAAGAAAGCTAAGTCAGGGTGAATCCAGCTGAGTTCTTCCAAGAACTCATCAAGAATCTCTCAACTCCCCTCCTTTAATTCTGAGTTGTAGAGTTATTATCTATATTACATTTGTAACTTGTAGGATCCATTGGATCTGAGTGATTGTAAGCCTATATCTATAAAGGCTGAGGGTAGGGCTTGTTTGCCTGAGTGTAGGAGATTGTGATCTCTGAGTGTAGGCCTTGTTGGCTGAGTGTAGGCCTTGGATTGGCTGAGTGTAGGCCTTGGATTGGCTGAGTGTAGGCCTTGATTGGCTGAGTGTAGGCTTTGGGATAAAGCTGAGTTGTAAGGCTTTGGGCCTGAGGTAGGAACCAATTTGGGATCTGAGACAGTGCAGGAGTTTGGCCGAATCTAGTACACTGCTAGATAGGCGAAGGGGGAAAGTTGATGTACCCATATCCTGGGGAACCACTATAAATCACTGTGTGCTGTGCTGTGAATGTGCTGTGTATGTTTGATTATTGCTGATTGCTGTAATAGACTAGTTAGAAATCTGTGATATAACTGTTTGACTGCCAACAAAGTTAGAAAAGGATTAGGTCACCTATTCACCCCCCCCTCTAGGTGTTTAGGTACCATATCTTACAAGTGGTATCAGAGGGAGGTTACTCAAAACAAGGACAAACAGTCTGAGGAGATCCTGTTTGGCAGATTCAGAGTAAGGTATTACACAGTTTCAAGAAAATCAAGAACATCAAGAAACATGGGTTCTTATGAGAATCACAAGAAATTGGGTTCCATGAAATTACCCATATGCAGAAAGGAGATCTTTGGGATCTGGAAAGAGAGGGTAAGGCTATTTATGGAAGCCTCTGACCCTAGAATCTACATTACAGTTAAGGAAGGGCCTTATGTGCCAATGAAGATTTCAGTATTGGATGCAAACCAGAGAACTCCAAAGGATTTCTCTGAGATGACTAAGGATGAAATTGTCCTGGCCACCATGGACAAGAGGGCACAAAACATAATAGTGAGTGCCATTGATGATGCAACTTTTCAGAACTTAATTCACTGTAAAACAACAAAAGAAATGTGGGATACCCTCATTGTCTATATGGAAGGTTCTGAAGAAGTTAGGTAAGATAGGAAGTCCTTGCTAAATCAGGAGTATGAGAGCTTTAGGCAAGGAAAGAGTGATAGCATCACTGAGTGCTATAAGAAATTTTACAGAATAGTTAATGAACTCATGTCTTATGGAAGAGAGTTCACTAACTATGAACTAAATGACAAGTTCTTAAGGTCCCTAACCAAAGATTGGGACACCAAGATCTGTGCCATAAGAGAAATGGCTAAGTTGGGGGAAATTCCACCTCCTACACTGTTTGGCAAGTTATTGTCATATGAGATGCAGTTAACAGTGAGAAAAGAGGAGGAGAAATCAACAAGGACTGAGCACAAAGAAAGAACTGTTGCTTTCAAAACAGAAGTTCCCAGAAAGTGCAGGAACAAGTCTTCAACTCCACCTCCAGAAGTAGTTGAATCAGAATCTGATGAGTCTATCAGCACAAAGAGTGAGAGCAGTGAAAGTGATGAAGACTTTGCTGCCTTCACTAGACACTTTCAGAAATTCTTAAGGAAGAAACAGTGGAGGTCAAGACCTTCTTCTTCAAAGGGAAAGGAAGTCTTTCATCAGAAGAAAAAGGCCTCAAAGAAAGACAGGAAGAGGACAAAGTCAAGCAAGACAACTGGATCTAAGATAGTCTGCTATTGCTGCAATAGACAGGGACATGTTGTTGCAGATTGTCCAGAGAAGAGAAAGGAATCCAGTGACAGGAAAAAGACTCACTTCAAAGGCAAGAAGGAAAAGTCCTTTGTAGCTAAGAAAGAGAAGACTCTATCAGACATTTCTTCTTCAGAATCTGAGTCTGATGCTGAAGCCTACATAGGGCTATTTGCTGAAGAAGAAGAGGAAGAATTCATGCAGATCTTGGAGTCAATTTATGAACAAGAAGACAGTCATTGCCAAGGACTAATGGCTTTGACAGACAGTGCCAAAATCCTGGAGCAGCCAGGACCCAGTCAGGTACAAGGTTCATGTTCAAGTTCAGTTTCTTGTTCAAGTTCAGAATCAGATTTTTCTTCATCAAGTGATGAGAATATATCTGAGTCTGAGGAGGATATTCATCAGCTCATAGATGAATATAAGGTGCTGTTACAGGCTTATAAGAAAAGCAAATCCCTTGCCAAAAGTCAGGCAAAGGAAATTGCTGAACTTAAAGCTGCTGCAACAGATTTTGAGAAGCAATTTGATCAAAAACTGAATGAGGTAGCCAGGCTGAAACACATTACTGTGATTCAGATGGGAACTATCACTTTTAAGAATGATCAAATTAAGAGACTGGAGATCAATCTTCAGAAAGAGAGAGAGCTTGTTGCTAGGTTTTCAAAATCTAAATCAGTGCTACCTTTAATTGATGAATTTATTCATCATAAAGGCAAGGCTGGACTGGGCTTTGTTAGACCTGCAGGGACTGAGCAGTCCAAGTTTAAGTCCAAGGGCAAAGCCCCAACATTCAACAGGTCTGCTGTAGATAAAACAGCAAAGGTTGTACCTAAGCAAAGGTACAACAAGTTTGAATGCTGGTGCTGTGGCAAAGTTGGCCACTTTGCAGTGGACTGTTGGCACAATGCCAGTGCCAAGGTGAGTAGCAAGCTACCTGGTGGAAAGCCAGTAGGTAGCTTTGTCAAGTTACAGACTAACAACTACCAAGGACCCAAGATTGCTTTGGGTTCTAAGGTCCATTAATCTGTTTTGCAGGTGAGTTCAAGTAGCCATACCCCTACACGGTACTTGGACAGTGGATGTTCCAGACATATGACTGGAACTAGGGGACTACTGAAAGACTACATTCCAATCAAAAATGGTCCTAAAGTGACCTTTGGTGGTTCTGAAAAAGGAATCATCAAAGGGTTTGGTAACATCTCTTCAAACTTAGTTACCATTACTCAAGTGACTTATGTTAAAGGGTTGAAACACAACCTAATAAGTATAAGTCAATTAAGTGATGTAGGGTATGACATCTCATTTGTTAAAAATGGTTGTCATATCAAGAGGTCAAGTGATCAAGAGATCATTTTGACAGGATATAGGAAAAGGAATGTCTATTGCCTAGACATTATGGTTGAGAACAATAGTTCTCCAGTTTGTCTTGTAGCTGATGAGACAGTCTCTCATTATGTCAAATGGCACAAGAGGCTTGTCCATCTTAACTACAAGACAATTAGCAAACTCTTTAGCAAAGAGTTAGTGAGGAATGGTCCTCAAGTTAAGTGTGTTAAAGATGGGATTTGCTCAGCTTGTCAAAAGGGCAAGCAGACTAAATCCACCTTTAAAAGCATAGATAACAAAGATGCTGTGAGGTGTTTGTACCTCTTGTATTTGGATCTCTTTGGTCCAATGCCAGTTCACAGCTTAGGTAGGAAGGTCTATACCCTTGTATTTGTAGATGACTACTCAAGGTTTTCCTGGGTGTTCTTCTTAAGACAGAAATCTGAAACACCTAGTGTCTTCTACAGCTTTGTCAAGCAAATTCAGAATGAACTTAATAGTACTGTGGTCAAAATTAGAAGTGACCATGGTACTGAGTTTCAATCTGAAAGCATGACAAAACTATGTGAAGACTTTGAGATATTTCAAGAATTCTCTTCACCTAGAACACCTCAGCAAAATGGCATTGCTGAAAGGAAAAATAGGATCTTGATAGAGGCTGGTAGAACCCTACTAAGTGATACATCACTACCAGAGTATTTCTGGGCTGAAGCAGTTAACACTGCATGTCATGTGATAAATAGGGCTACCATCACTAAAGGGCTAAACAAGACCCCCTATGAAGTTGTGAAAGGCAGGAAACCAAATCTATCCTACTTTAGGATCTTTGGTTATCAATGCTACATACTTAACAATGGGAAGTCTTACATAACTAAGTTTGCTGCCAAGTCCCAAGAGGGAATTTTTGTTGGGTACAGCAATAATAGTAAGGCTTATAGAGTCTACAACTTAACTACACAAGTTGTAGAAGAATCAGTGCATGTAGTTTTTGATGAGACTAAACTTATTAATAATGAGTTGTCTAGCAATGTATGCAGCCCCACAGATTTGACAAAGACAATGGACAAGCTGACTATAGAAGAAGTGCCTGCTGCAAGACAGCAAGGAGAGGAGAATAGCTGCTGTCCAGGGGGAGAACTACATGTGCCAGTTGCTGAAGAATTCCAAGGTATACAGCATGATGCAGATGCTGAAGTGGTTCAACCAGAAGTGAGGATGCCTCCAGCCCACAGGCATCTTAGAGATCATCCAGTATAGCTGATCATTGGAGATCCAAGACAAGGAGTTCAAACTAGGAGCAGAAATCAGGATGCTGCAATCTATTCCAGCTTTTTGTCTCAAGTTGAACCTAAAAGATTTGAAGAAGCAATACAAGATCCACAATGGACTGAAGCTATGCAAGAAGAGCTAAATCAGTTCAAGAGATGCAAAGGTCTGGGAATTGGTTCCAAAACCTAAAGACCACAATGTAATAGGAGTTAAGTGGATCTACAAGAATAAGTTGGATGAACAAGGGGTCATCATTAAGAATAAAGCTAGACTGGTTGCTAAAGGATATAGACAAGAAGAAGGTATTGATTTTGATCAAACCTTTGCTCCAGTAGCCAGACTGGAAGCCATAAGAACGTTCTTGGCCTATGCAACCTATCAAGGATTTAAGGTATACCAAATGGATGTCAAGTCAGCATTCCTAAATGGTAATTTGAAAGAAGAAGTCTATGTGGAGCAGCCTTCAGGTTTTGTTGATCCAACTCTACCTCATTATGTCTATAGACTTAGGAAAGCTTTATATGGGTTAAAGCAAGCTCCTAGAGCTTGGTATGAAACCCTATCTAGTTTCCTCATTGAGAACAAGTTCTCAAGGGGGAAAATAGATAAGACTCTATTCCTTAGGGAATCTAGAGGCAAAGTCATACTTGTCCAAATATATGTAGATGACATTATATTTGGGTCTACTGAAAGCAGCCTTTGCAAAAAGTTTGCAAAACTTATGCAAGGTCAGTTTGAAATGAGTAGTATGGGAGAGCTGAAGTTTTTCTTGGGTCTCCAAGTTAAACAGACTGAAAGTGGTTTGTCCATTTATCTGTCCAAGTTCACCCTAGAACTCATAAGGAAGTATGGTATGGATTCATCCAGCACCATGAAGACTCCTATGGGGTCAAGTATGTCTCTTAGCAAGGATGATGCAGGGAAACCTGTGGATGAAACCTTGTATAGAGGGATAGTTGGCTCCCTATTATACTTAACTGCTAGTAGACCAGACATCATGTATGCTACATGTGTTTGTGCCAGGTATCAAGCCTGCCCCAAAGAGTCTCACTTGACTGCAGTCAAGAGAATTTTGAGATATCTAAAGGGCACTCCCTATCTAGGCCTCTGGTACCCTAGGAATGGAGACTTTGATCTAACAGGTTATTCAGATGCAGACTTTGCAGGATGCAAAGAGGATAGAAAGAGCACTACTGGAACCTGTCAATTCCTAGGTGAAAGACTAATTTCATGGAGCAGCAAAAAGCAGACTAGTGTGGCTATCTCCACAGCTGAGTCAGAGTATGTGGCTGCAGGAAGTTGCTGTGCTCAACTTCTGTGGATTCAACATCAGCTAGAGGACTATGGATTTCAGGTAAGTAGAACTCCACTTTACTGTGATTCTACAAGTGCTATTTCAATAGCTAATAACCCTGTATCTCATAGTAGGACAAAACATATTGAGATTAAATATCACTTTCTTAGAGAACATGTAGAAAGAGAAGATATTTCACTTGAATATGTTAAAACAGATGAACAAGTAGCTGATATGTTTACTAAGCCACTAGAAGAAGCTAAGTTCAATAGATTCAAAATTGAACTAGGTATGATAAACTTAGACTAAGTTTACAGACTAGAAAATTGACTAAGTAAAAAGGTGTCGACACATAGACAAGTCTATGTCGACACAGAATAGTGGTGTCGACACTTCAGGAAAAACGTGTCGACACATCTAGGAATGTAGTGTCGACACTTCAGAATGTTAGTGTCGACACATGTCAAGTAGGTGTCGACACATCCAATATGGTGTCGACACTTATGTTTTACTCAGAATTTTCTAAGTAAAGTCTCGACGATGTGTCGAGTTATGTTGTGTCGACACATAACCAAGTGTCGACACATAATTTCTGTTGACTGAACTTGTGTCGACACATGGGTGTCGAGACATTATAAGTCAGTGTCGACACTTATTGCCAGTGTCGACACATGCTAAGCTAGCTGTCCCGCCTGTTCACCTTCAAAATCAGAAAGGTATAAATAGGGTTCTGTCTCTGATTGTCGACACGCTTTCAAAGTTTCGAGACCACAACTATTGTGTCGACATTTCTCTTTTCTCAAGACTAATTCTCCAAAACCTAATGGCTCCCAAGCTCGAGGAGAACGTTAACGAAGGCTATGAACTTGTGCGCGGTGCGTTCGATGATGGAGATCAAGAAATCCAATCGGTGGTAACCCTAGTCAGCGATTCTGGACTAGAATATCTGGTTTCAGAACCAACAAAGATTTGGAAGAAGGAAGTTCTTGAATTCCTTACTGGAGCTGAAGTTGATGACTCTGGATATAGAATCAAATCCAGAGTGCATGGATCCAAAGTCAAGGTCTCACCAAAAAGTCTGAGGAAGGTACTCCAGCTACCTAAAACTCAAGATGTAGAAGAAGTTTCTACATCCAAGACCAGGGAAGCTCTTACCTGGTGTGGACTTGATCCAAAGCTGAAGATAGGTTCTGTCTTTAACAGGAAAGGCATGAACAGTCAAGGAAAATTCCTGTCTGAAATTGTGGGCAAGGTCATTCTCAGTAAGCCTGGAGGGCATGACAGGGTGTCAGCCTCAATGTTCAATGTCATGACAAGAATTATCTTCACCCTAAGAACAGATTGGTCAATGGTAATCTATGAGAAGATCAAGGAAAGTCTGAAGAAGCCCAATCTGGGCAGAATTATAAGTCTCTACCTGGCTGGTACAATACCAGAGGTAATGAGCACTACTGCTGGAAGCAAGATCAATCATATGAGAAAGATGGATATGAGGATATTTTCTAGATGGGAAAGGGTGTTGTCAAAGGACATGCCTACCCATGAGAAGCTAGTTTCAGAGAAAGTCACTCCTCCCACGAAGAAAAGGAAAACTGCTGTTGTGGCACAAGAGTCCTCAAGCAGTTCTGAGAGCGAAGAACAGGTGATGTTCACACCTGATGAGCAAGAGGAAGAGAAAGTAGTAAAGACTCCTGCTCCTCAAGAGCCTGCTGAGATCCAGGGGGAGCTGCCTCCAGCTAGCCCCATCCATAAGGATCACAGTCAGGGGGAGCTTCTAGGTGTAGAAGAACCCTCTACACTGGAGAGTGAACAAGCCACCTCCATTATACAAGAGGTACTCTCTGAACTAAACACTTTAGATTTTTCTATAGTAGATTCTGATTTGTCTGATGTCCATCAGCAAACTCAACTAAACAGTCAAGTACCAGATGTTATTTTAGAAGACAAATCTGCTGAACAAGAAGTGATACCTGAGTCAGTGGTTGAAGGACAAAGACTATCTCCAGCTCCATCCCCTCATGAATATACAATGGAAGATTTGTTTCTAAATCTAGATCAAGAAGATTTTGATATGGATAAGGATGCTGCTGCTGTAGATAAGAGTACTGCTGCTGAGGGGGAGCACATGGAAGTTCTGGAAGAGCCTATTAGGCAAGAACCTGAGAAGGCCACTGCTGTGCCAGCTGACAAACCTCAAAGCCCTAAGGACAGGATTGATATTGCCAGCACTTCTGCCTCTGAGGATGAGGAGAGTGCTTGGGCCAAGAAGAAAAAAATCTATGTTTTTAAAAGAAGAAGTCAGAATTACAAGAAAGCCTTGCAATCCATTGCCCCACAGCCTATAGTTCAACAAGCTCCAACAGTTGATTATAGTGCTTTGATGATTGCCATGCAGATCAAGTTGGATGAGCAAAGGAAGGCAATAGAGGCTTATGTGGATGAAGGGCACAAGTCCCTACAGTTTGACCTTGCACAAGATATAAAGTCTATCAGGTTTGAGATGAACCTGAACAAGAAGGAGATGACTGACTGCTTCCACAAGGGTGGGAATGCAGTAGTCTATTTGGAAACTCACCAGGAGAAGATCAAGGCTCAGGTAGATGATGTAGCATTAAAGCAAGGATATGTGCTGGAGAATCAGTTAAGAATGAATGATAATTTGACTGCCTCCCACAATGCCATAGTCACTGAGTTGAAGAATAAGTCTGCTGAACCTTCTACATCTGCTGCTGCATTTCAGGCTGACTTTGATAAAATCTTTCAAGCTGAGATTTCTGCTGTCAAGACTGCAATTCAAGATTCCCAGAAGGCCATCTCTGAACAGCTTACAAAGCTCAGACCTTACTTTAAAGAGGGCATCAGATACTTGGACAGTCAGATCAGGTTTCAAAAGGATGATGTCAGAGACCATATGGCCAGAGAAGTCATAAAGGGGGAGAGGGTATTAGTCAAAGCTAGCTCTGACCATGCCAAATGGATATCTAACTCCATCAGAGCTACACTGGGCTATCCTCCACTTTGTGATGATGATAATGTGGCTGAATCAGGAATACAAACTGCATATCTTGGAGGTGAGCAACAAGAAGTAGCTCAAGTAATATATCCACCTCCAGATTTTGACATGGTTCAAGCAGATGTCAGCACAATGTATAGCCCAACTGAGGGCAAGGCAAATGTTCATATTGAAAAGGTTGTTCAACCTATTTCTGCTGCTATGCAAGAGGCATTAGAAAAAGAAGAAGAGACAAGGCTGTCAAAGAAGAGGTTCAGGGAACTAGCAGAACAAAAGCCAGATTTTGAACAATGGAGCCCTACCTCAAGGAATATAATTCTTACTGCCTGGAAAGCTGCAAAGGACAATGCTCATGAAAGGAACAAATGGTTCTCTGAGGCAGAATGGAGAAAGCATGAGATCAGGCAGGAGGCTATAGTACAATTCAGAAGGAAGGCTAAGATGGGAAAGCTACCTCCTACTGCTGTGGAGCCTAGCAAGTACTTCCCCAAGCCATATCACTACTTTGAGAGGCAGAAAATCAAAGCAGAGGAGCTGAAAAAGAAGGACTTAAAAGGAAAGAAGCCTGCTGATGCTGCAACTGCTGAAGCCCCTGTCAAAGCTCAAGTCCAAGCTGGAAAGGGAATAGTTATCAAAGAACCTGATCAGAAATAGATTAGGAATTAAACTTGTAGCTTGTTGAAATCTGTTGAATGTAAAACATTTTTTTGTAAACCATTATAGGTGTATTAAAAATGTTAGAACAATATATGATAAATATATTTCATGGTTGTTCTGAGAAGTATCTATTTCTTATTTGATTCTGCAATGCTGAATGTGTATACATGTGTGAATTTATTACATGTTTATGTTTACCCTGCTGTTTATAATCTGCTGTACATCATTTTGTAATTTTAATTATGGATGGTGTATATCATTGACTAAGGGTTATGACTTCTCCAAATATGGGGAGATTATTGGGTACATTGGTCAAATGTACCTGATTTGAAGAAGCCTCACCCAACTCAATGATATACATCATAATGTATTTGATGTATGTTTGAGTTACTTGTGCAGGTTAAGAAAGAATTGGACTGAAGGAAAAAGTTTCTAAGTCCATGTGTCGACACTCAGTGAAGAAAAGTGCAGACAGAAAGTGTCGACACAAGGAGCTGTGTCGACACTCAGTGAAGCTGTGTCTACACTAGAAAGTGTCGACACTTGGAGCTGTGTCGACACTCAGCAAAAGTCTGCAGAGTCTAAGTACAAGTGTCGACACTCAACACAATGTGTCGACACTATGCAAAAGTGTCAGCACTTGAAGTAAGTGTCGACACTCAACACAATGTGTCGACACTCAACAGAAGAGTCAACATTTGAAGTATGTGTCGACACCCAGAACAATGTGTCGACACACAGCTGAAGACTCAACATTGGAAGAAAGTGTCGACACAAGGAGCTGTGTCGACACTTAGCAAAGAACCGAAAGAGCAGCAAATTATTCTAAGTACAAGTGTCGACACTAAAGGAATGTGTCGACACTCAGCTGAAGTCTCAACGACAAGAAGGTGTGTCGACACAAGGAGCTGTGTCGACAATCAGCAAGATTCAACATAGAAGACTATGTGTCGACACCAAGAAGCAGTGTCGACACTAGACAGATTCAACACAAGAAGTTGTGTCGACACAAAGGAGATGTGTCGACACTTAGAAGAATACAGCATAAGCTAGAAGAACAAGTACTTGTGTTGACACTCAATTTTCAGTGTCGACACATGCAGAAAAATCTGTGTCGAGACATACAAGGAGTTGTGTCGACACCTTGTAGACTTGTGTCGACACTTACACAACATGTGTCGACACTTGGACTATAAGTGTCGACACTTAAAGACAAAAAGTCTCGACACTATCAGACAGATAGAGATTTTCAAGAAGTGACTGGTTGACATGACAGCTGCCGATCCAGCCGGTCTACAGCAACTGTCAGAGATGTCAGAAGTCAGTTATGAACCGGACCAGCCGGTTACCATGAAGAAGGCCTATAAATAGGCACCCACAGTTTACAGAAACTGTTGTTGAAAGTGATTGTGAAGTTGTTGAGGTTGTTGATCAAATTGTTAACAGAGTTCAGATTATTGTTGAAGTAATCATTAAAGTAGTATACTGAGTATCAACACAAAAAGATCTGGTAGTCCAACTGCAGATCTAAGAAGTTGGAGAGAGAGGGCTCCCTCCAAGAAATCAGCCTCTGGAACTAGGCTGAGAAGAAGGATTCAGAATCAATTCTGGATCTTAAGTAGCAGAGGTCAAGGAACAACTGCAGAGGATTCAGCCTTATTCAGTTCTACTCAAGAAGCTTTGAAGAAAGCTAAGTCAGGGTGAATCCAGCTGAGTTCTTCCAAGAACTCATCAAGAATCTCTCAACTCCCCTCCTTTAATTCTGAGTTGTAGAGTTATTATCTATATTACATTTGTAACTTGTAGGATCCATTGGATCTGAGTGATTGTAAGCCTATATCTATAAAGGCTGAGGGTAGGGCTTGTTTGCCTGAGTGTAGGAGATTGTGATCTCTGAGTGTAGGCCTTGTTGGCTGAGTGTAGGACTTGGATTGGCTGAGTGTAGGCCTTGGATTGGCTGAGTGTAGGCCTTGATTGGCTGAGTGTAGGCTTTGGGATAAAGCTGAGTTGTAAGGCTTTGGGCCTGAGGTAGGAACCAATTTGGGTTCTGAGACAGTGCAGGAGTTTGGCCGAATCTAGTACACTGCTAGATAGGCGAAGGGGGAAAGTGGATGTACCCATATCCTGGGGAACCACTATAAATCACTGTGTGCTGTGCTGTGAATGTGCTGTGTATGTTTGATTATTGCTGATTGCTGTAATAGACTAGTTAGAAATCTGTGATATAACTGTTTGACTGCCAACAAAGTTAGAAAAGGATTAAGTCACCTATTCACCCCCCTCTAGGTGTTTAGGTACCATATCTTACAAGAAGAGAGCTGATGCCCTGTAACGCCCCAAAAATTATATTTGAGTTGGTCGCGTAAAAAAGGATTTTTGGTGCCTGTATAGGGGTACACGGCCTAGGACACGGGCGTGTCCAAGGCCGTGTCTGGCTGGTGATTTTTTGCTGTTTTCATCCCGAGAAGGACACGGTCAGGAACACAGCTGCATGACATGGGCGTGTCATTTGACACGGGCGTGTGCCTACCCGTGTCAGTACCCGTGTTCAGTTGGGTCATGTCGGTTGGCGTGGCGGTTATGTGTGACATGCCCCCGGACACGGGCATGTCTGGAGACCTGACACGAGCGTGTCAGGTGGAACACGGGCGTGTCTGAGCCCATGTGAGTCTCTGAGTTCGACGATCGTTCCTGGATCGAGGCGCACGACCGGGGATACGACCGTGTGCCAAGCCGTGTTCGGCCCAGGTTTGGAGATTTTTGAGCGGATCTGAGTCGTTCGTTTTCTTTAAATAAGATCCAACGGCCCAGATGGTTTCCTGCTCTGTTAAGGCCGGGAATAGGGAAGTTAATCCTTCATTTCTCTCCAACCATTCTCTCTCTCAAGGAGTTGGAAAGAGGAGGAAGAAGGAAGGGATTCCGGCCACCGGCGGAGCATCGGAGCACCGTTTTGAGATCTGAGAGCGGATCCGTGGAGGAATGTTTGTTATGAAGAGTTCTGTCCGTGTAGTTTTTCCATGGCGCCAAAGCGGACTACAAGGGTAACGATTCTCAACTTGAGCATGTGAAGCTCTTCCTTTCTGCATAGGGAATCCCGCTCCCGTGAGTGTGCGGTGAGTGCGTGGTGTTCCTTGGGATTGATGTGAATAGTCCCCCTTGTGTTGCATATAGAGTTCGGAATCGTAAGTACGGGCATATGCATTGTGTGTGAAGCCTACCCGGACGTGTATTGTCTGGATCGGTGATGTTGCATTTGATATGTTTTGCCGGAGAAGACTCCTTGCTTTGGGTTTTCGGGTTTCTACGCGGTAGATTGCAGTAGGGATACTTGGAGGTTAGCTCCAAGGCGCACCCGGAAAACTGAGCGGAATCGTTGTTCTGCTAACTTGGCGGTCAGGGAACCAGCCTTGAACATAACTGGGTTATGTGATTGTTTGGAAAATTTTGGGATCCGAGAGAAGCTTGGCTCGTGCGTACGTCTTAATGTGAACTATGCGGTTGAGCAACGGGCAAGTCGAATTGGACCTGGGCTATGTAGTTCGGTGCGAGAGACCCGAAAAGGGGACTGGTCGTTGGCATAGTCGGGAGACTTAGACTAGACAGGGTCAGGAAGGCTAAAATGCTCATGTTGTTGTCATCTTGGTGATGGTGGTGAAGACACCGAAGTGTCAGGATTCACCGTTAATGTGCCCTGAGTGCACGAGGTGTTTGGCCGTGTGAGCCTACACCTGTGGCGAAATATACAATTGCACTTTATTATTTAGTTGGGCTAACGTTATGCAGGGAAAGAGCACCGTCGTCCCGAGTAAGGGGCGGGGTCGTTATAATTTGGTCGGCTTTTGGCTGACCGTTGCTTTGTTTGCCACCGTGCGGTGGAATTGTGCTTGCAGGCGCTGCGGAGCCGAGTACCAAATAGCGGGCTGGAGCCCATGTTGCTGTGCTGGCCCTTGAAGGTCAAAGCGAATAGCTATTCTTTACTTTTGTCATGTGTGGCCGGCCTGCGAGCCGATGTATAAAAAACACTATTTATTAAGTGAACATTTGTAAGGCCATTAGGCCGTGTACCCTTTCAGTGTATTTGGTTTTCATTCCAGTAGTGTGGTTGTGGACATTCATGTTTAATGGATTTAAGTTTTGGGTTCTTTCAACTTTAAAAGTTTTCGCTAGAATGCTCTGTATAGGACGGGTAGTCTTAATTGGATAGTTTGAATGTTCTTATGTAACCCTTCCGACTGTCTGTGGTATATGGCGTCGGGTTCCAGCTGGACCTTCTGTTATATGTCATGTGACGTATGGGGGTGTTACAATTTGGTATCAGACTTCTGGTTACGGTCAGGCTTAAATGAATTCATGGTCGAATTCTTTTAAGGGGTGGTGAGCACATGTGTGCGTCATCATTATAACATTAAAAAAGAACCCATGAATGTCCACTTAGGAATGAAAAATACTCGTGTTTGAGGAACCTGCACGTTCCTATAATTGCTTTTTGCAATTTGTTTGGTCACTTATTGGTGTTTTGTATGACTATGGGTGACCGGGAGTGGCGCAGAGCCGACAGAACATCTGGTTTCTGAGGATTATAGTGCACCCAGTGGCGTGCTTGAGACCCTTCCTTTGTTTGAAACCATAAGAAGGATCGTTGAAGTGGTGCTCGCTATGACTAGTGCACAGCAGGGAAGCAATGTGCAACCTTTTGTCCCCGAGATGACTTCAATGTCGGGTGGTGTGTTGGATCAAGGGACATTTAGAAGGCCATCAGGTCAGCCGTTGAACATGTGCTTGTTGTAGGGTACGCACTCAGTTGATGAGTATTTGCAGGCGTTTCTTTTGATAAGCCGCTACCCATGCTTTGAGTTGGAGAACGAGCGGTCTATAGTTGATAGATTCTATAGTGGTCTGCGTGACGAACTGCGAATTCTACTTATAGGACCAAAACTAATGGGATTCCGAGCCTTGGTGGAGTCGGCTAGATCTTTGGAAGTGGATATGGGAAAAATTCACCAGATACCAGGGAGTAGGGTATCGAACTCTGCAAGTCCTATGAGTGGTGCATCTCGCAGAACGCTGAAGAAGAAGGGTAGATCATCGACTAGCAAGGTTACTTACAACTGTCATACTTGTGGCAAGAAAGGGCACTTTTTCCAAGCTTGTCGAGATGGTGCTCAGAAGACTAAGGAATCTACGTCAGGAGCGGTTGAGGACTCTAGTGCCAAGAAAACAGAGTTCAAAATGCCGGCTACCTCAAAGTCTGGATATCGTAGGTGGTATAAGAAGACTAGGACTTCGGGTCCAGCCCCCCTTTTGGTGCTTCAGGGGAAACTACAAGTCGAACCTCGGGTGCTTGTTATAACTGCGGGAAGACGGGGCATTTTGCTCGTGAGTGTTGGAGCGGACGTGCAAAATCCGAGAGGAAGTCTGAAGTGTACAACCGGGGCCAGTAGGAGGCCAGGAAGCTCGCTGTCGTGGTGACAGGTACGATTTAAAGTTATAATAGTTAACTGTAAATACATGTCGTCCTTGTGCATGTTAGCTTAGAACTATTTGTGTTGAGATTTGTCCTGACTTTCATTTATTTGGCGAGAGCACCGTTCGTTTAGGGGGCTTCGAGTCCCTGTTTACCCAAAGGAATTGTATTGCATGTCGGAGTACCTCTTCCAATGGCAAAAGACATAATGGATGTGTTGTTGACTAGTAGTGCTCAATGCGCGCGGATATAATATGTTGCATTTAGTTTTGGGTTGGACGTGGTCTTGGGTGTGGACTGGCTCTCGGAGCAGCACGTATGCATTGTGTAAAAAGTAGCGAACATGTAAGAACAAACGGATAGAATTTTGAATAATTGAAATTTTATTATCCAAAAAAGATATCATTTACAAAGGTATGACCTCTCTTTTATAGAATGAAGGAGATATGAGAGAGTACAAACAAACAATGTGGGACTAAACATGTACAGTGCTGAGCGGCTAGAAATAAAGGAGACCGCACAGGCCGTGCGGTTAGACACATGAGTTAACTGCTCGGCAACTCCAGCAGGATAAGAACAGGCCGCAATGGGAGACCGATAGACCGCCCGGTCTCCAGGCTTCTGAGTGAGACCGCCAGACCGCTCGGTCAACAAACCGCTGGACAAGACCGCAAGGCCGCCCGGTCTAATACTTCAACACTCCCCCTCAAGCTGGAGCATAGATATCAATCATGCCCAGCTTGTCACAAATGTGGACGAAGGAAGTAGAGACCGGCTTTGTGAAGATATCTGCCAATTCTTTGTCAGAGGTGACAAACGGTGTACAGATCTGTTTCTTCAAAATCTCTTCCCGAATGAAGTGGCAGTCAACCTCTATATGCTTTGTTCTCTCATGGAAGACTGGATTTCTGGATATGTATATAGCAGTCTTGTTGTCACAGAACATAGGAAGAGGATAGTCATAGACCTCCCCTAGGTCAAGCATGAGAGCCCGCAACCACTTTAACTCACACGTGGTTGATGCCATACTCCGGTATTCGGCTTCTACACTGGATCTGGAGACAACAGACTGTTTCTTGCTCTTCCAACTCACAATATTGCCTCCAACAAAGGTACAAAAACCTGATGTGGACTTACGATCGCCTTTGTCATCCGCGTAACTTGAATCTGAGTAGGACTCAACCCTCAGATGACCATTCTTCTGAAAGATTAGCCCTTTGCCTGGTGCTGCTTTGATATACTCTAAAATCTTCAGGGCAGACTGAAGATGGCACTCACTGGGAGCTTGCATAAACTGACTGACCTTGCCTACAGCATAGGCGATGTCGGGTCTAGTCACCGTGAGATAGATGAGTTTGCCTACCAAACGTCTGTACCTTGTGACATCAGATAGAAGAGGCGAGTCATCCGTCCACGTTTTGTCTTCTCCAATAGCTATGGGAAACCGAGCCGGTTTGGCACCTGTCAATCCTGCTTCTTGTAGAAGATCAAGGGCATATTTCCGTTGGGAGAGAACCAACGAGTCAAGTTTCCGAGAGATTTCTATCCCCAAAAAGTATTTCGGGGAGCCCATATCCTTCGTGACCAAGTGTTGACAGAGGTGCTTCTTCGTCAAGTCCACCCCATCTCAGTCATCGCCAGTAAGAAGAATATCATCCACATATACTGCCAAAACCACCAGTCCCGAGGCCGTTTTGCGAATGAATAAGGAGTGATCGGCCGAACTCCTTGTAAAGCCAATGGTAGCCACAATGCCACTAAATTTGTCGAACCACGCCCGAGGGCTCTGCTTTAGGCCATAAATGGCCTTCTTCAAATGGCATACGCGTGTCTCCCTCTAAGCAACATACCCAGGAGGTTGCTCCATGTAGACGTCCTCCTGAAGATCGCCATAGAGAAAGTCATTCTTCACATCAAGCTGGGAAATAGCCCAATCCCGGTTAACAGCCACAGAGAGAAGAACCCGGATGGTGCTGAGGCGAGCAACCAGAGAAAAAGTGTCAAAGTAATCAATGCCGTAAGTCTGAGTGAAGCCTTTGGCCACCAACCGGGCCTTGTAGCGATCCACAGTGCCGTCGGGGCGAAATTTCACAACGAAGACCCAGCGACAGCCAACCACATCAGTGCCCACAGGACGAGGAACAAGGGTCCAGGTACCCCTTTCAGTAAGAGTAGCCATCTCTTCATCCATGGCAGACTTCCAATGAGGAAGAGCAAGAACCTCCTGGTAGGTGCGGGGAGTAGAAGTAGCAGAGATAGCCAAGGCAAAACACATGTGTACAACCCCGTGTCCGGCGAGCAAGGTCACTAGGGTATAGGCAGATCGGACTAAGAACAGCAGGCGAGCTCGGCAGCAAAGGGGGCGAGTTCGGCAGTAAAGGGGGCGAGCAGGAGCTCGGCATCCGTCGACCAGAGATCGACGATCGGCGACCCGGAGTTCGGCATGTGCCAAGCGAGACACAGCTCGCGTCCTCGCAGGGGAGCTCGACAACAGTAGGCGAGCAGGACATGCCGAGGTGGCCAAAGCTCCCAAGCTCGCCTAGATGTATGAAGTATTTTTTACTGTTTTGCCCCCGCTGGTCTGCCCATAGCCCTTCAAAACAGCGGAGTTTGGCTGTTGGCAGACCCAACCAAGGGTTTTCTGGTAATTTCAGGTCGGTTCTTTTGGTTATTGGCAGTCCGGATTTCAAAAGCTATAAATAGGACCCAAGGGGTACCCCAGAAAGCAGGTTCTTCCCTGTGCTCTCCTGCCCCATTCTTCGAGTGCTTTCTGAGGGTACCTTAGCTCGGCTTCTGACTAAGGAGGGGAAACGCTCTGAGATCTTCCGGGTTTGTGGTGGGACCTCCCTGCCGAGCCCTTGGGTCTGTTTCACCTTGCCTTCTTTGTTGTTTTTCTTGCAGGAGCGAAGTAGGCGCGAGACCACCCCTTCCCCAAGGGTCGAACTCCACGAGGGACCAGATTCCGGTTTCAACAACCTGCGAGAAGGAGAAAGCCGATCATAGGAAACAACTGCCGCAAGCGGGTGTTGAGTACACGCCCGCACCCCTTTGCGAAGAGCAATGGGAAGATCCAGGTCGACGGGTGTGTCAGTGACCGGAGCGTCCGTGGCAGAGAAGGCTGGCCCGGGACTAGAGAGAGATGGCGGCGGAGAAGAGGGAGGAGGGGTAGGTGGGGAGACGGACAGGGAAGGAGACGGTGGAGGAGGAGACGGAGGTGGGGAGACGTCGAGAGGCGTGGAGGGAACAGAGAGAGGCGGTGGAGAAGCAGAGACATCAGGAGGAAGAGAGGAGGTAGGAGAGAAGTAGGAAGCATTCTCGAAAAATGTCACATCCATGGAGACAAATTGCTTGCGTAGAAGGGGGTCAAAACAGCAATAGCCTTTTTGAGTGGTAGAGTACCCCAAAAAGACACACTTGGTAGAACGGGGGGAAAGCTTGTCGCGGGTAGCGGAGGGAGCGTGAACAAAGGCCGTACAACTAAAGACACGGAGAGGGAGAGGAAAAGGTTCCTTGTGGGGGTAGAGAATGGAGAAGGGGGTCTGGCCGTGGAGAACTGTGGAGGGAAGGCGATTGATGAGATAGCAGGCAAGAAGCACAGCGTAGCCCCAGTAGGAGCGAGGTACGTGCATATGCGTCATGAGAGTACGAGCAACATCAAGTAGGTGACGATTTTTACGCTCCGCCACCCCATTCTGCTGGGAGGTGTAAACACAAGTAGTTTGATGAAGAAGACCATGTTGGTGAAAGAAAGAGGAGAACTCATGATTAAGATATTCCTTGGCATTATCAGAACGTAAAGCTTTAATAGAAATGTCAAACTGATTCTGAATCATAAAATAAAATGATTTCCAAACAGAAAAGAGTTCAGAGCGATCTTTTAATAGATACACCCATGTACATTGTGAAAAATCATCTATAAAAGTGACAAAATAGGAACTACCCCGACCAACAGTGAGGGTAGGAGCAGGACCCCATACATCAGAATGAATAAGATCAAACGGGCGAGAGGAGCCACGGCCTTGCTTCGGTGGGAAGGAGGAGCGATGATGTTTGCCAAGCTGACACGCATCACAGTTGAGCGGAGAACTGGTAGGAGGAAAGTGGGGCAGAAGCTATCGAAGAATCCGAGGAGGAGGATGTCCAAGGTGAAGATGCCATTGAAGGAGATCTGTAGAGGAGGAGTAGGCGGACAGAGCAGAAACATCGTCGAGGAAGTAGAGGCCGCCGCTCTCAGTCCCAGTAGCAATCGTCCGCTGGGTCCTCGGGTCCTGAAAAGAACAAGCAGTTGGAGTGAATAAGACGGAGCACTGAAGTTGCCGGCATAAAGTAGTAACAGATAATAAATTGCACGGGAACTTCGGGACATAGAGAGTGTCCTCCAAGCAAAGCGATGGGGTGAGTTGAACCATGCCCGTCCCATGAACCGGGGACGGTGAACCATCTGCCACACTAACCGGGGGCAAGCGGTCATGTGTCTCAAGACGGGAGAAGCAATGAGGGTTGCCAGTCATATGATTTGTAGTACCAGAGTCAATCAGCCATTTAACTTGGGTAACGACGTGGGCACTACCTGACGTCGTGGTCACAGAGGCAGACAGCCGAGAGGAGGCGGAGGCCGAAGAAGGAGCATCACCGGAAGGGCGAAGATGAGGATGTTTCTGCCAGCAACGGTCAACAGAATGGCCAGTATGACCACAGTGAGAGCAGAGGAACCGGGACGAACCCCGTCCGCTGGAGTGGCCGCGGCCACTAGGTCCCCCCTTCTGAGCTTGGTGAGCAAAGGAGTCCTGGGAAGGGGGAGAAGCCAACAGAGGCCGCTGGAGTAGCGAAGTAACAGCGGCAATGCGAGCCGCGGTGGCATCCAAAGTAGGAGATTCCGCCTCACCCAGGATCTGCTGGCGGATCATATCATAGGAATCGGGAAGACGGAGAAGATAACAAACAACCAGGAGTTCCTGGAAGTGTTTGTGCTGTTCGGCCAAGTCCGCTGAGAAGGGGCGATTCTGGAGGATTTCAGCACCAAGAGCCTGAACCTGCTGATAAGCCGCAGCAGGAGACATGGAAGGGCGGGCGAAGAGGTCCGCATAGAGAGTATAAATGCGGGACGTCTGTCCCCCCTTCGAATAGAGAGCAACGAGGTGAAGCCAGGCGGCCTTGACCGTCTCATCATGGCGAATGACGGGAAGACACTCATCAGAGGGCTGTTGGCCAGCCAAGTGCGGACAAGAGCATCACTCGCATCCCAGTCATCAAACTCAGGAGAGTTACGAGGAGGAGGGTCATCGGTGAGGTTATGACGCTTGCGCTGAGAGCGAAGAAGAAAGGTGAAAGAAACGCTCCAATCGGGATAGTTGGAGCCAACAAGCTTAGAAAGAGTGCCAAGGTTGCCCGAAGGAGGAGGTGGAGAAGGAGCTGCAGGAGTGGTGGAGATAATGGGGGTGGTGAGACCGGAAGTAGTCATAAAAACCAGCAAGAAACCGCGCGAGAAGAAGAGAAGCCGCGGGGAGAGGAAAAAGGAGAGCAACCCGCGCGAAACCGCAGCGGTTTAAAAGGAAGAAGCCGCGGGAACACAAGCGGCCATGAAGCAGACAAAGGCACAGCGGGGAAGAGGTCGCGCGGACTGAAAAATCCGAGCGAACAGAAGAGAAGAGGAAGCAAGAAGCAGTGACAACAACAAGTCGCAAGCCGGGCGAACAGAAGCAGGCCGCAACGACTAGGAAGCCGAAGAGGCAAGAAGGAACCAGGGTGCGGCGACAACGAAACAAGTCGCGGTGACGAATAGCAGCTGGAGAAGAGAAGCAAGGAGGAACAAGCCGCGCGAACAGGGCAGCGGACAGAAGAGAAGACAAGCCGCGAAGACAGGTCGCGAGAAGCGGAAAACAAGCCGCAAGAATCAGAGAGCGCACACAATCAGGAGGAAAAGACCGTGTCCTCTGATACCATGTAAAAAGTAGCGAACATGCAAGAACAAACAGGTAGAATTTTGAATAATTGAAATTTTATTATCCAAAAAAGATATCATTTACAAAGGTATGACCTCCCTTTTATAGAATGGAGGAGATATGAGAGTGTACAAACAAACAATGTGGGACTAAACATGTACAGTGCTGAGCGGCTAGAAATAAAGGAGACCGCATAGGCCGCGCGGTTAGACACATGAGTTAACTGCTCGGCAACTCCAGAAGGATAAGAACAGGCCGCAATGAGAGACCGATAGACCGCCCGGTCTCCAGGCTTCTGAGTGAGACCGCCAGATCGCTCGGTCAACAAACCGCTGGACAAGACCGCAAGGCCGCCCGGTCTAATACTTCAACACATTGGTTGTAATTGCTTGGAGGTCAGTTGGGAGCTAGTCGTGAGATGGCATTTGGGTGCGTGAAAGGGGTTGATCAAGACGTAGACGTCTACCCCTCTGGGGATCAAGGCAGTTCGGTCTGGGGCAGAGCTGTTTGTCACATTAGTGCAGACTTTGACGCCTAAGCCAGGTCTTGACAGTATTCCAGTCGTGTCCGAATATCCTGATGTGTTCCCAGATGATCTCTCTGGAGCCCCTCCTCAACGGGAGATTGATTTTACCATTGAGCTGGTGCTGGGTGCTTTACCGGTGTCATACTCTCCGTATCAGATAGCGCCAAGAGAGATGGCAGAATTGAAAGTGCAACTGCAGGAGTTGTTGGAGCAAAGTTATGTGCGTCCAAGTTCGTCGCCTTGGAGCGCACCAGTTCGCTTTGTTAAAAATAAATATGGGATCTTGCGGCTTTGTATCGACTACCGGGAATTGAACAAGCTTACGAAAAAGAACAAATATCCAATCCCGAGGATTGACGATCTATTTGATCAGTTGGTTGGGTCAACGGTATATTCGAAGCTAGATCTGAAATCCGGTTACTACCAGTTGAGTATAAGGGAGAGCGACATCCCAAAGACAACATTCAGTACGCGGTTTGGGCATTACGAGTTCACGGTCATGCCATTTGGTTTGACTAATGCGCCATCCGTGTTTATGGATCTGTTGAACAGGACGTTCAGAGAGTACCTGGATCGCTTCGTGATAGTATTTATCGACGATATCTTGGTAAACTCGCGGTGTGAGGAGGACTATTACAATCATCTACACATGGTGTTGGAGACATTGAGGATGAATCAGTTGTATGCTAAGTTCTCCAAGTGTGAATTCTGGTTATCCTCGATAGCGTTCCTTGGTCATGTTGTCAGTGGAGAAGGGATAGCTGTGGATACGACGAAGATAGTGACAATACGGGAGTGGCCTACTTTGACTACGGTGGCGGAAGTCCGGAGCTTTCTGGGGCTTGCCGGCTACTACAGGCGCTTCGTAGAGAACTTTTCACGGATAGCACTTCCACTCATGATGTTGACAAGGAAGGATCAAAAGTTTTTGTGGTCGCTGGAGTGCGAGCAGGCTTTTGAAGAGTTGAAGAGGCGGTTGACCACGACGCCTATTTTATGTTCGCCGAGTGGAACCGAAGGATTTGAGATCTATAATGATGCTTCGGGTAGTGGTTTGAGCTGTGTCCTGCTACAACATGGGAGAGTTATAGCCTATGATTCACGACAACTGAAGGCTCACGAGATAAATTATCCGGTCCATGACTTAGAGTTAGTGGTTGTGATATTTGCTCTAAAGCTTTGTAGGCATTATCTGTACAGTGTGAAGGTCGACATTTACACCGATCATAAGAACCTGAAGTACTTGTTAGATCAGAAGGATCTGAATATGAGGCAACAGAGGTGGATGGAGTTCTTAGGGGACTACACCTTCAAGATACATTATGTGCCTGGGAAAGGAAATACAGTGGCAGATGCGTTGAGCCGCAAGGCGTCTGCGCAGGCTAATTGGTTGTTGGTACATGATGAGAGCTTGGTCCGTGATTTGGAGGCATTGGAGATTTCCTGCGTCGTTAAGCAGTCTAGTGCCGAGGCGATATTGTGTTGGACTGAGGTACAGTGTGACCTAGCTGATAGAGTTCAACGGGCTTTGGTTCAGGATAGCAGCATGAAGCAGATCATAGATGAATGTTTGTGTAACACCTCCCCTGTAATGACCGTATAATATGGGTCCGGCCGGGGCCCCACAACATACGGACGCCACAACTTTAGTATTATAAGTTGATATAGCTACCCACACTCAAAACACTTTGCACTACACAGCGGAAACAAAACAGGACTAGAAGTTATCCACCACTAAAAGAGTAATAACAATGGCCTTATGGCCTTACAACAAGTGTCCAAACTCAAATAATACAATAATCAAGAAAGTGCATAGCACACCTAGTCTACCTCGGCATGCAAGCCGGACAACATGAGTCTCAAACATACAACATCATATAAGTAAAGCTACAAAAGAGGGAAGCACTTCATGAAGCTTAGACCTTTCTGGCCGGCGAGCTAGCTCCTGCATGCGATCCTTGCCCTGTAAAATTTATTAGTAACGTGGGTCAGCAAAGACTGACCTCAAACCGTGTAACAACACATCTCCTCCCGGCCACCCCTAACGGACCCCGGGGTACCCCTCCAACCTGCAAGTTAGCACTTCATATGAAATAATCATAAGCAAGAAAAGCGAATACAGAAACAGGCTTGGATGTCACACGCATCACACATGTTCTCTATGGGTTGAGCATATAATAAAAAGTGCCTACTTATGCAACATGTATGCAACAACCCGGGTTTCACTCAAGGCACCCTATCGCGTATGCATCTAGCACATCATCACATCATATGGGTACTCATCGATTCCCCATTGGCATAAAGCCGCAAACAAAGGGGTAAAACCATTCCCCCCCCCATCGGCACACAGGCCGCCACATGGAACTCTTACAAAGGCCCCACCCGCTCAAGGTCTTAGACCCGGGCTTGCCTACAAGCTCTGACGTCTCATGTCAGGATTTCAACAAACACAAAACTGACCGATTCTAAGAAGCCTTGCCGGACCCCACCCGCTCATGGCCTCATTACCCGGGCTTGTCCCCATGCTTGGCATTCTCGTCAGTCTCATAGAAGGGGACTAGTCTCGCCGTGACACTCTCCACACATGACGTGAACGTCACGGGATAGCCAGCCGACCACGGAGACATAGCCACGCCTTGACACATCACAAACCAAGACTATTCCACCCTAATCCCTCATTTGTACTGCAGCGTTCCCGCGCACCAAGGAAACTATCTCCAACTCGTGCGGAGATAACCTTGTCCACCAAGGAAACCATCTACAGCCACGAGGAGCTAACCTTGTCCGGTTCCGACTACACGTACTCACTTGAGAAAAAGGGTGAAACATCACCACATCACAATCGGCATCTTGCCGCGACGGAATCTCTACGAATCCTTAACGTTCGTATGCAACATCACCGAGTCGGACTAACGGTCACGACTACGGCTTCACCCACCATGCCTAATCCACTAACAGAGCGGATCTCTAATGCAAAACATGCCGGGGACGGACTCAATCAACCCGGAGGTTCCTCTTGAACTTTGGCAAACCAAAACCCCTCTCATTTGAGAGTTTGGTGCCCAAAAACTAGAAAGAAAAATAAATGATGCTAAGACATGCATCCTAAGACCGAGAGGAGAAGTGTCGTTACCTTCTGACTCCTCTTCCTTGCCATGGCAAAATAACCGGATGAAAATCTTCGCAAAGATCTAGCCTCCACGGATCTGGACTCGGCTCGCGATTTGGAGCACCGAAACCTCTCCTACAGCCCAAACCCTCCTTCTCCTTCTTCCTTGCTCTCACTTCTCTCTAGATCTTTAGTAAGAGAAAGCTTGGAGAAGAATGAGGGTTTTCAACCCTGTTCTCAGACTTAACTCCCCAAGAAGAGTCCTGAACCGTCAGATCCTAAAATCTGGGAAAGAATGGCCACGATCCGCCTGGAAATCAAAGACCTGGGCCGAACACGGCCTGGCACACGCCCGTGTCCAGGGCCGTGTGCCTCATTCGTCGTCTCAAATCGACGCGCCTAGAACAGCACACGGGCATCCGACACGCCCGTGTCCCTAATGACACGGCCGTGTGCCTCCATTGACACGGCCCCGAAAACATCCCGAGAGGTGACACGGCCTGGGACATGCCCGTGTCCCAAGCCGTGTGCCAAGTCTCGACACTCGTCGACAACCTTTGTGTCGACACCGCGAAAAAACGTCGAGCGAAGATCGTCGACCAAGTGGGACACGCCCTGTGACACGCCCGTGTCACAGGCCGTGTGTCCCAGTCTCGACACTCGACACTCGACACTCGTCGAGTGAATACCGTCGACTGACCCACACGGCCTTGGACACGCCCGTGTCCTAGGCCGTGTGCCTTGTCTCGACACACTGTCGAGCGAAAGTGTCGACACCCCGGGCCGAGTGTCGACACGGGCCCGACACGCCCTGCGACATGACCGTGTCGCAGGCCGTGTGCCCTAGTCTCGACACATTGTCGAGCGAAAGTGTCGACACCCCGGGCTGAGTGTCGACACGGCTCGACACGCCCTGCGACACGCCCGTGTCGCAGGCCGTGTGCCCCCTACCAGAAACCAAAAATTTCCAGAAACACAAATTGACCCTCTCTCAAAACTGGGGTGTTACAACTCTCCCCCACTTAACAGAATTTCGTCCCGAAATTACAAAGCAAAAGGGTAAAAAAACTTAACTTGTACCTGAAATGAAGAGTTCTGGATACTCTTCTAGCATGACCTGTTCTCTCTCCCAAGAGAACTCCTCTCGACCGCAGTTGTCCCATCGGACTTTCACGAGTTTAACTTCTTTATTCCGCAACTGTCGAGTCTCTGAATTCTCTATAGCAATTGGAAAGACTCGCGTCCTCAAGCCTTCCTCAATCGGCACCGATGTCGGCTCAATCACCACACTAGCCTCCACCAAGGCTTTCCTCAAAACGGAGACGTGGAAGACGTCACGCAATCCACTCAGCTCCGCGGACAACGCCAACCGATAGGCTGCTTCTCCCACTCGTTCAACAACTTCAAAAGTCCCCAAAAACCTTGGACTCAACTTCTTGAGTCGGCGAATCCGTGAGACGCCTTTGAACGGTTTGATCTTCAAATAGACCCAATCACCTCCGCGAACTCCAACTTCCGGTGATGAGCATTAAAGTATTTTGCTTGACGGTCTTGCACCACCTTCATACGCTCTTGTATGGTCCGTACCATCTCACAAGCGCCAACTACCACCTCCTTTCCCAAAATTTTGGTGTCTCCTGTCCTCTGCCCAAGACATTGGTGTTCGACACCGCCTCCCATACAAAGCTTCGTATGGCGCCATTTTTATACTCGCTTGAAAACTATTGTTGTATGCGAATTCCACCATGAAGAGGTGATCCTCCCACTTCTTGCCGAAGTCAAGAACACACATTCTCAGCATATCCTCCATAGTACGGTTTGTTCTTTCAGTTTGCCCATCAGTTTGAGGATGGAACGTCGTACTGAACTTTAGCTTCGTGCCCAAGCTCTTCTGAACCAATCTCCAGTCCTTGGACGTAAACCGTCCATCTCGATCACTGACTATACTCTTTGGAATCCCATGCAGTCGCACAATGTTGCGAACATACAACTCCACCAGCTTCTCCACGCTGTCCTCTTTCCGATTTGGGATGAAGTGGGCCACCTTGGTTAAGCGGTCCACTATCACCCAAATAGCATCATTACCCTGCTGCGATCTAGGCAAACCATGCACGAAGTCCATGGAGATGTCATCAAATTTCCATTCAAGGATTGGAAGGGGCTTCAGGAACCCGCCCGACTTCTGACACTCGGCCTTCACCAAGGCGCAAGTCTGGCAACGATTCACATACAAAGCTACGTCCCGCTTCAACCCCGGCCACCAAAAGGATTTCTTCATATCCAAGTATATCTTTGTACTGCCCGGGTGAATGGAGTACTTTGTGAAGTGAGCCTCAAACATCAACTCCTCACGGAGTTTGCCGAACTGCGGTATACAAACCCTTCCGTCCTTCCTCAGAATCCCATCAATCATCTCCCAGGCGCTGCTCTCGCCCGTTTGAGCCTCCAACACAAAAGGTTGAAACTCCACATCCAACCGAGTCGCTTCCCGAATGCGATCAGACAAGTCGTTTTGCACTTCAATCCAGTTCAACCGAGCCACGCTGGACTCGCCTCTCGCAACACATTCCAAACCAAGGGACTCCCATTCCCGTACCAACCGCTCATCATAAGCTTCGATCCAATTCCCTTGCCCCGAGTACTTCCTACTCAAGGCATCCGCCACCACATTGGCTTTACCTGGTGTATAATGAATCGCCACCTCGTAGTCTCCAAGAAACTCAACCCACCTGCGTTGCCACATGTTCAAGTCCTTTTGATCCAAGAGATACTTCAGGCTTTTGTGATCCGTGAAGATCTCCACCTTTGCACCATATACATAATGCCGCCATATTTTCAACGCAAAAATTATCGCCGTCAACTCCAAGTCATGGACGGGGTAATTCCTCTCATGAGGCTTCAGTTGTCTAGACCCAAAAGCTATCACCTTGCCATGTTGCACCAAAACACAACCCAAACCGCATCCCGATGCGTCACTGAAAATCTGAAATCCCTCGGTCCCTTGCAGTAGACTTAGGATTGGAGCCATCATCAGTCTCTCCTTCAGTGCCTCAAATGCTTGGCTGCACTTTTGAGTCCACACAAACTTATGATCTTTACGAGTGAGTGAGGTGAGGGGTAGAGCTATCCGCGAGAAATTCTCCACGAATCTCCTATAATACCCAGCTAGCCCAAGAAAACTTCGGACTTCCGCCACGGTCCTCAAGACTGGCCAATCTCTGATGGCCTCCACTTTTGTTGGATCCACTTCCACCCCATCCCCACTAATCACGTGGCCCAAAAATGCCACCTTCTCTAACCAGAACTCGCACTTGGAGAATTTTGCATACAACTGATTCTCCCTCAACACTTGCAAGACCACTCTCAAGTGGGTCTCATGCTCCACCTCCGATTTGGAATACACCAAGATGTCATCAATGAAGACAACCACAAAAGAATCCAAGTATTCCCGAAATACTCGATTCATAAGATCCATGAACACAGATGGTGCGTTCGTCAGCCCGAACGGCATCACCGTAAACTCAAAGTGCCCATACCTTGTACAAAAGGCAGTCTTGAGGATGTCCTCATCCAGAATTCGCAGCTGATAATAGCTTGACTTCAAGTCCAATTTTGAATACACCACTAACCCTACCAATTGGTCGAACAAGTCATCTATCCGAGGAATCGGATACTTATTCTTGACGGTCAATTTATTCAGCTCTCGGTAGTCTATGCATAGCCACATGCTACCGTCTTTCTTCTTTACAAACAACACCGGCGCACTCCACGGTGAAGAACTGGGTCTGATATACCCTTGCTCCAACAATTCCTGTAACTGTACCTTAAGTTTAGCCAACTCCTTTGGTGCCATCCTAAACGGAGGACGTGACACCGGCCTAGCCTCCGGCACTAACTCGATTGAGAAATCGATCTCCCTCCGAGGTGGCGCTCCAGGAAGTTCATCCGGAAACACATCCTTGAACTCTGCCACTACGGGCACTTCATCAATAGACAGTTGGGAGAGACGAACCTCCAATAAAGCTACAAGCGCTACACCACCCTGGTTAACCGCCCGCATCAACTGCATGACCGAAATCAGAGAACCGGCCACTCCACAAAGGCCCTCAAATTTGACCTCTGCCTGCCCTTTGCTCTTTAGGGTCATTACCTTAGATAGGCAGTCAATACTGGCGCGCTGCTCTGCAAGCCAGTCCATGCCCAAAATGACATCGAACTCAACCAATGGTAAAATCGCTGCTACCAAAACGAAGTCAACTCCGCCCAACTCCCAACAGATGCGCCCTTTGGCCCCGGTGGTCATGGATGACCCATTGGGCATGCGCACTTTCAACTCTGCATCCGCCTAGAAAGACTCAACTCTTATTCTCCGGATGAAGCTCTCCGCGAGAAAAGAGTGCGATGCTCCCGTATCAAACAATACCCTAGCGGGGTATCCGAAAACTATCACGAAGCCTACAACATAGACATCACACAAAAGTCTAAAAGGATGAAGCACAAAATTTAAACTTAAATTTTCTTCATACCTGTCACTACATCGGTTTGGCAGATCTCTTCTTGCTGTCCAAAGTTGTAAGCCCTTGGTTGCACCGGTTGGAACCGAGAAGCGCTCGACTCCGCCATCTTCCCTTTCTCTGCAGCACTGGGACCGGAGCGCACCGTCTGCTCCTGCCTATCCTCTTGCCATGCTCCTCCTTGGGGACAAACACGAGCTATGTGCCCCACCTTACCGCAGTTGTAACACGTCGGCGGTCCCCTAGAGTGAGAACCTCCAGGCGTCCAACTGCTCTTATCACCGGCTCTGGGAGTGTGAGGCTTCTTCCTCCACCTACTCCCTTCAGACTTTCCATGAGATTGGGAAGGCTTCCCTTCCCCTTGCTTGGGAGTAAATCCCTTACGGCGTTGGGTTCGCTCCAAATCACTTTCCAAAATCCTGGCAGCCTCAAATAGTTCATTGAATCCCGCTCTCTTCATGGAGATGAGGGGTTGTCTCAGGTTCTCCCTCAGCCCCTGGTAGAAGAGGTTATCCCTTTCTACATCATCTGCCATCGTCGTTCTAGCGTAACGACCCAAACGGGTGAACTCCTACATATACTCATCTACTGTCTTGTCTCGCTGCATTAAATGCAGAAACTGCCTCTGAAGGGCCAATCGTGTAGAAACTGGAATATACCTCTTTAGGAACGCATCCCCAAACTCCTCCACTGACGGGGTGCATCCCGGGAACTGGCGGCCGCTATGGCTCACCCACCATAACTTGGCGTCTCCTTCCAACATGAAAGCCGCATACTCAGCTTTCTTTTCCTCTGGCGTCTTTGCCGCCCTTAAAAGCTCTTGAATGCGAACCCACCAGTCCTCCGCATCCGTTGGCGTATCCACTCCCTTGAATGACGGGGGATGGAAACTCAGGAAGTACTTCATGTGTCGGTCTCCATGTCCGACAACCACCCTTTCCGCCAAAGGCTCCACTCGCCTGGCCTCTCCGCCTGGCACGGCCGTCGTCGTGTCCGGTGTAGCAGGGGTTGCTACCTGAGCTGCCGCTGCAGCTTGGGCTGCAACCATCGCTTCTGCAAGCATGCGGCAGAAGTCGGCCGGGTTTACACCCGTGCCCAAAAGACTTGGAGCAGTAGCACTGCTCGCCGAAAGCTCTTCTCTTGCTCTCGACGTTCCCGCCTCGTTGCTTGCACTCTTCAAGAAACAAGAAACAAGGAATCAGTCTCAAATCTCAAGACTTAAACATAAGGACACTCATGGTCCCGCGTTAATCTTATGTGGATAACTTCTCTACGCATTGACCTTGAATCTAACCAACCTGGCTCTGATACCAAATTGTAATACCTCCCCTATAATGACCGTATAATATGGGTCCGGCCGGGGCCCCACAACATACGGACGCCACAGCTTTAGTATTATAAGTTGATATAGCTACCCACACTCAAAACACTTTGCACTACACAGCGGAAACAAAACAGGACTAGAAGTTATCCACCACTAAAAGAGTAATAACAATGGCCTTATGGCGTTACAACAAGTGTCCAAACTAAAATAATACAACAATCAAGAAAGTGCATAGCACACCTAGTCTACCTCGGCATGCAAGCCGGACAACATGAGTCTCAAACATACAACATCATATAAGTAAAGCTACAAAAGAGGGAAGCACTTCATGAAGCTTAGGCCTTTCTGGCCGGCGAGCTAGCTCCTGCATGCGATCCTTGCCCTGTAAAATTTATTAGTAACGTGGGTCAGCAAAGGCTGACCTCAAACTGTGTAACAACACATCTCCTCCCGGCCGCCCCTAACGGACCCCGGGGCACCCCTCCAACCTACAAGTTAGCACTTTGTATGCAATAATCATAAGCAAGAAAAGCGAATACATAAACAGGCTTGGATGTTACACGCATCACACATGTTCTCTACGGGTTGAGCATATAATAAAAAGGGCCTACTTATGCAACATGTATGCAACAACCCGGGTTTCACCCAAGGCACCCTATCGCGTATGCATCTAGCACATCATCACATCATATGAGTACTCATCGATTCCCCATTGGCATAAAGCCGCAAACAAAGGGGTAAAACCATTCCCCCCCCATCGGCACACAGGCCGCCACATGGAACTCTTGCAAAGACCCCACCCTCTCAAGGTCTTAGACCCGGGCTTGCCTACAAGCTCTGACGTCTCATGTCAGGATTCCAACAAACACAAAACTGACCGATTCTAAGAAGCCTTGCCGGACCCCACCCGCTCATGGCCTCATTGCCCGGGCTTGTCCCCATGCTTGGCATTCTCGTCAGTCTCACAGAAGGGGACTAGTATCGCCGGGACACTCTCCACACATGACGTGAACGTCACGGGATAGCCAGCCGACCACGGAGACATAGCCACGCCTTGGCACATCACAAACCAAGACTATTCCACCCTAATCCCTCATTTGTACTGCAGCGTTCCCGCTCACCAAGGAAACTATCTCAAACTCGTGCGGAGCTAACCTTGTCCACCAAGGAAACCATCTACCGCCACGAGGAGCTAACCTTGTCCGGTTCCGACTACACGTACTCACTTGAGAAAAAGGGTGAAACATCACCACATCACAATCGGCATCTTGCCGCGACGGAATCTCTACGAATCCTTAACGTTCGTATGCAACATCACCGAGTCGGACTAACGGTCGCGACTACGGCTTCACCCACCATGCCTAATCCACTAACGGAGCGGATCTCTAATGCAAAACATGCCGGGGACGGACTCAATCAACCCGGAGGTTCCTCTTGAACCTTGGCAAACCAAAACTCCTCTCATTTGAGAGTTTGGTGCCCAAAAACTAGAAAGAAAAATAAATGATGCTAAGACATGCATCCTAAGACCGAGAGGAGAAGTGTCGTTACCTTCCAACGCCTCTTACTTGCCATGGCAAAATACCCGGATGAAAATCTTCGCAAAGATCTAGCCTCCACGGATCTGGACTCGGCTCGCGATTTGGAGCACCGAAACCTCTCCTACAGCCCAAACCCTCCTTCTCCTTCTTCCTTGCTCTCACTTCTCTCTAGATCTTTAGTAAGAGAAAGCTTGGAGAAGAATGAGGGTTTTCAACCCTATTCTCGGACTTAACTCCCCAAGAACAGTCCTGAACCGTCAGATCCTAAAATCTGGGAAAGAATGACCACGGTCCGCCTGGAAAATCAAAGACCTGGGCCGAACACGGCCTGGCACACACCCGTGTCCAGGGCCGTGTGTTTCATTCGCCATCTCAAATCGACGCGCCTGGAACAGCACACGGGCATCCGACACGCCCGTGTTCGATCCGACACGCCCGTGTCCCCAATGACACCGCCGTGTGGCCGGCCGTGTGCCTCCATTGACACGGCCCCGAAAACATCCCGAGAGGTGACACGGCCTGGGACACGCCCGTGTCCCAAGCCGTGTGCCAAGTCTCGACACTCGTCGACAGCCTTTGTGTCGACACCGCGGAAAAACGTCGAGCGAAGATCGTCGACCAAGTGGGACACGCCCTGTGACACGCCCGTGTCATAGGCCGGGTGTCCCAGTCTCGACACTCGACACTCGACACTCGACACTCGTTGAGTGAACACCGTCGACTGACCCACACGTCCTTGGACACACCCGTGTCCTAGGCCGTGTGTCTTGTCTCGACACACTGTCGAGCGAAAGTGTCGACACCCCGGGCCGAGTGTCGACACGGGCCCGACACGCCCTGCGATACGCCCGTGTCGCAGGCCGTGTGCCCTAGTCTCGACATATTGTCGAGCGAAAGTGTCGACACCCTGGGCCGAGTGTCGACACGGCTCGACACGCCCTGCGACACGCCCGTGTCGCAGGCCGTGTGCCCCCTACCAGAAACCAAAAATTTCCAGAAATGCAAATCGACCCTCTCTCAAAACTGGGGTGTTTCAGTTTGGATGTGTCAAATTCCCAGTTTGTTGTTGTAGACGGATTGCTAAGGAAGGACGGTCGCCTATGCGTTCCTAGTACGGATAATCTTCGGGAGGAATTGATATATGAGGCTCATCGTACCAAGTACTCAATCCACTCAGGGAGCTCGAAGATGTATAGAGACATGAAAAAGTTGTTCTGGTGGCCTGGATTGAAGAAGGATGTAGCACTTTATGTGGCCAAGTGCCGTACATGTGCATTGGTGAAGGCGGAATGCCAGAAGCCCGGAGGTTTCTTGAAGTCCCTACCTATCCCAGAATGGAAATTCGTCGACATATCTATGGATTTTGTGCATGGTTTGCCGAAGTCACAAAAGGGAAATGACGCCATTTGGGTGGTCCTAGATAGGTTGACAATGGTGTTGCACTTTATTCCGGTCAGGAAGGAAGATCCGATGGAAAAGTTAGCCAAACTCTATGTAGAGAATATTGTACGATTGCATGGTGTTCCCCGCAGTATTGTTAGTGACCGAGATGAACGCTTTACGTCGAAGGATTGGAGGTTGGTGCATAGTATGTTGGGAACTAAGCTGAGTTTCAGCACAGCCTTTCATCCACAGACGGATGGTCAGACCGAGAGGGTCAACAGGACTATGGAGGACATGCTTCGCATGTGCGTCCTAGATTTTGGAAAGCAGTGGGAAGATCACCTGTACATGGTGGAGTTTGCGTACAACAATAGCTTTCAAGCAAGTATTGGAATGACGCCTTTCGAGGCCATAGTTCAGCGGGCTTTGGTTCAGGATAGCAACATGAAGCGGATCATATATGAATGTTTGGATGGGTCAAATTCCCAGTTTGTTGTTGTAGATGGATTGCTAAGGAAGGACGGTCGCCTATGCGTTCCTAGTGCGGATAATCTTCGGGAGGAATTGATGTATGAGGCTCATCGTACCAAGTACTCAATCCACCCGGGAAGCTCGAAGATGTATAGAGACATGAAAAAGTTGTTCTGGTGGCCTGGATTGAAGAAGGATGTAGCACTTTATGTGGCCAAGTGTCGTACATGTGCATTGGTGAAGGCGGAATGCCAGAAGCCCGGAGGTTTCTTGAAGTACCTACCTATCCCAGAATGGAAATTTGTCGACATATCTATGGATTTTGTGCATGGTTTGCCGAAGTCATAGAAGGGAAACGACGCCATTTGGGTGGTCGTAGATAGGTTGACAAAGGTGTTGCACTTTATTCCGGTCAGGAAGGAAGATTCAGTGGAAAAGTTAGCCAAACTCTATGCGAAAAATATTGTACGATTGCACGGTGTACCCCGCAGTATTGTTTGTGACCGAGATGGATGCTTTACGTCGAAGGATTGGAGGTTGGTGCATAATATGTTGGGAACTAAGCTGAGTTTCAACACAGCCTTTCATCCACAGACGGATGGTCAGACCGAGATGGTCAACAGGACTATGGAGGACATGCTTCGCATGTGCGTCCTACATTTTGGAAAGCAGTGGGAAGATCACCTGTACATGGTGGAGTTTGCGTACAATAATAACTTTCAAGCAAGTATTGGAATGACGCCTTTCGAGGCCTTGTATGGGAGAAAGTGTCGCACGTTGTTGTCTTGATTTGAGACGGGCGAGTCGAAGCTTTACAAACGTCAAGCGGTGGAAGATGCTACCTCAGTGATACGGACAATTCAAGAATGATTGAAGATCGCTCAGGATAGACAGTCAAAGTACTATAATGCCAAACATAGGAATGTGGAGTTCAATGTTGACGACTGGGTGTACTTAAAAATTAAGCCGTTCAAGGATGTCTCGCTGGTTCAACGCTTGAAGAAGTTGAGTCTGAGATACCTTAGACCATTTGAAATCCTGGAGCGTGTTGGCGAGACGGCGTATAGATTGAAGCTGTCGGTGGAGTTGAGTGGGCTACATGATGTGTTCCACGTGTCGGTGTTGCGTAAGGCAGTGTAAGAGCCTTCGCAGATCATTGGGGACAATCAAGTACCGGTTGATTATGAGTTGACAACAAGGGTCAAGCCAGTACGTATTGAAGACATTGCAGTCAAATGACTCCGCAACAAGGAGGTCCGAATGGTTAAAGTCCGTTGGGATAACTGCGGACGAGAGGAGCTTTCTTGGGAGCGAGAGCAAGCTATGTTGGAGGAGTATCTCGAGTTATTCCACTCAGGTAGTATTTAGATTCGTGTACCTTTGCTTAATTTTGGGACGAAATTCCTTAAGTGGGGGAGATTTGTAACGCCCCGAAAATTGTATTTGAGTCGGTCGCGTAAAAAGGGATTTTTGGTGCCTGTATAGGGGTACACGGCCTAGGATACAGGCGTGTCCAAGGCCGTGTCTGGCTGGTGATTTTTGGCCGTTTTCATCCCGAGAAGGACACGGCCAGGAACACGGCTGCATGACACGGGCGTGTCATTTGACACGGGTGTGTGCTTACCCGTGTCAGTACCCGTGTTCAGTTGGGTCGTGTCGGTTGGCGTGGCGGTTATGCGTGACACGCCCCCGGACACAGGCGTGTCTGGAGACCTGAAACGGGTGTGTCAAGTGGGATATGGGCGTGTCTGAGCCAGTGTGAGTCTCTGAGTTTGACGATCGTGCCTTGATCGAGGCACACGACCGGGGACACGACCGTGTGCCAAGCCGTGTTCGGCCCAGGTTTGGAGATTTTTGAGCGGATCTGAGCTGTTCGTTTTCTTTAAATATGATCCAATGACCTAGATGGTTTCCTGCTCTGTTAAGGCCGAGAATAGGGGAGTTAATCCTTCATTTCTCTCCAACCATTCTCTCTCTCAAGGAGTTGGAAAGAGGAGGAAGAAAGAAGGGATTCCGGCCGCCGGCAGAGCATCAGAGCACCGTTTTGAGATCTGAGAGCGGATCCGTGGAGGAAAGTTCGTTACGAAGAGTTCTGTCCGTGTGGTTTTTCCATGGCGCCAAAGCGGACTACAAGGGTAACGATTCTCAACTTGAGCATGTGAAGCTCTTCCTTTCTGCATAGGGAATCCCGCTCCCGCGAGTGTGTGGTGAGTGCGTGGTGTTCCTTGGGGTTGATGTGAATAGTCCCCCTTGTGTTGCATATAGAGTCCAGAATCGTAAGTACGGGCATAGACATTGTGCGTGAAGCCTACCCGGACGTGTATTGTCTGGATCGGTGATGTTGCATTTGATATGTTTTGCCGGAGAAGACTCCGTGCTTTGGGTTTTCGGGTTTCTACGTGGTAGATTGCAGCAGAGATCCTTGGAGTTTAGCTCCACGACACACCCGAAAAACTGAGCGGAATCGTTGTTCTGCTAACTTGGCGGTCAGGGAACCGGCCTTGAACATAACTGGGTTATGCGATTGTTTGGAAAATTTTGGGATCCGAGAGAAGCTTGGCTCGTGCGTACGTCTTAATGTGAACTACACGGTTGAGCAACGGGCAAGTGGAATTGGACCTGGGCTATGTGGTTCGGTGCGAGAGACCCGAAAAGGGGACTGGCCGTTGGCATAGTCGGGAGCCTTAGACTAGATAGGGTCAGGAAGGCTAAAATGCTCATGTTGTTGCCATCTTGGTGATGGTGGTGAAGACGCTGAAGTGTTAGGATTCACCGTTAATGTGCCCTGAGTGCACGAGGTGTTTGGCCGTGCGAGCCTACACCTGTGGCGAAATATACAATTGCACTTTATTGTTTAGCTGGGCTAACGTTATGCAGGGAAAGAGCACCGCCGTCCCGAGTAATGAGCGGGGTCGTTATAATTTGGTCGGCGTTTGCCTGACCGTTGCTTTGTTTGCCACCGTGCGGTGGAATTATGCTTGTAGGCGCTGCGGAGCCGAGTACCAAATAGCGGGCTGGAGCCCATGTTGCTGTGCTGGCCCTTGAAGGCCAAAGCGAATAGCCGTACTTTACTTTTGTCATGTGTGGCCGGCCTGCGAGCCGATGTATGGAAAACACTATTTATTAAGTGAACATTTGTAAGGCCATAAGGCCGTGTACCCTTTCAGTGTATTTGGTTTTCATTCTAGTAGTGTGGTTGTGGACATTCATGTTTAATGGATTTAAGTTTTGGGTTCTTTTAACTTTAAAAGCTTCCGCTAGAATGCTCTGTGTAGGACGAGTAGTCTTAATTGGATAGTTTGAATATTCTTATGTAACCCTTCCGACTGTCTGTGGTATATGGCATCGGGTTCCAGCTGGACCTTCTGTTATATGCCATGTGACGGATAGGGGTGTTACAGGCCCGATAGAGGGAGCAGCGATAACTGCAACAACAGCAACAACACAGGTGGGGGCATTAGGAGCCGGACCGTCGGCTGGGCTGGAGTCCCGAGTGGCAGGATCAGGGTCCACGGAGAGGTTACCAAGGAAGGAACAATCGCCAGGGGGCCAGGATCAGTTCCATCCCCCGGGTTGGAGGCAGGACCAGAGACCTCCCCTCCCCGATCAGAATCAGGTTATGACCATAGCCATGGGGGAGAGGAGGAGAGCAGCGCAGAGGAGGAGAAGAGAAGTCAGGGTGGAGCTGCCCTACTGCGACTTCCACCAGGAAGAGGGGCACGCCACGGCCACGTGCCCGGAGTTCCTCGAGATGAAAGGAAATAGGGAGCAGTACTTACAGCAGGGCCGCTAGGAGGTAAGGATCGAGAAAGTCCTGCCTTGGGCGGAAGAGGAGGATCGATGTGAAGACCGGGCAGACGTCGGGACCCGGGTAGGGATTGGAGTGTTCCACGGGAGAGTGGGGATCAAAGCTTACCGGAAGGCGAGCCTCCACACTATTTACCGCCGGAGTGTTGGCTCCACATCCCAGACCCCACCCCCGAAGAGAAGATCACCTTCTCGGGGAAAGATATGCCGGATCATGAGGATCCCTTCTGCGATGTGCTGGTCATCCAGACGGCCATCGAAAATTTCATTGTCTCTAGGATCCTCATTGATAATGGGAGCTCCGTCAATGTCATCTTCAAGAAGGCGTTCGACGCGATGAAACTGGAGGCTAAGAGGGTGCTAACTTCAGATGGCCCCTTGTTTGGATTCTTAGGGGAGAGGAAGGAGGTAGAAGGAGGAGTGAGGCTCCACGTCACCCTAGGGGGCAGTCCCAGAACTGCCGATTTGTCATCGTGGATGCCCCCAGTAGCTACAATGCCATCTTCGAAAGGCCCCTCATCAGCGCCTTCCGTTGCGTCCCCTTGTCGTTCCACCAATGCTTGAAGTTTAATGCCGAGGGGATCCAGGTCCGTGTGCGGGGTGACCTCAAAGTATCAAGGGAGTGCTACGTGACTGCCGTAAACTCCATCTCTTGGCAGGAGGGGGCCGAGGAGATGGGGCGGAGAATGGAGTATGCGGAGTAGGAAGCCGGAGGAGAAGAGATGGAGGCGGATAGCCTCACCGAGATGAAGGAGTAAGGAGGAACCTAGGAGGATTCGGCCGAGGTGATGGCCATGGAAGAAGTTATGGAAGCTGAGGAGGCCCGAGTCTCAAAGGAGGGGGACACCGAAGAATGGGGGGAGCAGTCCATGCTGGAGGCTGCAGAGGAGATCGAGGAGATGGAAGTTCTCACCCTTGGAGGCAGGGTGGAGAAGGTCCGCGTCAGCGGGGGGCTGACCCCGGAGGCTCAGGGCAGGATGCTGGCGTGCATCCAAAAGAATGTGGACATCTTCGCATGGAGTGCTGCAGAGATGCCAGGGATTGACGCGGACGTGGCTTGCCACTGCCTCAACCTGGACCCGGGAGCCCACCCCATCCAGCAGAATATGAGATCAACTGCGGACAAGTTGGCCGAGCCCATCAGGGAGGAGGTGGCGAAACTCCTCAAATCCGGCTTTGTATCCGAAATACAGTACCCCAACTGGGTCTCCAATGTAGTCATGATTAAAAAAAGGAGACGCCCAGTGGCGTATGTGTGTTGATTTTTCTTTGCTTAATAAATCATGCCCTAAGGACTGTTATCCCTTGCCTCGGATCAACGCGCTGGTTGATTCAGCCGTCGGTTTTCCTGTGATGAGTTTCTTAGATGCATTTTCAGGTTACCACAAGATCAAAATGCACCCCCCGGACATCAAGGATGTCTCATTCATTACGGGAGATGGATGCTACTACTACAAGATGATGACCTTTGGGCTGAAGAATGCAGGGGCAACATACCAGAAGATGATGGACATGGTCTTCCGGGAACAAAAGGAGAGAAACCTGGAGGTGTACGTAGACGACCTCATGTTCAAGAGTCGGGACGTGGACTCTTACCTTCAGGACCTGGAGGAAACCTTCGCCACCCTGCACAAATATAAGATGTAGTTGAATCCCCTGAAATGCATCTCCGGGGCCAGCAGGGGGGAAATTCTTAGGGTATCACCTCACCCCTGCAGGGGTAGAGCCAAATCATGACAAGGTCAAGACCATCATGGAACTAGGGTCACCACGATATGCTAAAGAGGTGCAGCGGTTGACGGGTAAGCTAGCGGGATTGAGCCGGTTCCTCTCCCGGGCCGGGGAGAAGTGCTCCCCCTTCTTCAAGACACTAGGGGAGGTCAAAAGTTCAAGTGGACGAAAGAGTGTGAGGAGGCATTCTAGGCCCTAAAAAGGCAGTTGACCCAGGCTCCGCTACTCCAAGGGCCGAAAGAGGGGGAGGACCTATTTCTGTATCTCGGGGTCGGAGCAGAGGCCTTGAGCTCCATCCTGGTTCGGGAAGAAGGGAAGAAGCAGCTCCCCATATATTTTGTGAGCCGGGTCCTGAGGAAGGTCGAGCTTCGGTACCCCATCTTGGAAAAGCTGACCTTCGCCCTAATCATCTCGGCCTGGATTCTCCGGCCTTACTTTTAGGAACACTCCATCCGAGTGGTGACTGACCATCCTCTCCGCAACATCTTTGAGGGGGTGGAGCATTCAGGAAGGCTAGCCAAATGGTCGGTAGAGTTGAGCGAGTTAGACATCTCCTTCGTCCCCCGCCTCTCAATCAAGGCCCAAGTCATGGCCGACTTTTTGGCCGACTACATGATCGAGGTAGCGAAAGAAGAGCTCACTCATCCGACTTCGTGGAAGGTGAAGGTTGATGGCGCTTCGGGAAGGCATTCCTTGGGAGTAGGAGTAATCTTGGAAATCCCCCAGGGACTAGGATCGAACAAACGGTAGTGGTGCATTTCCCCATCACTAACAACCAGGCCGAGTACGAGGCCGTAATAGCGGGGTTGCGCCTGGCCAGGGAGTTGGGAGTGCTCGACGTGGATGTCCTCACTGAATCCATGGTGGTGGCTTCTTAGATCAACGAGGAGTTTGAGGTGAGAGAGCCTACCCAACGGCTATATGTAACACCCCCTATCCGTCGCATAGCATATAGCAGTAGGTCTGGCCGGGGCCTGACGCCATATACTACAGACAGACCGGGTGGTTACTTATGGAAACCATCCAACCAATCTCAACGTCCTACACAGAGCATTCTAGCGGAAGCAGTTTATAAAAGTTGCAATAAAGAACCCAGCATTAGAGCATGAACGTCCACTAATACAAATTAGGAATGTTATACAAAATACCCAAAATAAGCCTTAAGGCATTACAAAATGTTTCACTTGATATTACATGTTTTACAAACCACGGCACGCAGGCCGGTCATACATGAATAAAACAGTAAACACTTCCATTTGGGCCTTCGAGGGCCGGCTTCGCAAAAAGGGCTTTAGCCCGCTATTGACTGCTTGGTCCAGCTGCACCTGCAAGCAACAAACCACCGCACGGTGGCAAAACAAGGCAACGGTCAGCAATGCTGACCAAATTATAACGATCCCGCCCCCAACTCGGGGCGGCGATGCTCCTTCCCTGCAGTTTTATTAGCACAAGCGAGCAAGATAATATTATTCATTTCATCACAGGCGTAGGCTCACACGGCCACACACCCCGTGCACTCAGGGCACATTCTTGGTGAACCGGTCGATGTCACGACAGTTAAAGCCATGGACATTCCGGACCCACCACCGCCACTTTGACGGCCAAACATATGAGCAATTTGTCTTCCCGGCATGGGTCACGTCAATTTAAGCCATTGACCGCCGAAGACTCTCATCTATGCCAACGGCAAGTGCCACGTAACCTTAGGTCTCTTTAACCCGAACGACATAGATATGGGTACGGTTCCATCTAACCCGTGCTCACGTCGCAACGACAATTTAAGCCATTTGCGCAGGTCAAACTTCTCCCGAGTCCCATTTTCGTCACACAATTTCACATAACTCGGTTATGTTCAAGTTGGCTCTCATGCCTCCATGTTGGCAAGATCTCGTATCCGCCCAATTTTCCGGGTGCACCTTTGGGTTAGTCCCCAAGGCTCCCTGCTGCAATCTACCGCGTAGAAAACCCGAAAAACAAACCATATCACGGAGTCTTCTCCGGCATTTATGCAATGCAACATCACCGATCCAGACCAACATGTCCGGGTAGGCTTCACACATCATGCCTATGTCCGTTCTCGCTTACGGACTCTAAACAACAGAGACTTCACATATCTACCCGAAGGAACGCCTCCAACTCTCCGCAAACTCGCGAGAGCGGGCTTCCTATGCAATGAAAGAGAGCTACTCATGCTCAAGATGAGGATCGTTACCCTTGCGTTCCTCTTTGGCGCCATGGAAAAGTAATTGGATGAAAACCACCGCACTAGCGTTGCCTCCGTGGATCCGGAGTCGGCTCGCGATTTGGAGCTTCGAAGCTCCTCCAATGGCCGGATTTAGGTCCTTCTTCCTCCCTTGGCTCTCCTCTCTCTCTAAGCTTTTAGAAAGATGATAAGTTAAGAAAAGCGAGGGTTTTCTAAGTCCATTCACGGGTATATCCCTTCAGGAACAACCCCCAGCCGTTGGATCTTCAGTTAAAGAAATGAACGGCTTCGATTCGGGACTGAAATGCCCAATCTGGACCGAACATGGCCTGGCACACGCCCGTGTCCAGGGCCGTGTGCCTCATTCGCCGTCAAAATCGAATCACCTGGAACCTCACACGGGTATCGAACACGCCCGTGTTCGAGCTGACACGCCCGTGTTCCATCTGACACGGCCGTGTACCCCATCATTTTTCCCCAAAATCAACCCGAGCACTGCACGGGTTCTAGGACACGCCCGTGTCCCTACCCGTGTCACCTCAACACGCCTGGACCCCAAGCCGTGTACACGGTCTCGACACTCGACAATTCGTCGAGTGAAGATCGTCGACCTGATGACACGGCCTTGGACACGCCCGTGTCCTAGGCCGTGTGCCTTGTCTCGACGCATCGTCGAGCAAATCTCGTCGACTCCCCGGGACGATCGTCGAGACAGGTCGACACGCCCTGCGACACGCCCGTGTCGCAGGCCGTGTGCTTTGTCTCGACGCATCGTCGAGCGAATCTCGTCGACTTCGCGGCTAAGTGTCGACACGGGTCGATACGCCCTGCGACACGCCCGTGTCGCAGGCCGTGTGCCCAGTCTCGACACAATGTCGAGACCAAAGTGTCGACTTCCCGGCTCAGTGTCGACACAGGCTTGACATGCCCTGGGACACGCCCGTGTCCCAGGCCGTGTGCCTGCATCCAGAACCCAAACTGGCCCAAAACGTCCCCCCCCCTTCGCTCCTTTGAGTTTCGGGGCGTTACAACTCTCCCCCTCTTAAAAGAATTTCGCCCACGAAATTACGTAAAGGAAAGACATGTACAAAACAAAAATTTGTACCTGAGCGGAACAACTCCGGATACTCGTCAAGCATAGTCTGCTCTCGCTCCCAAGAGAGCTCCTCACGACCGCAATTGTCCCACCGGACCTTGACCATCCTGATCTCTTTATTGCATAGCCGCTTGACCTCCGAGTCCTCGATCCGCACGGGCTTGACCTTTGTCGTTAGCCCACTATCCACCGACACTTGATCAACCGCGATCACTTGCGTAGGCTCTTGCACCGCCTTCCGAAGTACCAAAATGTGGAATACATCATGTAAACCACTAAGCTCCACTAAAAGCTTCAACCGATAGGTCGCTTCGCCAACTCGCTCCAGAACCTCAAACGGTCCAAGGTACCTCGGGCTTAGCTTTTTCAATCGTCGCCCCCGCGAGACACCCTTGAACGGCTTGATATTTAAGTATACCTAATCGTCCACAGCGAACTCCACATTCCTGTGCTTGGCATTATAGTACTTTGCTTGCCGGTCCTGAGCGATAAGTAACCTCTCCCGAATGGTTCACACCAAAGAAGTAGCACCCACCACTTCCAATCGCTTATACAACTTTGACTCACCCATTTCTAACCAAGACAACGGTGTGCGACCTTTTCTACCATATAGGGCCTCGAAAGGCGCCATCTGAATACTCGCTTGGCAGCTATTGTTGTATGCGAACTCCACCAAATAAAGGTGGTCTTCCCATTGCTTTCCGAAATCCAAGACACACATGCGGAGCATGTCTTCCATAGTTCTATTGACCCTCTCGGTCTGCCCATCCGTTTGTGGATGGAAGGCTGTGCTGAACTTCAGCTTCGTTCCCAACATTTGCTGCACAAGCCCCCAATCATTGGACGTGAACCGCCCATCTCGGTCACTCACGATGCTGCGGGGCACACCATGAAGCCGTACTATGTTATCCACATAAAGCTTTGCCAACTTCTCCACCGGACCATCCTTCCTATGCGGAATAAAATGCGACACCTTCGTTAATCGATCCACGATCACCCAAATGGCGTCGTTCCCCTTTTGCGACCTTGGCAAACCGTGCACAAAGTCCATAGAGATGTCGTCAAATTTTCACTCCGGAATAGGCAAGGACTTAAGAAATCCTCCCGGCTTTTGGCACTCTGCCTTTACCAAGGCGCAAGTTTGGCACTTACGTATAGCGCCACATCCTTTTTCAAACCCGGCCACCAAAACAGTTTCTTCACATCACGGTACGTCTTCGTGCTCCTCGGGTGAATCGAGTACTTGGTATGGTGTGCCTCGTACAACAACTCCACCCGCAAATTGCCCACACTTGGGACGCACAAACGACCGTCTTTCAAAAGCAATCCGTCCTCCACGACGAATTGGGAATTTGACCCATCCAGAGCCTCTACCACGAACTGCTTCATATGAGCATCCATATCCTAAGCCTACCGAATACGATCAGCCAGGTCATATTGGACTTCTGTCCAATTCAGAACTGCTTCAGCACTTGATTGCTTGTCCACACAAACGATCTCCAATGCCTCCAACTCTCGCACCAACCGCTCATCATGCACCGATACCCAATTGGCTTGAGCTGGGGCTCGGCGACTCACCGCGTCTGCAACCGCATTCCCTTTATCAGACGCGTAGTGGATCTTGAATGTATAGTCTCCCAAGAACCCCATCCACCTATGCTGCCGCAAATTTAGATCCTTCTGACCAATCAGATACTTCACGCTCTTTGGATCGGCATAGATATCCATCGTCATACCGTACAAATAATGCCTCCACAGCTTCAAGTCTAAAACTCACGGTCACTAACAACAAGTCATGGACCGGATAGTTCCTCTCGTGCACTTGTGGCTGTCTCGCGCCATACGCTATTACACTTTCGTGTTGCAGTAGTACGCAACCCAAACCGCTGCCCGAAGCATCGCTATAAATCTCATAGCCTTCGATCCCACATGGCGAACTCAGCACAGGCGCCGTGGTCAACCGACACTTCAACTCCTCAAAAGCTCGCGCGCACTCCGGCGTCCAAACGAACTTATGCTCCTTCCTCGTAAATGTAGTGAGAGGTAACGCTATCCGCGAGAAGTTCTCTACGAAGCGCCTATAATAGCCGGCAAGCCCCAGAAAACTCCAGACTTCCGCTACAGTAGCAAGCTCAGGCCACTCCCGTATCGCAACAATCTTCGCCGGATCCACAGCAATACCCTCTCCACTTACTATATGCTCGAGGAACGCCACTGAGGATAGCCAAAACTCGCACTTCGAGAACTTGGCATACAACTGATTTCTCCTTAGCGTCTCCAACACCAAATGAAGATGCTTGAAGTGATCTTCCTTACTCTGCAAGTACACTAGAATATCATCGACGAAGACGATCACAAAATGGTCCAAGTACTCCCGGAAGGTCCTGTTCATCGAATCCATGAACACTGACGGCGCATTAGTCAGCCCAAACGGCATGACCCTAAACTCGTAGCGTCCGTATCCTGTACTGAACGTTATCTTAGGGATATCACTCTCCCTTAACTACTTTAGAGTACGCCGTTGGCCCGACCAACTGATCACAAAGATCATTGATCCTTGGGATTGGGTACTTGTTCTTTGCCGTCAACTTGTTGAGCTCCCGATAATTAATACATAGCCTCAAGCTTCCGTCCTTCTTCTTACTAAAGAGGGTCGGTGCGCTCCAAGGCGAAGGACTTGGACGCACATACCCTTGCTCCAACAACTTTTAGAAGTTGCACCTTCAGCTCCGCCATTTCCTTAAGCGCTAGCCGATATGGAGAGCGTGACACAGGCTTTGCACCTGGTACTAGCTCAAACATAAAATCTATCTCCCGCTGAGGCGGGGCTCCAGGAAGATCTCTAGGGAACACATCAGGGTATTCCGATACCACTGAAATACAATCCAATGTGGGCTTCGGCTTTGCAACCTCCACTAGTGTAAACAACAGTTCTGCTCCGGAACGAACCGCCTTCACAACCTGAAGAGCAGACGCCAACGTCTTGCTCGACCACTTCGAGCCCGTAAAGGTCATCTCACGACTTGCTCCCAGCTTGACTTCCTTGCTACCGCATCTATATTGGATTGCTGCTCCGAGAGCCAGTCCATACCAAAAATATAACGTCGAACTCCACCAACGGAAGTAACGACGCTTGCAAATCGAACTCCTGATTCCCAATCCAAAACTAAGCGCAACAACTTCTACCCGCGCGCAATGAGCACCATTGGACTATAACGCATCCAATTTGTCTTTTACCATCGAAGGAGGTACTCCGACGCACAATATAATTCCTAATAAAGGAATGTGAAGCTCCCTAAACGAACGGTGCTCTCGCAGATAAAGTAAAGTCGCAGCAAAGCTTAGCACAAATAGTTCTAAGCTAACATGCACAAGGGCGACAAGTATTTAAGGCAAAACTATCTTTAAACCATACCTGACGTCACGACGGCGTGCTTCCTCCAGGGCTTTAGGCACTCACGAGCATAATGCTCCGGCTCGCCACAGTTGAAACATGTGCCCGGGGTCTGACCCGTAGTCGCCCCAGAAGCACCAAAAGGAGCTGGACCCGAAGTCCTATGCTTCTTATACCATTTTCGATATACAGACTTTGAGGTGTTCGACACTTTGAATGCCGTTTTCTTTGCACTAACATCCTTGACTGCTCCTGACATAGCTTTCTTACCCTTCCGAGCACCATTCCAACAGTCTCGGGCAAAGTGCCCTTTCTTTCCACAAGTATGACAAGTGTAAGTAGCTTTACTAGTCGATTTCATAGCCCCTTTCTCCAGCATTCTGCCGGATGCAGCTCTTATGGGGTTTGAATAGTTCGATACCATGGTCGCTGGCATCGGGAGGGTCTTCCTCAAATCTGCCTCCAAAGATCTAGCTGATTCCACCAAGGCTCGGAATCCCAATAACTTTGGTCCTAGCAGTAGAACTCGTAACTCGGCACGCAGGCCATTATAAAATCTATCGACTGTAGCTTGTTCGTTATCCAACTCGAAGCATGGGTAGCGACTTATCAGAAGAAATGCTTGTAAATATTCCTCAACTGTGTGCGCTCCCTGCACTAAATGCATATTCAGCTGCTGCCCCAATGGTCTACCAAAGGTCATATGCTGCATCGCGCCCACCAGCGTTGAAGCCACAACAGGGGCACAGGGTTGTACATTTCCTCCAAGCTGTGCACCCGTCACATCGAACACCGCTTCTACGATCCTTCTAACGGTTTCATACGAAGGAGGAGGCTCAAACACCTCACCGGGTGCACTATGCTCCTCAGAAACCGGACAGTCTGGCTGTCCAGCACCGCTTCCGGTCACCTATAGTGGTACAAAACACCGTTAAGGGACCAAATAAAATTGCGAACAGCAATTATAGGAACACGCAGGTTCCTCAAACACGAGTATTTTCATTCCTAAGTGGACATTCATGGGTTCTTTTACCATTATAACGATGACGCACACAATGTGCTCACCACCCCTTAAAAAGAATTCAGCCACGAATTCAGCTTAAGTCTGACCAAAACCAGTAGTCTGATACCAAATTGTAACACCCCCTATCCGTCGCATAGCATATAGCAGTAGGTCCGGCCGGGGCCCGACGCCATATACTACAGACAGACCGGGTGGTTACTTATGGAAACCATCCAACCAATCTCAACGTCCTACACAGAGCATTCTAGCGGAAGCAGTTTATAAAAGTTGCAATAAAGAACCCAGCATTAGAGCATGAATGTCCACTAATACAAATTAGGAATGTTATACAAAATACCCAAAATAAGCCTTAAGGCATTACAAAATGTTTCACTTGATATTACATGTTTTACAAACCACGGCACGCAGGCCGGTCATACATGAATAAAATAGTAAACACTTCCATTTGGGCCTTCGAGGGTCGGCTTCGCAAAAAGGGCTTTAGCCCGCTATTGACCGCTTGGTCCAGCTGCACCTGCAAGCAACAAACCACCGCACGGTGGCAAAACAAGGCAACGGTCAGCAATGCTGACCAAATTATAACGATCCCGCCCCCAACTCGGGGCGGCGATGCTCCTTCCTTGCAGTTTTATTAGCATAAGCGAGCAAGATAATATTATTTATTTCATCACAGACGTAGGCTCACACAGCCACACACCCCGTGCACTCAGGTCACATTCTTGGTGAACCAGTCGATGTCACGTCAGTTAAAGCCATGGACATTCCGGACCCACCACCGCCACTTTGACGGCCAAACATATGAGCAATTTGTCTTCCCGGCATGGGTCACGTCAATTTAAGCCATTGACCGCCGAAGACTCTCATCTATGCCAACGGCAAGTGCCACGTAACCTTAGGTCTCTTTAACCCGAACGACATAGATATGGGTACGGTTCCATCTAACCCGTGCTCACGTCGCAACGACAATTTAAGCCATTTGCGCAGGTCAAACTTCTGCCGAGTCCCATTTTCGTCACACAATTTCACATAACTCGGTTATGTTCATGTTGGCTCTCAGGCCTCCATGTTGGCAAGATCTCGTATCCGCCCAGTTTTCCGGGTGCACCTTTGGGTTAGTCCCCAAGGCTCCCTGCTGCAATCTACCGCGTAGAAAACCCGAAAAACAAACCATAGCACGGAGTCATCTCCGGCATTTATGCAATGCAACATCACCGATCCAGACCAACATGTTCGGGTAGGCTTCACACATCATGCCTATGTCCGTTCTCGCTTACGGACTCTAAACAACGGGGACTTCACATATCTACCCGAAGGAACGCCTCCAACTCTCCGCAAACTCGCGAGAGCGGGCTTCCTATGTAAAGAAAGAGAGCTACTCATGCTCAAGATGAGGATCGTTACCCTTGCGTTCCTCTTTGGCGCCATGGAAAAGTAATCGGATGAAAACCACCGCACTAGCATTGCCTCCGTGGATCCGGAGTCGGCTCGCGATTTGGAGCTTCGAAGCTCCTCCAATGGCCGGATCTAGATCCTTCTTCCTCCCTTGGCTCTCCTCTCTCTCTAAGCTTTTAGAAAGATGATAAGTTAAGAAAAGTGAGGGTTTTCCAAGTCCATTCACGGGTATATCCCTTCAGGAACAACCCCCAGCCGTTGGATCTTCAGTTAAAGAAATGAACGGCTTCGATTCGGGACTGAAATGCCCAATCTAGACCGAACACGGCCTGGCACACGCCCGTGTCCAGGGCCGTGTGCCTCATTCGCCGTCAAAATCGAATCACCTGGAACCTCACACGGGTATCGAACACGCCCGTGTTCGAGCTGACACGCCCGTGTTCCATCTGACACGGCCGTGTGGCCGGCCGTGTACCCCATCATTTTTCCCCAAAATCAACCCGAGCACTGCATGGGTTCTAGGACACGCCCGTGTCCCTACCCGTGTCACCTCAACACGCCTGGACCCCAAGCCGTGTACACGGTCTCGACACTCGACACTTCATCGAGTGAAGATCGTCGACCTGATGACACGGCCTTGGACACGCCCGAGTCCTAGGCCGTGTGCCTTGTCTCGACGCATCGTCGAGCAAATCTCGTCGACTCCCCGGGACGATCATCGAGACAGGCCGACACGCCCTGCGACACGCCCGTGTCGCAGGCCGTGTGCCTTGTCTCGACGCATCGTCGAGCGAATCTCGTCGACTTCGCGGCTAAGTGTCGACACGGGTCGACATGCCCTGCGACACGCCCGTGTCGCAGGCCGTGTGCCCAGTCTCGACACAATGTCGAGACCAAAGTGTCGACTTCCCGGCTCAGTGTCGACACAGGCTTGACACGCCCTGGGACACGCCCGTGTCCCAGGCCGTGTGCCTGCAGCCAGAACCCAAACTGGCCCAAAACGTCCCCCCCCCCTTCGCTCCTTTGAGTTTCGGGGCGTTACACTATACTTATCCAAAGTGAAGGGGGTCATCGACACGTTCCAAACCTTCTCCATCCGACACGTGCCACGAGAAGAGAACGAGCAGGTCGATCAGCTGGCAAAGCATGGTCCTCGGGTTGGGGGTATCATCACCGATCTATTCCGCGCTTCCATCGAAGAGGGAGAGCTGATGGAGGTGGACCAACACCCCTCGTGGATGGATCTATTCATGACCTTCCTTTCCACAGGGGAGTATCCGGAGGGGATGGACAAGAAGAAGTTCAGATACAAGTCGGCGTACTACCTCCTCCGAGACGGGTAACTGCATCGAAAGACTCTCTCCGGGATGATGGCCCGTTGCGTGGTCGAGAGGGAGGCACAAAGGATCTTGGAAGAAGTCCACTCCGGGGAGTGTGGGAGTCATTCCGGGAGTCGGACCCTGGAAGGGAGGATCGTCAGACAGGGATACTTCTGGCCAACCATGAGCCACGACGCTGCGGAATTTATGAGGAGGTACCACAAGTGCAAGTTGTTTTCCCCCATCCAACTACAGCCGGCTCAGCTCCTCAAGAGCATCACGGCCCCCTGTCCCTTTGTAATTTGGGGAATGGATTTGGTCAGACCGTTCCCCCAAGCTAGCGGCTAGAGGATGTTCCTGTTGGTAATGATATACTATTTCTCTAAGTGGTTGGAGGTGAAGGCTGTAACGCCTCCATTCGTCATATGGAATATAACAGTGGGTCCGACTGGGGCCCCACGCCATATTTCACCGACAAATGGCGAAATTACGTGTGAATATCAAATTACGTTCTACTCGTATCCTAACTCAGAGCATTCTAACGCAGAATTTTAAGTTATGAGAACTCAACCCCATGAATGTCCACTAAATATATAAACCATACATTTATATATATCACCAAGAATGTATACAACACACACACGCTCATGGCCTTAAGGCCTTACAAGTTGGTCTTTACAAAATACACAGCTTCATACATCAGCACGCAGGCCAGCCACACATGAAATTCAAGAATTCTTCGCGCGGCCTTCAAGGGCCTAAGCAGCAAGGGCTTCGTTCCGCTCAATTCAATTCAACCCGCCAGCACCTGCAATTAGACATCCACCCCAAGAGCGATAAACAAAGCAACAGTCAGCATTAGCTGACCAATTATAACGACCATACCCCTTACCCGGGGCAGTGGTTCCTTCCCTGTATGCATTGCAATCGTAATATCTACCAATCACAATAAGTGCTCTCAGGAACAACAGTATCACAAATGCTGGTCTCCGTCAGACGCTCCGTGCACTCAAGACACATTATTGGTGTACCAGATATACCAGTTGACCACCACTGAGCAGAGGTTTTTAACATGTTGGTTGGCCGGTTCTAGTAAACCAACGCGCAGGCTGGTGACATTCCGCCCATACCAATAAAAGGTGCTAACCTCATGTCAAACTTGAGCATTTCCAATTCAGATCGACCCACCATTATGGTGCAGCAAGCCGGGTCTGTCTCGCGTCCCCCATGCCGTGCCACCAATCGATCTCCCAAAACAGCCAGGGGCAGGTCAGCCTTTCCCGTGCTCAAACCGTCAGTAGCGCACCACTAGATGCGGGTCGGCATTCCCTCCTGATTAGCCGCAACTTTCTGCTATCTCAGAGCAAATAGCGCTCACCATGCTCACACCACAAGGAGCATACGCAAAGCATCCAAGATTAGCAAATAGCTCACACAGAGTTCACAACAAAAGGAGGTTACATTCACAGTTTACGCACATCCATACAATACACAGAGTCTTCTCCGGTTCACACATAACCATCACCAATCCAGACTAACCATCCGGATGGGCTTCACACAGCATGCCTATGACGTACTACACACTTCCGGCTCTAGATGCAGACTCAATCCTGGAATCACTTATGCTTTCCACCTCTTGGTGGAGGATTCCATGTGTATGCATAAAGAAAGGACTTCGTTTGTCCAAAAAGGAGATCGTTACCCTTGACGATCGCTTTGGAGCCATGGATATCTAGCCGGATGGAAATCACCGCCACAACCTTGCCTCCACGAATCCGCACTTGGCTCACGATTCCGCACGCTAAAGCTACTCCGGCGGCCGGATCCCTTCTCCCTTTCCTTCCTCTCTCTCTCTCCCTAGCTCTTTAGAAAGAGAATGCTTAAGAAGAATGAAGATGATCTTCTTCCTCTCAGCCTTATAATCAGCAGGGAAGGTCCTAAACCCTTGGATCTAAGATGAAGGAAACGAACGACTAGGATTTGCCCAGAAATATCCATTTTTGGGCCGACAGGCCCTGTGACACGCCCGTATCACAGGCCGTGTCCCTTAAGCGGCACACAACCGACTCAAATCCAGAACAGTACACGGCCATGTGACACGCCCGTATCACATCCTACACGCCCATGTCACGTCTGACACACCCATGTCTAGGAGCCGTGTACCCCAAACAGCACACCACCAACTCAACCTGAGCGGGACACAGCCATGAGACACGCCTGTGTCCCAGGCCGTGTACCCCAAGACACACCCGTGTCCACCATCACACGCAACCCCAGCTGACCCAGAGAAGGACATGGCCCTGTGACACGCCCGTGTCACAGGCCGTGTACTCAACTCAACTTGCCGCTCGACGATCGTCGATCGCAGTTCGTCGAACAGAGGAGGACACTCCCGCTGACACGCCTGTGTCGCTGGGCGTGTTCCCTCTCGAGAACTCCTCAAGTGTAGTTCGTCGAGCACTTGAGAGGCTACTCAACCCGAGCACGACATGCCCTGGGACACGCCCGTGTCCCAGGCCGTGTCATCCAACTTGAACCCAAATTGGGATTTGGGTGTTACAACCCTCCCCGCCTTCAAAAAATTTTGTCCTGAAATTTAATCCAACTGGAACCACCAACAGAACCACACATTTGTTGCACCTCGCTAAAACGATCCGGGTTAGAGCTCAGAGGCCGCAGCTTGTCTCACCCCACGACATCGCACAAACCAAGTCAGTAACATGTCATACATACACAACATACTCATATCGTTTACCCCAATAGTCATACACCAACAGGAATGAAACAAACATCTCATCGTTCATCCCTACATACAATATATATTTACATCACAAAAGTAACACAGGTCACTCTTCCATTCTTACTTCCGCTCACTCGCCTCATCTTTCATAAGTCGTTTGATAGCCTCTTAGAGTTCCAAACTAAACACTCGAGGCTGTTGTACTTCACCGATTGAGCTTTGCAGCTCCTGCAATTCAAGATTATGCACTCGAGGTTGCGTCCGAGATGCAGATGACTCGGCCACTGCTTTACCCTTTTCTTCATAAGACGCACCTGTGCTTTTCTCACTCCTTGGAGGGCGGCTCCAACAATAATGGGCTATATGTCCCTGCTCTCTGCATGTAAAACATATACATGCCTCAACAAGTCCTTGCCCAGATGTTGCTCCCGAAGAAACAATCGACGGAGTTAGTTCAGCAGGCCTGAACCTTTGCTTATCTCGTCTACTAAACTCTGACTATTTCGACTGTGGAGCTTTGAATTCCGGCTTCTCCACCGCCAAGTTCTTCTTGTCCTGCACCCGTTTCAAATCTTTCTCCAGCGCATGGGCTGTATCTACCAACGCTTGGAATCCTTGGTTCACCGAACATGGGAGTGCCAACCTCAACTCGTCACGCAGTCCCTCATAAAATCAATTAGTCTTCCGCGCCTCCTCAGCGAAGGTAGACCCCGCATAGCGCCCCAGTCGCGTAAACTCATGTAGGTACATCTCAACATTGCTCTCACCCTGCACTAGACGTTGGAACTCATTTTCCATAGCAATTCGCTGCGACACTGGCAAGTAGTTGGCCAGAAATAGTCGTGAAAATTCTTTGATCGATATCTCCTCTAGACCTCGACCTGCCAAGTAGTGCAATTCCACTTCGTCCCACCAAAGCCTTGCATCTCCTTCCAACAGAAAAGTGGCTAAAGTCACTTTCTGCGCCTCTGCAGTCCTGATTGCTGTCGGAATCCTCTTTACTCTTGCAAGCCAATCTTCCGCCTGCGTTGGGGAACCCGTCACGCCAAACGTAGGTGGATGAAATTCCATAAATCGCTTCAGTTGTTCATCAGCTGCTTGCTCATCCACCACAACTTCAACATGCTCTTGCCTTGTACCAAGCTGTACTGGCACCCCTGCAGGCCTAGCCTGCCCAGTAGGCTGTGCATGTAACACTGCAACCACCATCTCAGTCACCACACATATGGTCTCCGCCGAGGGAGGTGTAGGCGCCTCCACTAGTGCCACACTCTCATCAGAACGCTGGGTCTCAGACTGCCCAACACCACTCATCATCACCTATCAATGGACAAAACACCAGTTATGTCCAGTCCATAAAGACAAACATACTTTGACCACACGCTCACGCTCCTCACGTGCATGTATTACATTCCAAGTGGACATTCTTGAGTTCAATTATGTTCTCCCTCCCACAAATCTCAAACCTGGCTCTGATACAACTTTTTAATGCCTCCATTCGTCATATGGAATATAACGGTGGGTCCGGTCGGGGCCCCACACTATATTTCACCGACAAATGGCGGAATTACCTGTGAATATAAAATTAGGTTCTACTCCTATCCTAACTCAGAGCATTCTAGCGCAGCATTTTAAGTTATAAGAACTCAACCTCATGAATGTCCACTAAATATATAAACCATACTGAAACTCCACCTAGTTTCAACTATCTTCACCTATGGGGGGGGGGGAATAGGTGACGTGCAGCGTTTTTGCGGAATTTAAAATTGTACCTGCACAATAAAAATAAACAGCACAGCACACAGAATACACAAGCTATTTATAGTGGTTCCCCGATTTGGGTACATCCACTTTCCCCCTTCGACCTATCTCCCAACAAGGGACGACTCAGTCTCTTCACCAACAGGATTGAAATCCAATCCTTGCACTATCGGAAGGAACCCTTCCACACGTAGGAGTCAACACTCCCACAACACGGGTTGCACCCAACCCTTACAACTAGGAACCAACGTTCCTTTACAAAAAAAGTAAAACTAGAATGTACAAGAGATACAAACTACGTTTGGAGACTACGGTGTCCCTCTTTGTTGACGATGTGTTTTGAAGTCCACAAAGAGTCCACAACCCTAGATCTCTCTTGGAGAGAATCTCCCCGGAACTGGCGGCGGCAAGATGGGCGGCGGCTAGGTTCACGGGATCGGCAGCGACAACGATGTGCGGCTGCTGTACTCTGGAGATCCAAACTTCGTAGCGAAGCAAGCTAGGTTTACCAATGGTCACTCTAGGATCAGTCGTCTCGATCGATTCGGACGGGGAAGTTTTTCCCGATCAACAAATCGAGAGACAAGGGATCTCTGGATAGACGCGTGAGACTCTAAGCTTGGCTAAGCTTCTGTCGTCGGAAGATCAGGAAGAAATCTCGATCAAAAGCGGCGACCAACTAGCGCGAGCGGTGACGGCGGCGGCGGAGCAATTTCGCGATTTTAGGTCAAGATCGTCGCTCGGTTTCTTTCTGTGTGTCTTTACTGTTCAAAAATACCCGTATATATACTGTAGACAACTTCAATATGACAGTTGTGGGTCCCACAAGTAGAAACCCTAGATCCGGTTCAAAATAGTGCCAGCGGCAGAATCCGGTCCAGCTTTTTCTAGAAAAATGCCCAAGTCAAAATCGGCGAGAATCGAAAGTGAATCTCGTCGAATCGTCGAGAATCAAGGGTGATTCTCGACGATTCGGCGAGAATCAAAGATGATTCTCGTCGAAGTTGACTTGGTTGCATGCACTGATTCAGCCGGGTCGAGACGGCGAGAATCAGCCAGTGATTCTCGACGATTCGGCGAGAATCACTTGGTGATTCTCGTCGATTCTTACTTAGAATCAGAGTTGCTTGCTGATGAGTTGTAAATATACGTGTTTTTATATACATTAAATAAGATGTATTAGTTTCTTTTTGTAATTTTTAGTTGTTTTTCCTTAATAATTTGCTTCCTTTTTGTAAATATTTTCTAACTTAGATTTATTTTTATTTTCTGAATTTTTCAGGAAAAATTGCCAAAAACTCAAAGTACACGCCCGTGTACTGTTGGTCACGCCCGTGACCAGGGCGTGATACGTCAAATTCCCGAGAAATGACATATTATTGAAGAAATAGCGTGACACGCCCGTGTCACGCCCGTGTCACCCAAGTCACGCCCGTGACCCATGCCCGTGACCATCCAGATCGACGAAATCGCGCTCAACGATCGTCGACCCAGCTGACACGCCTGTCGACACGCCCGTGTCACCTGACACGGGGCGTGACCCAAGCCGTGACCACTCCTTTCGACGTTTTTCGCTCGACGTCAGTCGAGCCAACCAACACGCCCGTGTCAAGATGCCACACGGGCGTGACTCCTCCACCTGGCCCGACAAACTGCCGCCGGCAACCTCCCGAAGTCAACAATGCCATTAATCGCCGCACGACACGCCCACCGTCACGCCCGTGACAAGGGGCGTGACCGCCGTGTTTTCCGCCGCAACGTCAACTCGCCGTCAAGTCACCGAAATCTTCTGCTTAACAGTGTCGACACGCCCATAGTCACGCCCGTGACATGGGGCGTGACCGCCGTGATTTCAGCCGCCAAGTCAAATCTCAAATCAAATCGGACGACCGCCATATGTACAGTGTCGACACGCCCTCTGACACGCCCGTGTCAGAGGGCGTGTCCGATGAAAAATTTTCTCTATAAATTGAACCCTTCTGTTTTGAGCTGCTGTTCCGTTTTTTTTGGATCCATTTTGTATAAAGGCTTTGCTGATAGATGATCCCAAGGGCTTTGTAAGGAGATTTTCTCCCCTCCCTTTTATGTTTATTTGTTTTACCTTGTAATGAATTTTTATCTTTATAAAATTTGTAGTTTTTCCTCCTTACATTGTCATGAACTTCATCTATAAGCAATCTCTTATACAATCTTATCTTTTTATTTAGTTTTAACTTTGTTTTTAGTCTTTTAAAATGGGTGTGTGTGTATGAGATTAACTTTCATGCTTTTGTTCTTAGTTATTTGTACTTAGTTTTTGTTAGACTTAAGTTTTAATAGCTTTTATGCATTCCTATAAACCCGTAAAAAGCGTTTTCAAAGTGATTTGTATTTTTGCTAACTTAGATTTTCGTGTTTAGCTCGTAAAACTTTTCGTTCCTTTTTACTTTATTTTCACTTTTTAACCACTTTTGCGGAGTTATAGGAACGTTTATATAGTCATTTTAATTTTTCAAACACTTCGTTTTTGCTCTTATTTTCAAAAACTTTTTGCCCGTTTAAATTTTATTTCTTCATTTTATGCATTTCTACCGCATTCCATCGGTAGAAATGTATTCATTTCAATTTTTCGAACACTTGCAATTTTCGTTTATTTTGCAAAAACTTTTGCTCCTTTTAATTTTATTTTTACTTTTTATTCATTTCTACCGCATTCTAGCGGTAGAAATGTAGTCGTTTTAATTTTCCAGTCACTTTGTTTTTCCTATTTTTTTGTACGTGTGCGTGCGTGTATGAGTAGTTTTTATAGCTTTATTTCAATTCCTGTAGAGTGTGTGCGTGTGTTATTTTTAATTTTCCGCCTACTCATTTGAGTTAAATGGCTGGATTTTATTCAAGCAAGTGTGTGTATTTTTATTTTTCCGCCTACTCGCTTGAGTTAAATGGCTGGATTTTATTTCAGTTGCCTTGTAGAGTGGGTGTACCTTAGCCTTGAGTTCATTGGACTGTAATAATTGGAATGGACTTGTAAATGCATTTATTTTCTCCTAAAGGACTTGCTTTCTTTTTCCCGCCCACGCATTTGCGCCGGGACTTGTAATTTTACTGCTTTCAGGTACGTTGTGGATACAATACCCAACGTTCTTAAGTATCGAAGAGCATCTCCCCCTATTTGAAGAAGCCTAAACCCTACAAGCTAAGGTGAATAAAGCGTATGAGAATGAAAATCATAACCTTGAAATTTAGCTTAGAGAGTTTATTTTAGTTCATATGAGCATTCCACCAATACTGCCTTTTCTTTAATTTCCCGACAAGATTTATCGGTAAAATAATAGAGAAGCAAACTTGGAGTACTACACACGATAGGTAGCCGTAAAACTCGCCAGTTTTAGAGGCCCGTGCTTCGTAATCTCCCCCTTGATTATCGCTTTGAAGTAGCTGGATCTGCAATCAGCCACTGATTCTTGACGATTCGGCGAGAATCAAAGATGATTCTCGCCGAATCGACGAGAATCACTTGGCGATTCTCGTCGATTTACACTTAGACGAATTCTCGTCTTTCTACCCATGATGTGCTCCTTGACCCATCCTTGCTCCTTGTCTCTCTTGCAAGATCACAACCCTCTTGAGTAAGTGCACTCCAATAGAGAGAGCACACGTGGCCAACACACTGATCTGCTCACAATGGAGTTCCTACTGGCAGAGGCTCCCCTTGAAATATTTTGTCAAAAACATTGCCTATTTACCTTAGCTTGTTCAGCTTGTTCAGGGCTTCTTCAAATCAGGTACGTTGTGGATACAATACCCAACAATCTCCCCCTATTTGAAGAAGCCTAAACCCTACAAGCTAGGTGAATAAAGCGTATGGAATGAAAATCATAACCTTGAAATTTAGCTGAGAGAGATATGCATTACCAATACCAATTTCTTGAGAGCAAACTTGGAGCCACCTTAGCCGTAGCCGAGAGGGTAATCTCCCCCTTTTCGGCTTCTGCAAATCTGGGTCTGTAGCATTTGACCCCTTGCTCCCCCTCAGTTCTTAGACCTATGCTCACAATGGAGTTCCTGGCAGAGGCTCCCCCTAGAGGCATGATCCTGGAGCTTCTATAGTCTTCATTCCTCATAATTTAGCATCCCCAATTCAGTTTTGAAAAGACTGAACTTGGCCTCGTCTAAGGGCTTTGTGAATATATCTGCAATCTGCTTGTCCGTGGGGACATAACAGAGAGAGATGTCCTTGTTTTCTACATGCTCCCGAATGAAGTGGTAGCGCACTTCAATATGCTTCGTTCGGCTGTGCGATACCGGATTGTTGGCAATCGCAATTGCACTGGAGGAGTCGCAGTACATTGGAACTTCCTTGAACTGAAGGTCGTAGTCGGCTAATTGGTTTCTGATCCATAGGAGTTGTGCGCAACAGCTGCCTGCCGAGATGTACTCAGACTCTGCTGTGGAGGTTGCAACACAATTCTGTTTTTTGCTATTCCATGAAATAAGCCTTCGTCCGAGGAATTGACACGTCCCGGAGGTGCTTTTCCTATCATCCCTACTCCCTGCAAAATCAGCATCTGAAAAACCTATTAGCTCGACATCATTGTTTCTCGGGTACCACAAGCCAAGATTGGGAGTACCTTTAAGGTATCTTAGAATTCGCTTTGCAGCGACATAGTGAGATTCCTTAGTGTTCACCTGATATCTGGCACAGACACATGTGGAGAACATGATATCCGGTCTACTGGCAGTAAGGTAGAGCAGGGATCCAATGATGCTTCTGTATTTGGTTTCATCGAAAGGTTTACCTTTCTCATCCTTATCCAGAGACATAGTGGATCCCATTGGAGTCCTCATAGAGGTTGCACTCTCCATGCCAAATTTCTTGAGGATTTCATTTGTGAACTTCGTCTGAGAGATGAAGATTCCATCCTCAGACTGTTTCACTTGAAGTCCCAAGAAATACTTGAGCTCTCCCATACTGCTCATTTCAAACTTTCCTTGCATAAGTTTAGAAAACGTTTTGCAAAGATTGTTGTCCGTTGAGCCGAATATAATGTCATCGACATAGATTTGCACCAACAAAATCTTGCCTTTGACTTCCCTGAGAAACAATGTTTTATCTATTTTACCTCTAGAGAACTTGTTCTCAAGAAGAAAACTAGATAAAGTCTCATACCAAGCTCGTGGAGCTTGTTTTAAACCATATAGAGCTTTATAAAGGAAGTATACATGATTGGGATAAGTAGGATTGACAAAACCTGGGGGTTGAGCGACGTATACTTCCTCCTTCAGGTCTCCGTTCAAGAAGGCTGATTTCACATCCATTTGATAGACTGTGAATCCTTTGTGCGAAGCATACGCCAGGAACAATCTGATTGCCTCAAGCCTTGCCACTGGTGCGAAGGTCTGATCGAAGTCAATCCCCTCCTCCTGTCTGTAACCTTGAGCCACCAGCCTGGTCTTGTTCTTTACGATGACACCATGTTCATCCAATTTGTTTCTGAAGATCCACTTGGTGCCAATCACATTCTGCTTGTGTGGTCTGGGAACCAGCGTCCACACGTTGCATCGTTCGAATTGATGTAGTTCATCTTGCATGGCCAAAATCCATGCCGCGTCTTTGTTTGCCTCGTCGAACTTCTTTGGCTCAACCTGTGACAGGAAGCTAAGATGCAATACTTCGTTAATAGTACCTCTTCGAGTTCTGACACCGACACGAGGGTCTCCGATGATCTGATCTCTAGGATGATCCCTCACGTGCCAGAGCTCTAGAAGTCTGGCGTCTGGAGCTTCGATTACTTCTTGGGATTCTCCTTCTTCTAAGATATTTGTTCCATTTTGATCTTCAACATTCCCCGATGACGTGGAGGTGGAAACTTTGACGTACTTAGGAGTATCATCTTTAGCGGTCTCATTGAGATCCAGCTGTTCAAGTCGTGCACCTGCATCTTCAAGAATACCACTGGAAGAATTGCTGTTAAGCAAACTTTCTTCATCAAATACAACATTAATTGATTCTTCTACCACTAGGGTTTTCTTATTGAAGACCCTATATGCCCGACTGTGGGAACTATAGCCCATGAATATGCCTTCGAAGCATTTTTCACCAAATTTAGTACGCGGGTACTTCCCATTATTCAGTACATAGCATCTGCAACCAAAGATCCTCAAGTAGGACATGGTTGGTTTCCTGCCTCTCAGTAGCTCATAAGGCATCTTACGATGATGCTTGTTGATCAATGCTCGGTTTTGTACATGACAAGCTGTATTGACAGCCTCTACCCAGAAGTTTTCTGGGAGAGAAGCGTCTTTCAACATTGTCGTGCAAGCTTCAATGAGAGTTCTATTTCTCCTCTCCGCAACTCCATTTTGCTGAGGAGTGCGCGGGGAGGAAAACTCATGAAAGATACCTTGTTCTTCACAGAACTCTGTCATAGCACCAGATTCGAATTCGGTTCCATGGTCACTTCTGATTTTGACCACTGAGCAGTTAAATTCGTTCTGAACCTGCTTGACAAAGCTAGTGAAGATGTCAAACGTATCTGACTTTCGTTTTAAGAAGAACACCCATGTAAACCGAGAATGATCATCAACTATCACTAGCGTATAGGACTTGCCTCCCAAGCTATGAACTTGCATTGGACCAAACAAGTCCATATGTAGAAGATAAAGACACCGGGAAGAGTCTTTGTCTGCAATGCTCTTAAAGGTAGCCCGAGTCTGTTTGCCCATCTGGCATGCAGGACAGGGGCTATCTTTGATGCACTTGATACTGGGAGCATCCCTTACTAAGTTCTTAGAAAACAACATACTAATTGTCTTGAAATTAATATGTGCCAATCTCTTGTGCCATTGATCACAAAGAGATGTACTGCCAGCTACCACTAGGCATACGGGGGTAGATGAATCTAAACTGAGAAAATCTAAGCAGAAGATATTTCTGCTCCTAATGCCTGATAATACCGTCTCAGAAGAGGTACGTGAAATTATCAGACATTTATCCTTGCAGAACTTAACGTCATAACCTTTGTCACATAACTGACTTACACTGATCAGGTTATGGTTTAACCCTTCAACATAAGCCACGTCGGTGATAGAGATTATACCGTTGGAAATCATACCGTAACCTCTGGTGACTCCTCGATCTGATCCTCCAAAGATGACTTTGGTTCCATTCTCGACTGGAGTGTAATCACGCAGCATGCTTCTTGTCCCAGTCATATGCCGGGAGCATCCACTGTCCAAATACCAGATCGGCGTTTTGGTGGCCTTTGGACATTCCTGCAAAACAAAATTAATTTCCCTTAGGAACCCAATCGAACTTGGGTCCTAGATTCCTGGTTAGCATACTCCCCCTCGGTTGGTTAACCCTACGAGTGGTCGGTCTCGCATTGCTAACATAGGGAGTCTCGTGATACCTTGGATTAAACCAACAATCCACGGCAAAGTGACCGACTTTGCCACAACACCAACAGTCAAATCTGTTGTACCTCTTCCTAGGCTCCTGCCTTACCCTGGGAATGGTGGGTACAGCCGGGGCCTTGGATCTGGAGGTGGAGGCCTCATAGTGATTGCAGTCACATGACTTCTTTACCTTCTGCTTCGTCAGTATAACAGGCTTGACTCTTGGTGCCTGCTTTCCATTATGACCGCTAGAGAATTGACCATCATTTCCCATGTGGATTTCATCATAAGGTGCCTTGAAGGCACTCTCACCGAAGTTCCGGGGAAAGGTCCAACCATCATATCGGCTCTTTGGCTTTGCAACCGAGGGCCGGAAATGATGACCAAAGGTTGATTCAAAGTCATGTTGGTTGCAAGGAAAGCTAGGCTTTCTAAACGCAACAGGACTAAGCGGAGCCTTTCCCTTTTCATCAGCAGAGGCCTTCTTGGCGGCCTTATTCTTCCTCTGGTTCCTGTTTCTCCTGGATGAGGAACCAGATACCTCTACATGCCCCAAGCCAGCTCCTTTGGCCCGAGCAGAGAAGGTATCAACTACTGGAAGAACGGTTTTTGGCATAGAGAAGCTCTTGACGATCTTCCTTTCTGCCGCAAGTTGTTCTTCCAACTTGTCGACTTCCTCCTGCTTAAGATCAAGGAGCTTAAGAGACTCTGAATGCTTTGAAGTCAGGTCAAGGTGCTCCTGTCGGAGAGAAATCAAACTAGTGACCTCTTCCCTTAGGGATACACACTCACCCTTAAGGAATTTCACTTCCTTTTTCTCAGCCTTCAGTCTCTTATGGCACTCCTCGAAAGTGTTGAGCAGAAGCTCATACTTCTCGAGGAGCTCCGCTTCACGGGCCGAAAGGCTATCTTCAGGTTCATCATCCTGAGACTCAGGATCAGATTCAGAGTCGGAGAGAGGGGTGTGACCTTTTACCTTCCCAGTAAATGGGGGGCATTCTCCTTCTGAGTTGGAGCGACCCACCAGCCCGAAGTAGGCTTCCTCATCATCACTGGAGTCTGAGGAATCAGACTCACTCAGTGTCTTTGGAGTTTTGGCGATGTAGCTCCGCTCTTTCTTCTTATCTCTAGAGGATTTGTGCTCCTCTCCTTTCCCTTTTTCTCTCTTGCCTTGATAGCAGTCGGCCACGACGTGTCCTGGCTTATTGCATCCAAAGCAAATAATGTCAGAGGAGCGATGTTTGTTCGGTTTAGAAGCATACCTGTCAGAAGAATAATTTTGCATCTGATGCCTGGAGGAGGAGCCGTCTTTCTTTCTTTGATTCCTCATCTTTAGGAACTTCTTGAATTCTCGGGTGATGAGGGAGAAATCCTCCTCCGACAGCTCTGAGCTGGAGGAGCATGGCTCGGAGTCCTCCTCCTCATCCTTCTTCCTGGCACGGTATGAAACCACACCCTTGCCTTTTCTGGAGTGACTGGCTTTTAGAGCCACAGTCTTTTCTTTGGCTGCAGCCTTCTCTGCTTCTTCTTCTGCTTTCCTGGTGTTCAGCTGAAGCTCATAGGACATCAACTTCCCAAACAGAATTTGCGGGTCTGTTTCAGCTAGTTTGCCAAACTCTCGGATGGCACAGATCTTTGTGTCCCATTCCTTAGTAAGGGACCTAAGGAATTTATCATTGAGTTCACCATTAATGAACACTCTTCCGTATCCTTTGAGGGCGTTGACAATCTTGAGGAAGTTCTCGTAGGTGACTCCGATCTCTTCCTTAGGCCCTTGTCTGAAGGCCTCATATTTCTGGTTCAGGAGGGATCTCCGATCATCCCTCACTTCATCAGTGAACTCCATTAGGATGATCAGGCAATGCCAGATCTCCTGTGCTGTCCTGCAGTTGCAGAAGTTCTGCATCATTGAGTCATCAACCGCGCTAACCAGAATGTTCTGCGCCTTCTTGTCAAGTCCTACTAGCACCATCTCGTCCTTGTCCATTTCAGAAAGTTTCTTCAGCACTTTCTTGGTAGGATCAATGGTGGAGGCCTTAGTGGGGACATAAGGTCCCTCCTCCACGATCATGAAGAGTCGAGGATCAACTGCTTCCATGTAGAACCTGATCCTTTCCTTCCAGATAGGAAAGTTGAGCCTGGTGCACACTGGGATCTTGCCTGTGAACTTGAGACCGTCCATGGTAGATGTTTTCCTTCTTCTTGACACTAGTGGCAGGATTCAACTCAAGGTGTTAACCTTTTTGATGAGCAACCTCGCTCTGATACCACTTGAAATTCCACCTAGTGTCAACTATCTTCACCTATGGGGGGGGGGGGGGGAATAGGTGACGTGCAGCGTTTTTGCGGAATTTAAAATTGTACCTGCACAATAAAAATAAACAGCACAGCACACAGAATACACAAGCTATTTATAGTGGTTCCCCGATTTGGGTACATCCACTTTCCCCCTTCGACCTATCTCCCAACAAGGGACGACTCGGTCTCTTCACCAACAGGATTGAAATCCAATCCTTGCACTATCGGAAGGAACCCTTCCACACGTCGGAGTCAACACTCCCACAACACGGGTTGCACCCAACCCTTACAACTAGGAACCAACGTTCCTTTACAACAAAAGTAAAACTAGAATGTACAAGAGATACAAACTATGTTTGGAGACTACGGTGTCCCTCTTTGTTGACGACGTGTTTTGAAGTCCACAAAGAGTCCACAACCCTAGATCTCTCTTGGAGAGAATCTCCCCGGAACCGGCGGCGACAAGATGGGCGGCGGCTAGGTTCACGGGATCGGCGGCGACAACGATGTGCGACTGCTGTACTCTGGAGATCCAAACTTCGTAGCGAAGCAAGCTAGGTCTACCAACGGTCACTCTAGGATCAGTCGTCTCGATCGATTTGGACGGGGAAGTTTTTCCCGATCAACAAATCGAGAGACAAGGGATCTCTGGATAGACGCGTGAGACTCTAAGCTTGGCTAAGCTTCTATCGCCGGAAGATCAGGAAGAAATCTCGATCAAAAGCGGCGACCAACTAGCGCGAGCGGCGACGGCGCGGCGGAGCAGTTTCGCGATTTTAGGTCAAGATCGTCGCTCGGCTTCTTTCTGTGTGTCTTTACTGTTCAAAAATACCCGTATATATACTGTAGACAACTTCAATATGACCGTTGTGGGTCCCACAAGTAGAAACCCTAGATCCGGTTCAAAACAGTGCCAGCGGCAGAATCCGGTCCAGCTTTTTCCAGAAAAATGCCCAAGTCAAAATCGGCGAGAATCGAAAGTGAATCTCGTTGAATCGTCGAGAATCAAGGGTGATTCTCGACGATTCAGCGAGAATCAAAGATGATTCTCGTCGAAGTTGACTTGGTTGCATGCACTGATTCAGCCGGGTCGAGACGACGAGAATCAGCCAGTGATTCTCGACGATTCGGCGAGAATCACTTGGTGATTCTCGTCGATTCTTACTTAGAATCAGAGTTGCTTGCTTTGAAGTAGCTGGATCGAGTCGGCGGGAATCAGCCACTGATTCTCGATGATTCGGCGAGAATCAAAGATGATTCTCACCGAATCGGCGAGAATCACTTGACGATTCTCGTCGATTTACACTTAGACGAATTCTCGTCTTTCTACCCATGATGTGCTCCTTGACCCATCCTTGCTCCTTGTCTGCTCTTGCAAGATCACAGCCCTGTACTTGGAAGTAAGTGCACTCCAATAGAGAGAGCACACGTAGGCCAACACACTGATCTGCTCAACGGGGGATTACGTCGTGCAGACCCGTGTATATTGACCTACTGCACCCTGACATTGGTGTGCACTTAGCGTGGAATAACTGCAAGCACAACTTGAAATATTTTGTCAAAAACATTGCCTATTTACCTTAGCTTGTTCAGGGGCTTCTTCAAATCAGGTACGTTGTGGATACAATACCCAACACATACATTTATATATATCACCAGAAATGTATACAACACACACAAACGCTCATGACCTTAATGCCTTACAAGTTGCTCTTTACAAAATACACAGCTTCATACATCGGCACACAGGCCGACAACACATGAAATCCAAGAATTCTTCGTGCAGCCTTCAAGGGCCTAAGCAGTAAGGGCTTCGTTCCAGTCAATTCAATTCAACCCTCCAGCACCTGCAATTAAACATCCACCCCAAGAGCGAAAAACAAAGCAATAGTCAGCATTAGCTGAACAATTATAACGACCCTACCCCTTACTCGGGGCAGTAGTTCCTTCCCTGTATGCATTGCAATCATAATATCTACCAATCACAACAAGTGCTCTCAGGCACAATAGTATCATAAACGCTAGCCTCCGCCAGACGCTCCGTGCACTCCGGACATATTATTGGCGTACCGGATATACCAGTTGCCCACCACCGAGGAGAGGTTTTTAACTTGTTGGTTGGCCAGTCCAAGTCCACCAACACGCATGTTGGCGACATTCCGCCCATACCACTCAGAGGTGCTAACCTCACGTCAAACTTGAGCATTTCCAATTCAGATCGACCCACCATTGTGGTACATCAAGCCGGGTCTGTCTCGCGTCCCCCATGTCGTGCCACCAATCGATCTCCCAAAACAACTGGGGGCAGGTCAGCATTTCCCGTGCTTAAACCGTCAGTAGCGCACCACTAGACACGGGTCGGCTTTCCATCCTGATTAGTCGCATCTTTCCGCTCTCTCAGAGCAAATAGCGCTCACCACGCTCACACCACAAGGAGCTTACACAAAGCATCCCAGATTAGCAAATAGCTCACACAGAGTTCACAATAAAAGGAGCTTACAATCACAGTTTACGCGCATCCATACAATACCCAGAGTCTTCTCCGGTTCACACATAACCATCACCAATCTAGACTAACCATCCGGATGGGCTTCACACAGCATGCCTATGACGTACTACACACTTCCGGCTCTAGATGCAAACTCAATCCTGGAATCACTTATGTTTTCCACCTCTTGGTGGATGATTCCATGTGTATGCATAAAGAAAAGACTTCGTTTGTCCAAGAAGGAGATCGTTACCCTTGACGATCGCATTGGAGCCATGGATATCTATCCTGATGGAAATCACCGCCACAGCCTTGCCTCCATGAATCCGCACTTGGCTCACGATTCCGCATGCTAAAGCTACTCCGGCGGCCGGATCCCTTCTCCCTTTCCTTCCTCTCTCTCTCCCTAACTCTTTAGAAAGAGAATGCCTACGAAGAATGAAGATGATCTTCTTCCTCTCAGCCTTATAATCAGCAGGGAAGGGCCTAAACCCTTGGATCTAAGATGAAGGAAACGAACGATCAGGATTTGCCCAGAAATATCCATTTTGGGCCGACACGCCCTGTGATACGCCCGTGTCACAGGCCGTGTCCCTTAAGCGGCACACAACCGACCCAAATCCAGAACAGTACACAGCCATGTGACACGCCCGTGTCATATCCTACACGCCCGTGTCACGTCCGACACGCCCGTGTCTAGGAGCCGTGTACCCCAAACAGCACACCACCAACTCAACCCGAGCGGGACACGGCCATGGGACACGCCCGTGTCCCAGGAAGTATACCCCAAGACACACCCGTGTCCACCAGCACACGCAACCCTGGCTGACCTAGAGAAGGACATGACCCTGTGACACGCCCGTGTCACTGGCCGTGTACTTAACTCAACTTACCGCTCGACGATCATCGAGCGCAGTTCGTCGACCAGAGGAGGACACGCCCGCTGACACGCCCGTGTCGCAGGGCGTGTTCCCTCTCGAGAACTCCTCGAGTGCAGTTCGTCGAGCACTCGAGAGGCTACTCAACCCGAGCACGACACGCCCTAGGACACGCCCTTGTCCCAGGCCGTGTCATCCAACTTGAACCTAAATTGGGATTTGGGTGTTACAACCCTCCCCTCCTTCAAAAAATTTCGTCCCGAAATTTAGTTCAACTGGAACCACCAACAGAACCACACATTTGTTGCACCTTGCTAAAACGATCCGGGTTAGAGCTCAGAGGCAGCAGCTTGTCTCACCCCACGACATCACACAAACCAAGTCAGTAACATGTCATACATACATAACATACTCATATCATTTACCCCAATAGTCATACACTAACAGGAATGAAACAAACATTTCATCGTTCATCCCTACATACAATAGATATTTAAATCGCAAAAGTAACACAGGTCACTCTTCCATTCTTACTTCCGCTCACTCGCCTCATCTTTCATAAGTCATTTGATAGCCTCTTGGAGTTCCAAACTAAACACTCGAGGCTACTGTACTTCACCGATTGAGCTTTGCAGCTCGTGCAATTCAAGATTATGCACTCGAGGTTGCGTCCGGGATGCAAATGACTCGACCACTACGTTACCATTTTCTTTATAATATGCACATGTCCTTTTCTCACTCCTTGGAGGGCGGCTCCAACAATAACGGGCTATATGTCCCTGCTTCCCGCATGTAAAACATGTGTGTGTCTCAACACGACCTTGACTAGATGTTGCTCCCGAAGAAACAGTCGACGGAGTTGGTTTGGCAGGCCTGAACATTTGCTTATCTCGTCTACTAAACTCTGACTATTTCGACCGTGGAGCTTTGAATTCCGGCTTCTCCACCGCCAAGTTCTTCTTGTCTTGCACCCGTTTCAAATCTTTCTCCAGTGCATGGGCAGTATCTACCAACACTTGGAAGCTTTGGTTTACCAAACTCGGGAGTGCCAACCTCAACTCATCACGCAGTCCCTCATAAAATCGATTAGTCTTTCGCGCCTCCTCAGCGAAGGTAGACCGCGGATAGCGCCCCAGTCGCGTAAACTCATACAGGTACATCTCAACATTGCTCTCACCCTGTACTAGACGTTGGAACTCATTTTTCATAGCAATCCGCTGTGACACTGGCAAGTACTTGGCCAGAAATAGTCGTGAAAATTCATCGATCGATATCTCCTCTAGACCTCGACCTGCCAAGTAGTACAATTCCATTTCATCCCACCAAAGCCTTGCATGCCTTCCAACAGAAAAGTGGCTAAAGTCACTTTCTGCGCCTCGACAGTCCTGATTGCTGTCAGAATCCTCTTTACTCTTGCAAGACAATCTTCCGCCTGCGTTGGGGAACCCGTCCCGCAAAACGTAGGTGGATGAAATTCCATAAATCGTTTTAGTTGCTCATCAGCTGCTTGCTCATCCACCACAGCTTCAACACGCTCTTACCTTGCACCAGGCCGTACTGGCACCTCTGCAGGCCTTGCCTGCCCAGTAGGCTGTGCATGTAACACTGCAAGCACCATCTCAGTCACCACACGTATGGTCTCCGCCGAGGGAGGTGTATGCGCCTCCAATGGTGCCGCACTCTCATCAGAACGCTGGGACTCAGACTGCCCAGCACCACTCCTCATCACCTATCAATGGACAAAACACCAGTTACGTCCAGTCCATAAAGACAAACATACTTTGAATACACGCTCACGCTCCTCACGTGCATGTATTACATTAATAGTGGACATTCTTGAGTTCAATTATGTTCTCCCTCCACAAATCTCAAACCTGGCTCTGATACCACTTTGTAACGCCTCCATTCATCATATGAGATATAACGGTGGGTCCGGCTGGGGCCCCACGCCATATTTCACCGACAAACGACGGAATTACGTGTGAATATCAAATTACGTTCTACTCGTATCCTAACTCAGAGCATTCTAACGCAGAATTTTAAGTTATAAGAACTCAACCACATGAATGTTCACTAAATATATAAACCATACATTTATATATATCACCAGAAATGTATACAACACACACACGCTCATGGCCTTAAGGCCTTATAAGTTGGTCTTTACAAAATACACATCTTCATACATCGGCACGCAGGCCGGCCACACATGAAATCCAAGAATTCTTCGCGCGGCCTTCAAGAGCCTAAGCAGCAAGGGCTTCGTTCCGCTCAATTCAATTCAACCCGCCAGCACCTGCAATTAGACATCCACCCAAAGAGCGATAAACAAAGCAACAGTCAGCATTAGCTGACCAATTATAACAACCCTACCCCTTACCCGGGGCAGTGGTTCCTTCCCTGTATGCATTACAATCGTAATATCTACCAATCACAACAAGTGCTCTCAGGCACAACAATATCACAAATGCTGGCCTCCGTCAGACACTCCGTGCACTCATGACACATTATTGGTGTACCAGATATACCAGTTGCCCACCACCGAGCAGATGTTTTTAACTTGTTGGTTGGCCAGTTCTAGTAAACCAACGCGCAGGCTGGTGACATTCCGCCCATACCACTCAGAGGTGCTAACCTCATGTCAAACTTGAGCATTTCCAATTCAGATCGACCCACCATTGTGGTGCAGCAAGCCGGGTCTGTCTCGCGTCCCCCATGTCGTGCCACCAATCGATCTCCTAAAACAACTAGGGGTAGGTCAGCCTTTCCCGTGCTCAAACCGTTAGTAGCACACCACTAGACGCGGGTCGTCTTTCCCTCCTGATTAGCCGCAGCTTTCCGCTCTCTCAGAGCAAATAGCGCTCACCGCGCTCACACCACAAGGAGCTTACACAAAGCATCCAAGATTAGCAAATAGCTCAAGCAGAGTTCACAACAAAAGGAGCTTACATTCACAGTTTACGTGCATCCATACAATACATGGAGTCTTCTCTGGTTCACATATAACCATCACCAATCCAGACTAACCATCTGTATGGGCTTCACACAACATGTCTATGATGTACTACACACTTCCGTCTCTAGATTCAGCCTCAATCCTGGAATCACTTACGCTTTCCACCTTTTGGTGGATGATTCCATGCGTATGTATAAAGAAAGGACTTTGTTTGTCCAAGACGGAGATCGTTAACCTTGACGATCGCTTTGGAGCCATGGATATCTAGCCAGATGGAAATCACCGCCATGCCCTTGCCTCCATGAATCTGCACTTGGCTCACAATTCCGCACACTAAAGCTACTCCGGCGGCCGAATCCCTTCTCCCTTTCCTTCCCCTCTCTCCCTCCCTAGATCTTTAGAAAGAGAATGGCTAAGAAGAATGAAGATGATCTTCTTCCTCTTAGCCTTATAATCAGAAGGGAAGGGCCTGAACCCTTGGATCTAAGATGAAGGAAACGAACAGCCAGGATTTGCAAATAAATATCCATTTTGGGTCGACATGCCCTGTGACACGCCCGTGTCACAGGCCGTGTCCGGCACACAACCGACTTAAATCCAGAACAGTACACGACTATGTGACACGCCCATGTCACATCCTACACACCCGTGTCACGTCCGACACGCCCGTGTCTAGGAGTCATGTACCCCAAACAGCACACCACCAACTCAACCCGAGCGGGACACGGCCATGGGACACGCCCGTGTCCTAGGCTGTGTACCCCAAGACACACCCGTGTCCACCAGCACACATAACCCTGGCTGTCCTAGAGAAGGACACAGCCCTGTCACATGCCCGTGTCACAGGACGTGTACTCAACTCAACTTGTCGCTCGACGATCGTCGAGCGCAGTTCGTCGACCAGAGGAGGACACGCCCGCTAGAACTCCCATGTCGCAGGGCGTGTTCCCTCTTGATAACTCCTCGAGTGCATTTCGTCGAGCACTCGAGAGGCTACTCAACCCGAGCATGACACACGCTAGGACATGCCCGTGTCCCAGACCGTGTCATCCAACCTGAACCCAAAATGAGATTTGGGGTGTTACAAAGGCACTGGCCAAGGTGACCTCCCAAGTCATCAGAAATTTTGTTTGGGGAGAGATAATCTGCCGCCATGGTCTACCCTAGGCCATCGTCACGGATAATGGGCCTCAGTTCGCCAGCACGGAGTTCACCAGCTTCTGCGAGCAGCTCGGAATTGACCTCAGGTTTGTCTCGATCCATCACCCCAGGAGCAATAGGCAGGTGGAGGCAGCAAACAAGATCATTGTGAACCTCCTAAAGAAGAAGGTGGAAAACCTGAAGGGGAGCTGGGTGGAACAGCTTCCCTCGATCCTCTGGGCCCTGAGGACAACCCCCAACACAGCAATAGGGGAGACCCCCTTCAAGCTCTCCTACGGATGTGAAGCAGTACTCCCCATAGAATTTGAAGTCCAAACGCCCCGGGTGGTCGCGACGGAAGAAGGCAGGGAAGAATGGTCGGCTGAAAACGAGGAGGAGCTGCAGCTCTCCCTCGATATGGTGGAGGAATTGTGCGACCTCTCCGCCGTCCGGCAGGAGGAGGTGAAGAGGAGAATGACCAAATACTTTGACAAGCATGTCAGAGTCAAACAATTTGTAGAAGGGGACTTGTCTTGAAGAAGGTTGATGCATCAGGAAGATCAACAATCGTGGGGAAGCTCAACCCCAAATGGGAAGGTCCGTATATTGTAAGAGATGCCTTGAAGTCGGGAGGGTATCGCCTCCGGAATGTGGAGGGCGAGACCCTGAGTCTCACCTGGAGTGGTGATGACTTGAAGGGCTTTTATCCATAAGATATGTAAGTGGTGTCTTTATTTCTAAAAAAGCTTTTTTATGTACCAAGTCTCGCAATGTTTCGCACAAGTGGGAGGAGACACCCGGACCCCGAGCAGATCCTGCTGTCAGCTCTCACTTAGCTGACAGGGCTGGATGTCACTCGATGGCGTCTATTCGGACCCCGAGCAGATCCCACTGTTAGGATCTCACCTAGTTGGCAGGGCTGGATGTCACTCGATGGCGTCTACCCGGACCCCGAGCAGATCCCGATGCCAGGCTCTCACCTAGCTGGCAGGGCTGGAAGTCACTCGATGGTGTCTACCTGGACCCCGAGCAGATCCCGCTGCCAGGCTCTCACCTAGCTGGCAGGGTTGAATGTCACTCGATGGCGTCTACACGGACCTCGAGCAGATCCCGATGCCAGGCTCTCACCTAGCTGGCAGGGCTGGATGTCACTCGATGGCGTCCACCCGGACCCCGATCAGATCCCACTGCCAGGATCTCACCTAGCTGGCAGGGCTGGATGTCACTCGATGGCATCTATCCGGACCCCGAGCAGATCCCGCTGCCAGGCTCTCACCTAGTTGACAGGGTTGGATGTCACTCGATGGCGTCCATCCAGACCCCGAGCAGATCCCGTTGTCGGGCTCTCACCTAGCTGGCAGGGCTGAATGTCACTCGATGGCGTCTACCCAGACCCTAAGCTGATATCGCTGCCAGGCTCTCAACTAGCTGACAAGGCTGGATGTCACTCGATGGCATCTACCTAGACCCCGAGCAGATCCCGCTGCCAGGCTCACACCTAGCTGGTAGGGCTGGATGTCACTTGATGACGTCTATCCGGACCCCGAGCAGATCCCGCTGCCAGGCTCTCACCGAGCAGGCAGGGCTGGAAGTCACTCGCGGGAGTCCAATCCAGTTCCCCAACTAGCAGCAAGGCAGGTCGAGACGAACAAAGCGATATTGGAAGTTGGGGGACCTCAGTCGTCCGAATGACCTAGAAAGGAGCCACATGACTAGCGAGATAGGTCCAGCATGACCATCCCGAAAGAACTAGTGCCTAAACACCTAGAGGGGGGGGGGGTGAATAGATGCACTTAATCTTTTTAAACTTTTAAGGTAGAAAGACAGTACAGTAATTGCAATTCACAGCACAGATAACACAACAATCACACAAGCATACAATCACAAAGAGCACACAAGATTTATAGTTGTTCCCCAAGGTCTGGGTACATCCACTTTCCCCCTTCGCCTATCTAGTAGTGTACTAGATTCGGCCTAACTTCTCCACTACTCCTCAGATCCTCAGATCTTATAACTCAGAACCCCAAATAGGTTCCTACAGCTCAGAGTGATCCCACTCCTACAACTCAGGCACAAAAGCCCTACCACTCAGCCTTCACCAAGACCTACACTCAGCCTTCAACAAGGCCTACACTCAGCCTTCAACAAGGCCTACACTCAGAGAAATGTATCTCATACACTCAGGCACACAAGCCCTACCACTCAGCCTTTATAAATATAGGCTTACAACTCAGATCCCTTAGGATCCTACAAAAAATAAAGAGTACAAGGATTAATAACCACAACTCTGATTGAGAAAGTTGAGTTGACTGGCTTCTTGATGAGTTCTTGAAAGAACTTTGCAGAGATCAACCTCCCTTGGCTTTCTTCAAAGCTTCTTGAATTAGAACACAGTAGGGTTGTATCTCTATGCAGATGATCTTCAATCAACTGCTGACTTGAGAATCAGATCTCAATCTGAAACTTTCTTTATCAGCCTGGTTCAACAGCTGTCTTATTAGAAGGAGCTTTCTCTCTCCAACTACTTAGATCTTCACTTGAAGGTCTTCTTCTGGTTTGTTGTTTCTCACTTCAATGATTGATTTTTTTTTGCTCTATCTCTGTTGAACGAATAAGCCTTTATATAGGCTTTTTTCATGGTGACCGACTGATCCAGTTTCTAACGACCTTCTGATAGCTCTGACAGTAGCAGTTGACCGGTTGAAATGGCAGCTATCAAGTCATCCAGTCACTTCTTGAAATCTCTGTCACTGTCTGAAAGTGTCGAGACAGATAGTCTTTATGTGTCGACACAAATAGACCAAGTGTTGACACAAATAGACTAAGTGTCGACACTAGCCTTCATGGTGTCGACACAACTCCTTGTGTTGTAGAAACTGCTTCTCGACACTGCTTCTTCAACATGTGTCGACACTGATCATGTGTGTCGACACAAGTCCTTCTTCTTCAATGCTTAGTTGATTTCTGCTAAGTGTCGACACAACTCCTTTGTGTCGACACATCTTCTTGTGTTGAAACTTACTAAGTGTCGACACATCTTCTTTGTATCGACACATGCCTTCTGTGTTGAAACTTTTGCTGAGTGTCGACACATATCCTTTGTGTCGACACATACTTCATGTGTTGAGACTTTGCTGTGTGTCGACACATCTCCTTTGTGTCAACACATGTACTTAAACTCTGTTGAAGTTTGCTGAGTGTCGACACAGCCTCCTAGTGTCGACACTTGTACTTGAATTTTGTTGATGTTTGCTGAGTGTCGACACAGCCTCCTAGTGTCGACACATGTACTTGAACTTTGTTGATGTTTTGCTGAGTGTCGACACAGCCTCCTAGTGTCGACACTTTTGATGTCGACAAAGTTCCTCTGGGTGTCGACACTGCTTCTAAGTGTCGACACTGATTCTTTAGACATTTCTTCATTGTGTGTCGACACTGCCTGTATGTGTTGACACTTTCCTTCTGGTGTCGACTCTGCATTCCTGGTGTCGACATAATTACTCCAAGTGTCAACACTGCTTCTCTGGGTGTCGACACAAGCCTTCTTAAGTGTCGACACTTTTCTTCTAGGTGTCGACACATGGACTTAGAAGTTTTTTGCTTTCCTTGCAATTACTTAACATGCACAAATAAACTCAAAACACATCAAATACACCTTGATGTATATCATTGAGTAGGGTGAGGCTTCTTCAAATCAGGTACATATATTCCAATGTACCCAACAATCTCCCCCTATTTGGAGAAGTCATAACCCTTAGTCAATGATATACACCATACATAACAAATTCTCAGTATGATGTAAAGCAGTAATATATGACAGGGTAAGAACATAAACATGTATAAACAGAACATGTATAGACAATTTTCTCAGAACAATTAATGTAATAGATGAACATATAATATTGTTCTTACAAATTCCAACATTTTCATTAGTCAAAAGTTTACATAGAAATTTAATACAAATGATTACAATTTGTAAACTAAAGAAAATGCTATCCTAAGGCTGCTCTAGTTCCTTGATTACAATCCCTTTTCCAGATTGAATCTTTGCTTGAACTTGAGCTTCAGTGTCATCAGCAGCAACTGTCACAACCCGCATTTTCCCAGCATTTAAAACACTATCAGAGTAGGGGAAACTACGCATTGTGATGCCACGTCACGTAGGGGACATCTACTGACGTTAAGGCAACTCATCGTCTCTCGCAACTTATAGAAATCATTTTTTTTAAACTCAAAATGATCCAAATATAATTTATGCACAATATGCGAAGCCGTGTCCCTCGGCTAGGTGGATCAACTAGTCCACGGTTTGAAAATATAGTTTTACGCAGTGGAAAAAATACTTAATTTATTCATTTGGTGACCTAATGCTCGTGTAGACCAAGAGAGGTGCACCATGCAGTATCAGATATCTAGATTTACTGTACATAAAAGTAGATTTATCATGCGCAGAAAGTAATGAGATTAACATTTCAAATCATGGTATGCAATGCTCCAACTGCCTTAGCATATCTAAGCAAGGGGGCTCCCAAGCCAAGCCATAACTAATCGTTCCAGAACAAGTGTCCAAAAGCAATCAAAGAATAGCAGCAGCAAGGTAGCAGAAAGTTTAACAAAACGGCACCATGGGCGTCAACACCTGACACGAACCCATGGGTCGGCAAGCTCATAGGAAACCCTACCCCAAGAGGGTCAGAAAACAGCAACTGACGCAGCTCCCCACTAACACCTGCTATAGTCCAGAACCTGAGGCATTCAAAGAAAGAACACCTCAGAAACAAGTTACAAACGACGAAGAAAAACAGGAAAGTAAGCAAACCTCCGCGAGACCGGAGGGAAACATTAGCTGCAAGGGTCAGGTTAAACAAAACTAGTCATAACTAGCAATAAAAATCAATCGGAAAAGAGCCCGCCAAAAGATGAGTGGAGACGGACAAAATCAAACTCACCACAGGCAAATAACATTCATTTGAGATCATTAATCTTATTCAAATTAAAGAGACTGATCAGCTCATCAGAAAACAAAAGAGAAACTGTGCGGGGATAATACCATCACACATCGTCACAGCCCTCAGAGCATCGCACCGGTGGCACCGCCAACATCGTGTACAACCTCCAACAGATTTATCATTTTAAAAGAGCATCGCACCGGTGGCACCGCCAACATCGTGTACGACCTCCAACAGATTTATCATTTTCTGACTCAACAAAGGCAAGAGATAAGGCCTACCAGATAATAATTTAGGATTTTAAGAAACAAGATATGATATTGTAATGAGAAAGGGCTAAACGAACAAAAAAGAACTTAACATTTGAAAACTCGCTAGGAGCATAAAGGAGAAAAAAGAAAACGTAACAAAAGGGAGAAGAGCAAGATCACCACTTGCCTCAACCACCCGAAACCGCACTTCGGAAGGCACCACGACGCAGATCGGCCCTAGCGAAGGCGAGAAAAAGAAATCTACAACATTAAGGTCGAAACGGAAGTTTAGGGCCAAAAAACCCTAACGGAGAAATTCCATGAAAGTAGAAATACTCACCACGACCGCGTAGATCTCGGCGAGATCTTTCCGAATCTATGTTCGGCTCGCGATTCCGAGCACCGGAGCTCCGTCGGCGGCGGTCGGAAGGCTCCCGAGAAAAAGGAATTCGCTGCACTGCTTCGGCCGAAAAGAACAGGGGAAAGGAAATGGGGGGGGGCTCGTTTCTTGCTTCAGGAGGAAAATCCTTAAAGTATAAATAATAATAATAATAATAATATTATTATTATTATAAACTTAATAATGGTATAAAACCAAAGAAGGAAAAAGATGGCTCAGAGATCTCTGAGCTGAGCTCGGAGATCTCTGAGCTCGGAGATCTCTGAGCTGAGCTCGGAGATCTCTGAGCTCGGAGATCTCTGAGCTCGGAGATCTCTGAGCTCGGAGATCTCTGAGCTCCGCTCGGAGATCTCTGAGCACAGAGATCTCTGAGCTCCGCTCGGAGATCTCTGAGCACAGAGATCTCTGAGCTCCGCTCGGAGATCTCTGAGCGCCGAGATCTCTGAGCTCCGCTCAGAGATCTCTGAGCGCAGAAAATCTAAAAAGGGGAAATTTAATTAAAATTTCTATACTATTACGAAGACCCAAACGCGCGCCAAAACGGACGAAATTCGCGTCCCAGGCGAAAGTCGACGCTACAAACCCAACGACGAAGTCGGAATCAAAATCCGACGCACCGAACTCGAGTTATGGCCTAACGAAGTTACGGTAATTTTTAATTATCCGAATTTCAAACGTGGGCCGAGACTCCAAAAAAAAACAAAGCTCGGATTGCGACGAAACTCTACGAGCAAGTCAGAAATTATATAACTCAGCTTCCCGATGTAAAAGAAATTTCGGTTCCGACGCATATCCCAAATCTAGCCGGTCAAACCTAACGGACGCCAAAAAAAAAACACAAACGGCGTCGCACCGTCAACTCACGGACACGTAATGCCCTTCCGCTATGATGACGTCAGCAGACAAAAGAATAATACTAGGAAAAACCGGGGGCGTTACAACCACTCCCCCTAAAAGAAAGTTTCGTCCCGAAACTTGACGTACGAACAGAAAACATTATCGGGACAAAATAAACGGTGCAGGAAGGAGAGTTTCACCTGGGATAATTAAATGAAGAGGTGCGGATGAGACTCCCGCATAGCTGATTCCAACTCCCATGTCGCGCTCTCGACGTCATGATTTCGCCAGAGAACTTTTACCATGGGAAAGGATTTCCTCCGCAACACACGCTCTTGAGTCTCTAGAATACGGACAGGTTCCTCAACATAAGACAAATTGGGCTGAATCTGAGGCACCGAATCGAGGACTTGACGATTGCTGCGGACACACTTCCTCAACTGACTCACATGAAACACATCATGGACGCCAGGGAAGGTAGCAGGTAACTCTAATCTATAAGCAGACACTCCGATGCGCTCAGCGACCTGAAATGGCCCAACATATCTGGGATCCAACTTGTGGTTCTTCCCAAATCTTTTAACGCCTGGCACCGGAGAGACTTTCAGAAAAACACTGCTCCCAACCTCAAACTCCAGATCTGCCCTTCTTTGATTGGCATACTTTTCATACCGTTCCTGAGCAATGCGGAGCTTCTCCCGAATATTAGTCACCGCCTCTTCCATTTCCACCAAAGCTTCTGGACCTAACAACGGTCTCTCACTGACTTCGGCCCAAAATAAGGGAGTCCTGCAGCGCCTCCCATACAATGCTTCAAAAGGTGCCATCTGTAGGCTCTCTTGGTAACTGTTATTATATGCAAACTCCATCAATCTCAAGTGCTGATCCCATGCGCCACCATGATCCAGAATATAACACCTGATCATGTCCTCCACGATCTGATTCACTCTCTCCGTCTGACCATTTGTCTGTGGATGATAAGCGGTAGAATACCGGAGGTCGGTGCCCAAAGCTCCATGCAAGCTCTTCCAGAAACGCGACATATATCTTGAGTCCCGATCTGACACAATGTTTACAGGCACGCCATGCAATCTAATGACCTCATCCACATACAACTCTGCAATCTTCTCCATCGAATAGCCAACCTTGAAGGGAACGAAATGGGCACACTTCGTCAACCGGTCCACTATGACCCAAACAGAATCATGTCCACGAGGGGACCTCGGTAATCCAGTAATGAAGTCCATCGAGATACTCTCCCATTTCCACATGGGAACTTCCAAAGGGGTCAATTTTCCTCCAGGCCTGCCATGATCGGCCTTCACCCGCTTGCACGTGAAGCACTCCGATACGAATTTGGCGATGTCATTCTTCATGCCCGACCACCACACGATTTGCTTCAGATCTCTATACATCTTGGTGGAACCCGGGTGGTAAGCCACGCTAGATCCGTGAGCTTCGTTGCAAATCATCACTCGAATATCTCCCACCGCCGGAATACAGAATCTACCTCTATACAAGAGGGTGTCAAGCTCATCAATAGAGAAATCAGATAATTCTCCTTTCTTGTTCCTAGCTCGCAAGTGCTGCAAATCCGGGTCATCCTTCTGATGCAATCTCGTCAGAGAAATCCAAGAAGGCACCTCGGCTTCCCAGCCAGAGGGTTCGCCACGGCTCGCCACGGAAATATCCATCAAAAGAAACTCCTCAACCAAGGCTCGAACCGATAGATTAAATATCTGAGCCGTCTTCCTACTCAAAGCATCGGCCACCACATTGGCCTTACCAGGATGATAGAGGATGTCCACTTCATAATCAGCCACATACTCCAACCACCGACGCTGGCGCAAATTCAGCTCCCTTTGTGTGAATACATACTTCAGACTTTTATGATCTGTATAAATCTTACACACGGCGCCATATAATAAATGCCTCCACAGCTTCAGGGCATAGATTACTGCCGCAAACTCCAAATCATGAGTAGGGTAGTTCTTCTCATGAACCTTCAATTGCCTAGATCCATAGGCGATCACCTTCCCCTCCTGCATCAAAACACAACCAAGTCCGATGTGTGAAGCATCAACATACACCGCATACTCCACTCCCTCAATAGGCAGAATCAGAATTGGGGCAGTGCACAACCTTCTCTTCAACTCTTGGAAAGCCTCCTCACACTTCTCACTCCAAATGAAGGCGACATTCTTTTGCGTCAGACGCGTCATCGGAGCGGACAGCGTGGAGAAACCTTCCACAAATCTCCTATAGTATCCAGCCAAGCCCAAGAAACTTCTGATCTCCTTTGGTGTAGAAGGTCTCTTCCAATCCATCACCGCTGAAATCTTGGCTGGATCAACAGAGATTCCATCCTTGCTCACCACATGTCCTAAGAAGGACACCCGAGACAGCCAAAACTCGCACTTGCTAAGCTTAGCATACAGCTTATGCTCTCTCAGGACAGACAAAACCAACCGCAAATGATGGGCATGCTCCTCATCGCTGCGAGAATAGACGAGGACGTCGTCGACGAAGACGACCACAAAACGATCAAGAAAATCCTTGAACACACGGTTCATCAGATCCATGAACGCAGAAGGCGCGTTAGTCAAACCGAAGGATAACACGAGGAACTCAAAATGTCCGTATCGGGATCTAAAAGCTGTCAGAGGAATGTCTGACTCACGAACCCTCATCTGGTGGTAGCCTGAACGGAGATCAATCTTCGAGAACCTGATGCACCCACGCAGCTGGTCGAACAAATCGTCAATCCGCGGCAAAGGATATCTATTCTTGATAGTCACCTTGTTCAGCCCTCGGTAATCGATACACAACCTCATGGAACCATCCTTCTTTTTCACAAAGAGAACAGGAGCGGCCCATGGAGAAGTACTCGGTCTAATGAAACCACACTCCAGCAGCTCATCCAACTGAACACGTAATTCTTCTAACTCACGAGGCGCCATGCGGTACGGTGCCTTAGCAATGGGCCGGGTGCCTGGCTCGAGGTCTATAGAAAACTCCACCTCTCTTTCGGGGGGGAGTCCAAAAAGCTTATCAGGAAAAACATCAGGAAACTCTCGCACCACCGGGATGTCCTCCACGGCTGGCTCAACACGAGAAGCTTCCAATGCACTGATAGAAACCAAGAAACCCTCACAACCAGGTGCTAAAGCTCGGTGGGCACGTACCGAGGATATGATTGGAGATCCCTTTCGAGGAAGGCCATAAACACTCAATGGACGACCATCTCCCAACTTGAAATCTAACCGCTTCTCCTTGCACTTGATCACGACATCAAATTTGGACAACCAATCCATTCCAAGAATCACATCGAAGTCTGCCAAATCCAGCATCTTTAAATCTGCTAGAACTTGGACACCACCCAAGGAAATGGGGCACTCCCGGATACCCCGATCTGACGTAACTTGTTCTCCAGATGGAAACTTAACAGACAAGGCATCATCCAACCGATCAACAGGCCATCGGTGCCTGTCAACAAAACTCTGAGCGACAAAGGAGTGAGAAGCTCCCGAATCAAATAGGACACGCGCCCACTTATTTCTCACCTTGAATTCACCTAAGCAAGTATGCATCCCCAAACAACTAGTAAGCTAAAACAAGAAGGAAGGGAACAAGCTAGGAAGAAGGAAACTGACCAGATATCACGTGTGTTGAAGCTTGAGCTTCATCTCTAGTCAACACATTAAGCTTGCCCTTCCCTTTGTCCACGATCCGCGAGGGCGGCGGCAAGGTCTGCAGAGGAACCGCTGAAGTCACGGTTTGAGAGCTTGGGCAGTCGGCCCTACGATGGCCTCTCTGCCCACAGAGAAAACAACACCCAGTTTTCCTGAAACACCGGGGCGCCTCATGACCGGGCTTAGAGCAGAAAGAGCATACCGGGATAACCTTGGGTGCGTCCTGAATCGCACTAATCCTCGACTGCTCCTGCGTATCGAGCCTCTTGAAACACTTTTCGAACGGATGACCCCGCTTGCCGCAGAAGCTACAGTGCCCCATACCCCTCTTCCTTGAGTCCGAGTGTGATGTCTTTGAACTCTCTCGATCGTCCAACTTCCTCTTATCACTCTTCACCTGTTGTCCACGATTCTTTATCTTTTCAATAGACTCGGCCTTCAAAGCGGCCTCTACTGCTTCAGCATAAGTTCCCGACCCATAAGCACTAGCCCACTGCTGGATGTCGCCAGTGAGACCACTCAAAAACCGCTTAACCCTTCCTTCCTCAGAAGCCACCAATTCTGGGGCGAACCTGCTCAACTTGTTGAATTCAATCTCATACTCACTGACGGTGAGCTGCCTCTGCTTCAGATGCAAGAAGCTGTTCATCAATCGGTCGCGCTCAACCGAAGGGAGAAACTTCTTAAGCAACATGGCTTTAAACACCTCCCACGAGCATCCCTCGACAAGACTTTCCTTCTCCCTGATCCACCAACCTTTCGCCAGTCCCTTCAATTGATAAGCAGCCACAATCACCTTCGAAGCTTCGGAGATGCCTGAATAGAAGAACATCTCCTCCATGCCGATCACCCAATCATCCAAGGCCATGAAGTCTGCCCTCCCATCATAGGTAGGAGGTCCCAAACGCTGGAAGTGGGAAATGAAGTTCATCTCCGGTGGCAATGCCACTGGAGGCGCCAAAGGAGCAGGAACAGCTGGACTCACCACCGGTTCTTGCGCGACAGGTTGCTGCACCGCGGCAGCAGACACCAGGGACTGAATTTGAGTCTGCATCGCGTCTATCTGCCTAGTCAAGGCCTCATTGCTCTGACGCAGACTTTCGATCACGGACGTGCTCTGACCACCAGAAGACTCTCCCTCAGGCTGGGGAGTCGATCGCGTTGCTCTCCCACGACGCATGTCTACAAGATAGATGGACATCAACTCAAAAACCGGCTTAAGGCACTTAAGCCAAGCAGACACGAAAAATATATCCCGGATCATTTTGGAACGGAAAAGAAATTTATCTGCTATTGCTGCTACCTTGCTCTGGAATTCCATGAAACAATGCTATGAACTTAACTAGGACGATATGAATGTATGACATGAGTGCATGAACATTTGAATTTCTTTTCAAATCATGTGTGTACATATGTCATCTGGTATGTCTTTAACTTGGCACGCATGCTTATGCGATGATAGGATTGTATGCAGTGCTATGCATTCTAGAAAGAGGCCTTAATGCATGCTATGAGCGGAGTACACATGCAATGTTATGCATCCCATACTACATAACATTACATGTAACGAAAAAAGAAAACGTGCTAATGGGCATTCATGTAATGGTGGTTATGCATCCCATACTACATAACCGTCACATGTCACCTCCTATGATGGATCCATATACAACACATATTATGCATCCCATACTACATAATATGCCTTGTATACTTCTTATCATGCTATGAGTGTAGTGACTGTGCTTCGGTCAAGACATACCGATGACATATCAGTGTGTGTAAACAATGAAATGATCGCTTGAGGTTCTGCTTAGGGTAGCAGTCGTTCGGCTCACTCGCCAAACCACCCTACTACCTTTTTCACAGAACCTCCCTCTGATACCAACTGTCACAACCCGCATTTTCCCAGCATTTAAAACACTATCAGAGTAGGGGAAACTACGCATTGTGATGCCACGTCACGTAGGGGACATCTACTGACGTTAAGGCAACTCATCGTCTCTCGCAACTTATAGAAATCATTTTTTTTTAAACTCAAAATGATCCAAATATAATTTATGCACAATATGCGAAGCCGTGTCCCTCGGCTAGGTGGATCAACTAGTCCACGGTTTGAAAATATAGTTTTACGCAGTGGAAAAAATACTTAATTTATTCATTTGGTGACCTAATGCTCGTGTAGACCAAGAGAGGTGCACCATGCAGTATCAGATATCTAGATTTACTGTACATAAAAGTAGATTTATCATGCGCAGAAAGTAATGAGATTAACATTTCAAATCATGGTATGCAATGCTCCAACTGCCTTAGCATATCTAAGCAAGGGGGCTCCCAAGCCAAGCCATAACTAATCGTTCCAGAACAAGTGTCCAAAAGCAATCAAAGAGTAGCAGCAGCAAGGTAGCAGAAAGTTTAACAAAACGGCACCATGGGCGTCAACACCTGACACGAACCCATGGGTCGGCAAGCTCATAGGAAACCCTACCCCAAGAGGGTCAGAAAACAGCAACTGACGCAGCTCCCCACTAACACCTGCTATAGTCCAGAACCTGAGGCATTCAAAGAAAGAACACCTCAGAAACAAGTTACAAACGACGAAGAAAAACAGGAAAGTAAGCAATCCTCCGCGAGACCGGAGGGAAACATTAGCTGCAAGGGTCAGGTTAAACAAAACTAGTCATAACTAGCAATAAAAATCAATCGAAAAAGAGCCCGCCAAAAGATGAGTGGAGACGGACAAAATCAAACTCACCACAGGCAAATAACATTCATTTGAGATCATTAATCTTATTCAAATTAAAGAGACTGATCAGCTCATCAGAAAATAAAAGAGAAACTGTGCGGGGATAATACCATCACACATCGTCACAGCCCTCAGAGCATCGCACCGGTGGCACCGCCAACATCGTGTACAACCTCCAACAGATTTATCATTTTAAAAGAGCATCGCACCGGTGGCACCGCCAACATCGTGTACGACCTCCAACAGATTTATCATTTTCTGACTCAACAAAGGCAAGAGATAAGGCCTACCAGATAATAATTTAGGATTTTAAGAAACAAGATATGATATTGTAATGAGAAAGGGCTAAACGAACAAAAAAGAACTTAACATTTGAAAACTCGCTAGGAGCATAAAGGAGAAAAAAGAAAACGTAACAAAAGAGAGAAGAGCAAGATCACCACTTGCCTCAACCACCCGAAACCGCACTTCGGAAGGCACCACGACGCAGATCGGCCCTAGCGAAGGCGAGAAAAAGAAATCTACAACATTAAGGTCGAAACGGAAGTTTAGGGCCAAAAAACCCTAACGGAGAAATTCCATGAAAGTAGAAATACTCACCACGACCGCGTAGATCTCGGCGAGAGCTTTCCGAATCTATGTTCGGCTCGTGATTCCGAGCACCGGAGCTCCGTCGGCGGCGGTCGGAAGGCTCCCGAGAAAAAGGAATTCGCTGCACTGCTTCGGCCGAAAAGAACAGGGGAAAGGAAATGGGGGGGCTCGTTTCTTGCTTCAGGAGGAAAATCCTTAAAGTATAAATAATAATAATAATAATATTATTATTATTATTATAAACTTAATAATGGTATAAAACCAAAGAAGGAAAAAGATGGCTCAGAGATCTCTGAGCTGAGCTCGGAGATCTCTGAGCTCGGAGATCTCTGAGCTGAGCTCGGAGATCTCTGAGCTCGGAGATCTCTGAGCTCGGAGATCTCTGAGCTCCGCTCGGAGATCTCTGAGCGCCGAGATCTCTGAGCTCCGCTCGGAGATCTCTGAGCGCAGAAAATCTAAAAAGGGGAAATTTAATTAAAATTTCTATACTATTACGAAGACCCAAACGCGCGCCAAAACGGACGAAATTCGCGTCCCAGGCGAAAGTCGACGCTACAAACCCAACGACGAAGTCGGAATCAAAATCCGACGCACCGAACTCGAGTTATGGCCTAACGAAGTTACGGTAATTTTTAATTATCCGAATTTCAAACGTGGGCCGAGACTCCAAAAAAAAACAAAGCTCGGATTGCGACGAAACTCTACGAGCAAGTCAGAAATTATATAACTCAGCTTCCCGATGTAAAAGAAATTTCGGTTCCGACGCATATCCCAAATCTAGCCGGTCAAACCTAACGGACGCCAAAAAAAAACACAAACGGCGTCGCACCGTCAACTCACGGACACGTAACGCCCTTCCGCTATGATGACGTCAGCAGACAAAAGAATAATACTAGGAAAAACCGGGGGCGTTACAGCAACAGGCTTCTTCCCTTTAAGATCTTTCTTTTTCAACTCTTCAGACTTTATCTTCTGCCTTTCAAAATAGTGATAAGGCTTGGGAAAATACTTGCTAGGCTCCTGTGCATTAGGAGGTAGCTTTCCCAGTTTAGCCTTTCTTCTATGTTGTACTATGGCCTCTTGCCTATTCTCATGTTTCCTCCACTCCAGATCAAAATACCACTTGCCTATATCCAGGACATTGTCCTTAGCAGCCTTCCATGTAGTCAAAATGATATTCCTGGAAGTGGGGCTCCATTGTTCAAAATCAGGCCTCAATTCAGCTTGCTCTCTGAATCTTTTCTTAGATAATTGGGCCTCTTATTCTTTTAACAAAGCCTCTTGTTCTTTTAGTATAGCCTCTGGCACAGGCTGAATAACTTTCTCTATGATGACATTCTGATTTTCCTCAGGAGGACTATACATAGATTGTATTTCTTGATGTATCATGTCAAAGTCTGGTGGAGGGTATATCACTTGAGCCACTTCAGCCTGCTCTCCTCCAAAGTATACAGGATTGATTCCAGACTCTACAACATTATCATCATCACATAAGGGTGGATATCCAAGGGTGGCTCTGATGGAATTTGAAATCCATTTGGCATGATCAGAGCCTGCCTTGACTAATACCCTCTCCCCCTTTATGACTTCTCTCTCTATATGATCCCTCAGATCATCTTTCTGAAACCTGATCTGGGCATTCAGATAGTTAACTCCATCTCTATAAAAAGGTTTCAACCTTTGGAGCTTATCAGTAATTGCCTTCTGAGAGTCTTCAATGGCAGTTTTAACAGCAGTTAGGCTCTCTTGTAATTGCTTGTCAAATTCTTCTTTGGCAGTGGCACTTTGTGCAGTCTGGGCAGTAGCTAGATTCTTCATTTCAGTGACTATGACATTATGTGAAGCAGTGAGATTATCATTCATCCTTATCTGGTTTTCCAGTACATAGCCTTGCTTCACTTCTAGCTCATCAAGTTTTGTCTTGATTTTCTCTTGATGTGGCTAGATAGACTACTGCATTTCCTCCCTTATGGAAACAATCAGTCATTTCCTTTTTGTTGAGATTCACTTCAAATCTGATAGATTTGATGTCTTGTGCAAGATCAAACTGAAGTGACTTATGTCCTTCATCCACAATCAGTCATTTCCTGATGCTTTATGTCCTTGCCCTTGTCTCCTGGCTTGGTGAAGACTATTTCCCTATTTGGATTTGAAGCTTGTGCCATAGTCATTGTCATGTCAGCAGCCCCTATAATCTTCAGAGATGTAGCTCTAGGGACCACTACTTCAGGATGCAATTTCATATAATCATCAACATTAAAAATTTTGTTAGCCTTATCAAACCTTTTCAGTTCTTCTCTCCTGTACTTGGACATTGTAGTGTATTCAGAAGTATCCTTTCCTTCAGCCTTTGCCTTGTTGATTAAAGAGAGGCCTACCAGTTCCTAGAACCTGGCCATTCTAGCTGTGTTGGCTGTTTCTGGATCTTCATAAGGAACAGGAGGAGAGAGTGGCCTTTTAGGACTTTCAGCTTATTGATGTTGTTGTTGTTGATGTTGTTTTCCTGAAGATTGTTGCCTGTGCTGGCTGCTATCATGATGAGATCTCCCTTGATGTCTTTGATATGTTTGCATAGGGGCAGATCTTTGAGAACTAGAACTAGAAGCACCAGTTGTAGGAGGAGGAGGTGGTGGTGGATCTTTCCTATACCTTTGAACTAGTGGAGGAGAGTACCTTCTACTCTGCTTCCTTTCTTTCTACTGATTCTTAGAGAGTCACATCCATGCTGACATCCCTTTGTATGGATCTATCTTTTGAAGAATATAGTAAGGGGTGTCATTGTTTGGATTGGGCCTGAGAGCAGGAGGAGGAGGAGCTTTACTTTTCTTTGAAGCTTGCTTCTTCTTCTTTGTATCCTCCTCATCTGAATCTTCATTCTCATCTTCATCATCATTGTCAGAACCCTGAGGGTTATCATATAGATCATCCAAAGCCTTCAAAGCTTTAACAGAGATAATAGGTTTTTCAGGAGCAGGAGCAGGAGTTGCAATAAGAACTGGAGTTTCAGCAGAAGTTGGAGAAGAAGCTACACAAAAATCAGAACTGATTTGGACAGAGCTTTCAACTGCTGCCTTATTTTCTTCTGCAATATCAGCCAAGATCAATTCATCTAGATTTGGCATTGGAGAGTCATCCATTACAAAAGTTGGTCCTGAAGATATTATTGAGGAAGAGGGAACAACTACTACTTCTGGAGGTGAAGTGATTTCTGATTGTGCAATAGCAAAACTGTCCTTAATTTGCTTAACAACTTTTGAAGAGATGGGGGCAGTATATGGTATAATAGCCAAGGATAGCTTAGTGATCTCAGCTGGAGGATAATGTATATGTACAGTATCAAAAATACTCAACAATTTTTCTAAATTAACTGTGGAATTAAGAATGAAATCACCAACAGTATTAGGTTCTTCAGAGTCCGATTCAAAATCCATATCAGTCTTAATAAAATCAATCAAATCTTTATCAATCAAATCTGTATCTATGTATTCTGTGTCTGAAGCTGCTGCTGTAGCTGTAGCTGAAGCATATGGTTCTGGAGCTGGAGCTGAAGCCTTTGGAGCTGTAGCTGCTGCTTCATCATCAGGAATCTTTGGAGCTGTAGCTGCTGCTTCATCATCAGGCATCTCCTCCTGCATGGTTTCAGTAGAGCTTGAAACCATGCCCCTGACTGAGGAGGGGGCAGCAGTAAGAGCAGAGATTTTGTCAGAGAGAGAAGATATGGTGGTAGCAAGAGGTGTAATGGCCTCTGCTATAAGGGACTTGAGGAGGGGAGTGATGATGGAAAGGATGGAAGATATGGTTGAGGGATCCAATGATGGAGTGGAAGATGGTAGTGCAGAAGGTGTAGAAGTGGGAACTATGGGAGGGATATAGAGTGGAGCATCAGATAGTTGAACATCTAGAGGGATGATAGATGTGGATGGGGATGGATGGGTGGCATCTTGCATGATGGTGTCTGTTGTTGGTAGATGGTAAGATGGTATGGAAGATAGATGTGGGGGAAGAGGAGATTGTGGTGGTGTAGGAATGTAAGTGTCATGGGGGAAATCAGGAGATGTTGGTTGTTGTGTTTCTTGAAGAGGGGAAGATAGAATGTCAGTGAGGTCAATAGGTGGAGATGAAGCTGGGGAAGCATGTGGAGATGGAGGTGGAGTAGGAACATGAGGATGTTGTTGTTGTTCTGGTGTTGAAGAGATAATGGGAGAGGAATGAATTTGTGTTGCTGGAAGGGAAGCTGGAAGAGATGTTGGTGTGGGATGAAGCTCTTCAGCAGGTAGGGGAGTGGCTTGAACAACCCTGGTGCCTTTAGAAGCTGGGGTAGAAGAGGTAGAAGCCTTAGTGGGCTTTGTGATTGTCCTCTTCCACCTGTCAAATAAGGCACAGGTGAGCCTTTTACTGGCATTGATGAATATAATCTGGGAGACCAGTGATTCAGCAGCCTTTTCCTTGAGGAAGATCCCTAGGATCCTTCCAAAACACACTTCTTTCTTGTTATTTTTCTTCTTTATCAGATCAAAGAGGATCTGAGCCCAGTCCACTTGCTTATTATTTATTACTGCACACATGACCAAGAACTGATGTCTTGTGATGTAGTCATGGACCTTCCCAACAATGTCTGCCAGGAACTTGTATGTTGTAGACAAATGCTTCTTCAATAATTTATTTGGGTTGTCACCAGCATAACCCATCAGATTGAGCATCATATCAAACTCTTCAGAATAACTTTCTAAGTCCACTTCGCCATTTGTCAAACCAAATATTTCAGTTAAAACCGCGGGAGTTAAGGAAATAGTGTTACCCGTAATTGATCCTGTCATGGTATTGTCCTCAGAAGTGGATGAGGTATAAACCCATTCCCTGATTTCTGTTCCTGCCATCTTTATACTTGTAGTCATCAGATTCTTCAGATTCTGTTCTTCCAGAAGTTCCAAAATATACAGGAAGATTGGATCCGAGTGCTGGAATGATTCGAAGTCGACATCAAAGCTAGTGTCAAACTTCATAGCGGCTAGAGCTCCTGCTGGAATCGCCATGGAATCACCTGCAAAAGAGAGAAATGACGATCAAGTGCAAGAGAACAGAAAGCGTTGGACGGAGGTCGAAGAAAACCTAGATATAAGGTTTTCAAGAATATGAATCGAAAGACTCTGTTCTATGAAAATGAAATTAATTCTTCGAGCTGAAATCGACGAAATAAGTTTGACTGAAATAATTCGTAGATCTAGTCCTGAAGAATTGAAAATATTTCGTCGAACTTCGTTCGACGAATATCTTCTGAAGCAAGTTCGTCGAACTCCGTTCGGCGAATATTGTTTCACTCACAGAGAGTTCGTCGATCTCCATTCGACGAATGTCTCTCAAACTTTCCACGGTTCGTCGAACTCCGTTCGACTATCTCTGGAAAATTCGTCGACTGCAGATATAAATCAAATAAAGTCTTCTCTATTGATCATTCCAAGTTGATTCACAAAGAACATATGATTTCTCTCATCTAGAGGTTTGGTGAATATATCAACCCTTTGTAAATCAGTGTAGATATAGACAAGCTTGATTTTATTTTTGTCTATACACTCCCTAATGAAATGATGTCTTATATCAATATGTTTTGTCCTACTATGGTGAACTGGATTCTGAGCTATGGCTATAACACTTATATTATCACAGAGTAGAGTTGAATTATTTAAGTTGAACCCATAATCTAGTAGCTGATTTTGTATCCAAAGCATCTGTGAACAACAGCTGCCTGCTGCAATATATTCTGCTTCAGTAGTGAGGTTGACACTAATGTTTGCTTTTTACAAAACCAAGATACTAATCTCATACCTAGGAATTGACAAGTTCCTGAAGTACTTTTTCTATCTACCCTGCATCCAGTAAAATCAGCATCAGAGTATCCAGTTAACTCAAATTCTGATTCAGCAGGATACCATAGGCCTAGATTAGGACAACTCTTTATTTATCTCAAAATCCTTTTTAGCAAAATTAGATGAGATTCTTTAGGGTTCACTTGGAACCCAACATAAAGATATGTGACAAACATAATGTCTGGCATACTTGCTGTGAGGTATAATAGGGACCCAACAATGCCCCTATAAAGTTTCTGATCCACATATTTCGCTGGTACATCAGAGTCCACAACAACATTGGTAGCCATAAGAGTTTTCTTTGCTGAGCCATCAGCCATCCCAAACTTCTTTAGAAGTTCTTTAGCATATTTTGCTTGAGAGACGAAGATGCAATCAGAGAGCTGATTCACTTGGAGACCAAGGAAGTAGGAAAGCTCACCCATGCTACTCATTTCAAATTTAGAATGCATGAGGTCAGAGAATCTCTTGCATAACTTGGAATTTGTAGAGCCAAATATAATATCATCCACATAAATTTGTACTAACAAGATTTGGTCCTTATGATGTCTAGTGAAAAGAGTTTTATCTACAGTTCCTCTTATAAATTTATACTCTAATAAAAAACTTGCTAAGGTCTCATACTAAGCTCTTGGAGCCTGCTTTAGACCATAAAGAGCCTTATGCAATTTAAAAATATGAGAATGGTAAGTTGGAGAAACAAAACCTGGAGGTTGTTCTACATAAACCTCTTCTTGTAGTACTCCATTCAGAAAAGCACTCTTCACATACATTTGAAAGACCTTGAACCTCTTGTATGCTGCATATGCAAGGAATATTCTTATGGCTTCCAACCTTGCAACAGGTGCAAAGGTTTGATCATAATCAATTCCTTCTTCTTGCCTGTATCCTTGAGCAACAAGCCTAGCCTTGTTTCTCACAATAACTCCTTGGGCATCCAGCTTGTTTCTGTAAACCCATTTGGTTCCAATAACTGGGTAGTTCTGGGGTCTTGGAACCAAATCCCAAACTCTACATCTCTCAAATTGATTTAGTTCCTCCTGCATTGCAAGGATCCAGTGGGGATCCTGCTCAACATCATGAATAGAAAGAGGTTCAACCTGAGAGAGAAAACAGGCATGCATCAGATCTTGGGTAAGTTGATGTCTTGTCTGTACACCTGCTGATATGTCTCCAATCACTTGAGATCTGGGGTGATCCCTAAGTGTGACAAAATCAGTGAGTGGAGTTGGTTGTGCAACATCATTTGGAATTCATTCCTCCTGTGGAATTGTATTTGTTGTTGGTAGAGATTCATTATCTTCAACTTCTTCTTCTTCACTTTCTTCAATGACTTGTGGAGAGAGATGAGTTGGCACCTCTTGGGTGAGGTTTAGTCCATCCAAGGTCTCACACAAGTGGGGTACCTGCAAGTTGCTATTGGTAGAAATTTCTTTCTCCTTGCAATACATATTAGTCTCATCAAATGAAACATGAATAGACTCTTTAATTTTCAATGTTGATTTGTTAAAAACCCTATAGGCCTTGCTTACTTGGGAGTATCCTAGAAAAACTCCCTCTTCAGCCTTAGCCTCAAACTTTCTAATGTATTTCTTGTTATTATTGTGTATATAACATGTATAACCAAATACTTTAAAATAGTTTATTTTAGGTTTCTTCCCTTTGATCAATTCATAAGGAGTCATGTCCTTTAGTTTGTGAATTAAGCTCCTGTTCAGGACATAATTTGCTGCGCTGACAGCCTCTGCCCAAAAGGTTAGGGGCATGTAAGCATCTGCAAGCAATGTACCTGCAACTTCAATGAGTGTCCTATTTTTCCTTTCAGCTACCCCATTTTGTTGGGGAGTTCTAGGAGCTGAGAAGCAATGTCTAATACCTTCCTTCTCACAGAACTCATGCATAAGAAGAGACTCAAACTCTATGCCATGATCACTTCAGATCAATACAACATGAGTAGAGAACTCAATCTGTATGTTCCTGAGAAAATCTGTAAGAACCTTGAATGTATCTGACTTTGATCTCAGAAAGAATACCAAACTGAACCTGTAGAAGTCATCCACTATAACCAAAGTGTAGGATTTCCCTCCTATGGTTTGTACAGCAATGGGTCCAAAGAGATCCAAATGTAGCAAGTATAAAATACTAGGTGAATCACTCTTATTAACAGATTTAAAACTAGTTTTAGTTTGCTTGCCTAATTGACAAGCCCTGCAGAGACCTTCCTTCTTGTAGGGACCAAAAGGTAGACCTATAACAAGGTTGTGCTTAGATAGCCTAGCAATGTTTTTCAGATCTACATGACCTAGTCTTTTATGCCATAAGTCATTCTGATTACTAGTTAAGTTAAGTAAGCAGATATCAGTTTTGGCAGAAAGAAAATTTACTAAGTATATGTTGCCTTGTCTACTTCCAGTTAAAACTGTTTGGTTGTTTTTATCAATAATAGAACAAGTGGATAGGTTAAAGTGTACCTGATAACCATCATCACATAACTGACTTATGGAGATGAGGTTATGCTTGAGTCCACTTACATATGTCACCTTTTTGAATGTGACAGCTCCTATTCTCACTTCTCCAAATCCTTCTGACTGACCACATTTGGAGTCACCAAAGATAACTTTTGGCCCAAGCTTGGACTTGTAGTTGATTAAGATGTCCTTGCTGCCAGTCATGTGTTTGGAGCAGCCACTGTCCAGGTACCAAGATTGATTTACCCCTGGACAATTCTTCACCTACAATAAAAAACAGTTAATGGTTTTTGACGTAGGTTACCTTGGGTCCATTGTATGGCTTATAAGAAAAACTAGAAATGGTAGAGAATTCAGGTTGAGACTTATATCCTAGGGGGTGATATCTCCTAGGTGGGATGATCCAATCAGCTAGTGGATTAAATGGTTTCTTAGGAACATGTGGGTTGCTGTTATAGTTTTGATTAAGTCTTCCTGGGTTTGACGAATTGTTGTAAGTTCGTCGACCAGAGTTCGACGAATTGGGTTGAGATCATCGATCTCTGCCCAGAGAATGAACATGTTCATTCTCTGTGCCCCACGTTCGTCGACCTCTTCTCGACGAACCATACAAAGTTCGTCGATCGCAGTTGGACGAATGATTATTATTGTAGTTTGCGTTCAGAGATCGTCTGAAAGTGCAGGTTAGATCTGAAATACTCTAGAGCGGGGGGGGGGGGGGGGGGGTGAATAGAGTATTGTGCTCTCTACAAAAACTTTACAACTTTTGTTGTAATCCTAAGTGAACAGGTTAGTAAATAAAGTAATAAGCACAGCAACCTAAAAAATCACAGAGCATAGCCAAAATAAAAGGAAAAGGGCAACCAGACGACACAAGAAATTTATAGTGGTTCCCCAACCTGGGTACATCCACTCTGCTACCACCCTGGTAGGAATCCACTCAGGTTTTTGATCAGGTGCCTGACACCAATGAGCTTTTGTTCAGGTGCTCAAAAACCAAAACCTCAAGTCTTTTGGTAGGAGACTTGCAACCAGAAATAATTTTGAAGGGAATTAATGTTGAATTCTGTGAAGTGAAAGTGGGTGAATGGAAGGCTTGGGAAACCTATCCGCGCGGACTACGCGGACAGAGTTGGCGGACTGCTAGGTCGGCAGTGATGTTGCAGGCGGTTTGCTCTGTGGCGGCCTGGGCGGTCTATTCGCGCGGACTGCGCGGACAGCAGTGGCGGTCTGACAGGCCAGTGTATGCTCAGCAGGCGGTTGACTCCCAGGAAGTAACCGGGCGGATAGGAATGCTATCCGCGGAGTCCGGCATAAGGCGGACTGAAGAACTGGAGCTCGGTAGACCGGTTTGGCAGTTGCCTTGGTCTTGCTCCAGTGGAGCGGCAAGTAGAAGTCGCGGAGACCGCCGGTCAGCGCAGACAGAAACTGGAGGTCGCCCGGTATGGCGGGCTAGATCCAGTGTCCGCCAGTAAGTGCGGACTGGCCCTTGCGGCCAGTGGGCTGGACTTGGTGGGAATTGAACCAAGTCCAGGATGGCTCAGTCTGGGGAGATCACGCAGTGGAGCACGAGCTGGTTTCTCAGTCCGCCAAGCTTAGTAGAAGTGCTGTTGCCTTGTTTGCTAGCTTGGGGATATGCGGACTGGAGGATTGCTTGTGCAGGAGCGTGCGGACTGGAGCTGGTATCCGCTGAGTCCGGTTGAGCCTTGTGATGAGGTTATGGACTCAGGAGTTGCGGACTGGAGTCTGCTGTTAGCGGACTGGATCGACGTGTCCGCTAAGTCCGGAGGTGCCTTGGCAATGAGGTAATGTACTTGGGATATGCGGACGGAAGCCGGGTGTCCGCTGAGTCCGGCAGGTGCCTTGATGGCGAAGCTGCGGGCTCGGGGTTTGCGGGCTGTTGCCTTGTCCGCAGATTGGCGGACACGGCTTTTGTGGAGTCCGTCTGTGGTGGTCCTGGCTTGGCCTCTGGCGGCAAGGCGGACTGGATATCGGAGTCCGGCCTTGGAGAAGCTGGGGCGGACTGGCTATCTGCACGGGAGCGGCGAACTGGCATGTGTGTCCGCGGGCTGGCGGACACAAGTTCTTGCTGCGGGATGTGGCGGTGATCCTATCGACCAGGGTGGTGACCATACTCATCGTCGTGCCTATAAATAGGACCCATGTCACATCAGGAATTGAAGGAACCTAACCGAAGTAAGTGAACAGTAATTGAGCTCGCGTAAGTTGCTGCGGTCTGGACTTTGTGTCCGCGCGGATAGAGAGGTGACCCGGTTGTGCTGTGCAGGTTGTGCGGATAGCGCTGGAAAGCCAGGACTTGGCTCTGATTGCGGTCAGGGACAGTGCGGACTCTGCGGTTAAGCAATAAGCGGTAAACAGCAGGTCGCAGATAGCGACCAGGCGGTCTCTTCTTTGGCAACTTGGTTCGGAGTTCGGGAAGTCGCCAGTTTCTGGCGGACTGTTCTATTCGGTGGCGCAGCTTGTGCGGTCTGGCGGCTAGGCGACCTCGCAGTCAGGCGGCCTGCAGATCGATGGTGAAGAGCTAGCATTGGAGGGGTGAGTCCGCGCGGCTTGGGTGCGGTCTGGCGACCAGGCGGACTGAGCGGACTCCACAGCAGTAGGTCGGCGGCTTGTTGATTGAGTCCGCGCGGCTTGTTTTTTGTTCTTGTCTTTGTAACTGTTTCTGCTCTCCCGGTGTTGGGTTTTGGTGAAGCATGTCTCGCCATGTATGTCTCGCCTTGTAATGAAGTTTGCTCTTGATCAATAAAGAAGCTTGTGCTGCATGTGTTGCTGGTTGTTACTGCTTTGTTGAGATAACCTCTGCTAACTACACGATCCGGGAAAACTTTCAACATTATAAGTGGGCGTATTCTCCTTCGGTTTGTTGAGTTTTCAACAGGGTATCCAAGGGGGCGTCTGCGGTTTGTTGAATTTTAACAATTAAAACCCTGTACAGAGGAGGGAAAAAGGGTAATGAAGTCTTCTCTTTCTCAATAACAACTGAGAAGACTTATGGATTGATGTTAGCAGATTGCTCCCCCTGAGATCTTGAATGGATCAGGAATACTGGAGCACTGCTTCAGGGTGATAGGTCTTCAAAAACTTGATTGTCTTAAACCAGAGATGCTTCAAGAACTTCTTTGACTGATAGAAATTGTTGTCCTTCTGAAGTTGTCCTGGAGGATTGAAGGAAGAAGACTCTTGATAGTGATTGTATGTTCTTCTTCTTCTTCTTGAAGATGTTCTCTGGCCAAGGCTGATTGCAGAATTTTTTTTTTTGATTTCTGTAAGATTGTTCTTGAGTACAATGTCTGTCTGTTGTCTGTATGTGAGTATCTGTATCTCTGTTACTGCTTGATCCTTTCTTTTCTGCCTTGAGACTGACTGAAGAACATTCGAAATTTGAATATTGAGCAGTAAATGCAATCAGCCTGGGAAGGGATCGGCAATCAATGATTTCCCTAACTGTCCCATGGAAAAACGGCATATAATAATCCATGATCAATGCGCATTCTAACGGTAATATTCCGAGAAGATTGAGCATTGATTACTACGGAATCATCGCCAAGAAAAGGGACGGGAAACTGGAGACGACCTAGTCTGGAATCGTCGAACGAAGAACACAAATCGTCGAGCTGAGTTCACAGTTCGTCGAGCTGAGCTTGAGTTCATCGAGCTGAGCTTGAGTTCGTCGACCAGACAATAGTAATAAGTCTTCCAGGGAAACTTGTCAATTCTGCTTCAATCTTCGTCGAACTGACAATCTTCATTCGTCGAGTTGAGAATGATTGAGGACTTAGAATCTGAGAAGTCTCTGACTGACAAGGATTCAAATTGTAGACAAAAATTCGTCGAGTAGAGTACTGAATTCATCGACCTAAGAAGTTGACTTCGTCGACCTGAGAATTTGTGAACTTGAGGTCCAAGTTCGTCGAGCTCAGAATCTAGTTCGTCGACCAAAGTCTGAAGTTGGACTTAGAAAATTCTGGGGTTATCCTGACTTTAGCTTGTTGAAGTATCTCAGTCTTCGTCGAACAGAGAATAAAGATCGTCGAGCTCAGCACAAAGAAATGTCTCAAGATCATCGAGCTTAGAACGCCTTTCGTCGACCTGAGTTCGACGAACGCCGAACTCATTTTACTTGGTCTGGAAATCCTCTAATTCTTGAGTCTCTGATGGTCTAGTTGATAGCTGGTCCTTCTGAAGTTGACTCCAAGGACTTAGCCTAGACTCTAGGACACAAATTGACCCTGACTATACTTGATGGGTCACATCCTAAGATAGTGAACCTAGCCCAAATCAACTAGGGTTCCAACATCGTCGTTCTAAGTTCGACGATCTATTCCGATATCGTCAATCTGAGTTCGACGATAACTGCTGAACATTGTTATTTTTATCATTCTTTTGATTTTTAATTTTATCCTTAGCTTCAATTTGTTCTAGAATTTTATTAACTTTATTTACTTGTTCAGTGTTTTTCTTTCTTTTATCAGAGATGAAATTTACTGGTTTTGAAAGATGATTCCTTTGAATTAGGGTTGGTTCACTAGATGTGGCTCCTAATCCTAATCTAAAGTTATTTGTTCTAGCATTAATTGTGCTGGTTATATCTAGCAATTTCAAACTTCTGCCATTTAATGATTCTTCTAACATCTTAGCTTTGCTAAGTTCTGATTTCAGAAAACTGATTTGTTCATTTGCAGATTTTAGTTCACTAGACAGAATTGCATTTTCAGAGGTGATTTTATTTAGGTCATTCAATTTTTCTCTGAGAAGTTTGATTTCCTTCTCAGAGCTTATCAAATTTAAGCATAAGTTTTTAAATTCAAATTTAAATTCATCAGATTCAAAATCATAAGATGCTATTACCTGATCTTCAGCTGACAGATTTTCTTCATCATCAGATTCATCTGTATCTGATATGCTGCTGCTTGCACCAATTGTCATGAGGCGCACCTCCTTTACCTTGGCCTCCTCTTCTTCTTCACTGGAGCTGGAAGATGTAGATTCATCTTCTGTGTCACTCCATGTTTCAGCCACAAATCCTTTGTCCTTCTTTTTGTGCTTGCTGGAAGAGGGCTTGCTGTAGTGCTTGCTTCTTGATTCTTTCTCCTTTCTTCTTTTGATTTTCAGGACATTCAGACATGAAATGTCAATTATTGGGCTAGGAGTACCTCAGAAAGCACTAGAAGGAAATCTGGAAAGTGTCCAAACTTGCCTTCTAAGGTATCATGTGGATCTATTTATAGATTTTCAATATCTGGTTTGCAAAAAAACATAATTTCGCTGCTCTAAAATTACTAAAATACCCTGGGTTGGTCTGCCAATAGCCAAACTCCGCTGTTCTGAGGAGCTAAATGAAGACCTAGGGGCATCCAGGTAATTTTACCTCGGGACTCCACTTGGCGGAAGATTTTCCGCTGACCTCTGCCCCCCCCCCCCCCCCCCGCTTGCCTCTTGCGGGATCCTTTCCCGCCTACCCCAGGTGGGAGCCAAAAGACAGAAGGGCCGTTGAGCGGAGAAGCACCACTCAACGCCGAGGGCTGCTGGGCTCCCGTCGACCCGACGCACAATCCCTTTCGCCTGCCCTGGGCGGGAGTCCTAAATACTAAAGGGATGTTGAGTGGAGAAGCATTACTCATCGCCGAGGGATGGAGGGCTCCAGCCGACCCGAGGCATAAGCCCTTTCTCCTGCACTCGGTGGGAACCTTCTCGCCTACTTACTTATCTGATCCTATTTTTAGCCAAACTCTAGCCCAGGACTAGCCTAATCTGGGTCCTTGGGACATCTTGGTCTTCCCAGTGAATATAAGGTTGCACACAATCTCCGCTCTTTGTGAGCTAGGCTTGCACTCGGAAAGACGCGTCCAACCCCAAATATTTGCTGGGCTCTTGCTGACTTGGAAGGGAATCTTGGGTGGTCCCTACCTTGGCCTGGTATATATATGCCGCCAGGCCAGTTCTCTGGCCACTATTGTTGCCATCATTTTGCACTTTAGCTCTCGCAAGTTTCTCAAGATGTATGCCAAACGTAGCGAGAAGCCACTCTCGAAAGAATTCCAAGACCGTCTCGCCGCGGCTCAGGCAAGGGACCGTGCCAATTGCGTCGAGGTGTCCCCCTAGATCATGCGCAAGAAGCCGGCCAGCAAGCCTTCCCGGCCAAAGAAGAGGAAGGCTAAGTCGGTCAGGCGATACCACTCAAAGAAAGCTTTTGCCTCGCCCTCCCCGACCCCCGATCATGCTGGGAACCCCTCCCCCTACTGGAGGTATTCATCTTGTACAACCCCATGTTCACTGAGTCAGACAAGGAGGCACCAATGGTCACAATTAGGCTAGCCAGAGGAGTTCCCGCCATAAAGAAGTTCTCGCCCAAGTAGGCGGGAATGCTTGCGCTTGCGCCAAGCTCCTGTCTTGAAGGAGTTCTTGCCTATAAGCAGGCGCGACCGCTTGCGCCGGGCTCTGGACAGAAGGCTCTTGGCTCAGAGATCTCGCCGAGTGGGGCCCAGGGCCTTGGGTAAAATGACATAATTACCCTCAGGTAAAATTACCCCTATACCCTCCGGATAAACATCGAGATTTGGCTATTGGCAGATCAACTAAGGGTATTTCAGTCATCTCAGGTCAGCAAAAGGCTATAAATAGACACATAAGGGCTCCTTAGAAGGCAAGCTTTCATAATCTTCCAACTTCCAGTGCTTTCTAAGGAGCTCCTAGCCCATCTTTTGGATTTGGAGGGGAAGCTCTCAGAGATCTTTCGGGTGTGAGGTGGGACCTCCCTGCTGAAGCTTTGGGTCAGTCCAGGGACCTTTGAATCTAGTCGAGGGTTGAGGCTTGAGAGAAGTAGGTGTTGGCTGCACCCCTGTTTTGAACTCCCGTTGAGGTCATTTTTGGCTTCAACAGTTCTAGTGCGGTGAGCGTGGATAGCAGCTAATACAAGAAAGCCTGGAGTTTTGTCCCATGGCTGGAGGTGAAGCTGAAGGGTCTGGCTCTGGAGGCTCCACCACCCGGGGAGAGGAAGCGACGAGGAAGATGCTGGATGACTTCAGGCGAGAAGTCCTGCAGACCATCAGCTTGGCCTTCTCGGTCAGAAGCGAGTGGGCCACACCTCAGGTTCCGATAGAGGAGGTCCCACTCTTGGGCGAGAACGCCCCTGGACAGTGCCCGGGGAGGGAGGTCCCGGCAGAGGCTGACAAAAGAGACGTGGTGGCTCGGGAGCTCTTCCCAGGCGAGCGCCCGGGCAGGGAGGCTTTGACAGATTTGGGTGAGAGGGAGGCAGCAGTGCGAGAGCTCTTCCCTGGGCACGGTCTCGCGGATCGGGCCAGCCAGCCGAGGCCGCGGGATGTGCACTCTCGCTAGGCAGGAGGCGAGAGCCCGTTCAGCGAGCTCATCATCTCAGCTCCGGTACCGGAGGGGTTCCGGGAGCCTGACATGTCCTACTACTCAGGAAAGGATGACCCTGTACAGCACGTGCAGTGGTTTGAAGATGTCTTTTCGATAAGGCAGATGACAGATGCCTTCAAATGCCGACTATTTGCCATCACGTTGAAGGAGAAGGCTCGGGACTGGTTCCACCAGTTGCCAGTAAGGTCGATCTTCTGTTTTGAAGATCTACGAAGAAGTTTCCTGTTGAGGTTCTCAACATCGAAGAGGCGGAAGAAGGAGGCGGAGTGCCTGTTTGCGGTGAGGCAGAAGTCGGATGAGACACTGGGTCACTATGTTGACCGGTTTTAGGAAGAGATCCTCCTGGTCCAGGAGGTCCTAGGGTACACATTGATGCTCGCCTTTACCCTGGGGCTGAGGCCAGGATTCTTCAGTATGGAGTTGAAGAGAGTGCCCCCCTCTCCTTTGAGGAGCTCATGGAGAGGGCGGCAAAGGAGATAGACTTCGAGAGAGCAAACCCAGCATTCGCCAGGAAGTTGGCCAGGCTAGCAGAGGATGATGTGAAGGAACCTGCAGCGGGAAGGTAGAAGGAGCTGAGGGAGCAGAGGGAGCAGAGAGAAGAAAGGAGAAGGGAAGAGCCTCGAAGGCAGGGGCAGTAGCAGGGATGGGGGGCCAGGGAGCCGAACAACCGGTTGGGTTGGAGGCCCCAAGAGGGTCGCCCCCAGGGCCAAGGGGGAGGTTCGACCAACCGGCGTGGAGGCAGGAGCCAAGGGGTCGTGTCCCTCCACCGCAAGAGGCCATGGAGGTGGGCAGAGGAAGAGGAGCGAGGAGAGGAGTTCGAGGAGCAGGGAGAAGAGGAGGAGGAGAAGGAAGAAGGGGTAGGGTGGCGTTGCTCTTTTGTGACTTCCACCAGGAGGAGGGTCACACAACGGACACCTGCCCTGAGTTCTTGGAGATGAGGGAAGCAAGAGGAGCAGGGAGGCAGGATCTGCCGGTTAGGATCGTGGAAGTACAGCGGGGGGAGATGGAGGATAGGTGTGAAGATCGGGTAGACGTGGGAACCCGGGGAGGAATCAGGGTGATTCACGGAGGAGTGGGGATCGAGGCAACTCGCAAGGGGAGCCTGCAAACCATGTACCGAAGGGGGGTCGCCTCTACCTCCCAGGCTTCCCCACCGGAAGAAAAGATCACCTTCTCGTCAGCAGACATGCCAGACTACGAAGATCCATTCTATGACGCCCTGGTGATGCAGACGGCGGTGGAGAATTTCACAGTCTCGAGGATACTGGTGGATAACGGGAGCTCGGTAAATGTTATCTTCAAGAAGGCCTTCGATGAGATGAGGGTGGAAGGGAAGAGGATCTTGGCTTCGGATGGACCGCTATAAGGGTTCTCTGGAGAGAGGAAGGAAGTGGAAGGGGGAGTAGGGCTGCACGTGAAGTTGGGGGGCATGTCACGGAACTGCAGGTTCATGATCGTGGACGCCCCAAGCAGCTATAACGCCATCTTTGGGCGCCCCCCTCATCAGCGCCTTTCGCTGCGTCCCCTCCTCGTTTCATCAGTGTCTTAAGTTCAACAATGGAGGGGTGCAGGTCAGGGTCAGAGGGGACCCGAAGGTGGCAAGATAGTGCTACGTTACTCCAGTCAACACCATATCTTGGATGTCAGAGGCGGAGGAGTTGGAGAAGGAGATGGCGGCGCATGAAGAGGTTGTCAGAGAAGAGGAGGTGAGCCTGAGCCCAGAGGAGACGAGAGAGATAGATGAAGAGGAAGTCGGGGGGGGGGGGATTGAGGAGGAGCAGTCGGGGGGAGGTGTACAGGAGGTCCAGAGGGACGAAGAGCAGGAGAGCCCGGAGGGGGCGATGGAGGTAGAAGAGCAAGAAGCAGGAGGAGCTGAGGGAGAGGCCCAGAGGGGGTGGAAGTCGAGCATCAGCAGGAGGGGCCGGAGGAGGCAATGGAGATTGAGGAGGAGGTAGGAAGGGAGGAGCTGGAGCTGGAGGAAGAAGCAAGGGTCGGCTGGGAGCAGTCGCGGCTGGAACCGGCCGAGGAAGTGGTGGAGATGGAGGTCTTCACCAGCGCGGGGCAGGTGCAAAGGGTGCGGGTCAACAGGGGCTTGAGTCTCGAGGCCCGGGAGCGAGTGCGGGCCTGCATTCAAAGCAACATCGACATCTTCGCTTGGAGCGCGGAAGACATGCTGGGCATCGACGCGGACGTGGCCTGCCACCGCCTGAACCTAGACCCCCACACTCGCCCCATACGCCAAAAGATGAGAGACATCGCCACCAAGCTGGAGGAGCCCATCCGAGAAGAGGTCAAGAAACTCCTGGAGGTCGGCTTCATCTCAGAGATCCAGTATCCAGGCTGGATCTCCAATGTGGTAATGGTTAAGAAAGGGGTGGTAAATGGAGAATGTGTATCGTTTTCTCTTTATTAAATAAATCATGCCCTAAGGATTGCTACCCCCTGCCTCGGATCGACGCGCTGGTTGACTCAGCCGTCGGTTTTTCTATTATGAGCTTTTTGGATGCTTTTTCAGGTTATCACCAGATCCGGATGCACCCTCCCGACGTCAAGGATGTTTCCTTCATCATGAGGGAGGGGTGCTTCAGTTATAAAATGATGCCCTTTGGGTTGAAGAACGCAGGTGCTACCTACCAACGCATGATGGATTGGGTCTTCCGAGATCAAAGGGGATGAAACTTGGAGGTCTATGTCGACGATCTAATGATCAAGAGCAAGTGCGTGGATTCACACCTGAAATATCTAGAAGAGACGTTCGCCACCCTGAGGAGGTTCAAGATGAGGTTGAACCCCTTGAAGTGTGTCTTCGGGGCCAGCCGCGGGAAGTTCATTAGGCACCTCTTGACTCCGGCAGGGGTAGAGCCTAACCCGGACAGGGTAAAGGCCATCCTGGATTTGGAATCACCTCGCGATGCCAAAGAGGTGCAGCGCTTGACAGGCAAGCTGGCTGGGCTGAGCAGGTTCCTCTCCAGGTCAGGAGACAAGTATTCTTCATTATTCAAGGTATTGCGAGGGAATCAAAGGTTTGAGTGGACCGCCGAGTGCGAAGAAGGCTTCCAAGGGCTGAAGAGACAGCTCTCTCAGGCTCCTCTGCTTCAGAGTACAAAAGAAGGGGAGGACCTAACCTTGTACCTTGGAGTAGGAGCGGAGGCGGTGAGCTCCATCCTAGTAAGGGAAGAAGGAAAGAAGCAACTGCCCATCTACTACGTCAGCCGGATATTGAAGAAAGCAGAGCTCCGCTACCCCATCCTCGAAAAGCTAGCTTACGCTTTGGTCATCTCTGCAAGGAAACTCCGGCCATACTTTCAAGCTCACTCGATTAGGGTGGTGACCGACCATCCTCTTCGCAAGATCTTTGAAGGAGTAGAGCACTCAGGAAGACTTGCTAAGTGGTCCATTGAACTAATCGAGTTCGACATCTCTTTTGTTCCGAGACTCTCCATCAAGGTGCAAGCGGTGGCGGATTTTCTGGCAGATTATGTTGTTGAAGTTGGGGAGGGAGAGCAACAGCCACAGGAAGCGTGAAAGATGATGGCCGATGGGGTCTCGGGAAAACATTCCCTCGGGGGAGGAGTGGTGTTGATCAGCCCCCAGGGTGTCGCGATAGAGCAGGCAGTGGCTTACCATTTTCCAGTGACCAACAACCAAGCAGAGTATGAGGCCGTTATCGCCGGCCTCCGCTTGGCAAAGGAGCTTGAGATTCAGGATGTGGAGGCCTTCACCGACTCAATGGTAGTAGCGTCGCAGATCCGAGGAGAGTTTGAAGCTTGGGAACCTACCCTCACAAAATACCTCTCAATCCAGCATGTCCCCAGGGAGGAGAGCGCGACCGCCGAACGATTGACGAAGTTTGGACCTCGGGGAGGAGGGACCCTGACTGAACCTTTTCGGCCAGCAATTGAGGAAGGGGAGTTGATGGAGGTAGGCCGGGGATCCTCGTGGGTGGACCCGTTGGCAACCCTCCTGACCACAGGCAAACTGACAGAGGAGGTTAAAGATGCGAAGAACTTCAGGCGCAAGGCAGCTCACTACCTGATGACAGAAGGGGGGTTGCATCGCAATATGTTGTCAGGGCTCCTAGCTAGATGTGTGACCAAAGAAGAGATCCCAAGGATCTTGGGAGAGGTGCACTCGGGCGAGTGCGGCAGTCATTCTGGAGGTAGGATGTTGGAGGCGAGAGTGGTCAGACAGGGATACTTTTGGCCCACCCTAAGGAAGGATACCGCAGAGTTTGCAAAGAGATGTCAAAAGTGCCAGCTCTGCGCCCCCCTCCAGCTCTTGGCAGCTCAAAGACTCCGAAGCATCACAACACAGTGGCCGTTCTCCATCTGGGGGATGGATTTAGTTGGGCCTTTTCCTCCGGCTAGTGGACAGAGGAGGTTCTTCTTGGTCATGGTCGATTACTTCTCAAAGTGGCTGGAGGTTAAGGCATTGGCCAAAGTCACCTCGCAAGTCATAAGGAACTTCATCTGGGGGGAGATCATATGTAGACACGGGTTGCATCAAGCAATAGTGACAGATAATGGTCCCAGTTTGCTAGTGAAGAGTTCATCAGCTTTTGTGCCCAGCTGGGGATAGATCTCAGATTTACCTCTGTCCACCACCCCCGAAGCAACGACCACGTGGAAGAGGTAAAAAAAATTATCGTAAACCTACTAAAGAAGAAAGTGGAGAACTTAAAGGGAAATTGGGTGGAGCAGCTCCCCTCGGTCCTATGGGCCTTGCGAACGACCCCGAACACGGCCACCGATGAGACCCCCTTCAAGCTTTCTCAAGGGTGTGAGGCGGTCCTACCAGTGGAGTTTGACGTTCGGTCCCCGCGGGTCACAGCCGCGGGCGAAGGAGATGAGACTTGGAGATTGGAAAATGAAGAGGGGCTACGCCTCTCGCTAGAAATGGTGGAAGAACTGCGATACGTGGCAGCTATCAGGCAAGAAGAGATCAAGCGGCAGATGGCCAAGTATTTTGATAAGCATGTCAGTGTCAAGCAGTTTACTGAAGGAGATCTGGTGCTGAGAAAGGTTGACACGGCAGGAAGGTCGGCTCCCGTGGGCAAGCTCAACCCGAACTGGGAAGGACCATACATAGTGAAGGAAGTCCTTGGAATAGGAGGTTACTACCTCCAGGACGTGGAGGGGAGAGCCTTAAGCCACACCTGGAGCGGCGATGACCTGAGATGCTTCTACCCATGAAATGGGAAGGATGTAATTGTGTATCCAAAATTAAATTTATTATACTGCATCAGTTGTCTTGATTTTCCCTTGCCTGTTGTGAAATTTGTATAATAGGACGTAATTATGTGTTTTGTAATACCCCGAGCTCGGCTCGGCCCCAGGTAGACCCGCTGCGCAGACTCTCATCTAGCTGGTAGGTCCGAAGGCTCGCCTGTGGGGGATAAGTTTGGTTCCAGAAAACTTCATCGGCACCCCGAGCTCGGCTCGGCCCCAGATAGACCCGCTGCGCAGGCTCTCATCTAGCTGACAGGTCCGAAGGCTCGCCTGTGGGGGATAGGTTTGGTTTAAGAACTTCATCGGCAGCCCGAGCTCGGCTCGGCCCCAGGTAGACCCGAAGCGCAGGCTCTCATCTAGCTGGCAGGTCTGAAGGCTCGCTTGTGGGGGATAGGTTTGGTTTGAGAACTTCATCGGCACCCCGAGCTCTGCTCGGCCCCAGGTAGACCCGCTGCGCAGGCTCTCATCTAGCTGGCAGGTCCGAAGGCTCGCCTGTAGGGGATAGGTTTGGTTCTAGAAAACTTCATCGGCACACCAAGCTCGGCTCGGCCCCAGGTAGACCCGATGCGCAGGCTCTCATCTAGCTGGCAGGTCCGAAGGCTCGCCTGTGGGGGATAGGTTTGGTTTGAGAACTTCATCAGCACCCGGAGCTCGGCTCGGCCCCAGGTAGACCGGCTGCGCAGGATCTCATCTAGCTGGCAGGTCCGAAGGCTCACCTGTGGGGGATAGGTTTGGTTTGAGAACTTCATCGGCACCCCGAGCTCGGCTCGGCCCCAGGTAGACCCGCTGCGTAGACTCTCATCTAGCTGGCAGGTCCGAAGGCTCGCCTGTGGGGGATAGGTTTGGTTTGAGAACTTCATCGGAACCCCGAGATCGGCTCGGACCCAGGTAGACCCTCTACGCAGGCTGTCATCTAGCTGGCAGGTCCGAAGGATCGCCTGTGGGGGATAGGTTTGGTTTGAGAACTTCATCGGCACCCCAAGCTCGGCTCGGCCCCAGGTAGACCCGCTGCGTAGGCTCTTTTCTAGCTGGCAGGTCCGAAGGCTCGCCTGTGGGGGATAGGTTTAGTTTGGTAACTTCATCGGCACCCCGAGCTCGGCTCGGCTGTAACGCCCCGGATTTTTGATTACGTACGCATGATGGGCGTTACGTTGGCTTTGACTATAGTTTGAGCATGGTTTTTCCCGCGGGCTTGCGAGTGGCTGTTTTTGTTTGCCGAGTTGCACGATTCCCTAACAAACCGGAGTCCATATGAGGGACTCGGTGAGGCCTCTTAGGGAATGCTTGCACTTTTTCGCGCCCGGGTAATGTAGCTCAAAATAATTTGCTGGTTCAGGAAACAAAAAAGGGTAAAAAGTGCTTGAGGCAAAAATGGTCTAGGACGTCTCAGAAACATTTTTCACAAAAGGGAAAATGGTCGTTTTTGTGCGAGACACGCCCCCTGACATGGGCGTGACCCAGGCCGTGACCTGGGCGTGACCTCCTTGACTCGACGAGTTTTTCTTGCGTCGAGTTGAGCTCGACGAATGGGGTACACGCCTCGTGACACGGGCGTGTCACGGGCCGTGTCCCGCTTCGTCGAGTGTCGAGTGTCGATCGTCGAGTATCGAGTGTCGAGTCGTCGAGAGAGGGGACACGGCCTGTGACACGGGCGTGTCACAGGGCGTGTCAGGCTGGGTCGAGTGTCGACACTTTTTGTCGACGAGGTGTCGAGACACGGGTTACACGCCCTAGGTCACGGGCGTGACCGACCCGTCACGGGCGTGTACCCGGCCATGTACCGTGTGGATAAACGTGGAATTGCCGCCTTTCGGCGCCGCTTATGGTACACGCCCTGTGTCACGGGCGTGACACAGGGCGTGACCGGCCCGAAAATCGACTTTTTCCAGTTTTTTTTGTGCCGTTCATTTCCTTGATCCTGCATCGAACGGTTCAGCTCTGTTCTGGATGACATAAGTCCGAAACAGAGATTTGGGTTGCTCATTTCCATCTTCTCTTCATCTTCATCTTCTTCTTCATTCCCAAAGAGAAAGCAAGAGAGCAAGGGAGCAAGCAAGGCAAGGAAAGAGGAGAGTAGCCGTCGCGGCATCGTCTCGGTTCAGGCAAGCGGTGTTCTCCACCCTTGCCAATCTTCGTTCTTGATTCAATTTTCCACTTTCCTAGCTTTAGATCTTGTGTTGAATTCTTCCTTAAATTGCTCTTTCAATTCCCCTATGCTTAGTTTGTTCTTCTTGATTCAAAGTATGATGCATCCTCTTGTTTGTTCTATGCTAAATTCCCTAGGCTAAATTCACATTGGCTAATTCCCTATGCTAAACTTCCTTATGCTAAATTCAAAGTAGCTAATTCCTTATGCTAATTATGCTAAACGACTTTGCTCTCCCATGTTTAGGTTTGTGATTCATGTAATTATCAATTTGCCATATGCTAGCTTAATTCATGTAGCTAATTTGTCATATTCATGTAACCTATCAAGAGAGGTGATTTTTCCTTTCAAAAACATATGATTGTGTTCCAAATATGTGGTTTATGTACTCATGTTAATCAAATCCTATCATGTGATTCTATTTTGATACAAAGCGTGTGATTCTTTTTATGTGATGAAGTTCATCATACTATACTTTGGCAATTGGCCGTCATGTGTGAGGACGATGAAAGGAACGTGTTACCTTGGGTTATGGGGCGTTTTGCGAGGCGAATTTGTGAACCATGGCAGGAGCGTTTGTGTGAGAATTTTGCAAGGGGTGGTGTGGTTTCAGCCTGTGGCCACCGGGTTTTGTGTTTTTTTGTGGTTAGAGAGGCCACTTGGCCCCGATTTGGGCAGGTTTTGTTTGGTGCGTTCCACTTTAGGGCCGCCACCGGTAAGACCCTTGTGAAATTGAACTTAACCGCTGCTTATGCTTCACTTGTCTAGTAGGTTCTTGTCCTATGAATGATGGAATGTGCATGTGTTTTGCCTTTTGCTCCTGCGGTTTAAGCAGGACATGATGAACTTGTACGCACTTGGTGCGTTTGGCATATGTTTTGGGTGCGTTTTCCACTTGTTTTATGCACTCTTTTTACTTGTATGAAGCATTACTACGGGGTCGGTAAGCCCCTTCTTGATCCATTATGAACTTTGTGCTCTCTTTTGTATAGTTTGGATGATTGCTGAGGTATTTTTTCTTGAATGCCTCAGGTGCAGGTTGTAGCCGGTTGAGCGGCTAGGTTGGTTGGTGGCGTTTCCTGGGAACTAGCCGAGCATTCATAGCGAGGTAGTTCTTCTTTTTTGTTGTACAGACATACATGTGCCCCAATGGGTTCGTGTCAGCTTGTTGGCACCCATTGGTGGTTTTCTTTTGTGTAAATATGAACTAGACTGCTAATGTACCTCACTTGGATGGAATGATATGTACCTGCTTTTGGGATGGTTTTCTAGTAGGTTGCATTAGCTATTTTGACTAATGATATGTACTATTGTATATCATGCATACATGTTTTGTTTAACTAACACATACTTTTCAAATGACGTAAACAAAGAGGAGTTCTTATAGTAGTATCACTCTAGACTGCATATAGGAGCTCATCATAAATAAACAAAGTATTTCCGCCGCGTACAAAGACAATTTTACTATCTAAGGCCGAGGGATACCGCCATTTAATCCAAAGGTTTTCCTGCATGTAACTATTGAATTTCAACTTGTAAAGTCAGCGTCAAGAGTTGCCTGAGCGTGTGCAGTTATCCCCTGCACGACGTGGCATCATAACCCGTAGTTCCTCTTGCTCTGATACGATGTTGAGGAAATGCGGGTTGTGACAGTTGGTATCAGAGGGAGGTTTGTTTGACATTTGGTCGGGCAAACTTTTCCTTGTCTTTTGTGTTTGTAAGCATCATAGCATATACACACACCGAGGTGCCATCAGTATGTCTTGGCCGACGCACGTACACTACACTCATGGCATGAACAGAAGTATACGGGGCATATTATGTAGTATGGGATGCATAATATGTGGTTGTATATGGATCCACCATAGGGGCAACATGTGAGGGTTATGTAGTATGGGATGCATAACCTCACCACATGGATGCGACTAGCACGTTTTCTTTTATTCGTTGCATGCAATGCTATGTAGTATGGGATGCATAGCATTGTGATGCGTACGACCGCTCATGGCATGCATTAAGGCCTTTTCTAGATTGCATAGCACATCACGCATAACATAACATTGCATGAGCACAACGTGCCAAGCTAAGACGTACATGATGACACCTGTACACACATAGTTTTGGGTCAAATAAAGTCATGCATTCATGGTTTAGGCACAAGTTAGTGGGATGACGGTGAGTCATCTTTAGGTTAGGCATACCATCATTCTTAAACTCCCAAAGCAAGTTAGCAGTTGATGTTCATATTTCTTTATGTATGATCTGTACATAGCCGTTGTGTGTTTTGTTGGGTTTGAGCTTGATAAGAGTGAACGTGTTATAGGATGTCGAAGCGTCCAGTGACAAGGCAAACTCCCCAATCCGAGGGTGAGTCTTCGGGCGCGCAGAATAATGCGCTGATGGATAGTCTTCGCCAAAGTAATGAGGCTTTGACGAGGCAGGTACAGGAGGTACAGTCCCAGCTCCAAGCTATGTCATCCGCGATGTCTGGGTTGGCACCAAGAGGATAAGAGATGGTTAGAGGCCCCACTAGTTCGACTCCTTCAGTGGCAGCGACACCCCCAGTTGTAGTTCCTCCTGTGATGACTTTCATCTCGCAGTTTCAGCGACTTGGACCACCGACGTATGATGGAAAAGCAGACTTCGTGATCTTGGATGATTGGGTGATTACGTTGGAAGAAATGTTTGTGTATGCTGGTGTGATCGAGGACCAGAAGGTTATGCTTGCTGCCTATCAACTGAAAGAGTTGGCGAAAGGTTGGTGGTTACGAGAAAAGGAAGGACTAGGGGCGGGCTGTTCGTGGGAAGTGTTTAAAGAACTAGTACGGCGCAAGTTTCTACCAGCAGTGGAACGGGACCGCCTGATGAATGACTTCTTGTACTTGAAGCAGAGGAAACTCACAGTGAGTGAGTATGAAATCGAGTTTATCAAGTTAAGTCGGTTCGCTCCGAGCTTGGTGACGACAGAAGCTGACCGAGTAAAGAGATTTCTTGGCGGACTCCGTAGCGACGTTCAGCAGTTCGCAAGTGCTTATGGAGCGACAAGTTACACGATGGTGGTTGAGGCGGCGTTGAAGGTAGAAGCTATCGAAAATGCCAAACAAAGAGGGCAGCAGATGAGGCAGGGCAAGAGACAGCTGGTGGGAGAGAAAATATCCCACGAGTCAGACGTAAAGAAGAAGAAGGAACTATGTAGCTTCTGTGGCCGAGCCGGTCACCCGTTTGAAAAATGTTTCAAGCGGTTGGGAATGCAAAAGAAGGAGCAGGTGCACGCCATTCAGGGTGCGCCGACCAGAGACTTGGAGTGTACATTTTGTGGGAGAAGAGGTCATGATGTGAGCCGCTGCTGGGCCAAAGACAAGGTATGCTTCCAGTGTGGCAGACCAGGACATCTTCGCGCAAGGTGCCCACAGGTGCAAGCTGTGTTGCAACCTGCACCACTCCAGGCTTTGCCTCCGCCTCCGCGCTTGGACAAAGGCAAAGGGAAGTTGAATGTGGTCTCTGCAGAGGAAGCGCATACATCACCGCAGGTTATCTCAGGTTCGATTCAGTCCTCTGGTTCTCGTTTTGTGTATGCCTCTTATGTGTAGTTCTTAGCATAGCATATATACCTTATATGAAACTTTAAGGTAAAGAACCGTTGGGCGCGTGTTCTTTTTGATTCTGGCGCGACCCATTCATTTGTGGCTCGAACCTTTCTGGATCGATATCATTTGACACCAGAGCGAGTGGGGAATGCGTTTTTGGTGAAATTTCCTTCCGGCGCTTCTGTGGTGGCTGACTGGTGTCTTCTTGATTGTCCCATTTTGTTGGGGGATTTCATAGCAAGAGTTGATTGCAAGGTGATCGATTTGGACGATTTTGACGTCATTTTGGGCATGGATGGTTAGCCCGTTATGATGCCGTCATCCAGTGCAGAGGAAAGCGCTTGGATTCATCAAGGATGATGGTCAGCCAGGAAGTGTGTATGGTGATTCTTGTCAGGATTCTCCAGGGATTTCGGCGGTATGTGTTCGGACGTTGTTTGTTTCCGACTGTTTTGCTTGTTTTGTCTCCGTTGTGGGGACGAGTGCTGTTTTGCCGCTTTGGAGGAGATTCCTATTGTGCGTGAATTTCCAGATGTTTTCCTACTGACCTTCCTGGTCTACCCCTAATCGTGATGTCGAGTTTGTTATTGATTTGGAGCCAGGTACGCGACCGATTGCGAAAGCGCCGTACAGGATGGCCCCGCGTGAGCTAGCAGAGTTGCGTACACTGTTGGATGACTTATTGGAAAAAGGGTTTATCCTGCCGAGTTCATCACCTTGGGGTGCACCGGTGTTATTTGTGAAGAAGAAAGATGGGTCGATGCGGCTTTGCATCGATTACCGGGAGTTGAATAAGGTGACAATTAAAAACAAGTACCCACTGCCAAGAATTGATGATTTGTTTGATCAACTGCGTGGCAGTTCTGTATTTTCGAAGATTGATCTCCGCTCGGGCTATCATCAGCTCAAGGTCCGGGAGTCGGATATTCCGCGGACTGCATTTCGATCACGACATGGTCATTTTGAATTCCTTGTGATGTCGTTTGGTTTGACCAACGCACCATCAGCCTTCATGGATATGATGAACATGGTGTTCAAGGACTACTTGGATAAATTTGTGGTGGTTTTTATTAATGATGTTCTTGTCAACTCCCGCAGTGCTGAGGAGCATGAACAGCATCTGCGATTAGTATTGGCCACTTTGCGAGATCAACGGTTATTCGCCAAGCTAAGTAAATGCGAGTTTTGGTTGCCGCAAGTTGCTTTTCTGGGTCATGTCATTAATCACCATGGTATTTCAGTGGATCCCGAAAAGATTTCTGCGGTCATGGAATGGAGAAGACCGGAAACACCCAAGGAGATTCGAAGCTTCTTGGGCTTGGCCGGCTATTATCGCAGATTTGTCGAAGGTTTTGCGACGTTGGCCGCACCTTTGACTCGATTAACCCAGAATAATGTGGCGTTTGAGTGGAATGACAAGTGTGAGACCTCATTCCTGGAACTCAAGAACAGATTATGTACCGCTCCTGTGTTAAGTTTGCCAACAGAAGGAAAGGATTATGAAGTGTTCGTGGATGCGTCGCACGTTGGACTTGGATGTGTGTTAATGCAAGACAAAAAGGTGATTGCGTATGAGTCTCGGCAGTTGAAAATTCATGAAAAGAATTACCCAACGCATGATTTGGAGTTTGCAGCGGTAATATTTGCATTGAAGTTGTGGAGACACTTGCTATATGGTGCACAGTGTAAAATCTTTACAGATCATAAAAGCTTGAAGTATGTCTTCACGCAGAAAGAACTTAATTTGCGCCAACGGCGATGGCTTGAGTATGTAGCGGATTATGATGTGGACATTCAGTATCATCCGGGGAAAGCAAATGTTGTAGCCGATGCTTTGAGTCGAAAGACAGGGAAAATATTTCATCTTTCCGTCGACCGTCTTGTAGAGGAATTTCTATTGATGGATATTGCGGTGGGCAAATATGACCCGCAAAGTCAGTCGGCAATAGAAGAACCGTCATGGCTGGTGCTTGCAAGACAACATCAAAAAGATGATCCTGATCTTTTACATTTATTTCTTCGGACTGAAAAGGATGAATTACCAGATTTTGCGATTGATGGTGCAGACACGTTAAAGTATCGTGGACGATTTTGTATTCCTGCGGTTGGGGATATTCGCGAGATGGTGTGTAAGGAAGCCCATGGCGCAAGTATGGCCTACCATCCAGGCTCAACAAAAATGTACCGTGATTTGAAACAAATTGTCTGGTGGTATGGAATGAAAAGAGATATAGCACAATTTGTCTCGGCATGTCATACGTGCAAGCGGGTGAAAGCCGATCATGGGAAGCCTGGTGGCAAGTTGACACCATTGGAGATTCCAACCTGGAAGTGGGAAAGTATCTCAATAGATTTTATTACCGGTTTACCAAGATCTCCCCGAGGACATGACTCTGTGTGGGTGATCGTGGATAGGTTGACCAAGTGTGCTCATTTCATACCCTTTAAGGTCAACTACCCGATGAAGACCATAGCGGAGCTCTATTTGAACGAGATCATCCGACTGCATGGTGTGCCTGTGAATATCATTTCAGACCGAGATTCCCGCTTTACCTCTCGTTTTTGGCGCAGTTTACAAGAGGGTTTGGGGACAGATTTGCGATATTCCACGGCTTATCATCCTCAGACGAATGGCCAAACCAAAAGAGTAAATCAAATTGTAGAAGATATGATTCGATGTTACATTCTTGAGTATGGCGGAGCATGGGACGAACGTTTGCGGCGTATGAAATTCGCGTATAATAATAGCTATCAAGAAAGCTTGCAAATGGCTCCGTTCGAAGCGTTATATGGGCGACGATGTCGGACCCCACTATTTTGGGCTGAGGTTGGCGAGCGGCCTTTGTTGGGTCCAGAGGCGCTCGAGGATATGGAAGTTGCAGTACGACTTATTCGGGAGAAGCTCCGAATCGCCCAAGAGCGATATGAAAAGTATGCCAACCGACGAAGGTCGGAATTAGAATTTGCAGTGGGGGATTCTGTTTTCTTGAAAGTCTCCCCAATGGTTGGGATTAAACGGTTTGGGAAAGAGCGCAAATTAGACCCAAGATTTGTGGGTCCCTTCACGATTCTTGCGCGAGTTGGAGCATCTGCCTACAAACTGGAATTACCCGTGAACTTTCCTGGTGTTCACAATGTGTTTCATGTTAGTCAACTTCGCAAATGTGTGCGGAATGACAAACAAGTGTTGGACATTGTGCCGCAATTAGCGCCCAACCTTTCTTATGAGGAGATGCCCATCCGGATATTGGACTCCCAAGATCGCGTGTTGCGGAAAAAGAAGATTCCTATGGTAAAGGTGCTATGGAAAAATCAGGATGTGGAAAGCGCGACGTGGGAACTCGAATCAACAATGAGGGCGGCTCATCCTCATTTATTCCCGTAGATAAGCCGGTATGTGACTTGGTGTATGCATGTTTTGGTTTGCTTATGTGTTTATTTTTGTGAAAAGTTTCGAGGCGAAACTTTTTGTTAGGGGGAGTGATTGTAACGCCCCGGATTTTTGATTACGTACGCATGATGGGCGTTACGTTGGCTTTGACTATAGTTTGAGCATGGTTTTTCCCGCGGGCTTGCGAGTGGCTGTTTTTGTTTGCCGAGTTGCACGATTCCCCAGCAAACCAGAGTCCATATGAGGGACTCGGTGAGGGCTCTTAGGGAATGCTTGCACTTTTTCGCGCCCGGGTAATGTAGCTCAAAATAATTTGCTGGTTCAGGAAACCAAAAAGGGTAAAAAGTGCTTGAGGCAAAAATGGTCTAGGACGTCTCAGAAACATTTTTCACAAAAGGGAAAATGGTCGTTTTTGTGCGAGACACGCCCCCTGACACGGGCGTGACCCAGGCCGTGACCTGGGCGTGACCTCCTTGACTCGACGAGTTTTTCTTGCGTCGAGTTGAGCTCGACGAATGGGGTACACGCCCCGTGACACGGGCGTGTCACGGGCCGTGTCCCGCTTCGTCGAGTGTCGAGTGTCGATCGTCGAGTATCGAGCGTCGAGTATCGAGTGTCGAGTCGTCGAGAGAGGGGACACGGCCTGTGACACGGGCGTGTCACAGGGCGTGTCAGGCTGGGTCGAGTGTCGACACTTTTTGTCGACGAGGTGTCGAGACACGGGTTACACGCCCTAGGTCACGGGCGTGACCGACCCGTCACGGGCGTGTACCCGGCCGTGTACCGTGTGGATAAACGTGGAATTGCCGCCTTTCGGCGCCGCTTATGGTACACGCCCTGTGTCACGGGCGTGACACAGGGCGTGACCGGCCCGAAAATCGACTTTTTCCAGTTTTTTTTGTGCCGTTCATTTCCTTGATCCTGCATCGAACGGTTCAGCTCTGTTTTGGATGACATAAGTCCGAAACAGAGATTTGGGTTGCTCATTTTCATCTTCTCTTCATCTTCATCTTCTTCTTCTTCATTCCCAAAGAGAAAGCAAGAGAGCAAGGGAGCAAGCAAGGCAAGGAAAGAGGAGAGTAGCCGTCGCGGCATCGTCTCGGTTCAGGCAAGCGGTGTTCTCCACCCTTGCCAATCTTCGTTCTTGATTCAATTTTCCACTTTCCTAGCTTTAGATCTTGTGTTGAATTCTTCCTTAAATTGCTCTTTCAATTCCCCTATGCTTAGTTTGTTCTTCTTGATTCAAAGTATGATGCATCCTCTTGTTTGTTCTATGCTAAATTCCCTAGGCTAAATTCACATTGGCTAATTCCCTATGCTAAACTTCCTTATGCTAAATTCAAAGTAGCTAATTCCTTATGCTAATTATGCTAAACGACTTTGCTCTCCCATGTTTAGGTTTGTGATTCATGTAATTATCAATTTGCCCTATGCTAGCTTAATTCATGTAGCTAATTTGTCATATTCATGTAACCTATCAAGAGAGGTGATTTTTCCTTTCAAAAACATATGATTGTGTTCCAAATATGTGGTTTATGTACTCATGTTAATCAAATCCTATCATGTGATTCTATTTTGATACAAAGCGTGTGATTCTTTTTATGTGATGAAGTTCATCATACTATACGTTGGCAATTGGCCGTCATGTGTGAGGACGATGAAAGGAACGTGTTACCTTGGGTTATGGGGCGTTTTGCGAGGCGAATTTGTGAACCATGGCAGGAGCGTTTGTGTGAGAATTTTGCAAGGGGTGGTGTGGTTTCAGCCTGTGGCCACCGGGTTTTGTGTTTTTTTGTGGTTAGAGAGACCACTTTGGCCCCGATTTGGGCAGGTTTTGTTTGGTGCGTTCCACTTTAGGGCCGCCACCGGTAAGACCCTTGCGAAATTGAACTTAACCGCTGCTTATGCTTCACTTGTCTAGTAGGTTCTTGTCCTATGAATGATGGAATGTGCATGTGTTTTGCCTTTTGCTCCTGCGGTTTAAGCAGGACATGATGAACTTGTACGCACTTGGTGCGTTTGGCATATGTTTTGGGTGCGTTTTCCACTTGTTTTATGCACTCTTTTTACTTGTATGAAGCATTACTACGGGGTCGGTAAGCCCCTTCTTGATCCATTATGAACTTTGTGCTCTCTTTTGTATAGTTTGGATGATTGCTGAGGTATTCTTTCTTGAATGCCTCAGGTGCAGGTTGTAGCCGGTTGAGCGGCTAGGTTGGTTGGTGGCGTTTCCTGGGAACTAGCCGAGCATTCATAGCGAGGTAGTTCTTCGTTTTTGTTGTACAGACATACATGTGCCCCAATGGGTTCGTGTCAGCTTGTTGGCACCCATTGATGGTTTTCTTTTGTGTAAATATGAACTAGACTGCTAATGTACCTCACTTGGATGGAATGATATGTACCTGCTTTTGGGATGGTTTTCTAGTAGGTTGCATTAGCTATTTTGACTAATGATATGTAGTATTGTATATCATGCATACATGTTTTGTTTAACTAACACATACTTTTCAAATGACGTAAACAAAGAGGAGTTCTTATAGTAGTATCACTCTAGACTGCATATAGGAGCTCATCATAAATAAACAAAGTATTTCCGCCGCGTACAAAGACAATTTTACTATCTAAGGCCGAGGGATACGGCCATTTAATCCAAAGGTTTTCCTGCATGTAACTATTGAATTTCAACTTGTAAAGTCAGCGTCAAGAGTTGCCTGAGCGTGTGCAGTTATCCCCTGCACGACGTGGCATCATAACCCGTAGTTCCTCTTGCTCTGATACGATGTTGAGGAAATGCGGGTTGTGACATCGGCCCCAGGTAGACCCGCTGCGCAGGCTCCAATCTAGCTGGAAGGTTCGAAGGCTCGCCTGTGGGGGATAGGTTTGGTTCGAGAAAACTTCATCTGCACCCCGAGCTCGGCTCGGCCCCAGGTAAACCCACTGCGCAGGCTCTCATCTAGCTGGCAGGTCCGAAGGCTCGCCTATGGGGGATAGGTTTAGTTTGAGAACTTCATCGGCACCACGAGCTCGGCTCGACCCTAGGTAGACCCGTTGCGCTGGCTCTAATCTAGCTGGCAGGTCCGAAGGCTCGCCTGTGGGGGATAGGTTTGGTTTGAGAACTTCATCGGCACCCCGAGCTCGGCTCGGCCCCAGGTAGACCAGCTGCGCAGGCTCTCATCTAGCTGGCAGGTCCGAAGGCTCGCCTGTAGGGGAAAGGTTTGGTTTGAGAACTTCAACGGCAACCCGAGCTCGGCTCGGACCCAGGTAGACCCGTTGCGCAAGCTCTCATCTAGCTGGCATGTCCGAAGGCTCGCCTGTGGGGGATAGGTTTGGTTTGAGAACTTCATCGGCACCTCGAGCTCGGCTCGGCCCCAGGTAGACCCGCTGCGCAGGCTCTCATCTAGCTGGCAGGTCCGAAGGCTTGCCTGTGGGGGATATGTTTAGTTTGGTAACTTCATCGGCACCCCGAGCTCGGCTCGGCCCCAGGTAGACCCGTTGCGCAGGATCTCATCTAGCTGGCGGGTCCGAAGGCTTGCCTATGGGGGATATGTTTAGTTTGGTAACTTCATCGGCACCCCGAGATCGTCTCGGCCCCAAGTAGACCTGCTGCGCAGGCTCTCATCTAGCTGGCAGGTCCGAAGGCTCGCCTGTGGGGGATAGGTTTAGTTTGGTAACTTCATCGGCACCCCGAGCTCAGCTCGGCCCCAGGTAGACCCGCTACGCAGGCTCTCATCTAGCTGACAGGTCTGAAGGCTTGCCTGTGGGGGATAGGTTTGGTTTGAGAACTTCATCGGCACCCCGAGCTCGGCTCGGTCCCAGGTAGACCCGCTGCGCAGGCTCTCATCTAGCTTTCAGGTCCGAAGGATCGCCTGTGGGGGATAGGTTTAGTTTGGTAACTTCATCGGCGTCCCGAGCTCGGCTCGGCCTCAGGTAGACCCGCTGCGCAGGCTCTCGTTAGCCTGGCAGGCCCGAGGGCTCGCCTGGGGGAGGGAAGTTTTTGATCCTAAGAGACACTCTGACTCGGATGCTCTGAGCAAGGCAAGAAACGCACCACAGAATGAAAAAGAGGTAAAGGCAGGAGAGATCTCGGCCAGAGAAGGTCTCGGTTGGGGAGGTCCCAGTCAAGGAGATCTCACCAAAGGAAATTCTTGGCGAAAGGCTCCTGACAAGCTATTCTTGGTCAGACAGCGAGAGGTGTTGGGCGAAAGCTTCAGACAGTTTGCGCAAGATAAAGAGGGACGACCTCGTCTTAAAGGGCCCGTGAGCCATGTTCCCGGCAGACGGTTTTCGGCAGAACGCGGGAACGAAACGTCCAAGCCCTGGGCTCTTTCGACAGGTTCCCGCATATCTGTCACTAAGGGGGACTACCCTAGGGAGGCCAAGGGCCTCGGCGGAAGCGTGCTTAATAAGCACTTGACCACAACAATTGTATCAAGCATATTTGCAATAAAAAGAAAAGGACAATACATACAAAACATTTACAATGTATTTATTCAATGTAATTACAACTGTAGAGCATCTCGCTCTTTACAATGAAGTGAAAAGAAAAAGAGAAAAGGGGGCCCCCTCAGGGAGACACGTTGTACCCCTCAGAGCTCTCGCTTGAGCTCCTGCTGGAGCTCTCGCCCGAGCTCTCCCCGGATGTCTCGCCACCTGTGGCAGGGGATTTCGGGACATCCGAGGGCGGGGAATCAGGCATGCCTGGGGGCTTCGGGACAGGCTCAAAGAGCCAGGGGACGAACTGATTAGCGGTAATGGTCTTGCCCCTCCCATCCAAGCAACCGACATCCCGCAGTGTCTCCAGGGTCAGCTTGACTGTAGCTTGTGCGTTGGCCTGGAGGAGCTTGTCGATGTCGTAGACGGAATAGTATTGGCTTTTCAACCTTTAGTCCAGAGGAGGGGGCACATTCGCCTCCAGGCGCAGGATCTGGTCCCTCAGCAGGACGTTCTCGTATCGCGCCTGGGCCAGCTCCGCGCGAAGCGCCACGGCCTGAGAGGAATCCTGTATAGCGAGAGGTTAGCATGAGAGGAAAAGAAGTTGAAATCTGCAGTGGCAAGAGCGAGTGCCGTGAAAGGTCCCGCTTACCTCTTCTGCCCGGCGCGAAGACAGCTATTGCTTGGCGTCTGATAGCTCCTTCTTCAAGGTAGCCGCCTCAGCCACCGCGTCCTCCCTAGCCTTGAACATATCCTGGAAGTTACGGTCGATGGTGATGCTCCGGCGAGCACACATATGCGCAAGCTCCATCCCGCACATCAGAGCCCGGGTGGAGTCGTAGGTCAAGAGCCTGGTGGTCATTTTGTCATAGATACTGGCGTTCTCCCGGCTGTAGAGGCCGTAGCACAGGGAGAAGGCCTCGCTGGTGACCTCATCTCGCTCCGCCCAGTTGGGGAGAAGAGATGAGATTGAGACCCTGTTGGTATCCGGGTCCCACTAAAGGAGCGGTTTGTTTTCCGCGTCAAGGCACTTTGTGCCGAGACCAAAATTGCGGTGACCCCGCGGCACCTCTCCAGGCGGAGACTGGGCGGAGGTCTCGGCGGCGGATCCCTCGCCATCTGCTCCACCAGGGGCTGGGGGGTTCTCGGCAGGTGTCTCTGCGCCACTCCTGGTGACCGCGATCTCACTGGAGGCCTGCAAGATCTCTTCAAAAGAGCGGCCTGCAGCGAGAGGTTGGGAGGGCGGCACCGCAGCGGCTTTACCCTTCTCGGCGGCAATTATCTTGGGCCTCTTGAGCGGTGGGGGCAGAGGGGCGCCGGGCTTTCGCTTCCCGGCGCCGGTCGAAGGAAGCGGGGCCGGCTCGTCCTGACAAGCTTGGGTCGCGGCTTTCGCGAGAGCCAACGGGTCTCTCACAGATTGGCTCCCGGCAGCGCGAGCCTCGTCAAAGGGTTGGTGTAGGGGGATCTCGCGCTCTCCTGTGGAAGCAACAACACTCAGTTCTAATTTTAAACAGAAGGGGAAGAATAACAAGACAAAGGCGAGACCGTACCTTCGCCCGGAGGCACGGGGAGGAGTGAATCGACATCCCGCCGGAGGAATTGGACGTCGAAATCCTTGGTTCTGAAGAACTCAAGGAGGGTGCTCTCGCGCGAGCCCAAGGAGGGCGGCTTATAAGCGGCGTCCTCATATTTAATGGGCGCGAGAGGCACGTTCCCGAAATCGCCGGAAACGAAGACGAACCTCTCGCCCCAGTGGTGGTACTTGTTGGCGAGACCGATGGTCTTGAGCAGCTGCCCTGAAAAGAAGTCCACCCCTCCCTTGGCGCGGAAGGTAAACAACTTCCGGAAGATTGGAAGGCTGAACTCGATCCTCTCGGATCGCATATAGCAGATAATGGCCACCAGGATCGCGACCGAGTTTGGATTCAACTGTATGGGAACCACTCCGTAGTACCGGAGGGCCTGGCGCATCTCAGGCCAGAGGGGGAGGCGAAAGCCCACCTCAAAGTGCTCAAGGGGGATGGCGAGCTCCCCCTCCCCCGAACTGTTTACTTTATCATGGTTGCCGGGATTTCGCGCGGTGAAGCCATCGAGAATGTAGCGAGTCTGGGTCAGTTGGAACTCCTCCATAGTCAAGCTGCAGGAGGGCAACAGATGCTTCTGGAAGGCTTCCGCGCAATTCGAACATCCCTCGCTTCCGCCGGGCATCGTGCTTGAGAGGTTGTAGGCTAGGTCTGTAGAAGAGAAGCGAGAGCGAGAGCTGTGCGAGAATGGGAGGAGGAAGCGGAAGCAAGCGGGAGCTTTCAGCAAACCGCGAGAGCGACAAGAGAAAAGACATGATTCGGATCGGAGAAATAAATATGGTAGGTGGACTTCTCTATTTATAGAAAACCATGATCATCATGACTATTTCCCAAAAAGGCAGCGGGGGTACATCCGTCACGCCCTAGGTCGGCGGCGCCTCGGTTTCCCACCCAAGATTGATAGTGACCGACTGACAGATATGATTAGCCCAAACATTACGAGATGACACGCGACAAGTAAAATAAGCGGAAACAGGGTTACTATTGCCGAGCGAGAGCTGAATAAAAAAAATAACAATAATGATAATACAGTTAGGAGTTACTCTCGCCGAGCGAGAGCTCAATAAAAGGTAATAGTGATAATAACAAGGTTATTAGTTACAGATTGATGAGAGTAAATAAGGGTACATTGGGGAAGGGGAAGGCCGGGGGCAAGGAGGGGCGAGATCTCGCGAATCAGTAGGGTTCCCACCGCCATCGTCCTCGCTCCTGCTGCCTAGTCCTCGGTGGCGCCTGCGGGTTGAAGTAGGACGACAAGACGGTGCATCCCAGGTTGATCCGGCGAGACAGGTCTCGGATCCGCGCGATGTACCTTTTAGGAGAGGACCCAGCGGTAGGCCCACCTGACCGGTCCGTCTCGCCGATGAAATAGTCCCGCTCCAGAGCCTCCAGCCTCTTCTCCACCGATTGGCGGAACTCTCTTGCCGCGGAATCATGGGCCCGCTCCCGCCGGATAAGCTTTGACAGGACGGCGGCAACCTTCATCCCCCGCCTTTTAGCACTCCCGGCACTGGTCAAGATTTCCTCCATCTCGTCAGATAAAGGGAAGGGGGAGCTCTCGCCGTCCTCCCCCTCTCTGTCTTCATCTTCTTCGTCCTCCGCGTCAGCTCCCGACCGCGAACCCGGATCCCTGAAAAGAATTCCACAGTCATGGCGAGAGCTAAGAAATAATCGTGATAAACATACCGCATACTAGCAGTATGGCGAGAACCACCGGCCGACGGCAGACGAGAAGGCCCAACCCCCCCTCCCTCAGTTCCAAAGAGTAGGTGGATCGGCTTCCCTTTTCCCAGGGGGAAGATTTTGCGAGTGGTGATCCCGGCTTGGCCGGAAGCGCGGGGGGGGGGGGGGGGGGGGGGAGGTCTCCTCTCTCGCGGGATGGCTGGTATCCTGTGGAGCTGCGGAAGATTCGGCAGCCATTCCTCCCACCGGTAGAGATGAATCAACCGCGGGGGCAGGCCGATTCACGACCCTTACTTCGTTATCCCGGGTAGCGAGACCCGGCTGGGCGAGAGCTGGTGGGGTGGGAGCTGGTGCTGCGGGAAGACAATTCAGCGTTCTGAGATTTGAGTTAAGAGCGAGAGTGGAAAAGATACATGTAGTTCTCGAGGAGTCAGGCAGAGGAGCGACCTCCGAGACCCACGGTTGGTCCTCAGGAGGACGAGATGATGGGTCCAAGGGTTCCGACGAGTATTTCAGTCATCTCAGGTCAGCAAAAGGCTATAAATAGACCCATAAGGGCTCCTTAGAAGGCAAGCTTTCATAATCTTCCAACTTCCAGTGCTTTCTGAGGAGCTCCTAGCCCAACTTTTGGCTTTGGAGGGGAAGCTCTCAGAGATCATTCGGGTGTGAGGTGGGACCTCCCTGCTGAGGCTTTGGGTCAGTCCAGGGACCTTTGAATATAGTCGAGGGTTGAGGCTTGAGAGAAGTAGATGTTGGCTGCACCCCTGTTTTGAACTCCTGTTGAGGTTATTTTTGGCTTCAACACATCTCACCTCGCTTTTTGGTGCAATTTCTCTTCGCTGCGTCTGACACGCTTCCCTTCTCGCCGATAGGTTCCAAAACCATCTACCGAGAACCCTCTAACAGATACTGAGCCGGTTCACCCCCTTGGCGAGAACCTGCAGCTGGTCCCGGAGGCCATCCCCCCGACCACCCAAGTCTAGCCCACAACCCTTCCTGGTAACTTAGCATGTTATTCATCTTGCGCGGCTCACTTTCATTTCGTTGACCCATTTTTATGCAGCTCTCGCCATCGACAGGGCAAGGCTCATCCACCGGAGCCCCCGAATTCCTGCGCCCAACGATCCCGATAATGCGACAACCGATCTCCCCCTCTCGCCTGGGAGGGTTACAACTACACCAAATTCACCTACGTCAGAGTCTCGGCTGTCGACGAAAGAAGACACTGCCACCCTCCAATTAATCATAAGCAGTACCCTAGAGCCCGCAAAGTACCGCCCGGGACGGGGCAAACCCATACATTTGCTCTTTGGGAAAGGCGCGGATGGGAAGTCACGCCCTTCTCGCTAATCTACTGCAGAGAGCCCACCACCCATTGTAGGTAAGCGGTCCTTGCCCGGTCTTTTCACCCCTGCTTGACCTTGACTAAACTTTCTCTCTAGATCCGACGGCTGCAGAGATGGAAGCCACAGAGGCGGAAGCAAATGAAGAAGAGGAGGCGATCTCGCCCATGCCCCATCCCAGCGACTGAGGAATATCTGGACGCCGAAGGGAACTAAAAAACCTAGCAAAAGTGGATAACTGAAGACCTGATGAAGCTTGTCGCGATAAGCCAAGCCGACTCACTGGCGTTGGCGAGACTTGAAAAGTCAGTCGAGCGGTGGATGTTGGTGATCGATAGGGACTACACTCATCTTCTCAGCGAATAGGAGAGCCAGGTCGAGCGCGATGATACATCCCCTGGACAGCACATTGCGTGAGTGCGAGATCAGCTGCGCTTGGCCAACCAGGGTGAAAGTGATGTATTAGATCTGAAATACTCTAGAGGAGTGGGGGGGGGGGTGAATAGAGTATCCTAAAATTATTTAGAAAACTTTACAGATTTTGCAGTAAATAAAAACTGCAGAATAATAAATAAATAACCACAAACACACAGCAGACCTAGCTAGCACAAACACATCAAGAACAAAAGAAAGTGCAACCAGACAACACAAGAAATTATAGTGGTTCCCCAACCTGGGTACATCCACTTTTCTACTACCCTGGTAGGAATCCACTCAGATTTTTGATCAGGTGCCTGACACCAATGAGCTTTTGATCAGGTGCTCAAAAACCAAACCTGAAGTCTTTTGGTCAGGTGACTTGCAACTAGGAATAACTTTTGAAGGGAGTTATAACCCTGTATACAGTGGGGGGGGTGAGAGATGAATGTGTCTTCTCTTTCTCAATAAACAACTGAGAAGACTTAGTGGATATAATTTTAGCAACTGGCTCCCCCTGTGATGTAGAATGGTTCAGGGAAATCTGGAGCTTTGCTTCAGGGTGATATGTCTTCAATCTTTAAGCCTTGACCAGAAAGGTCTTCAGGAACTTCTTGACAGATGGAATAGTTGTTGTCCTTTGAAGTGTCCTAGAGAGTTGAAGAATGAAGACTCTTGATTTTGATTGATTGTTCTTCTTCTTCAGATAGCAGATGTTCTTCTGGTCTAGGGCTTCTTCACTGTATCAGAGATCTGTGAAAGAAAGAGCAGAGAATTCCTTTATTCAGACTGATTGTATTTGTTGTCTGTGTGTTTATATTCTGTGTCTTGTCTGCAGGAAAATGGAGAAAATCCCTTTTATATTTCCTGTCAAAAATTGTTTTTCGAAATTTTAAATCCTCTGCAATCAATGCTGACGGCCTTGAGAATAAACTGCATTGATTTATTTCCCCAACTGTCCCATGAAAAAAACGACAAACAATAATCCTGGAGAAGACCATAATCAATGCTCCTTTTAACGGCTATATTCAGAGAATGTTTGAGCATTAATTACACAGGAATTATTGCAGTAAGAAGGGGACATAAGGAAGGAAATAACTACGTCTGGATTCGTCGAACAGATAACAGAAATCGTCGAGCCGAGTTCACAGTTCGTCGAGCCGAGTTGCTGTGTTCGTCGACCGGATAACTTCTATTCGTCGAGCTGAGTTCCAAGATCGTCGAGCTAAAACAGAACTGCATTCTCTAGAAAATTTGCCTTTTCTGTGTATGGAGTTCGTCGAGCTGATAACTAGTTTCGTCGACTAAAGTTCAACAAAGTATTTCTGGATTTAGAATAATTCAGATGCTTCTGGAATGAAGTGTTGAAGTGAAGTATCCAGAAATTGCCGACCTGAGAATTTATTTCGTCAAGCTGAGGACCACTAACTGCTGCTGGATAACTCTAGCCAAAGTGGTCAAAGTTCGTCGAGCTGAGAATCTTGAATTCGTCGACTGAAGATGATTCTGGACTTAGAAAAATTGAGAAACTTCTAGAATAATAAGTTGAAGTAGAGAATCCCGAAATCGTCGACCAGAGAACTAAGTTCGTCGACCTGAGTCTAGAGAACAAAGTCTGGACTTAGAATGCTGAAGGTAGAGTCCAAAGATCGTCGACCTGAGAATCAAGTTCGTCGAGCTCAGCTCAGAGAATTTTCTCTGAGATCGTCGAGCTGAGCACGACTATCGTCGACCTGAGTTCGACGAACGTCAAACTCATTTTACCGAGTCTTTGAAAGTTGTAAGTCTTTGAAGTCTCTGGCAGTCTGATGATGGCTGGTCCATGTAATGTTGAAACTAAGGACTTGGACTAGACTCTTAGACACAACTATGACCCTGGCTATATAAGATGGGTCACAAGATCCTAACCTAGCGAATCTAGCCCAAATCAAACTAGGGATCCAACACAGGGGATCACCGCCCTGACTGCCTACTACTATCCGCGGGTGCCGCCGAGATCGGGAAGGCGAGGTCGGGGCCGATGGCGCTGGAAGCAGTATTGAAACACGCAGGGTATCGCGTTGCCTATCCCCAACCCCTCAGCCTACCCTTCCCCTATTGTACCCCGAGACATTTGTTTATTATTTTTAACTATTATTATTTTAGGGGTCTCGCCCGGCGAGACCCCCTTGGCACTTATTTATATGGTCTATTTTATCTATCATGTCGAGTGTTTGGTTTTCGCACCTTTTTGTGTTATATATATATATACACACACACACACACACACACACACACACACACACATATGAGCGACACGTATGGGCCTCCGGCGCGATGGCCACGGGCCACAGTACCCGGCCGGCGACGTCGGGCTTCGCCCGGGCCCCGGCGGGTGCCCGCCCACCCGCTCGAAGTCTGCCCCAGCCTGCACGACCCAGCCTTTTTGGGGATCAAGATAGTCTCAAAACGAAAAGTGATCAACATGAAAGTTGTATATCTCGGCGAGACAAACACCTTTCATGTTGATCACGTTTTGATTTAGAGAAGTCTTTGCTTCCTATTTGGGCCTCTAAATCGGGGGCGGCGAAAGTCTGTACTGTAGCACTCTCGCCGCCCCAGTTTTCGAGGCCCAAATCGGAAGCCAAGACGGCTCCAAATAAAATATTGATCAACATGAGAGTTGTAAATCTCAGCGAGACGAACAACTTTCATGTTGATCACCTTTTGATTTGGATCCGTCTTGGCTTCCGATTTGGGCCTCGAAATCGGGGCGGCGAGAAGCTGTACTGTAGCACTCTCGCCCCCCCCCCCCCCCCCCCCGATTTTGATGCTCAAATCAGAAGCCAAGAAGACTCCAAATCAAAAATTGATCAACATAAAAGTTGTTCGTCTTGCCGAGATCTACAACTTTCATGTTGATCACGTTTCATTTTGAGACCATCTTGACTCCCAAAAAGTCGCTCCTCTTGTTTTTTTTAAAATTTGTGCTTGTTTTAGTCCCACACCATGGAATGGTCAATAGGTTTTTGAATATAAATACTATAATGAGCCTTTATATTTAAAATTGGAAAATGCAGTCTGGTCATGCATAGTCAGTTCTAGTATAGCGGGCAGGCTACAGAGAGCTTGCGGGTTGCTGGCGGGCGGTTGGGCGTTTGCGGCTCTGCCAGTTGGTTTTGCTAACCCAATTTTAAAACCATTTCACATAGGTTTAGGACTGTTCTAGAGTAGGTTTAGGAAGCCTACAAAAAAGTTTGGAGAGAGGGTTGGTTTGATCGGAGGACTGCTGAATAATGCATCAAGATCAGACCGCCGAAATATTTTATGTGAATTTCGAACTCATGATATTTGCAGACCTCAGTATTTCTTTATAATATGGTGTGTATATATATATATATACTGCCTTGCACTTACCCAAGATCCCTCCTGGAAGCTTTTCGTTATCTACAAGTGCGAGAGACGTCAATGAGGCAGAGTGGAATATGAAAAGTCAACTGTCCAAATCTGCCAACCGCCACCTCAAAAAGATCCCTAATTATTACTTCTCTTTCTATAAATAGGTAAGTCCACCCACCGCATTTACTTTTTCCTGATTCCACGCCTTTGTCTTTCTACATACCCTGCTCGCGCTCTCCTCTGCAACTCAGAGCCTCTCGCTTATCAACCCTTTCTCTTCCCTCCTTCCACCAAGATGCCTGATGAGACCGAGGGCCGCTCAAAGTGCACGCAAACCTTCTTGGATCACAACTTCCCGCCGTGCCGGCTGATGCAGGCGAAATACCTCACCATAACCGACACCTTCATCCCGCCGGGGTTCGTCGTGCGAAACCCTGGGAACGATGACATGGCCAACCTCGCGCCAGAAGGGGAGCTCGTCATCCACTTAGAACACTTCGAGGTAGGGTTCCGCCTACCCCTCTAGCCGGAAGTGCGCCAGGCCCTGCGCTATTACGGGGTAGTGCCGGCCCAGCTCAACCCCAACTCCGTCGCCATCTTAGTGGCTTTCGCCCGCTACATGCGGGCGGAAAGGATCAAATTCAGCCTACCTGTTTTTCAGAATCTGTTCAACTTCAGGGCCAAGGGAGGGTCGGTTTTCCTTTCCGAACAGTCGGTGAAGACAGGTGGTCTCGCCTACAAAAAATCATCATTGGGAGCAGAGATTCGTCTTCGTCTCTTGGCCTTTCGATAACATTCCCTCATGCCCATTCAGTACGACGATGCTACCTACAAGCTTCCCTCCCTTGGGGGCGAGAGAGCTCCCTTGTCGAGTTCTTCGGGTCGAAGGCCTTCGACATCCAGTTCCTTCAGCGAGGTCTAGACTCTCTTCAGTCAGTTCCTCCCGAGGAAGGTACCTTTCTGGCCCTCTAGCGCAACCATTCGTTATAGATCATGATTTTTTAATCATCAGGGCTTTCGCAGGTGAGCGAGAAATTCCTCTCTGCCAACCCTTCGATGAGGCCAGAGATTTTGCCAGCACCCTGGCCCTCGCCAAATCCGCCACTCAAGCCCGTCGAAAGGATCCCAGCTCCTCATCTGCGCCAAGTGGTCGAATGCGAAATCCCAACTTCCCTCCTCCTGCTCCCTCCAAGAGGATAAGTGCGGCGGACAAGGGAAAGTCCACCGCTGAGACCCCGGTCGAGATCCCTCCCACCGCCGGCGAAGCGACTGCCATAGGGGAAGCTGTCGAACCCCCGTCGAGGCCCCCGTCAAGACAGTGCCGAAAGGGCTTCACAACTTTGGCATCAGCGGGAAGTTCCTTGATGAGGAGGGCCAACCCCTGCTCCGGTGGGACCCCGAAGCCAAACGAGGTTTCAGTTTCCTCCGTTCTCCCCAACTGGGCCGAGCGATACACTGTCACTAGCCAGGCGTTTGCGCTAGGCTTCAGGCTCTACAACCGACAGGGTGCCCGCGCGTTCGACCGGGAGCTTATACAGTATCTCTCCAATGACACCGCTAGAGACCAGATGCAGGCATTCGTGCTCACGCACAAGACTGCGCGCCATGACATTACCCTGGAGCGTAACCTCGTTGACGCGGTCAAATCAAGGGAAACTGTCGTTGCTGAGACGGCTACCCAGAAGGCTGAATTGGCGACTTCCCAACGGCTTCTCGCCATGCGGCCGGTGGCTGAGGTATGTGAACCTTCAAAGTCCTTTCTCCTTACAGCAATCACATGCTAATTCTGACCCCAACATCCACGTAGGATTACTCCCAGGCCCAGGCTTTCCGGGAAAGGGTGGCCAGCCTCGAATGCGAGAACAAGCTACTGAAGGCGAAGCTCGGGCTTGTGCGAGGGGCCAAGGCTCCGGTCCTGCCCTCTCTGGGTGAAAGGCTCAAAATCCGCCACTTCTCAGAATACAAAATTGAAGTGATGATGCAGGAGAACGCGCAGAAGGCATGTGCGATGGTGATAGATGTGTTGCGGGACTCGGGCTTCCTGAACAAAGGTCGCAATACTTCCAACGAGAGTGAGGGGTCCTGCCCTAGCTGTTCGATCCCATCCCAAATCCTACCAGGAAGGAATAAACAGAAGACGAAGATGAGGCGTTGGTCCTTGGTAAGAGCAACGGGTCTGGCGGCGAGTCCTCCCACGAGGCTTCCAGCTAGAGCTCTAGCGGTTACTCCGACGATTCCGCCTAAAAAAGCTTTCACACTTTTATTTTTGACTTGTCATTTTTCCTTTCTTGAATCTGTAAGGTGCGAGATCCCCCGAGCCTAATTATAATAATTTTTGTCATATATAAATGATCTTTCTGCTGAAATGGCTATTGTCTTTTATACTTTTTTCATGTATCTCACAATCTATTATCTGCGAGCGAACCCGCATATTTGTGTAAGCCTTAGGCTCTTAGGTGGTGGCCGCTACCCGTTCAAAGAATATACTAAGTAAATTCTACCAGAGGAACCAATTGGAAGCAGACCGAACCACATGGAACCGGGCCGAACCGTTAGTGATCAGTTTGGTTTTGGTTCTTGTTGAACCGTAACCGGAACTGTTAAAATGATGGTTTTAAAAATTATTCTACAACCGGAACCCGAACCGGAACTGGTCAAATCAAATAAGGTTTCGATTTTAATTTGAAGAACCGTTACCTTAGCGGTTCGATTCATGGTTTTATTAGAACCGGAACTGAACTGGAACCATGACAACTCTAGCCCCAAGCGAGCCTACGGACCTGCCGGCTAGTGAGAGCCTGGTAGCGAGTCTACTCGGGGCCAAGTGCGCCTTTCAGCCCTGCCAGCTAATGAGAGCCTGTTCAGCTGGATCCTCTCGGGGTCATGCAAACTACCAACCTCTTTTCCTTCCCCCCAAGCGAGCCTATGGCCCTGCCAGCTAGTGAGAGCCTGACAGCGGGTCTACTCGGAGCCGAGTGTGCCTTCCAGCACTGCCAGCTAATAGGAGCCTGAGCAGCGGGATCCTCTCGGGGTATTCCCTTACCCCCCCCCCCAAGCGAGCCTATGGCCCTGCCAGCTAGTGAGAGCTAGACAACGAGTCTATTCGGGGCCGAGAACGCCTTCCAGCCCTGCCAGCTAATGGGAGCCTGCACAGCGGGATCCTCTCGGGGTATTCCCTTACCAACTAAGAGAGCCTACATCCCTGCCAGCTAGTGAGAGACTGATAGCGGGTCTACTCGGGGCCGAGTGCGCCATCCAGCCCTATCAGCTAATGAGAGCCTGAGCAGCGGGATCCTCTCGGGGTCTTGAAAACTACCAACCTCTTTCCCTTTCCCCCTAAGCGAGCATACCGCCCTGCCAGCTAGTGAGAGTCTGACAGCGGGTCTACTCGGGGTCGAGTGCGCCTTCCAGCCCTGCCAGCTAATGGGATCCTAAGCAACGAGATCCTCTCGGGGTATTCCCTTACCCCCCAAGCGAGCCTACGACCCTGCCAGCTAGTGAGAGCCTGACAGCGGGTCTACTCGGTGCCAAGTGCGCCATCCAGCCCTGCCAGCTAATGAGAGCCTGAGCAGTGGGATCCTCTCGGGGTCTTGCAAACTACCAACCTCTTTCCCTTCCCCCCAAGCGAGCCTACCGCCCTGCCAGCTAGTGAGAGTCTGATAACGGATCTACTCGGGGCCAAGTGTGCCTTCCAGCCCTGCCAGCTAATGGTAGCCTGAGCAGCGGGATCCTCTCGGGGTATTCCCTTACCCCCAAGCGAGCCTACAACCATGCAAGCTAGTGAGAGCCTGACAGCGGATCTGCTTGAGGCCGAGTACGCCTTCTAGCTCTGCCAGCTAATGTGAGCATGTACAGCGGGATCCTCTAGGGGTCTTGCAAACTTCCAACCTCTTTTCCTTTCCCCCAAGCGAGCATATGGCCCTGCCAGGTAGTGAGAGCCTGACAGCAACTCTAATCAGGGTCGAGTGCGCCTTCCAGCCCTGCCAGCTAATGGGAGCCTGCGCAGCGGGATCCTCTCGGGGTATTCCCTTAGCCCCCTAAGCGAGCCTACGACCCTGCCAGTTAGTGAGAGCCTGGAAGCGGGTCTACTCAGGACCGAGTGCGCCTTCTAGCCCTACCAGCTAATGGAAGCCTGCGTAACGAGATCCTCTTAAGGTATTCCCTTAACACCCAAGCGAGCCTACGACCCTGCCAGCTAGTGAGAGCCTGGCAGTGGGTCTACTCGGGACCGAGTGTGCCTTCCAGCCCTGCCAGCTAATGGGAGCCTGCACAGCGGGATCCACTCAGGGTCTTACAAACTTCCAACCTCTTTTTCCAATTCTCAAAAGAAACCAACAAGAGACAATTCATTGAATTTATTAAAAATAAGATTTACAATCTTACCCCCCCCACTAAGGGTAGAAGTGCTTTAGGTCTTCGCCGCTCTAAGCATGACTCATGGATACCCCTTCCACATTATGGTGGTGGTATCCTCCTGATCCCAAGGCCCTTTCTACAATATAGGGTCCTTCCCAATCTGGGTTGAGCTTACCAACGGATGCCGATCTTCCGGGGGCATCGACCTTCTTCAAGACCAGATCCCCATCCTTGAAATGCTTCATCCTATCATGCTTGTCGAAGTACTTAGTCATCCTTCGTTTAATCTCTTCCAGTCTGACGGAGGCCACATAGTGGAGCTCCTCGATCATGTCTAGCACGAGCCGCAGCTCCCCCTCATTTTTTTCCTCCATTCCTCGTCTCCTTTGCCGGTGACCGCAACTTGTGGGGATAGAACCTCAAACTCCACAGGCAGGACCACCTCACAACCATGTGAGAGCTTGAAAGGAGTCTCTCCGGTGGCCGTATTTGGGGTTATCCGCAAAGCACACAACACTGAGGGGAGTTGCTCCACCCAACTCCCCGTTAAGTTTTCAACCTTCTTTTTGAGCAGGTTCACAATGATCTTGTTCTCCTCTTCCACTTGGTCGTTGCTCCTGGGGATGTGGACGGAGGCAAACCTGAGGTCAATCCCTAGCTGAGTACAGAAGTTGATGAAATCCACGTTGGCAAACTGCGGCCCATTATCCATGACAATGACTTGAGGCAGTTCATGCCTACAGATGATCTCTCCTTAAACGAAGTTCCTGATGACTTGGGAGGTTACCTTGACCAACGCTTTGACCTCTAGCCACTTTGAAAAGTAGTCGATCATAACCAAAAGGAACCTTCTCTACCCGCTCGTTGGGGGAAATAGCTCGACCAAGTCTATTCCCCAGATGACGAAAGGTCATGGCGTCGTGATTCTTCAGAGCCTTTGTGCAGTCAAGAGTTGGAGGGGGCGTATAGTTGACACTTTTGGCACCTCCTCACAAACTTTGTCACATCCTTACTCAGGGAGGGTCGGAAGTACCCCTGCCTGACCACCCTTGCTTCCAACCTCCTACCCCCCCCCGAATGGCTACCACATTCGTCGGAGTGCACTTCCTCCAGAATCATTGGGATCTCTTCCTATGCCACACATCGTGCCAAGTGGCCTGACAGCATCTTCTGATGCAACCCTCCTTCATGCAAGAGGTAGTGTGCCGCTTTGTGCCAAAGCCTTTCGCTTCCTTGGTCCCTTCAGGTAGGCTGCCTGTTGTGAAGAAGATTATGAAGGGATCCACCCACGAGGGTCGTCGATCCACTTCCATCAACTACCTTTCCTCGATTGCTGGATGAAACAACTCATTCAAGGTTCCCCCGCCCCGGGGTCCAAATTTGGCCAATCGGTCGGCCGCTTCATTCTCCTCCCTGGGGACATGCTGGATTGAGAACGCTTGGAACCCACTAATAATCACTCTCACCTTGGATAAGTACTTCAGGAGGGTGGGCTCCCGGGCTTCATATTCTACCCTGATCTATGATGCCACCACTAGCGAATCTGTCAGCACCTCTATATCGTGAACCCTGAGCTCCTTATCCAACCATAACACGGCTATGATAGCCTCATACTCCGCTTGATTTTTTGTGACTGGGAGTGCATCGCTACTGTTTGCTCTATGGTGACTCCTTAAGGGCTGACCAACACTAACCCTCCCCACCAGGGAGTGCTTCCCCGAGGCTCTGTCGACGAACATCTTCTACGCTTCCCTTGGCAGTGCTTCCTCCCGCTGCAGCTCTACGACGTAGTCATCCAAAAATCAGCAGCTACCTATGCCTTTATGGAGAGCCTTGGTATAAAGGAGGCATCAAACTCGCTGAGCTCGATGAACCACTTAGCCAACCGCCCTAAGTGCTCCACCCCTCAAAAATCTTGCGCAATGGATGGTCCATCACCACCTTGATTGAATGAGCTTGGAAATATGGCCTGAGATTCCTGGCCGAGACGATCAGAGAGAAAGCCAACTTCTCTAGGATGGTGTAGCGGAGCTCTGCCTTCTTCAAGATCCTACTGACGTAGTAGATGGGTAACTGTTTCTTCCCTTCTTCCCTTACCAATACAGAACTTACTGCCTCTGCATCTACCCCCAGATACAAGGCTAGATCCTCCCCCACCTTCGGGCTCTCTAGGAGTGGCGCTTGGGATAGTTGAGTCTTCAGTGCCCGGAAAGCCTTCTCACATTCCTCCGTCCATTCAAACTTTTGGTTCCCTCGAAGTGTCTTGAAGAAGGGTGAACACTTTTCCATGGCACGGGAGAGAAATCGACACAACCCAGCCAGCTTGACTGTCAAACGCTGAACTTATTTGGCGTTGCGAGGTGATTCCAACTTTATGATTGCCTTCACCTTATCCGGGTTAGGCTCTACCCCTGTTGGGGTCAGAAGGTGTTCGAGGAATTTGCCTCGGCTTGCCCAAAAGACACACTTCTGAGGATTCAGGCTCATCTTGAACTTTCGCAAAGTCGTAAATGTCTCCTTCAGGTCAAGTAGGTGAGAACCCACATCCCCACTCTTTACCATGAGATCAACAACATAGACCTTCAGGTTCCTACCCCTCTGATTTTTGAACACCCGATCTATCATTCGCTGGTAGGTAGCCCCTGCATTCTTTAACCCGAAGGGCATCATTTTATAGCTGAAGCACCTTTCCCTTATGATAAAGGAGACAACTATGGCATCAGGGGGATGCATTCAGATGTGGTGATAACCTGAAAAAGCATCCAAAAAACTCATAATAGAAAAACCCCAAATCAACCAGCGCGTCGATCTGAGGCAGGGCGTAACAATCCTTAGGGCATAATTTATTTAATAAGGAAACGTCTACACACATACGTCACCTTCCATCCCCTTTTTTTACCATTACCCCATTGGAGGCCCAGTCTGGGTACTGGATCTCCAAGATAAAGCCTGCATCAAGAAGCTTCTTGAACTCCTTGCGGATGGGCTCCTCCAGCTTGGTGGTGATGGTCCTCATCTTCTGTCAGATGGAATGCGTCTTGGGGTCCACGTTCAGACGTTGGCAAGCCACATCCGCATCAATGCCCGACATGCCCGCCCCGCTACAGGCAAAGACGTCAATGTTCTTTTGGATGCACTCTTGCATCCTTGCCTGGTCTTTAAGGCTCAGGCCACCGCTAACCCTTACCCTCTCTGCCTTCCCTGCCATGCTGATGACCTCCATTTTCACGACCTCCTCTGCCAGCTCTAGTCAGGACTACTCCTTGCCGGCTCTCTTCTCCTCTTTCTGCCTAAACTCTTCCTCTCCTCCTATCTCCTCAACCTCCATCACCTCCTCCAGGCTTTCCCCTGGCAACACCACTTCTTCACCCCTCTGGGCCTCACCCCCAGCTTCTCCCTCTACCCTTTGCTCCTTCGCTGCCTTCTCTCCAGCCTCACCTAGGATCACCACTTCCTTCTCCACAACCTCCTCTTGACTCTTCTCTTTAACCTCTCCCAGGCTCACCTCTCCTTCCTCCGTAGCTTCTTCTTGCATCTCCATCTCTTCCAGCTCCTCAGCCCTTTCCATCCAGGAAGTAGTGTTGATGGCAGTCATATAGCACTGCCTCGCCACCTTTAGATACCGCCTGATCCAGACCTGTACTCCTCCACTACTGAACTTTAGGCACTGATGAAACGAAGAGGAGACAGAACAAAAGGCGCTGATGAGAGGGCGCCCAAAAATTGCATTGTAGCTACTCGGAGCATCAACGATGACAAACCGACAATTCCTCGTTACCCCCCACCCCAGCGTCACATGCAACCTCACCCCTCCTTCAACTTCCTTCCGCTCTCCCGAGAACCCAAACAATGGTCCATCCGCGGCTAAAACCCTCCGATACTCCACCTACATCTCATCAAAAGCTTTCTTGAAGATCACACTCACGAAGCTCCCGTTGTCTACCAGAATCCTGGAAACCGTGAAATTTTTCACAGCGGTCTGGATCACCAAGGCGTCACAGAACGAGTCTTTGTATCGGGCATGTCATTTGCTGAGAAAGTGATTTTTTCTTCCTTGGGAGGAGTCTGGGAGGTTGAGGCGATGCTCCTTCGGTACATGGTTTGGAAGCTCCCCTTACAGGTGGCCTCTATCCCAACTCCCCCATGAATCACCCCGATCCCTCCTCAGGCTCCCACATCCACCCGATACTCACATCTATCTTCCCCTCCTCCTGCCAAAACTTCTTCAATCCTCACAGGTGTCTGCTGGACTTTTCCCCTGGCCCCTCTCATCTCCAGAAACTCCGGGTAGGTGGTCGTTGCGTGACCCTCCTCCTGATGGAAGTCACAAAACTGCAACACCACCCTGCCCTCTCTTCTCCTCGCTCCTCCTCGAGCTCCTCTCCTTCCTCCTCTTCCTCTCACGATCCCCATAGCCTCCTACTGCGTTAGGAGGGTGCCCTCTGTCCCTGCCTCCAGGCCAGCTGATTAAATCTCCATTGCTCGCGGAAGTTGTCCCTTCCTTGGAAACCACCACCCTGCCCCTGAGGGTGACCTTCCTGGGGCCTCCAGCCCAACCTGTTGCTCGGCTTGTGCTGCCCCCAGCCTTGGTGTTCCCCCTGTCCTCAGGGTTCCTCCCTTCCTCTCTCCTCTCTCCGCTCCCTCTTCCTCCCTGCTCCTGATTCCTTCCCATCATCCTCCGCCAACTTGGCAAGATTCTTGGCAAATGCCGGATTGGCCGCCTCGATCTCGATCTCATTCTCCGCCCTCTCCATTAGCTCCTCGAAGGAGATGGGGGAACTCTCTTCAGCACCATGCTGAAGAAGCTTGACCTCAACCCAAGGTTGAAGGCAAGCATCATGGTGTAGCCCGACATTTTCTGAACCTGCAGAATCTCGTCCAGGAATCTATCAATATAGCGTCCCAACGTCTCTTCCGGCCTCTGTTTGATGGCAAACTAGCACTCCGCCGACTTCTTCCTCTTTTTTGACGTCGAGAACCTCAACAAGAACCCTCAACGCAAATCCTCGAAGCTGTTGATAGAGCTTGTAGGGAGTTGATGGAACCAGTACCTCGCCTTCTCTTTTAGAGTAATGGCAAAGAGCTGACACTTGAAGGTATCAGACATCTGCCTTATGGAAACGACATCCTCGAACCACTGGACGTGCTGCACGGGGTCTTCCCTGCCCGTGTAGTAAGACATGTCTGGCTCCCGGAACCCATCTGGGACCGGAGCTGAGATGATAAGCTCGCTAAAGGGGAACCCGCCCCCAGCCTGCCGAGAGGGCACGTCCCACGACCTTGGCTCGCTAGCCCTATCCGCACTGTCCTGTCCTGGAAATAACTCCCGTCGGGCGAGATCCCTCTCGACAACCTCCGCCGGAACCTCCTTCCTAGGGCGCTTCCTGGGAGCATTCTCGCCCAATGATGGAGCAACCACCACTGAGACTTGAGGGGTCGCCCACTCACCTCTTGCCGAGAAGGCCAAGTGGATGGTCCGGAGGACTTCCTGCCTGAAGTCTTCCAGTATCCCCAATGTCACCCCACTTCCCCGAGAGGGAGAAACTCCCGAGCCAGCTCCTTCTCCTTCATCTCCAGCCATGAGACTTGACTTGAGATTTTCCTGTGTCAGCTACAGTTCACGCTCACCGCACTAGAAATGTTGAAGCCAAAAACTGGCCTCAACGAGAGTTCGGATCTTGGGGTGTAGCTAACACCTATTTCTCCCAACCGTTGACCCCTGACTAGTGACTAAGAACCTGGAACTGACCTTAAGCCTCAGCTGGGAGGTCCCTCCTCTAACCCGGAAGTTCTCTAAGTGCTTCCCCTCCAAAGCCAATTGCTGGGCTATGAGTACCTCAAAAAGCACTAGAAGGAAATCAGGAAAGTGTCCAAACTTGCCTTCTGAGGTATCCTATGAGTCTATTTATAGATTTTCAATATGTGGTCTGCAAAAAGCGTAATTCCGCTGCTCTAAAATTACTAAAATACCTCGCGTTGGTCTGCCAATAGCCAAACTCCGTTGTTTTGAGGAGCTAAATGCAGACCTAGGGGCATCCAAGTAATTTCACCTCTGGGCCCCACTTGGCGGAAGCATTTTCGCTGATCTCTACCCCCCCCCCCCCCCCCCGCTTGCCTCTTGCGGGAGCCTTTCCCGTCTACCCCAGGCGGGAGCCAAAAGACTGACGGGGCATTGAGTGGAGAAGCACCACTCAACGCCGAAGGCTGCTGGGCTCCCGCCGACCTGAGGCGCAAGCCCTTTCGCCTGCCCTTGGAGGGAGTCCTAAAGACTAAAGAGGTGTTAAGTGGAGAAGCATTACTCAACGCCAAGGGCTGGAGGGCTCCCGCCGACCCGAGGTGCAAACCCTTTCGCCTGCCCTCGGCGGGAACCTTCTCGCCTACTTACTTATCTGATCCTGTTTTTAGCCAAAATCTAGCCCAAGACTAGCCTAATCCGGGTCCTTGGGGCATCTTGGTCCTCCCAGTGAATATGGGGTTGTACAGAAGATATGCTGAGGATGTGTACCCTTGATTTTGGCAAGAGGTGGGAAGATCACCTTTTCATGGTGGAGTTCGCCTATAACAACAGTTTCCAGACAAGTATCAAGATGACACCATAGGAGGCTTTGTATGGAAGGCAGTGTCGAACACCGATATCCTGGATAGAGGCGGGAGACACCAAAAGTTTGGGAAAAGAGGTGGTGGCTGACGCTTGTGAGTTGGTATGAACCATTCAGGAGCGCATGAAGGTTGCTCGTGATCGACAGGCAAAGTATTTCAACGCTTGGCACATGAACGTGGAGTTTGTGATATGCGACTGCGTATATTTAAAGATTTAGCCGTTCAAAGGCGTTTCGCGGATTCGTCATCTCAAGAAGTTGAGTCCCAGGTTCTTGAGACCATTCGAGGTCGTGGAACGTATTGGAGAAGCAGCCTACCGGTTGGCATTATCCACAGAGCTGAGTGGATTGCACGAGATTTTTCATGTCTCAGTTTTGAGGAAAGTCTTGTTGGAGACAAACGTTGTGGTTGAGGCGGCAGTGATGCCGATAAAAGAGGACTTGAGGATGGAAGTCCATCCGATTATCATAGAGGACTCAGAAGTTCGACAGTTACGGAACAAAGAGGTCAAACTCATGAAGGTGCAGTGGAATAATTGTGCACAAGACGAGATCTCTTAGGAGCGTGAACCGGTAATGCAATAGGAATTCCCAGAACGTTTTTGCTTCAGGTATGCTTTTGTTTGAGTGCATACTTAATTTCGAGCACAAAATTCTTCTAAGGGGGGAGGAATTGTAACACCCCAGTTTTTCCAAATCCTGAGCCTCTAGAAGCTACCACGCGACAATAGGTAGCTATCGCTCGGCGATAGCCTTGTCTCGTCAAATCCAAGCGTTGAGAGCGTTGAGTGCTAGCGTGCGACGTTAGCTAGCTACCGCTCAGCGGTAGCTTGGTGTTGAGTGCGTTGAGAGGCAGGCGTTGAGTGGAGGCATTGAGTGGAGACATTAAGAGGTAGGTGTTGAGTGAGCTACCGCGCAGCGTTAGTACTACCACAAGCATTAGCGCAACATTATTTTTTGGCCGAGCGCTCGGGAAGCTACGGCCCAGCGGTAGGTAGTTACCACCTAGCGATAGCGCTCAGGAGCAGTTCCGTCGTTTGGCGTTTTGGCCGTCCGATTTCTTTTAGGATTTGATCCTATGGCCCAGGACACTCTGTCCAAAGGGCATATATAGGGCTGAAACGTTCTAAACCCTCATTTATTCTCGTTTGGAGTGGGAATTAGAGTTTTGAGAGAAGAGTTTGGAGGAGGAAGAAGAAGGCCTTTCTGGGCCATTAACGAAGCTTCAGGACTCTGATCGTCGATTCGAGGCCAGATCCGTCTAGAGAACTTGAAGACGTACATTTTCATCCTTGCAAGTTGAGTTTTCCATGGCAAGGAAGAGGAGTCGTAAGGTACGACACTTATCCTCTCGGTATTTAGGATGCGTGCATGGCGTCCATGTTTATTTCTATTTTCTTTCAAACATTTGGGCATTAGATTTATCAAGTGAGAGGGGTTCAGGTTGTTGTGGCTCAAGAGTAGCCACTGGGTCGATTGTGTCCGTCCCCGACATGATATTGCATTAGAAATCCGCTCTATTAGTAGATTAGGCATTGTGGGTGAAGTCGAAGTCGCGAACGTTAGTCCGACTCGGTGATATTGCATAACGAGCCTAAGGATTGTGCTAGAAATCCGTTTGCGACAAGATGTTGTTTATGATGATTGTTCCCCCTTGATTTCGTATGAGAATGAATGGTGGATTAGGGCGGGAAAGGCTTTTGATTGTGATGTGCTAAGACGTGGCTTTGTCTCTATGGTCGGCTGGCTAGACCGTGATGCGTAAGTCATGTGTGGAGAATATCCCAGCAAAACAAGTCCCCTTCTGTGAAACTGACGAGATCGCCAAGTTTTGGACAAGCCCGGGCAATGTAGCCCACAAGCGGGTGGGGTCTAGCGATGGTTCTTAACATCAATTTGTTTGTGTGACAGAATTCTGACGTGAGGAGTCAGAGTTTGCAGACAAGCCCGGGTTTTGAGGCCCACGAGTGGGTGGGGCCTACGCAAGAGTTCTGTGTGTCGGCTTGTATGTCGTTTGGGGGGAAATGGAAGTACCCATGTGTTTGCTGCTTGAACGCCGAAGGGGAAATTAGAAGTACCCGATTATTGATATGTGATGATGTGTTAGATTCATACGCTATAAGGTGGTTTGGGTGAAGCCCGGGTTTGCATACATGTTGCATTATAGGCTCCTTTTTCTATATGCTCAACATAGAAACATGTTTGTTGTATGCGACATCCAAACCTGTTTTACTGTTTTCTATGTTCATGTATATTTGAATACAAAGTGCTGATCTGCAGGGTGATAGAGTGCCCCGGCGTCCGCTAGGGACGACGAGAGGAGATGTGTTGTTTGCACAGTTGAGGTCAGCCCTTGCTGACCCAAGTTACCACCAATTTTTACAGGGCAAGGATCGCAAGTGGGAGAAAGCTCGCCGGCCAAAAAGTCCTAAGCCTCATGAAGTCATCTCTTTGTTTGGTAGCTTTGTTTGGGTGAATGTTATGCTTAGTGCACTGTGATCCAACTTGCATGTCGAGGTAGCCTAGGAGTGCTTTTGCACGTTAATATGTTATTGTTTCATTTTCAGACTCAAGAATATTGTAAGGCCTTAAGACTGATTTGATACTCTTGTGCTAGTGGATAACTTCTAGTCTTGTTATTTGTTTTCGCTGTGTTTAATCTGAGTTTTGAGTTGTGTACTTTATACCATCTTATAATGCTTAAGCTGTGGTGTCTGTATGTTGTGGGGCATCGGCCGGACCCATATTCTACGGTTATTACAGGGGAGGTGTTAAACCCCCCTGCCTTTTTCCTAACTAACCCAAAAAACCCCAGGGCGCCCTCACCGGAACCCTAACTCGCCGGGAAAAACCAACCCGAGCCAAGCTCCACTGCCGCCTCTAATGGTAACTCGGTCGGGGCCCTCCCTAGCTCTTCAAGGACAGGTGGAACCTTCTCCCCTCTCCCTTTCAAGTATTTTGGACGTCCTGCATGGGCCTCCCGGCGACCGGAGCGCCGCCGGCACCACCCGAGCCAAGCTCCAGGTCGGGTGGTGGCCACAGGAGGTTAGCCTCTCCCAGTGCCGGTGGTGGCACCGGGGAAGGGATAAACCACCGGGGATGACTTTCCTCGGTGGTGGAAGGTTGAGGTGCTGCCGGAAAATGCCTCTCTGGCGGTACCCGAGAAATAGAGATTTGCTCTATTTTTGCTCTAGCAGTGGCTGGCCGCCGGGCCACCGCCGGGGTGGAGCACTGCCCTTGGCGTGTCGGCCAGGGGTGGTTTTGTGGCCATGGTAGCCACCAGGGAGGCAGGGTGGCGTGGCGGTGCTGGGAGCAAAGCCACCGCCTGTAACACCCCCATCCGTAGCATGGATTATAACAGAAGGTCTGGTCGGGTCCCCATGCCATATTCCACAGACAGTTAGTGGAATTATATAAGAATACCAATTTAACACATAGAAACACATCCTAACTCAGAGCATTCTAGCGGAAGCTTTTAAAACTGTTACAAGAACCCATACAACACGTGAATGTCCACTACAAGCACATTAGGAATGAAATAACATACACCAAAACTTTGGCCTTATGGCCTTACAATAGTTTGATCAATAAAAGTGTCTTACATACTTCGGCTCATAGGCCGGCCACACATGAACATAATAAAGTAAACATTTCTCTTTCGCCTTCAAGGGACAGCACAGCATCAAGGGCTTCAGCCCGCTACTTGCCACTAGGCTCACATGTTCCTGCATAAGAACAATCCACCGAACGGTGGCAAAACAAGGCAACGGTCAGCTAAAGCTGACCAAATTATAACGACCCCGCCCCTTAATCGGGGCGACAGAGCTCCTTCCATGCATTTAAGTAGTATAATCAAACATGATAGTGAAAGTGCAACTTAAGCACACTTCACCACAGGCGTAGGCACGCACGATCACACGCCCCGTGCTCTCAAGGCACATTCTTAGTGAACCCGGTCCACCACCGCCCCCAGGATGACAACATCGTGAGCATTTTAGTCTTTCCGGCTGAAGCCTAAGACTCGCCCTCTATGCCAATGGTAAGTGTCACGTACCTTAGGTCTCTTTAACCGAACCACACAGAGCGGGTACGGTTCCACTCAACTCGTTGCTCACACTGCCACGTCAATTTAAGACATAGGCGCAGGTCAAGCTTCCCCGAGTCCCAAATCGATCATACAATAGTATATAACCCAGTTATGCACAAGGTTGGCTCGTAGACCAAACAATCTGGGCTCCCAGAGCACACAGCCTCACAACACTGGCCCCCAGGTCTCAAAGATACAGGCCTCACAATAATAGAGCTACCGTCGACGGTATTACTAACGTCCCACGGTGCCTGGCAGAAATACATTTCTGCCCAGTTTTCTGGGTGCTCCTTGGGGTTAGTCCCCAAGGCTCCCTACTGCAATCTACCGTGTAGAAACCCGAAAAATAAAACGGTATGGAGTCTTTTACGACAACACATGCATAATGAAAACATCACCGATCCATACCAACATGTCCGGATAGGCTTCACACACCATGTCTATGTTCGTACTTCGATTCCGGACTCTATATGCAAAACTACGGGGATAAATCATATCTACCCGAAGGAATACCTCACACTCACCGCCCACTCGCGGGAGAGAGTTTCCTATGCAAAAAGGAAAAGGACTTCACATGTCCAAGTAGAGAATCGTTACCCTAGAGGTTCACTTCGACGCCATGGAAAACTAGCCGGATGAAAAGCACCGCAACGGACTCGCCTCCGTGGATCTGGACTCGGCTCGCAATTTGGAGCTCCAAAGCTCCAACAATGGTCAGAATCCTCCTCCTTCTTCTCCCTTTGCTCTCCCCTCTCTCTAACTCTTAGAAAGAGAAATGGCCAAATGGAATGAGGCCTAAACCCTCATTTCTCGGCTATATACCAACAGGAAGGATTCTGGGCCGTCGGATCCATCTAAAATGAAACGAATGGCCTATATTGACCTTTAAAATCGTCTACTCAGGGCCGCACATGGCTTGTGACATGCCCGTGCCACATGCCATGTCTCACATTTGTAAAAGAATTCGTCAATCTTTGAATCAGGACATGATCTCTGACACGCTCGTGTTAACTCTGGACACGCCCATGTCAACCCTGGATACGTCATGTCATAGGCCATGTGCCTCAATCGATGCTGAAACCGTCACGCCTGAACAAGACACGAATATGGACATGCCCGTGTCCCAGGGCGTGTTGCTCACTCGACATAGCCCGACAAACACAGAGCAGGACACGACTTTTAACCCCCCCCCCCCCCCCCCCCCCCCCCCCCCCCGTGTTCGCCCTGGACACTCCCGTGTCCCAAGCCGTGTTCAACACTCGATAAAACTCAGCCAATTCCAGAAAAGGACACGGCTCTGGACACACCCGTGTCACAGGCCGTGTGAAACCATAATGGCTCCAAGCTCTTAAAAACACTACCCATTCATCCCCAACTTTCAAAGGGCTACGTTAAGGGTATTATAAACCTATTGACCAATTCGTATACAAGTTTTGGGGCATTACAGTTCTCCCCGTTTAAAAGAATTTCGTCCCGAAATTATAGAATGAAAAAGTACACAAGATTAAATGGTACCTGAGTAGAAAAGTTCGGGACACTCCTCAAGCATGATTTGCTCTCACTCCCACGAAGCTCCTCACGGCCACAATTTTCCCATCGGACCTTAACCATCCTGATAGCTTTGTTCCGCAATTGTTTGACCTCCGTATCCTCGATCCGAATGGGTATAACTTTCGTTGTTAGCCCACTATTGACTGATACTTGATCCGCAACAACCACCTACGCTGGTTCTTCACGGCTTTGCGTAGGACCGAAATGTGAAATACAACATGCAATCCACTCAGTTCTACCGAAAGAGCCAGCCGATAGGCGGCTTCACCAACTCGCTCCAAGATCTCAAAAGGCCCAACATACATCAAAATAAACTTCTTTAAGCATTGAATCCTTGATACGCCTTTAAATGGCTCTATCTTGAGGTATACCCAGTCGCCCACCGCAAACTCCACGTTCTGATACTTGGCGTTGTAATACTTTTCCTGTTTATCTTGAGCAATCAGTAGCTTTTCCCGAATCAACCGAATAGTTGACGTAACATCTTCAACCTCTCTTCTCTTATAAAGCTTTGATTCTCCTGTTTCTACCCAAGCCAAAGGTGTACGTTACCTCCTTCCGTATAGAGCCTCAAAAGGGGTCATCTGAGTACTGGCTTGGTAGATGTTATTGTATGCAAACTCAATTATGTAAAGATGATTCTCCCACCTTTTACCAAAATCCAATGCACACATACAAAGCATGTCTTCCATCGCCCGGATCACCCTTGTGCGATCTCGGCAAACCGTACACGAAATTCATAGAGATGTCATCAAACTTCCACTCTGGTATAGGTAAGGACTTTAGAAATCCACTGACTTTTGGCATATGGCCGCCACCAAGGCACAAGTCTGACACTTCGCTACGTATAGCACTTTGTCTTTATTCGTACCTGGCCACCAGAACAGCCTCTTAATGTCTTTGAACATCTTTGCGCTCCCAGGGTGAATTGAGTACTTGGTAAAATGCGCCTAATACATCAATCCTTCTCGTAATTTCCCAACATTAGGGACGCACAACCGACCACCTTTCCATACAAGGCCGTCGTCAACATAAAATTGGTCATTTAACCCATCCACGGACTCTGCAAAGCGACATTTCAAGCTTACGTCCAACTCCAAGGCCTGTCGAATCCTGTCTGCGAGGTCGTATTGAACCTCTATCCAACTCAAACATGCATTAGCACTAGATACCTTGTCAACACACGAGATCTCCAAGGCCTCCAAATCACGAATGAGTCGCGCGTCATGCATCTGCAACCATTTGGTCTGCACAGGGATTCTACGACTCAGAGAATCTGGCATAACATTCCCCTTCCCGGGAACATAATGAATCTTGTAGGTGTAGTCCCCAAGGAACTCCATCCACCTATGCTGGCGCATGTTAATGTCCTTCTGGTCAATCAGATATTTCAGACTCTTGTGATCAGAATAAATGTCGACCTTTACTCCGTACAGGTAATGCCTCCAAAGCTTGAGAGCGAATACCACAGCCGCCAACTCCAAGTCATGGACCGGGCAGTTCCTCTCATGCACCTTTAACTGACGTGATCCATAGGCTATCACCAACCCGTGCTGAAGCAGAACACAACCTAACCACCTCCCAGAGGTGTTAGAGTAAACCTCAAAGCCTTCAGAACCACAAGGCGAACATAACACAGGTGTCATGGTCAAACGACACTTTAGTTCTTCGAAAGCTTGTGCGCATTCAGGCGACCAAACGAACTTCTGATCCTACCTTGTCAAAGTAGTGAGGGGCAATGCTATCCGTGAGAAGTTCTCCACGAATCTCCTGTAATAGTGGGCAAGCCCCAGAAAACTCCGGACTTCTGCCACCGTAGACAATAGAGGCCATTTCCGTATAACAACTATCTTTGTTGGATCTACCGCAATACCTTCACCACTAACCACATGACCAAGGAATGCTACCGAGGACAACCAAAATTCGCATTTGGAGAACTTGGCATACAGTTGGTTCCTCCTCAATGTCTCCAACACCATATGCAGGTGCTTAAAATGATCCTCCTCGCACTGCGAGTATACCAGTATATCGTCGATAAAGACAATCACGAACTGGTCCAAGTATTCTCTGAACGTTCTATTCATCAAATCCATAAACACGAATGGCGCATTCGTCAGCCAAAACAACATGACAATGAACTCATAATACCCATAACGTGTGCTGAAAGCCGTCTTGGGAATGTCACTTTCCCTTATCCGCAGCTGATAGTACCCGGATTTCAGATCCAACTTTGCATACACAGTCAACCCCACCAGCTGGTCGAACAGATCATCAATCCTTGTGATCAGATACATATTATTTTCTGTTAGCTTATTCAACTCCCGGTAATCAATGCGTAGTCGTAAGCTTCCATATTTATTCTTAACAAAGGGAACTAGCGCGCTCCAAGGCGACGAACTTGGACGCACATAACCCTTGCTCTAACAATACCTGAAGTTATGCGTTCAACTCTTCCATTTCCCTCGGTGTTAAGCGGTAAGGAGACCGCGACATTGGTTTGGCACCTGTAACCACATACTAACGTACTTTTAACTTAGTCTAGCGCTAGGTGTTCAGTCCTAGTGCGACTCCTTTGAGTTGTAAAACAATATAAGCACGCTAGCCCGAGAGTTAGTCCATGCCACAGATTACGTCAAACTCCACTAGGCAGAATAGACTCTTCCACGTCAAAGGCTTGACTTCCTATTCGCACTCTCAAGCAACAAACTCTTTTAGCGCACATCGAACACCCATTCGGTAACAACGCATCCAACTTACCTTTCTCCACTGAAGTAGGAACTCTGTTATGAGACACGAAGATCTCAGATAGGAAGGAGTGTGATGCCGTTGAATTGAACAGCTCTCGATTTGGAACGACCAAAATAATAACAAACCGTAAAACATAGCAATTATACAACCAAAGCATAAGACGTAAGGTATGGAAAACACTAACGCTAAACTCTAGCGCATACCTGACACCATGCCTCCTTGCTTGATGGCCTCCTGCTAGCCAAGTTTATAGACTCTCGGTTAGACTGGAGCTTGATGGGATGCAGTTGACTCTACCACCTTTCCCTTTTTAGCATAAGTTTCCCCTGACTTCTTCTCTGATTTGCCGCTCCAACAGTCTCGAGCCATATGACCTGTGTTGGGTACATTGGAATAAATGTACCTGATTTGAAGAAGCCTCACCCTACTCAATGATATACATCAAAATGTATTTGATGTATTTTGAGTTACCTTCTGCAGGTTAAGTAATTGCAGGGAAAGCTTAAAAGATTCTAAGTCCATGTGTCGACACCCAGAAGAAAAGTGTCGACACTTAAGAAGACTTGTGTCGACACCCAGAGAAGCAGTGTCGACACTTGGAGTAATTGTGTCGACACTAGGGATGCAGAGTCGACATCAGAAGGAAAGTGTCGACACATACAGGCTGTGTCGACACTCAATGAAGAAATGTCCAGAGAAGCTGTGTCGACACTTAGAAGCAGTGTCGACACCCAGAGGAACTTTGTCGACATCAGAAAGTGTTGACACTAGGAGGCTGTGTCGACACTCAGCAAAACAACAACAAAGTTCAAGTACAAGTGTCGACACTAGGAGGCTGTGTCGACACTCAGCAAACTTCAACAGAGTTTAAGTACAAGTGTCGACATAATGAAGAATGTGTCGACACATAGCAAAAGTCTTACCAAATGAAGAATGTGTCGACACAAGGAGCTGTGTCGACACTCAGCAAATTTCAATGAAGTCTAAGTACAAGTGTCGACACCAAGCAGATGTGTCGACACTCTGCAAAAGTATCAACACAAAAGGCATATGTCGACACCAAGAAGATGTGTCGACACTTAACAAGTTCAACACAAGAAGATGTGTCGACACAAAGGAGTTGTGTCGACACTTACAAGAAATCAACAAAGTACTGAAGAACAAGGACTTGTGTCGACACACAATATCAGTGTCGACACATGTTGAAGAAGCTGTGTCGAGAAGTAAATTCTACAACACAAGGAGTTGTGTCGACACCATGAAGGCTAGTGTCAACACTTAGTCTACTTGTGTCGACACTTAGTCTATCAGTGTCTGTTGGAACACCCTATTACTAATTTGGGTCAGGATCACTATGTCTCTAGGAATTTATGTTTTGACCTTCTGTATAGATTATAGGTCAATTAGTATTGAGTCTAAGGGTTAGAAGGCTAGGATTGGGAGCTGCTCTGAAGACCCAAGTTTTTCTGGAGACTAAGTCCAAATCGTCGAGCTCCGCACGACGTTTCGTCGAACTCCGGTCGACGATCGTCTAGCTCAACTATTGACAGATCGTCGAGCTCTATTCGACGATCGCTGAGCTCAACCCTCATAATATCGTCAAGCTCTGGTCGACGATCGCTGAGCTCAACTTCTCAATATCGTCGAACTCCATTCGACGATCGCTGAGCTCAGGCCGACGATTTTGACTCTGCACTGGATCCTTATCTCTGAGCTCAGTTCGACGATCTTTGAGCTCAGATCGACGATTTCTTTGCTGCTTGCATTTTCCAATTCGCTGAGCTCAGCTCGACGATAGCATAGCTCAGTTCGATGATTTCAGTTATCTTTCAGAATTCAAATTCAAATCAGATAGAAGTTATTCTGCATTTAATTCAGAAGATCTGCCAGCCATTTTCATTTACTTCTGGAGCAAGTTTCAAGGGATTTTTCAAGGAACAAATCAGTGGACTTTCCTTCAGAACATATTATGCAATTAAGGCTGTAATCAATGCAGACCAACGGCTATCTTTGACAGAGTAATATCCTATTCAGACACAGAGAATAAAAGAGATTGTTTTTGAAAAAAGACAAAAAAAAAGACAAGAACAAGAAGGAGAAGATTGACAAGAATAGGATACCTCTCAATATATACAGAGACTCTGAAAAATATTCTGTCAACAAGAATTCAGAAGAACACTCATCAAAAAGTGATCAAGCTTTGAAACATTCTTCAGATCTCTTCAGCTCTCAAGTGTTCAAGGCCAACATCATTTCAAGTCTCCAGACAATCAACATTTCAGCTTGCTGAAATCATCTTCTGCTGGAGATCTATTTTTGAAGGCCTATCACCCTCAGCAAAGCTCATCTTCCTGAAGATCAAGGACTCAGGGGGAGCTTTGAAATCAATCCACTTAGTCTTCTCAGTTGATTGAGAAAGAGAAGACTGCCATAACTCTCTCAACCCCCTCTCTGTAAAGGGTTTTTCAAACTCCCTTCAAAAGTTTGAATCTGGTTTTTGAGCACCTTGTCAAAAGCTCATTGGTGGCAAGACACCTGATCAAAAAATCTGATTTGGTTTTTGAGCACCTTATCAAAAGCTCATTGGTGCCCAGGACACCTGATCAACTCATCCTGCAGTGGATTCCTACCTAGGGTGGTAGAAGAGTGGATGTACCCAAGTTGGGGAACCACTATATTTCCTTGTGTCATCTGGTTCTGCATGTTTTCTTTTTGTTTCTGGCCTAGATTTTCTTGTGCTTAATTTCTGCATAGCTTAGTTTTATTTCTGCTTCCCTGCTTACACTCATTACAACAATTGTTGTAAAGCTTTGCAAAAGTTTTTCTTTGTGTTTTAAAAAGCACCATATACTCTATTCACCCCCCCTCTAGAGTATATCTGATCTAGTTTCCCCTTTCAGTGTCGACACTTAAAGACAGACTCTCTCGACTCTTTCAGACAGTTACAAAAAATTCAAGAAGTGACTGGATGACATGACAGCTGCCATTCCAGCCGGTCTACTGCAACTGTCAGAGATGTCAGAAAGTTGTTAGGAACCGGATCAGCCGGTCACCATGAAGAAAGTCTATATAAAGGCTTATTCTATCAACAGCAGAAGATGATTAACACATCAAAGAGGATTGATCAAGCAATTCATTGAAGAATCAATTCAAGTGAAGATCTAAGTAGTTGGAGAGAGAGAGCTCCTTCCAAGAAGATAGCTGTTGAGCCAGGCTGTGAAGAAAAGTTTCACATTGGGTTCTGATTCCTAAGTTAGCAGTGATTGAAGATCAGCTGCATAGAGTATCAACCCTACTGTGTTCTACATTCAAGAAGCTTTGAAGGAAGCCAAGGGAGGTTGATCTCATCAAAGTTCTTCCAAGAACTATTCAAGAAACCAGACAACTCTTCTCTCTCATTCTGAGTTGTAGGTTTACACATTGTATTTTTAATTTCTTGTAGGATCTTTAGGGATCTGAGTTGTAAGCCTAAAATTATAAAGGCTGAGTGGTAGGGTCTGTGTGCCTGGGTGTAGGAGATTGATTTCTCTGAGTGTAGGCCTTGTTGAGGGCTGAGTGTAGGCCTTATTGAAGGCTGAGTGTAGGTCTTGGTGAAGATTGAGTGGTATGGCCTTGAGCCTGAGTTGTAGGAACCTGGTTGGGGTTCTGAGTGTAAGATCTGAGGATCTGAGGAATAGTGGAGGAGTTTGGCCGAATCTAATACACTACTAGATAGGCGAAGGGGGAAAGTGGATGTACCCAGACCTTGGGGAACCACTATAAAACTGTGTGTACTCTATGTGTGTATGATTCTGTGGTTGCTGTTGTATGTTCTGTGAAATCTGTGATTAAATCTGCCTAAAAGTTTATAAAGATTAAAGTCACCTATTCACCCCCCCCTCTAGGTGATTAGGTACAATTTCTTTCAAGTGGTATCAAAGCGAGGTTACTCAAAAAGGACATAACTGTCTGAGTAAAAGATCTTGTTGGCAGATTCAGTATACTCAAGTGCAGAATCAAGAAAATGAAGAAAATGGGTTCCACAGAGAATCACAAAGAACTTGGATCCATGAAGTTGCCAATTTGTAGAAAGGAGATTTTTGGCATCTGTAAAGAAAGGGTTAGACTATTTATGGAAGCCTCTAACCCTAGAATCTATATCACAATCAAAGAAGGGTCATATGTGCCTATGAAAGTATCAGTCCTGGATACAAATCAGAGAACCCCTAAGGACTTTTCAGAGATGACCAAAGATGAGATTATTCTGTCCACCATGACAAGAGGGCCCAAAATATTATTGTGAGTGCAATAGATGATGCCACATTACAGAATTTGATATACTGTAAAACATCAAAGGAAATGTGGGACACACTGATAGTGTACATGGAGGGTTCTGAAGAAGTTAGACAGGACAAAAGTCATTATTAAATCAAGAGTATGAGAGCTTCAGACAAGGCAGGTCTGATAGTATAACAAAATGCTACAAGAAATTCTATAGGATTGTCAATGAGTTGATGTCCTATGGAAGAGAATTCAGCAATTATGAGCTGAATGATAAGTTCTTGAGATCCCTAACTAAAGACTGGGATACTAAGATTTGTGTCATAAGGGAAATGACCAAGTTAGCAGATATTCCTCCTCCAACATTGTTTGGAAAGTTGTTATCCTATGAAATGCAGCTAATGGTTAGGAAAGAGGAAGAGAAGATTACAAGAATTGAGCATAAAGAAAGAGCTGTGGCATTCAAGACAGAAGCCACCAAGAAATATAAAAGTAAGTCTCCATCTCCACCCCCAAAAGTTGCTGAGACTGAGACAGATGAGTCAGAAAGTAAGAATTCTGAAAGCAGTGAGAGTGATGATGACTTTGCAGCTTTCACAAGACATTTTCAGAAGTTCCTAAAGAAGAAACAGTGGAGGTCTAAGCCATCCACTTCACAGAAGTCATCAAAGAATGACAGGAGAAAGCCCAAGTCAAGTAGAACTACATCTTCAAAGATAGTTTGTTATTGTTGTAACAGACAAGGACATGTTGTTGCTGACTGTCCAGAGAAAAGGAAAGAGTTAACTGATAAGAAGAAGACTCAAATCAAGGGCAAAAAGGAAAGGTCCTTTGTTGCAAAGAAGGACAAAAGTCTGTCAGATATGTCTTCTTCAGAAACTGATTCAGAAGCTGAAGCTTACATTGGACTGTTTGCTGAAGAAGAAGATGATGAGTTCATCCAATAAATGAACTAAATATATGAGCAAGAGGACAATCAGTGCCAGGGACTAATGGCCTTATCAGAAGGAGATAAAATCCAGGAGCAGCCTGGACCTAGTCAGGTAAAAAATTGTTCAGTTAGTTCAATTTATAGTACTGCATCAGAATCAGATTCATCAACATCAAGTGATGAGAGTGAATCTGAATCTGAAAGAGACATTCATCAATTAATTGATGAATATAGAGTAGTTTTGCAAGCTTTGAAGAAAAGCAAATCCTTGGCCAAGAGTCAGGCTAAGGAGATTGCTAATCTTAAAGTTGCTGCAACAGATTTTGATAAGTTACTTGATCAGAAACTAAATGAAATAGCCAGACTGAAGAATATTACTGTTATTTAGATGGGGACTATTACATTCAAGAATGATCAAATCAGAAATCTGGAGATTAGTCTTCAGAGAGAGAGAGATATAGTAGCAAGGTTTTCTAAACCAAAGTCTGTTCTACCTTTGATAGATGAATTTGTACATCAAAAGGGTAAAACTGGATTAGAGTTTACAAAACCTGCAAGGACTGTAAAGTCCAAGTCTAAGGGCAAAGCCCCAGTACTCAACAAGCCTGCTGTAGATAGAACAGCCAGAGTTGTACCAAAGCAAAGGTACAACAGATTTGAGTGCTGGTGTTGTGGCAAGGTAGGCCACTTTGCCATGGACTGTTGGCATAATTCAAGTGCCAAGGTGAGTAGCAATCTGCCTGCTAGAAAAGCTACAGGTAGTTTTGTTAAGAGGCAAACTAACCAGCACCAAGGACCCAAGAATTCTTTGGGTTCTAAGGTTAACTAATCTGTTTTGCAGGTGAGTCCAAGTGATCATGTCCCAATATGGTACTTGGACAGTGGATGTTCCAAGCACATGACTGGAACTAGGGGATTGCTAAAGGACTACACACCAATCAAGGATGGTCCTAAAGTCACCTTTGGTGGTTCTGAAAAAGGAATCATCCAAGGTTTTGGTAACATTTCTAGCAACCTTATAACAATTACTCAAGTGGCTTATGTTAAAGGTTTGAAACACAACCTTATTAGTATAAGTCAGCTGAGTGATTTAGGATATGACATCTCATTTGTCAAAGATGGTTGTCATATCAGGAGATCAAATGATCAAGAGATCATTCTGACTGGTTATAGGAAGAGAAATGTCTATTATCTAGACATTATGTGTGAGAACAATGTTTCTCCAGTGTGTCTTGTAGCTGATGAGAAAGTCTCTCATTGTGTCAAATGGCACAAGAGGCTAGCCCATCTTAATTACAAGACAATTGGCCAACTCTATAACAAAGAGTTAGTGAGGAATGGTCCTCAGGTTAAGTGTATTAAAGATGGGATATGCTCAGCTTGTCAAAAGGGCAAACAGACTAGATCCATCTTTAATAGCATTGAAAACAAAGATGCTGTGAGGTGCTTATACCTCTTGCATATGGATCTCTTTGGTCCTATGCCAGTTCACAGCCTAGGTAGGAAGGTCTACACATTTGTAGTTGTAGATGACTACTCAAGGTTTTCCTGGGTGTTCTTCCTTAGACAGAAATCTGAAACTCCTAGTATCTTTTATAGTTTGGTCAAACAAATTTAGAATGAGTTAGAAAGTACAGTGGTCAAAATAAGAAGTGACCATGGTACTGAATTCAAGTCTGATAGTATGACAAAGCTATGTGAAGAGTTTGAGATATTTCAGGAATTTTCTTCACCAAGAACACCTCAGCAAAATGGCATTGCTGAAAGGAAAAAATAGAACCTTGATTGAGGCTGGTAGAACCCTATTAAGTGACACATCTCTCCCTGATTATTTCTGGGCTGAGGCAGTAAACACTGCATGCCATGTAATTAATAGGGCTACTATCACCAAAAGTCACAATAAGACCCCCTATGAGATTGTGAAAGGCAGAAAACCAAACCTATCCTATTTCAGGATCTTTGGTTGTAAATGCTATATACTTAACAATGGAAAGTATTACTTAACCAAGTTTGCTGCCAAATCCCAAGAGGGGATCTTTGTTGGGTACAGCAACAACAGTAAGGCTTATAAGGTCAACAACTTGACTACTCAAGTTGTGGAAGAGTCAGTACATGTAGTATTTGATGAAGCTAGAATCATTAACAATGAATTGTCTAGAAGTATTTGCAGCCCCACAGGTGTGACTGAGAAGATGGACAAGCTCACTATAGAAGAAGGTCCAACTGCAAGTCAGCAAGTAGAAGATAGTGGCTGTTGTCCAGGGGGAGTACCAGATGCACCTGATGTAGAAGAAGACCAAGGAGTGCAGCAAGTTGAAGAAGCTGAAGGAGTACAACCTGAAGACAGGCTACCTCCAGCAAATAGACATCTAAAAGATCATCCAGCCAATCAAATTATTGGTGATCTAAGACAAGGGGTACAAACAAGGAGCAGAAATCTAAGTTCAGTACTCTACTCCTGTTTTCTATCACAGGTAGAGCCAAAGAAGTTTGAAGAAGCTATCCTAGACCCTTATTGGATTGAGGCTATGCAAGATGAGCTGAACCAGTTCAAGAGATGCAAAGTCTGGGAGCTTGTTCCTAAACCAAAAGACCACAACATAATTGGAACCAAGTGGATCTTTAGGAACAAGATGGATGAACATGGAGTTATTGTGAAGAACAAAGCAAGACTGGTTGCTAAGGGATATAGGCAGGAAGAAGGTATTGACTTTGATCAAACCTTTGCTCCACTAGCCAGACTGGAGGCAATAAGGATGTTTTTGGCCTATGCAACCTATCAAGGGTTTAAAGTATACCAAATGGATGTCAAGTCAGCTTTTCTAAATGAAAATCTGAAGGAAGAAGTCTATGTGGAACAGCCATCAGGTTTTGTTGATTCAACTAAACCTAATTATGTTTATAGACTTAGGAAGGCTTTGTATGGGTTAAAACAAGCCCCTAGGGCTTGGTATGAAACCCTGTCTAGTTTCCTCATTGAGAATAAATTCACAAGGGGGAAAATAGACAAGACTTTATTCCTTAGGGAATCCAGAGGCAAGATCATACTAGTCCAAATATATGTAGATGACATCATATTTGGGTCTACTGAAAGTTGTCTTTACAAAAAGTTTGCAAAACTAATGCAAGGACAATTTGAAATGAGCAGTATGGGGGAACTTAGGTTTTTCTTGGGTCTCCAAGTTAGACAGACTGAGAATGGTTTATCCATATGCCAGTCTAAGTTCACTCTAGAGTTGATAAGGAAGTATGGTATGAAATCATCCAGTACCATGAAAACTCCTATGGGGTCAAGTATGTCTCTTAGCAAAGATGATGCAGGGAAACCTGTAGATGAGACTTTGTATAGAGGGATAGTTGGCTCCCTATTGTATTTGACTGCAAGTAGACCAGATATCATGTATGCTACATGTGTCTGTGCTAGGTACCAAGTTTGCCCTAAAGAATCTCATTTGACAACAGTCAAAAGAATACTGAGATATCTTAAGGGCACTCCTTATCTAGGCCTTTGGTACCCTAGGAATGGAGACTTTGAACTGACAGGTTATTCAGATGCAGATTTTGTAGGCTGCAAGGAAGATAGGAAAAGTACAACAGGTACCTGTCAATTCCTAGGTGGAAGACTGATATCATGGAGTAGCAAGAAGCATACAAGTGTGACTATCTCCACAGCAGAATCAGAGTATATGGCTGCAGGAAGTTGCTGTGCTCAACTTCTATGGATACAACATCAGCTAGAAGATTATGGTATACAAGTAAGTAGAACACCTCTATTTTGTGATTCTACTAGTGTTATTTCTATTGCAAATAATCCTGTCTGCCATAGTAGGACTAAGCACATAGAAATAAAATACCATTTTCTAAGAGAACATGTAGAAAAAGGAGATATTTCCTTAGAATATATAAATATAGATAATCAACTAGCTGACATGTATACTAAGCCCTTAGATGAAACCAAATTCAATAGGTTCAAAATTGAATTAGGTATGATAAACTTAGAATAAGTTTTCAAAATTGGCTAAGTAAAATGGTGTCGACACACAGAGTTGTCTGTGTCGACACAGAAAAGTGGTGTCGACATTTCAGAGAAATGGTGTCGACACATCTAGACAGTTTGTGTCGACACTTAAGAGAATTAGTGTCGACACATAAATAGTAGGTGTCGACACATCCAAGTTGGTGTCGACACTTAGGATTTACTCAACATTAGTCTGGTAAAGTCTCGACTAAGTGTCGAGCTAAGCGGTGTCGACACATAAACAAGTGTCGACACATATATTCTGTCGACTATACTTGTGTCGACACATAGTTGTCGAGACATTATAAGTCTGCGTCGACACTTTTCAACAGTGTCGACACAATTTAAGTATTTTGACGCGCCCTTTCATCTTCGATTCTAGAAAGGTATAAATAGGTTTTTGCCTTTGTCTGTCGACACGCTCACCAAAGTTTCGAGACCAAACTTGTGTGTCGACATCTCTCTTCTCTAATTCAAATTTCTTCAAACCCTAATGGCGCCCAAGGTAGAAGAGAATGTGAATGAAGGATATGAACTCGTGCGCCACGCATTTGATGACGCGGAACCCGATATCAAAGGCGTGATAACCCTAATCGTAGAGACTGGATTATAATTTCTTGTTTCAGAACCAAGCAAGATCTGGAAGAAAGAAGTCCTGGAATTTCTGAATGCAGCAACCCTAGATGAATCAGGACTCAAAATTAAGTCAAGAGTTCATGGGGCAAAGGTGAAGATCTCTCCTAAGAGTCTGAGAAAGGTACTTCAACTACCCAGGACTAAGGAAGAAGAAGATGTTTCTGCTACTAAGACTAGAGAAGCATTAACATGGTGTGGTTTGGACTCAAATCTGAAAATTGGATCTGTGTTCAATAGAAAGGGAATGAACATGCAAGGCAAATTTTTATCTGAAATTGTTGGCAAGGTTATCTTGAGCAAACCTGGAGGACATGATAGAATATCTGCTTATATGTTCAGTCTAATGACAAGAATTATCTTCAAACTAGAAACTGATTGGTCTGCAGTAGTGTTTGAGAAGATAAAAGAGAGTTTGAAGAACCCCAATTTGGGTAGAATAATAAGTCTATACATAGCTGGTAGTATACCTGAGGTAATGAGTCAAGCAGTTGGATCTAAGATCAACTACATGAGGAAATGGATATGAGAATCTTCTCTAGGTGGGATAGAGTCTTGACCAATGAAATGCCAACTCTTAAGAAGGAAACACCCCTGAAGAAGAAGAAAAAGACAGCCCCTGTGGCTCAAGAATCATCAAGCAGCTCTAAAGAACATATAGTGTTCACTCCAGATGAAGAAGAACCTGGAAATGCTGGACAATCTCCAGCAAGACAAGAAGATGCTGAGAGGCAGGGGGAGCTACCACAAGCAAGCCCAATTCACCAAGATTCAATCCAGGGGGAGCCTCTCTGGTGGATGAGTCAACTCCACTAGAGAGTAAACAAGCTACACAAACCATACTTGAGGTAATAACTGAAATCAACCAATTAGATTTCTCTATTGAAAATGAAGATATGATTGACAGATTGTCTGATGTTAATCAGCAACCTCAGATTCCTAGTCAACCCCAAGATGTTGTCATGGAGGACACATCTGTTGCTGATCAAGTTGTTGATGAGATAAGAGTTTCTCCAGCTCATGCTCAACAAGAATTTACTTTAGAAGAACTGTTCCCAGACCTTCTTCAAACTGATATTGAAGTGGAAAAAGCTGCTGCTGAGGGGGAGAAAGTAGTTATTGAGGGGGAGTATGTGGAGATTGAAGAAGAAACTAAAAGGAAAGAACCTAAAGTTCCAAAGGATGCTGAGCGGGTCCCTAGGACTGACAAGGATTTACCTTCTAGCCCTAAGGACAGGGTAGATATAGCCAGCACATCTGAAGATGAAGAGGCTACAAGAGCCAAGAAGAGAAAATTTCAAGTTTTCAAGAGAAGGAGCCAGACATATAAGAAAGCTTTACAAACAATAGCACCACAGCCTACACCACAGCCTGCCCCATCTACTGACTTCAGTTCTCTGATGGTTGCATTACAGATAAAGATGGATGAGCAAAGACAAGCTTTGCAATCTTATATGGATGAAGGGCATAAGTCATTGCAATTTGATCTGGCCTAAGATATTAAGTCAATCAGATTTGAAATGAATCTGAATAAGAAAGAAATGACTGACTGCTTCCATAAGGGAGGAAATGCAGTAGTCTATCTGGCCACACATCAAGAGAAACTGAAGATAAAACTGGAAGAACTTGAAGTAAAGCAAGGGTATGTTCTGGAGAATCAGATAAGGATGAATGATAATTTGACAGCTTCCCACAATGCCATTGTAACTGAACTAAAGAATATAGCAACTGCCCAGAATGCAGCACTGACCACTGCCAAAGAAGAATTTGACAAAGCATTGCAAGAGAGCTTAACTGTTGTTACCTCTGCACTTCAGGATTCTCAGAAGTTAATAACTGAAAAGCTCCAAAGGTTGAAACCTTTCTACAAGGATGGAGTAAACTATCTGAATGCACAAATAAGGTTTCAAAAAGATGATCTAAGAGATCACATTGAAAGAGAAGTCATAAAGGGGGAGAGGGTGTTAGTCAAAGCCAGCTCTGATCATGCCAAGTGGATTTCAAATTCCATCAGAGCCACCCTTGGATATCCTCCATTATGTGATGATGACAATGTTGCAGAGTCTGGGATTAATCCTGCATATCTTGGAGGGGAGCCAGCTGAAGTAGCTCAAGTGATATACCCTCCATCAGACTTTGATATGATACATCAAGATATACAGTCAATGCATAGTCCTCCTGAAGGAACTCAGAATGTCATCATTGAGAAAGTAGTTCAGCCAGTGCCAGAGGCCATACTGAAAGAATAGGAGGCTTTGCTGAAGGAACAAGAGACTCAATTGTCTAAGAAAAGGTTCAGAGAGCAAGCTGAACTTAGGCCTGATTTTGAACAGTGGAGCCCCACTTCCAGGAATATTATCTTGACTGCATGGAAGGCTTCCAAGGACAATATCCAGGATAGAAACAAGTGGTATTCTGAACTGGAGTGGAGGAAGCATGAGACAAGGCAAGAGGCCATTGTGCAGTATAGAAGAAAGGCTAAGATGGGAAAGCTACCTCCTAATGCACAGGAGCCTAGCAAGTGCTTTCCTAAGCCTTATCATTACTTTGAAAGGCAGAAGATCAAAGATGAAGATTTGAAAAAGAAGGATCTTAAAGGAAAGAAGCCTGCCGCTGATGAAGATACTGAAGCTCCTGTCCAAGCAAAGATACAATCTGGAAAGAGCATTGTGATCAAGGAGCCTGAGCAGCAATATGATAGAATTTTTCTTAAGTTTACTTTGTGTAATCATTTGATTTTAAACTCTCTGTAAACTTTTGAATAATGAATATGTTGAAGTTGTTAGAACAATGTGATATATGTTAAATCTATTACATTAATGTTCTGAGAAATTTGAGTATGCATGTTTTGTTTATACATGTTTATGTACTTACCCTGTTATATAATCCTGTTTTACATCATACTGTGAATTTGTTATGTATGGTGTATATCATTGACTAAGGGTTATGACTTCTCCAAATAGGGGGAGAGTGTTGGGTACATTGGATTAAATGTACCTGATTTGAAGAAGCCTCATCCTACTCAATGATATACATCAAAATGTATTTGATGTATTTTGAGTTACCTTGTGCAGGTTAAGTAATTGCAGGGAAAGCTTAAAAGATTCTAAGTCCATGTGTCGACACCCAGAAGAAAAGTGTCGACACTTACGAAGACTTGTGTCGACACCCAAAGAAGCAGTGTCGACACTTGGAGTAATTGTGTCGACACCAGGGATGCAGAGTCGACACTAGAAGGAAAGTGTCGACACATACAGGCTGTGTCGACACTCAATGAAGAAATGTCCAGAGAAGTTGTGTCGACACTTAGAAGCAGTGTCGACACCCAGAGGAACTTTGTCTACATCAGAAAGTGTCGACACTAGGAGGCTGTGTCGACACTCAGCAAAACAACAACAAAGTTCAAGTACAAGTGTCGACACTAGGAGGCTGTGTCGACACTTAGCAAACTTAAACAGAGTTTAAGTACAAGTGTCGACATAATGAAGAATGTGTCGACACATAGCAAAAGTCTTAACAAATGAAGAAAGTGTCGACACAAGGAGCTGTGTCGACACTCAGCAAATTTCAATGAAGTCTAAGTACAAGTGTCGACACCAAGCAGATGTGTCGACACTCAGTAAAAGTATCAACACAAAAGGCATGTGTCGACACCAAGAAGATGTGTCGACACTTAACAAGTTCAACACAAGAAGATGTGTCGACACAAAGGAGTTGTGTCGACACTTACAAGAAATCAACAAAGTACTGAAGAACAAGGACTTGTGTCGACACACAATATCAGTGTCGACACATGTTGAAGAAGCTGTGTCGAGAAGTAAATTCTACAACACAAGGAGTTGTGTCGACACCATGAAGGCTAGTGTCAACACTTAGTCTACTTGTGTCGACACTTAGTCTATCAGTGTCGACACTTAAAGACAGACTGTCTCGACACTTTCAGACAGTTACAGAAAATTCAAGAAGTGACTGGATGACATGACAGCTGCCATTCCCGCCGGTCTACTGCAACTGTCAGAGATGTCAGAAAGTTGTTAGGAACCGGATCAGCCGGTCACCATGAAGAAAGTCTATATAAAGGCTTATTCTGTCAACATCAGAAGATGATTAACACATCAAAGAGGATTGATCAAGCAATTCATTAAAGAATTAATTCAAGTGAAGATCTAAGTAGTTGAAGAGAGAGAGCTCCTTCCAAGAAGAAAGCTATTGAACCAGGCTGTGAAGAAAAGTTTCAGATTGGGTTCTGATTCCTAAGTTAGCAGTGATTGAAGATCAGCTGCATAGAGTATCAACACTACTGTGTTCTACATTCAAGAAGCTTTGAAGGAAGCCAAAGGAGGTTGATCTCAGCAACGTTCTTCCAAGAACTCTTCAAGAAACCAGACAACTCTTCTCTCTCATTCTGAGTTGTAGGTTTACACATTGTATTTTTAATTTCTTGTAGGATCCTTAGGGATCTGAGTTGTAAGCCTGAAATTATAAAGGCTGAGTGGTAGGGCCTATGTGCCTGAGTGTAGGAGATTGATTTCTCTGAGTGTAGGCCTTGTTGAGGGCTGAGTGTAGACCCTGTTGAAGGCTGAGTGTAGGTCTTGGTGAAGACTGAGTGGTAGGGCCTTGAGCCTGAGTTGTAGGAACCTGGTTGGGGTTCTGAGTGTAAGATCTGAGGATCTGAGGAATAGTGGAGGAGTTTGGCCGAATCTAGTACACTACTAGATAGGCGAAGGGGGAAAGTGGATGTACCCAGACCTTGGGGAACCACTATAAAACTGTGTGTACTCTGTGTGTGTATGATTCTGTGGTTGCTGTTGTATGTTCTGTGAAATCTGTGATTAAATCTGCCTAAAAGTTTATAAAGATTAAAGTCACCTATTCACCCCCCCCTCTAGGTGATTCGGTACAATTTCTTTCAACCCGGCTTATTGCAAGTATAACATCTAATTGGGTCTCGTCCAACCGTTGCTCCAGAACCTACCCCCTTTGCCATCAGAGTACCACTCCAACAATCTCTAGTAATATGACCTATCTTGCCACATGCATAGCAAGTAAGTGGAAGTCGCCCTGCAGCAACTCCCGACTTAGCTTTCTTTGTCTTTGGGGCAACACCATGACAATCTCGGGCTAAGTGTCCTATCTTGCCATAAGTATAGCAAGTATATGGAGCTCGACTAGTAGATGTTCTAGATCTCTTATTCCCCTTCATGTGGTGTTCAGACTTTGCTAAACCTTCAGAGTTTGGTACCCTGAACGCTAATGTCTGGGTGACTTTTTACAAATCTTCTTCCAAAGATCTAGCCGACTCCACCAACGCTCGAAATTTAAGTAGCTTTGGTCCTACCAACAGCAGTCGTAAATCATCACGCAGACCATTTTAAAATCGATTAACTATGGTTTGTTCGTTCTCCATCTCAAACCCTGGGTATCTCCTTATCAAGACAAACACATGCAAATACTCATCCACTGAGTGTGTTCCCTGAGTCAAAAACATATTCAACTGCTGCTCTGAAGTTCTACCACATGCCCTTTTCTCCAGCGCTCCAATCGGTACTGCACATGTCCTCCATGTTGGGCTTTAAACATAGCGAACACCGCTTCAACCACCATCTGAATGGTTTCTGCAGAAGGAGGGGTTGCAGGCACGTCGTTAGGTGCACTACTCTCCATGAAATGTTGTTGTTCCGACTGCCGCGCACCGCTCCTAGTCACCTATAGTCGTACAACACACCATTAAGCGACCAAACAAAATTGCAAAAAGCAATTATAGGAACACGCAGGTTCCTCAAACATGTGTATTTTCATTCCTAAGTGGACATTCATGCGTTCTTTTCATGTTATAACGATGACGCACATACATGTGCTCACCACCCCTTAAAAGAATTCTTCCACGAATTCAAGTAAGCAAGACCGATGCCTTAGTCTGGTACCAAATTGTAACACCCTCATCCGTCACATGGAATATAACAGAAGGTCCGGTCGGGGCCGCCATATTGCACAGACAGTTAGCGGAATTACATAAGAATACCAAATTAACAGCATAGGAATACGCATCCTAACTCGGAGCATTCTAGCAGAAGCTCTGAGTGAAATAACATACACCAAAACTTTAGGAATGAAATAACATACACCAAAACTTTAGCCTTATGGCCTTACAATAGTCTGATAAATTAAAGTGTTCTACATACTTCGGCTCGCAGGCCGACCACACATGAACATAATAAAGTAAACATTTCCCTTTGGCCTTCAAGGGCCAGCAAAGCATTAAGGGCTTCAGCCCACTACTTGTCACTAGGCTCACTTATTCCTGCATAAGAACAATCCACCGCACTGTGACAAAACAAGGCAACGGTCAGCTAAAGCTGACCAAATTATAACGACCCCGCCCCCTAATCGGGGCGGCGGAGCTCCTTCCCTGCATTTAATTAGTATAATCAAACATGACAGTGAAAGTACAATTTAAGCATACTTCACCACAGACATAGGCACGCACGACCACACGCCCCGTGCTCTCAGGGCACATTCTCGTTGAACCTAGTACACCACCATCCCCAGGACGACAACATCGTGAGCATTTTAGTCTTTCCGGCCGAAGCATAAGACTCGACCTCTATGCCAATGGTAAGTGCCATGTACCTTAGGTCTCTTTAACCGAACCACACAGAGTGGGTACGGTTCCACTCAACTCGTTGCTCACACTGCCACGTCAATTTAAGCCACAGGCGCGGTTCAAGCTTCCCCGAGTCCCAAATCAATCATATAATAGTACATAACCCGGTTATGCAAAAGGTTGGCTCGCGGACCAAACAAACTGGGCTCCCAGAGTACACAGCCTCACAACACTGGCCCCCAGGTCTCAAAGAGACAGGACTCACAGTAACAGAGCTACCGCTGGAGGTATTACTAACGCCGCGCGGTGCCTGAGAGAAATACGTTTCTGCCCAGTTTTCTGGGTGCTCCTTGGGGTTAGTCCCTAAGGCTCTCTGCCGCAATCTACCGCGTAGAAACTCGAAAAATAAAATGGCACGGAGTCTTCTCCGGCATACATGCATTATGAAAACATCATCGATCCAGACCAACATGTCCGGATAGGCTTCACACACCATGCCTACGTTAGTACTTTGATTCCGGACTCTATATGCAAACCTACGGGGATAAACCATATCTACCTGAAGGAATACATCACACTCACCGCCCACTCGCGGGAGAGAGTTTCCTATGCAAAAAGGAAGAGAACTTCACATGTCCAAGTAGAGAATTGTTACCCTAGAGGTTTGCTTTAGCGCCATGGAAAACTAGCCGGATGAAAAGCACCACAACGGACTCGCCTCCGCGAATCTGGACTTGGCTCACGATTCGGAGCTCTGAAGCTCTAACAATGTCCAAAATCCTCCTTCTTCTTCTCCCTTTGCTCTCCCCTCTCTAACTCTTAGAAAGAGAAATGGCCAAATGGAATGAGGCCTAAACACTCATTTCCCGGCTATATACCAACAAGAAGGATTCTAGGCTGTCAGATCCATCTAAAATGAAACGAACGGCCTAGATTGACCTTTAAAATTGTCTACCTGGGGCCGCACACGGCGTGTGACACGCCAGTGTCAGAGGCCGTATCTCACATTCGTAAAAGAATTCGTCGATCTCCGAATCAGGACACCGTCTCTGACATGCCTGTATTAACTCTGGATACGCCCGTGTCAACCCTGGACATGCCCATGTCACAGGCCGTGTGCATCAATCGACGCTGAAACCGTCACGCCTGAACAGGACACGGCTTTGGACACACTCATGTCCCAAGGAGTGTTGCTCACTCGACACAGCCCGACAAACACAGAGCAGGACACAGCTTTGAACAAACCTGTGTCCGCCCTGGACACGCCCGAGTCCGACCTAGACACGCCCGTGTCCCAGGCTGTGTTCAACACTCGATAAAACTCAACCAATTCTAGAAAAGGACACGGCTCTGGACACACCCGTGTCTTAGGCCGTGTGAAACCAAAGCTCTTAAAAACACTACCCATTCATCCCCAACTTTCAAAGGGCTATGTTAAGGGTATTATAAACCTATTGACCAATTCGTATACAAGTTTTGGGGCGTTACACTGCCACCCTGCTCCCGGGTTCGCAAATTCCGACGGTGGCCGATGGCGGTAGGCTGCCGGACCACTGCCCAGAGGCTCACCGGCCCCCAACGAATCGATCGGGGGCGGCGTCGGTGCCCAGCAATGGCTGGCCGGTGGTGGCAAAGGGCCACCGCCTCCTTCTCCGGCGGGGAAAGATCACCGCCATTCATCTCACGGGAATGAGATGAATAGCCGTGATTTTCTCAATCCCCCCCCCCCCCGCCTCATCGTTTGTGCCCCCCCCCCCCCCAACAACGGATCCGTGGCCGATCCGCTGTGGGGAAGCGCTGGCCATTTCCTCAATCTAGTGCAATCGTGGCCTCAGGATCAAGCTTGATCTGCTATATGCAGACAAATTTTAAGCAGAACCTTGAATATTTTTTTATAAAATAATATAGGCTTATAGGGAAAAAATTGTTGAACACAAAAATTGATCCCCTCAATAAGGGTTTTCTCCACAAAATGTTTGAAAATTTTTGGAGTTAATTTGATATTTAAAAAAACCCAAATAAGTTTTAATTTGACAAATTAGAGGCCCAAAATTGATCAAAAAATTTGAGAAAAATTATGTGCTCATTTTAGGCCTCCCTAAGGGTTGTGTTAAAAAATTGGGAACCTTAGAATAAAAACTATTTTTTTTCAATTTAATGAAGCCTAGGGTCGCGCTCAAAAATTAATGCGTCCGATTTTCTCGAAACGAAAATTTAAGAGCGTGACTATCCTTTTATGTTTAATAATAGGTTCAAATTATTTTGTCGATGAGAGCGTCTGAGGAAAATGCACAAGCTCTGAGTATTCTGGGGGTTTCATGAAACCACTGAGCGCCTCGTCTTTATCCGTTATAATGCTCTCAAAGAAACTTGAGCAAATTTGAAAAATGAAAATACGAGCGATCATGCTCGACGAATAATAAAGGTTTAACCCTTAAATCCTTCAACTCTGATCAAGGCACAATAATAAAGGATGCAACTGAACTATTATCAAACTTGAATAATGGGTGAAACCCAAACTAAACCTCCTGAGAACGAAGATGGAACTGAACTAAACCTCCTGAAAACGGAGATGGAATTGAACTAAACCTCCTGAGAACGAAGATGAAACTGAAGCATCCTGAATGGAGTGATTGGACTACTAACCACTTTCTTTATGTTTTATTCTAGTCTCGCACTTGTCCTATTTATTTACTTCAGTTCAGTTCTTTAAGTACTATTTCAGTCTCGTACTGGTCAAGTTTTTTTAGTACATACTTTCAGTTCTGTTCTTTCTGTTCAGTACTTTCTTTTCAGTACTCCAGTCTCGTACTGGTCATGGCTATTTACTTTCAGTTCAGTTCATTTCTTTTAAGTATTATTTCAGTCTCGTACTGGTCCAGTTCCTTTCAGTACTTACTTTCAGTTCAGTACTACTTCAGTGTCCTACTGATCTTATTCCTTTATTACATTTCAATTCTGCAGATTATACTAACAACAGTTTTTATTACCTCACTTTCATTTTTATAATTTACTATTTTTAAGCACGGGTCCTGCCCTGACGGATAGAGATTTGATAGGTTGAGTCTTAGTTGGGGATAATAGGAGTTGAGATGTTTCTCCTAAGTTAGCCCCAAATAAAGTGCTTTTACGCTCTTTGTCGAAAATCGAGCCAAATGTCGTTTGCCCAAATTATTTAAAGCATAGTAGGGTAAGCCGTTGTAGACCCGGTGCATGCTAACAAAACTGTTTTTACTTGTTTGCTTGTGAATTGCTTGCGATAAACCGTGGCGGGTCAGTGACTTCTGTAGACCGTTCATACCGGTGCGGGAAGTTCGACGACTCAAGATGACAGGGAGAGTACCAAGGGTGACCGACGATTATGTTTTCCCCGCTGGGTTTCCGACACTGGTCGACCAAAATGTTGAATCGTCGGATGTTTCTCACATCCAAGAGTACACGGGGTTGTACATTTGGGCCTGGGCTATGTGGTATGACCACCCCCAGAAGTGGCAGGACTGACCACTGTCACCGACGACCACATCGGTGAGGCCCGCGAGGCTCGCTACCCTACTTGAAGAGAACTGATCCATACTATGTCGGCATAGGGTATTGTGCGCGGCTGTGAATTCTTGTTGTATGTGCGTGTCTGTGAATGTCATGTATGCGGCTTTGAATGCCTGCGGTATGTGCGCGATTGTGAATGTCTGCGATGTGCGCATGACTTGAAGGCCTGTGAAGTTCGTTCAGGTTTTGAATACATACTGTGATGTTGTGCTAGTGGAGCCGAAATTATAACTGACATAAATTAGAGTTGTTAGTCCAGTTATATAATGATGTACATCTTTTGATTGCACCTAGCCTACTTATGAAATGCTATGCTAACCCTCTCTTGCTTCAGCTATCTTATATTGTTGGGTATGTGCGCTCATCCCCAGGATATGGATCTGGGGAGGAGATTTGATTCCACTTAGCTATTTAACTAACAGTTATCTAAATAACCATTCACAGGAGTTGGAGCACCGTAGAGACCAGCTGATGCAGGACGACACTCCAGTTGATAGGACTACCCGAGCAGAAGCACCTCCGCCATCTCCAGAGTTTTGAGACGTGAGTACTAGCGAGCAGAGTTGTGTGTGAGAGAGGAATTTCTAGTTGTAGTACTATTACAGCCTTCAGGATTCATGTGTAAACAGTGGCTGCTACCTTTTGCGTTTTCTATTAAATATATATTATTATATATATTTGTTGTGACTTCCTGTTAATGCTTCCGCTAAACTCTGTGATGAGATGTGAATGTTGTGATTCAAGCCAAACAAAGCGGCCACCTAGTGCTTAGTAGTGTAGGTTGTTACCTCTCATGAAGCACTGGGTGGACATTTTGGGCAAATAAGATCACCTCTGGCCCGACCCGGGCAAAGGTTGGGGGAGGGGGTCCTACACTAGGGCCCTTGGCGCGGACGAAGTGGATGACTTGAAGAAAAGATCGGAGGTCGCCGAGAACCTCCTCACGAAGAGTGTCAGTGGGGTGGTAAGTGTTAATGAATTTTTCCCTTTCTTCTTTTGCTCGGATAGTTCTTTGGCTTACATTTCTCGCCTCGCAGGACATCGAGACCGTTGATCGTCTGCTCACTTGCGCGACTGACCTTGGGTAAAGGAATAAGCAGCTGGAGGAACAGAACAAGCAACTCCATGGCGAGGTCAGTTGCCTGATGGACTCCCTTCTCCCCTCGACTTGCGGCTAGTCGAGCTCCCAAGTCAAGAAGACAAAGTCCTTCTGCGAGGCGGAGGTCAACGAGATGTTGAGGGCTAACTCCATCAAAGATGCTGATCACATTATTCAGGTTATGCAAGACCTCAAGGTGCTGACGACGGACTGTGAGGAGGTGACTACCAAAGACTTGGTCCCAGAGCGGTTCCTCCTCGTCCCCCCCCCCCCCCCCCCCCCCCCCCCCGACGAGGAGGAGGATGACTTCGACTCGCTGTTCGACGAGGTGGAGGGCTTTCAGGATGATCCTTCGGAGGGAGGCAAGTAGGGGGCCTGATTTAATCTTTTTTATTTGTAATGATTCCCCCCCCCCCCACAAATTTTGTATACTCGCCACGAGGCGGCTTCTCTTTTTGTAATAGTATATAAATTAATGAAAATCATACTTGGCAATTTTTGTTCTTTCCATTCTGTGTTTACTCGTCTTATTGCACTCACACGCGTATACCACCTTTTGCGGTGCGACTTCCCCAAAGTAGAACTCGCCACCCATCCAAGTTAAGTTAGAGTACATACCTATGTGAAGGCCTCGAGATCTCTCCCTCCTCTAGTAATAAGAGTTGGACAACTCGTCGAACTTGAGACCGCGACTTTCAGATATTAGGAGGCCTGGTTTCCCCAAGTTGAAAGAGTGATGGGTTGGGTAGCAATAGCAAAGAGCTGCCTCGCGCCTTTGCACTCGCCTGCTAGTTCTCGTGTATCCCCTTGGGGACTAAGTATGAGTAGGGGGTTAGGCTCGGCTCAGCCTCTCAGCCTGGAGGTATGCGAGCCCCCCGGCCAGCGAGATCCACCCTGATCGGCTGGACTCACCTTCTTTTAGTATTGTATTGCCGAGTGGTTATGGCCCCCCATCTGTTTGCGAGATCTCGACTAGGTAAAGCCTGGTTAGAGGGATTTTGCCGGATCCAACCTCATTCCGACCCCGAATGATTTTATGCCATGTCAACTAGTGACAATGTGGTTTACTCCGGATTAGCTTGGGAGACACCTCGAGTGACTTCCAGCCCTGCTAGCTAATGAGAGTCCAACAATGAGATCTACTTAGGGTCAATTGGAGAGACACCATCAAGTGACATCCAGCCCTGCTAGCTAATGGGAGCCTTGCAGCGAGATCTGCTCAGGGTCAACTTGGGAGACATCATCGAGTGACATCCAGCCCTGACAGCTAATGGGAGCATAACAACGGGATCTTCTCGGGGTCAACTTGGGAGACGATATCGAGTGACATCCAGCCCTGCCAAATAATGTGAGCCTGACAGCGGGATTCGCTCGGGGTCAACTTGGGAGACGCCATTGAGTGACATCCAGTTCTGCCAGCTAATAGGAGCCTGACAGCGAGATCTGCTCGGGGTCTACTTGGGAGATGTCATCGAGTGACATTCAGCCCTGCCAACTAATGAGAGCCTGGTAGCAGGATCTACTAGGGGTCTACTTAGGATATGTCATCGAGTGACATACAGCCCTGCCATCTAATGGGAGCCTGGCAGGGGGATATGCTCAGGGTCAACTTGGGAGACGTCATCGAGTGACATCCACCCCTGCCAGCTAATGAGAGCCTGACAGTGAGATCTGCTCAGGGTGAACTTGAGAGACACTATCGAGTGACATCCAACCCTGCCAGCTAATGAGATCCTAGTAGCAGAATCTGCTTGGGGTCTACTTGGGAGACGCCATCGAGTGACATCCAACTCTGCCAGCTAATGGAAGCCTGACAGCGGGATCTACTCGGGGTCTACTTGTGAGGCACCATTTATTCTTGCAACCCATTACAAAAGATCTGGAATATTAAGGGATTTCTCAATAGAAAAATAAATTACGTACATGGCTCAAGGGTAGAAAAGCATCAAATCGTCGCCGCTCCAAGTGTGACTTAGGGTCCCCCCTACACATTCTGGAGGCGATACCCTCCCGATCTCAATGCTTCCTGAACTATATATGGGCCCTCTCAATTTGGGATGAGTTTCATACGACCACTGATCTGCCTGCGGCATCCACCTTTTTCAGGACCAAGTCTCCTTCTCTGAATTATTTTATTCTAACATGTTTATCAAAGTATCTGGCCATCTGCCGCTTAATTTCTTCTTGCATGACAGCGACCACGTCGCAGAGTTCCTCCGCCGGATCCAGAGAGAGTCGTAACACATTCTCATTCTTGACCCTCCATTCCTCTCCACCTTCTTCTGCCTCTACTACCTGCGGTGTTCGGACCTCAAACTCTACTAGGAGCACAGCTTCGCAGCCATGGGAGAGCTTGAAGGGGGTCTCCCCCGTGGCTATGTTGGGAGTGGTTATCAGGGCCTAAAGGACTGAAGGGAGTTGCTTCACCCAGCTCCCCTCAGATTTTCAACCTTCTTCTTCAACAAGTTCGCAATGATCTTGTTTGCCGCGTCCAGTTGCCTGTTACTACTGGGATGGTGCACCGACGCGAACCGAAGATAAATCCCGAGCTGACCACAAAAACTAATGAACTATGTGTTGTCAAACTGTCCATTGTCCGTAATAATGGTCTGGGGCAACCCGTGTCGACAAATGATCTCTCCCCATACAAAGTTCCGGATTACCTGGGAGGTCACCTTAGCCAGCGCCTTGACCTCCAACCACTTAGAAAAATATTCGATCATGACTAACAAGAACCTCCTCTACCCACTGGCTTGGGGGAAGGGTCACATAAGATCCATTCCCCAAATGGCGAAGGGACAGGGGGCAATGATGTTTTTGAGCATTTGGGCTAGTAGCAGTTGGAGAGGGGCGAACAGCTTGAACTTTTGACACTTCTTTGCGAACTCGATGGAATCCTGGCCCAGGGTCAGCTAGAAGTACCCATGCTTGACTATCCTTCCTTCCAGGGTCCTGCTCCTTGAATGACTCCCGTACTCCCCGGAGTGAACTTCCTCCAAGATCTTTGGGACTTCCTCTTCAGCAACACAACATGCTAGCAAGCCAGAGAGGGTCTAAAAGTTATTTAACTTAAGGTTAACTAATCACCTAGAGGGGGGGGGGGGGGTGAATAGGTCTTTGAGCTTTAATAAAATCTTTTGCTGAATTCAAGTTATTCTAGCTAGAGCTTGTCTTTAAGTCCTGCAATAACAAAGAAAAGCAAGCACACAACAAACACAAAGATTTATAGTGGTTCCCCAATTAGGTACATCCACTTTCCCTCCCACCTATCCAACTTATTTGTTGGACTCGGCACAAACTCCTCCAATATGCTCCTCAGAGCTTACACCTCAGGCCCTCAGTCTTACACACAGATTCTACACAGAATCCAACTCAGAACCACAAGGGTTCCTGCCACAGAGTTCTGCAGAACTCCTACAGATCAGTGATCCACTGATAAGCTACCTCAGCCTTATTTCTAAGGCCTACACTCAGGCTCTTCAGCCCTACAACTTCAGGCACACAGCCCTACTCTCAGAGTGATGCAGCACTCCTACAACTCAGTACCCCAACCAGGTACCTACATCTCAACCTCCTCCAAGGCCTACAACTCAGTGACACACTTGTCACCTATAGCTTAGTGACTCTCCAGTACACCTACCCGAGGCACAAGGCCTTACACTCAGACTGGGAGGACAGCACTACCTCAGATCCACACTTGGATCCTACCTCAGTGCCCCAACAGGGCACCTACCTCAGTGACAAATTTGTCATCTACCTCAGGTACAAAGTGCCCTACACACAGATTCAGATCTACTGAATCCTACAGGAAGTTAATACAAATTATTTAAGAAAAATAAAAACAACTAACTCAGAGAAGTATCTCTGAGTCAACTTTGCTGGACTGAGCATATATCAATCCAACCCACTTGTTGTAGAAGGAATCGGTCTTCTTCTATAGCTCACACTTTTCTGCTACACAGAAGAGCAACTACCAGCTTGTTGAAGAGATGAATCAGCTACTCTGTTCTAATGAGAACAAACTTGCTGAACTTTGAAGTGCTTCAGCTATCTTTCTTTGCCTTCAGGCTAACTTGGCTGGACTTTAGCTTTCAAGCTTGATGGGAAGAAGATGACCAGCCGCCTCTTTCTAGTTCTCTTTTTATGTTTTCTGCGTTTGATCCTTGTGTATTCGTTAACCATAATCCCTTTATAGTTTCCTTTTTATATGCGTTGATTTGAATCAACGGCACAATAAACTGTGGGCCCACCAAGGATTGGTGAGCGTCATCTCCATTAGAAAGAGACAAAACATCTTTCGACGCTGCAACAGCTTTCCCGCAATGGCTTCCAACAATTTTGACTTTGATGATGTCAGCAGTGGTCATCAACATCTCGACTTAGAAAATTTTCCAGAATTCCATCAAGCGTTGAGTGATGTTAAGACACTCAACGCCATCAGCCTTGGCTCTCAGCACTTCTGGACTTAGAAATTTCTCTGGCTTTGTCTCAACGGTTTTGTCTCAGAGGTCTCAGCGGTTTTTCATTATTAGCTGAGACATGCCTTTGTCTAAGTGCTTTCTTCTTTTTAGCTGAGACAAGTTTCTGTCTCAGCGGCATCTTCAAAGCTGTCTCAGCGGTTCTTGCTTTTAACTGTCTCAGCGCTTCCTTCTTCATTAGAAACGTTGAGTGAACCTGCTTCTCTCAATGCTTCTGGACTTAGAAAAAATCAAGCTAGTTTTGTCTCAGCTGTTTACCTCTTAACTATCTCAGCGCTTCCTGCTTTATTAGAAGCGTTGAGTGAATCTGCTTCACTTAACGCTTCTCGACTTAGAAAAATACAGCCAGTTTTGTCTCTGCTATTTCAGCAGTCTCAACGCTATCTTCTCAGCTATCTCAGCTGTCTCAGTGGTCTCAACGCCTTCTTCTCAGCGGTCTCAGTGCTTTTGCCTTAGATAGATTTTTTGGCTTTAGCTGCGCTCGACGATCTGTGGGTTGAGCTCTACGAACTTTAATCTTCTCAGCAGTCTCAACGCCTTCTTCTCAGCGGACTCAACGCTTTTTCCTTAGTCAATTTTTCTCTGGCTTTATCTTGACTAGTGTTGAGCTGAGCTCGACGAACTCCAAACTGAGCTCAATGAATTTTGAGTTTACTGCCAAACTCATTTTTCTTCACATGTCCAATCATGGACTTCCTGCATACATGAACTATGGTACACATCAAATACATTATGTGTGTATGTCATCGACCCGTTTGAATTCTTATAAATTCGGGAAATTGGGATCAATAGACCCAACAATCTCTCCCTATTTGAAAAAGTCAAAACACTACAGGTCATTGACAACACAACATATTCATCATAGAAAGAATAAATATTAGTAGTGTGGAAATGTTACCATATTTCTCCAGCCTGTGGAAAATTACTTACTCCCCCTGGCATGTTGTCATCCTTACTGTTCCACTTGTTTGTTCTTCTCAACCCTTGACTTCTATCCTCCCCCTTTTTGACTTTTGCAAATTTAGGGAGCATACTGAGGGGTTTTTCTCCCCCTATCTGTTTGGAGTAGATATTCTCACTGTGACTGAATATAGTTCAGCTATTGGGATGGCTCCCCCTCAACAGTTGCACACTATCTTCATAATCTGGAGGAAGAGTATATTCTACCTGCAAAATAAACAGTGAAACATATGGTAGAGGAGAGAATTGAAGCTATACAAGATTCAACATACCCAATTCAAATTTGAAGATGTTGAACTTGGCTTCATCTAGTGGCTTACTGAAGATATCAGCCACTTGCTTGTCTGTGGAGACAAATTTAAGGGAGATGTCTTCCCTTTCCACATGTTCTCTAATGAAATGATACCTAATTTCTATATGCTTAGTCCTGCTATGGGAGACATGATTCCTAGCTATATAAATTGCACTAGTAGAATCACAAAAGAGCGGAGTTCTACTTATCTGAATATTGTAGTCGTGAAGTTGATGCTGGATCCACAACAATTGAGCACACCAGCTTTCAGCTGAAATATACTCTGATTCTGCTATTGAGATTGCAACACTTATGTGTTTCTCGCTGCTTCAAGAGACAAGCCTTCCACCCAAAAACTGACAGGAGCCTGAAGTGCTCTTTCTGTCCTCCTTGCAACCTGCAAAATCTGCATCTGAATAGCGTGTTAGTTCAAATTCCCCATTTTTGGGGTACCATAGGCCAAGATCATGTGTGCCCTTAAGATATCTCAAGATTCTTTTCACAGCAGTATAGTGAGACTCTTTAAGGCAAGACTGATACCTAGCACAGACACATGTTGCATACATAATATCAGGCCAACTTGCAGTGAGGTAGAGAAGGGAATCAACTATACCTCTATATAGAGTTTGATCAATAGGCTTCCCTGGATCATCTTTGCCTAGAGGCATACTAGAGCTCATGGGAGTTCTTATGGTGAAAACATTCGTCATGCCATATTTCTTGATTAACTCCCTGCTGAATATTGACTGAGATATAGATAGACCATCATCAGTCTGTTTTACTTGGAGTCCCAAGAAAAATTTCAGTTCACTCATACTACTCATCTCAAACTTCCACTGAATAAATTTAGCAAACTTCCTACAGAGGTTGTCATCAGTAGAGCCAAATATTATGTCATCAAGGACTAGGATAATCTTGCCCTTAGATTCCCTTAGGAATAAGGACTTGTCTATCTTCCCCCTTGAGAACTTATTCTCAATGAGGAAGGTAGACAATGTCTCATACCATGCTCTTGGGGCTTGCTTGAGCTCATAAAGAGCTTTTCTAAGTCTATATACAGCAGGGAGAGTTAGAATCTACAAAACCTGGAGGCTGCTCTACATAAACCTCTTCCTTCAAGTCTCCATTCAGGAAGGCAGACTTGACATCCATATGGAATACTTTGAATCCCTAGAAGGCTGCAAATGCAAGGAACAGTCTAATTTCTTCCAACCTTGCAACTGGGGTAAAAGTCTGGTCATAATCAATCCCCTCTTCATGTCTATAACCTTTGCCCACCAATCTACCTTTATTCTTTATTACAATGCCATTCTCATCAAGTTTGTTTCTGAAAATCCACTTGACTTCAATGACATTGTGTCCATCTAGTCTAGAAACCAGCTTCCAGACCTTGCACCTTTTAAACTGGTTCAGTTCTTCTTGCATTGCACCAATCCAGAATTGGTCTTGATTTGCTTCTTCAAATTTCTTGGACTCTTCTTGTAACAGGAAGCTGGAATAGAGAGCCGTGTTAATACTCCTACTTCTGGTCTATACATCTTGGCTAGTCTCACCTATTATCTGATCTGGAGGATGATCTCTCAAATATCTGACTACAGGGGGCAGCCTAACAGCTTCCTGCTGATTATTATTTTCTTTAGTAGGTTGGTCTTCATTTTCAGCTTGACTGGCATGTGCTTCCTCTGGACAACATCCTTCTTCACATTCTTCTTGCATAGTTGGGTCTTTATCTTTGATGGAGAGCTTTTTCATCATGACTTTTGTACCTGCAGAGCTATGCAAAGAGCTTGACAACTCACTATCAATCATGCATGACTCATCAAACACTACATGGACAGATTCTTCTACAACTTGATTTGTCAAGTTATAGACTCTATATGCCCTACTGTTATTATTATACCCAACAAAGATCCCCTCATGAGATTTGACAGCAAACTTAGTCACTTTTGACTTACCATTGTTCAGGATGAAATACTTGCAACCAAAGATCCCGAAATAGGATATGTTTGGTTTTATGCCCTTCAAGATCTCATAGGGAGTCTTCTTGTGGCCTTTGGTGATAGAAGCCTTATTAAGCACATGACATATAACATTAACTACCTCAGCCCAGAAATATTCAGGGAGAGAAGTGTCACTCAATAATGTTCTCCCAGCTTCTACGAGAGTCCTGTTTTTCTTCTCAGCTAACCCATTTTGCTGGGGTGTTCTTGGAGAAGAGAATTCTTGATGAATGCCTTGCTCTTCACAGAATGTAGTCAAAGCAGCAGACTGAAACTCAGTTCCATGGTCACTTCTCATTTTGACCACAGAGCATGCAAGCTCATTGTGAATTTGCCTGACAAAATTCATGAAGATTTCAAGGGTTTTATCCTTTTTTCTAAGGAAGAACACCTAAGTAAACCTGGAATGTCATCAACCACCACAAGGGTGTAGACCTTCCTACCTAGACTATGAATAGGCATATGATCAAACAAGTCCATATGCAGGAGATACAAACATCTCACTGAGTCCTTGACCCCAATGCTCTTAAAAGAGGTCTTAGTCTGCTTACCCTTTTGGCAAGCAGCACAGATACCCTCCTTGGAGCATTTTATTTTGGGACCATTCCTAACAAGATCGTCACTGAAGAGCTGACCAACGGTCTTATAATTCAAATGAGCCAGTCTCTTGTGTCATTGGACACAATATGAGACTTTGTCATTTGCAATTAGGCATATATGAGAACTATTATCTAAGCAAGAAAATTTTAAGCAATAGACATTCCCACTCTCAGTGCATGTTAAGATGACACGTTGGTCACTTAATCTCCTTATGTGGCACTTATCCTTGTGGAAGGAAATGTCATAACCAAGATCGCATAATTGGTTTATGTTTATGAGGTTGTGTTGCAAACCTTCCACATAAGCCACATTTGTGATGGTGATTATGTCATTTGAGATATTACCATAGTATCTGATTATCCCCTTGTCAGAGCCTCCAAAGATGACCTTGGGTCCATTATTTACTGTGGTGAACTCCTTCAATAGCTCCTTTATTCCAGTCATGTGCCTAGAACATCTACTGTCCAAGTACCATTTAGGGGAACTGGTACTTGAACTAACCTGAAATGAACACAAATCACCTTACCTTAAGGCCCCAATTTCTGTTGGGTCCTAGGTTCACATTAGTCTGAAAATAACCATATCTTCCTGCAGAATTCCTGACAGGTTGGCAACTTCTGGACACAGAAGGATTGTGCCAGCAATCTACAACATAGTGGCTGTTGCGGTATGGAGGCCGGGCGGCCTGTTGCAGTTCGGAGGTCGGGCAGTCTGGCGGTTTATCTCAGCGCTTGTCTGTCGTCCAGTTGTTGTTTGAAGGTAGGGCGGTCTGGCGGTTTGTCTCTGACGACTTTGAGACTAGCAGTCTAGCGGTCTCCTGTGGCGTCTTGTTCTCTGTGGCCTTATTCTCTCCTTCTGGTGGATGTCGAGCAGTTAGCCTACTCCTCTAACCGCGCGAATTGTTCGGTTTGTATATTTGTAAAGTCGTATATACTTGTAATTATTTAGTCCCACATTGCTTATTTGTAATCTCTCTCATCTCCTCCATTCTATAAAAGGAGGTTATACCTTTGTAATACACACCTTTTTTTGGATAATAAAATTTGTTACTCCAAATTTTCGGCTTGTTTGTCTTCTATTCGAACATGGTATCAGAGGAGTCGATCTTTTTCTCCTGATTCTGTGAGCCCTCTCTGTCCGCGTGGCTTGTTTCTTCTTCTCGCGACCTGTCTTCGCGACTTGTTTCTTCTTCTCGCGACCTGTCTTCGCGACTTGTTTTTTTCACTGGCTTTCGCCCTGTTCGCGCGGTTTCTTTCGCTCCTTGTCGTTGCCCTTTGTGTGTGCGACCTCTTTGATTCCTCTTTCTTCCCGCCGCGACCTGTTATTAAGTCACTGCGACCTGTTCTTCTTGCTGCGACATGTGCCTAGTCTCCGCGCCCTCCTTTTCTAGACGCTCCTCTTCCTACGTCGCTGTGAATAGTTCTTCAGTCGCTGCGACCTGTTCTTCTTGCCACGACCTGTGCCTAGTCGCCGCGCCCTCCTTTTCTAGCCACGACCTGCTCTTTGTCACCGCGACCTCTCCTTCTATCCGCGACTTGTTCTTCTCGCTGCTCTATTCTTTGGCAACCTCTGATATCTCTACCACCACCACTCCCATTACTATTCCTCTTACTCCTCCCACTCCTTCAGACAACCTTAACACCATTTCCAAACTCATCGGTCCCAACTAACTGTATTGGAGTGTCTCCTTCACCTCCCTCCTCCGCTCTCAATGCAAATGTCATCATCTCACCGATGACCCTCCTCCGCATGATTCCCCTCTCTTTGATGATTGGGATGCCAGCGACGCTCTTGTCCACACATGGCCGGCTAACAGCCTATCTGATGAATTCCTACCTGTCATCCGTCATGATGAAACCGTCAAGGCTGCTTGGCTTCATCTCACCGCTCTCTACTCCAAGGGAGCTCAGACGTCTCGCATCTATACTCTGTATGCGGACCTCTTTGCCCGCCCCTCCATGTCTCATGTTGCTGCTTACCAACAAGTTCAGGCTCTCAGAGCCGAAATTCTCCAAAATCGCCCCTTCTCTGCAGATCTTGCTGAGCAACACAAACACTTACATGAACTTCTGGTTGTGTGTTATCTTCTGCGACTTCCTGAGTCGTATGACATGATCCGTTAACAAATCCTTGGCGAGGCGGAGTCTCCCACCCTGGATGCCACTGCTGTCTGCATTGTCGCTGTTACCTCTCTGCTACAACGTCCGCTGTTATCCTCCCCTTCTCAACCAGACAACTCTGCTCACCATACTCAGCAAAGTGGCTCTAGTGGCTGCCATCTCCCATCCAGCAAACGTGGTGCTTCCCGCTTTCTCTGCTCCCATTGTAGCTGCACTGGCCACACGGTTGATCACTGTTGGAAGAAGAATCCTCATCTTCGACCATCTAGAGACGCTTCCACTTCCTCTTCGAAGCCGTCCGCCTCCATGGTCACATCTTCAGGTAGTGCCCACATCTCTACTCAAGGTAAATGACTGATCGACTCTGGTGCTACCAATCATATGACAGACAATTCACAATATTTTTCTCTCCTAGAACAGCATGATCGGTTTCCCTCGGTACTTATTGCGAACGGCTCTCCCTCACCGGTCAATGGAACGGGAGTTGTTCAAGTGACTCCGTCTCTTCGCTTGGCGGACACCCTCTATGTGCCCAAGTTCCCTTGCAACTTGTTATTTGTTATTCTCTTTGCAAGCAACTACAATGCTCCGTCATATTCACTTCTACTAATTGTTCTTTTCAGGATCCGGGCTCCCAACAGACGATTGCTACTAGGACTGAGAGCGGCGGTGATGTAGGGTAGGCTATGGAGTGCACCACCTAGACTCTATGTGCAACACAACCATCGGTTCTCGCAACAAATTAATTGAGCAATGAAAGTTATTAACGCCACAGGCAAACACTTGCAACAAAAATTTATTTCTAATATTGAGCGAATTTTTTGTTGGCTTTCCTCCGCTCGAAGGGCCAAAAGCGAAGCGCGCGGCGAAGAGATCCTCCTGCAAGTTAGCAACCAATCGGCACAAAATACCTTAAGCAAGTCCAAGCAAATACTAGGTCAACCAATACTAACAACAAGAAAATAGTACAACCAAATCACAATTATAACTCAAGACTAGGGGGCTGGTTTTGGGCAATGGAGGTGGCGGATCCGGATGACGTAGATCGGGTGCCGGGTGGTGGAACCGGAGGTGGAGGTAGCGGGTTGGGGCTGATTTGGTGTGGGGTGAAGGGATCAGAGAGGTGGAGGGTGAATCCGGAAGCATAAGCGTAGATCCGGACTCGGGAGGGCGGATCCGGTAATGGAGAATCGGATCCGGGTTAGGGAGAGTAGATCGGGTGGTGGGAGGGTAGATCGGGACAACTAGAGCCCGGGTCGTAGGGGAATAGTGGGGAAGGGGGCTAGGGAAGGTGGATCCACGGATTTTAGGGCGGGGGAGGAGATTCGGCGGGCTGGAGGGGCGGAAAGGGGCTGCAGGCTGGGTTGCTGGTAGGCGGAGGAAGGGGGAGGGTCGGCAGCCCTGTTCTGGGCGGAACTGAGGCCGGCCGTCTAGGAGGTTGTTGGGCGGAGGAAGGAGGTAGGCGGGGCTGTAGTTGGGCGGAGGAGGGGGTTGACGGGGCTATAGGTGGGCGGAGGAGGGGGTTGACGGGGCTGTAGGTGGGCGGAGGAGGAGGGAGAGAAGAATAGGAAGACTTACCCCCAAGGCGTCAGCACCAAGGGTCCACGGCGTCGGCACCGCGAGATGACCACCGGAAGTAGGGAAGAAGAGCTCTCCAACTTCAGCAATGAAAAATCCTAAACCAGCCACTAGTCCTATTTATAAGAAAACAAGCATTAGGGAATCCCATCAAACGACTATGATTGGCCGGTGGGTTCGCCCTTAAATAAACTAAACACATGTCCAAAAAAATACATAAATATATGATTCTGATTCGCGGAGATGTGCCGGACGCAACCGCGGGGTCGGATTGGCGATCTGATCACGTCTTCTGGCGGGAATAAATGAATGTAGGTCCCGCCCCATCATGTGCACGATCCGATGGACTCCCATCAACTCCCCCCGACTAAAAAGCATTCATCTCCGAGGAATGGAGACGATCGTACTGGAGTCGAAGTCCGGGGGAAAGTCGATCAAGCTCTGCCGGTAGTATCCAAGCGTCGTCAGCATCTGTACGACCCCGCCAATGAACCAAGTAGCGAAGGCGCGGCCCGTCTGTGGTGGGAACAATCTGGTGGGATCTGATCTCATTGATGCTCCCATCTCTCATGGTGGGATCCGGTGCGAGTGGTGATGCCGGCTGCGGTACCAAAGGCGACGAACTCCCAGGGGAAAGGGTATCAGTAGTGGGCGGGCTGTGGTGGCAAACTGGCGTGGGTGGGGCGGTGGGGAAGGAAGGCAAGGGGGAAGAAGGTGGATCACCTCCACTGCTCGGGTCCCCATAGTCATGAGGCTCGTAATAGGGTGTCAGATCCTCGATATTAAAAACTGGATGAATCCCCTTACTCGCCGGGATATCTAGCCTGTAGGCTTTTGTCCCGATCCGACTAATAACTGAGAAAGGACCCATTCGCCTGGCGCTTAGCTTCTTGGAAGACCCCGAAGGGGGCCTCTCCGGGCGGACTCGTACCATCACCCATTGGCCAATATTAAAAATACACTCTCGTCTTCGTTGATCTGCGTGGGTTTTATAATTTTCATTGCTCATATTAATACATCGGCGAACCGACTCATGCAACTCATGCAGATGCTATGCGAATGATTCGGCAGACTCACTAGGACGGGACTCTAACGGGCTCAGAATAAGGTCAATGGGTTTCCTGGGGTCTTAACCTGACACTATATGAAATGTACTCAACCCAGTAGTCCTATTGACGGAGCTATTATATGCAAACTCAGCGACCGGTAGGTCTAAGTCCCAACTACTCACTAACTCTCCCACCAGACACCTCAACAAGTTCCCTAAACTCCTATTTACTACCTCTGTCTGGCCATCCGTCTGTGGGTGGTAGGCAGTCGAGAACTTAAGGGTGGTGCCGGTCTTGAGCCACATAGTCTTCCAGAAGTAGCTCACAAACCTCACGTCGCGGTCCGAAACGATGGACTTGGGAAGGCCGTGTAACCGGAAAACGTCCCTCATAAAAATGGATGCAACGTGGGTTGCATCCGCCGTCTTGCGGCATGCAATAAAATGAGCCATCTTCGAAAAGCGATCAACCACCACGAATATGGAATCATGCTTCCGAAGAGTGCGGGGAAGTCCAAGAACGAAATCCATGCTAAGGTCCCCCACGGTCGACGTGGGATCGGTAACGGAGTATATAGGCCTGCATTCTGCTTCGTGCCCTTGGCCGTCTGGTAGATACAACAGTGGCGGATGACTCTAGTCACATCCTTCCTAAGCGTGGGCCAGTAGAGACGGTCCTCCACAATGGCCATAGACTTGTCGCGCCCAAAATGTCCGGCGGCTCCGCCCGCATGCAACTCCCAAATCAGAAAATCACGATACGATGTCCGGGGAATGCATAGGCGGGATCATGGTATAGATATCCCTCGAAGATCTGATATCCCTCAACGGGGTTTGGGGGATCTCGGGATAGGGCGGTGTAAATCTCACCAAAATCATGGCACATCGGATACTCTAAGATCACGCGCTCAAGCCCGTCGACATGGGCGGTCATAGTCTGAATCAAGGAGACACGGCGACTCAGGGCGTCCGCCGGTTTGTTCTCAACACCAGCTCGGTGTTTGAGAACATAGTGGAAGTCCTGCAGATATTCAACCCACTTGGCATGCCGATGCCCTAGCTTGCGCTGAGAATCTAAGTAGCGTAATGCCTGGTGGTCGGAGTAAAGCACGAACTCCCGAGGGAGGAGGTAGTGCCTCCAGTAGCGTAAGGACTGGACAACCGCATAAAACTCTCGATCGTAGTTCGAATACTTCTATTTCGCCTCGTTTAACTTCTCACTAAAGTAGGAGACCGGATGTCCCTCTTGGCTCAATACGCCACCGATACCAACTCCAGATGCGTCGCAAGCGACCTCAAAAGCACGGCTAAAGTCAGGAAGCCTCAGGACTGGGGTCGTCGTCAGCCTTGCTTTAATCTCCTCGAAGGCTCGAGTGGCAGCGGGGGTCCACTGAAACTCTCCCTTCTTGAGACAGCTCGTGAAGGGGGCCATGATCGTGCTGAACCCCGGGACAAATCTCCTGTAGAAGGTGGCAAGCCCGTGAAAGCTGCGAGCCTCGTGGATGGTCGTAGGCACAGGCCAGTCTCGAATGCATTGGACCTTTTCGGGGTCAACAGATACTCCAGTCGAAGATATAATGAATCCAAGGAAGTGGACGGACTCAGAGAGAAAAGTGCACTTCTTCAAATTCACATACAATTTCTCCCGGCGCAGGGTGCCGAAGAGAAGCCTCAAATGATCGAGGTGGGCGACCTGTGTCTGGCTGTAGACCAATATGTCATCAAAGTATACAACTAGAAACTTGCCCATGTAGGGCCGCAACACCTGCGTCATGACTCTCATAAAAGTACTAGGGCGTTTGAAAGCCCGAATGGCATGACTAACCACTCATAGAGACCATCCTTAGTCTTGAAGGCCGTCTTCCATTCGTCTCCTTCACGCACTCTGATCTGGTGGTACCCACTACGCAGATCGATCTTGGTAAAGATCTGGGCACCGGACATAGTGTCCAATAGATCATCTAATTAAGGAATCGGAAAGCGGTACTTGACCGTGATCTTATTTATGGTGCGGCTATCGACGCACATATGCCAACTGTCGTCCTTCTTAGGGGTAAGAAGGGCGGGAACAGCACACGAGCTCATACTCTCACGAATAAATTGCTTCCGTAGAAGCTCGTCGACCTGCCATTTGAGCTCAGCGTGCTCATCTGGATGCATACGATAGTGGGGCAGGTTCGGGAGGGAAGCTCCCAGAATCAGATCTATAGCGTGCTGGATATCTCGCTACGGGGGCAGCTCATCAGGGAGCTCGTCGGGCATAATGTCCGCGAACTCATCCAGAAGGGGACGCACCGGTAGTGGGTGGTCAACAGAGGGGCCCTCAGATACCTGAGTGGCGGCCACAACGTACATAATATCAGCCTCAATGCTGTCGCGGAGAAACTCGCCACACCTCAGAATATGCAATGGTCTCGAAGCACTCGTGCTCACGGAAGGCTCAACCACACCCTTCGATCTCTCCCTGGGCTGGGTGGGTGTCAGGGTAATCTTCCGCCCCTTGTCATAGAAGACACATGTGTTCGAGCGGCCGAAACACGTGACGTCACGATCAAAGAACCAGGGGCGTCCAAGCAGCACATGCGCGACGTCCATGGGAATGACGTCACACCACACCCGGTCCTGGAAGGATGCGATGCTGATCGGTACTAAGCAACGCTGGGTCACCTGAATCGCAGTCTTGTCGACCCAGACGACACGATAGGGATGAGGGTGAGGCTCTGCCTTCACCTGCATACGATCAAGCCCCTTCTGGGCTATGATGTTCACGCAACTCCCACTGTCGATGGCTAATTTGCAGGGTCCGCCTGCACTAGGGAAATAGGTGTAGAAGATGGTAGTGTGGCGCCAGTCCTCATCTGCACGTGGGGTGTGTAGGAGACGCCTAATCACTCCCATCTCTAAAGATCTCTCGGCGTCGCTCTCCCAACCTTCTTCAACAGCGGCTCTAATGTCTTCTGTGCCCTCTACACCCTCCTCTAGATCGTGTTCCTCCCCCTCAACCAACAGAGTCCGCGTAGGGCAGTGGGCCGCTACGTGTCCCCTGCCCAAGCACCTAAAACACTGAATACCCCCAGATCTCTGGCCCTCAGTAGTGATATCCTTCCCCTTCATGTCCGGAGTGACTTGAGGGGGTGGGGTGGCTGTAGCAGGCTGGGCCGGAGCGGGCTTCCTAAATGTCGATGAATCCGTCCGGGAAGGAAACTGCTTCGTACTAGAGGTGCGAAGGTACTGCTCATACTCTAGAGCGAGCTGGAATATCTGGTCTACCGTCTCTAAGCGATGGGGAATCAGCTCTCTCCGGAGGTCCGAACAGAGGCCTGCCTTGAATCGAGAGGCAGTGGCGATGGGTTCCTCCGAAATATCGCTCCTAACCACTAACTCGTCGAATCGAGCCATATACTCGGCCACCGTGAGCATTCCCTGACGCAAGTTCTGTAATTGCTCGAATAACTGATCCCGGTAAGACGCCAGGAGGTACTTCTCGCTCAGCCTTTGCTTCATCTCTCCCTATCTGGTGATGGGGTAATAGCCGTCACGCTCTAAGGATCTCTCGACACTAAGCCAGTATACCTTGGCCTGCCCGACTAACTTCATCTTGGCAAACCAGACACAACGCGCATCACTCATGTCGTACCAATCAAAATAGTGGTCCATGTCAAGGAGCCAATCACTAAAGGCCTTCGGGTCCAAGCGGCCATCGAACGTCGGGGCATCGAGGCGAATCCGACGGGTGATGTCAAAGGCGCGGTCGCCTCTCCGCGGGTCAGGAAAATCATCAGGATCATCGTCACGGTCATAATCGTGTCGAGCGGGCGGGGGTCCGCGCTCACGTCGACCCAACAGATAATACTCATCACGATGCTGGTCGTGGCGACCGAGCGGGGACACGCGGTTCCTAGGGCCAGGCTGTCGTGGCATACGGTAATCCTCCCACGGGGGTGGGGGTTGGCCACGAGGTGGCTCTTGGTTCCGCCATGCTGGCGGGGTGGGGGCTCTCACGGGGACTTCACGGTGGTGGCGGTCTGCAGGTGGCGGATCATCTATGACCCGCTGCCCGCGACGGGGAGAGTCGCCCGGGTCACCCGCCTCATGGTCGTGTAGGGAGGGAGTGCCTCTCGCGTGCTCTATCAGATCTAGGCGACGAGTCATCGCGGTGATATCGTGACGCACATTCTCGAACTGGGTACCCATTGCGTCAAGATGCTCTAGAATAAGGCACTGGAAGTCTGTGGTAGCGGTACTTGAATTCGAACCCGCTGCTCGGTCGTTGGTGACTGGTGGATCTACCATGCTTCTAAATGTCCTACCACTACGGAGCATGCAAAATGGCCCGACCTGGGCTCTGATACCAACTGATGTAGGGTAGGCTATGGAGTGCACCACCTAGACTCTATGTGCAACACAACCATCGGTTCTCGCAACAAATTAATTGAGCAATGAAAGTTATTAACGCCACAAGCAAACACTTGCAACAAAAATTTATTTCTAATATTGAGCGAATTTTTTGTTGGCTTTTCTCCGCTCGGAGGGCCAAAAGCGAAGCGCGCGGCGAAGAGATCCTCCTGCAAGTTAGCAACCAATCGGCAAAAAATACCTTAAGCAAGTCCAAGCAAATACCAGGTCAACCAATACTAACAACAAGAAAATAGTACAACCAAATCACAATTATAACTCAAGACTAGGGGGCTGGTTTTGGGCAATGGAGGTGGCGGATCCGGATGACATAGATCGGGTGCCGGGTGGTGGAACCGGAGGTGGAGTTAGCGGGTTGGGGCTGATTTGGTGGGGGGTGAAGGGATCAGAGAGGTGGAGGGTGAATCCGGAAGGATAAGCGTAGATCCGGACTCGGGAGGGCGGATCCGGTAATGGAGAATCGGATCCGGGTTAGGGAGAGTAGATCGGGTGGTGGGAGGGTAGATCGGGACAACTAGAGCCCGGGTCGTAGGGGAATAGTGGGGAAGGGGGCTAGGGAAGGTGGATCCACGGATTTTATGGCGGGGGAGGAGATTCGGCGGGCTGGAGGGGGCGGAAAGGGGCTGCGGGCTGGGTTGCTAGTAGGCGGAGGATGGGGGAGGGTCGGCAGCCCTGTTCTTGGCAGAACTGAGGCCGGCCGGCTAGGCGCTTATTGGGCGGAGGAAGGAGGTAGGCGGGGCTGTAGTTGGGCGGAGGAGGGGGTTGACGGGGCTGTAGGTGGGCGGAGGAGGGGGTTGACGTGGCTGTAGGTGGGCGGAGGAGGAGGGAGAGAAGAATAGGAAGACTTACCCCCAAGGCGTCGGCACCAAGGGTCCACGACGTCGGCACCGCGAGATGACCACCAGAAGTAGGGAAGAAGAGCTCTCCAACTTCAGCAATGAAAAACCCTAAACCAGTCACTAGTCCTATTTATAAGAAAACAAGCATCAGGGCATCCCATCAAACGGCTATGATTGGCCGGTGGGTTCGCCCTTAAATAAACTAAACACATGTCCAAAACAAATACATAAATATATGATTCTGATTTGCGGCAACGTGCCGGACGCAACCGCGGGGTCGGATCGGCAATCCGATCACGTCTTCCAGCGGGAATAAATGAAACGTGGGTCCCGCCCCATCATGTGCACGATCCAATGGCCTCCCATCAAGCGGCCTCTACTTCCTCGACAACGTTTATGCACTATCTGCCTTCTCCACCTCTTCTACTGATCTTCTCCAATGACACCTTCTTCTTGGTCATGCTCCTCCAAGACTTCTTCGTCACCTTCTGCCCCACCTTTCTTCACAGAGTCCTCCTCTCAACTGTGACGCATGTCAGCTTGACAAGCATCACCGCTCCTCCTTCCCTCCGAAGCACGGTCATGGATCTTCCCGATCGTTTGATCTAGTGCACTCTGACATCTGGGGTCCTGCTCCTACCCTCACCATAGGTCGGGGTAGTTCATATTTTGTAACCTTTATTGATGATTTCTCTTGATGTATGTGAGTGTATCTTTTAAAGGATCACTCTGAATTATTTTCTGTATGGACATCATTCTATAATATGATTAAGAATCAGTTTGATCAATCTATCAAAATCTTTTGCTCTGGCAATGCTAAGGAATATCTTAGTAATGATTTCTCTTCTTTTTGTCTGCAACATGGTATTATTCATCAAACTAACTGTGTCTATACCTCACAACAAAATTGGGTAGCGGAACGTAAAAACTGTCACCTCCTCGATGTCGCTCGCACTCTGATGACACAGATGCAGGTTCCTCGCTCCTATTGGGCTTACGCTGTCCTCATCTCCTGCTATCTCATTAATTGAATTCCTTCCACGGTTCTTCATGGTCAAACATCATTCTCCACTCTATCCGGGCAAGGATCCGTTTCCTCTCCCTCTGCGTATCTTTGGGTGCATGACTTTTGTGCACACTCCTTCCGTCACTCATGACAAACTCGTCCCACGTGCCACCAAGTGTGTCTTTTTGGGTTACTCTACTACTCATAAACGCTATTGTTGCTTTGACCCCGTTCTTCGTAAACAATACGTATCCGCCAATGTGACCTTCTTCGAGAATGCGTCCTATTTCTCTTCTGATTCCTCTCCCTCTCCAGATATTTCTGCTACTCCTACCGTCCCCACCACCACGTCTACTCCCATCGAGCTTTCTCCACCGTCGTCTCCACCATCTCCTCCTTCTCTCTCTCCCTCTCCACCGCTGCTCTCTCTCTCCTCTATGCGGCGATCTCTCTCCTCTCCCGGGCCAGCTCTCTCCACCACGGATGCTCCGGTCATTGAGGAACACGCCAACCTGGATCTTCCCATTGCTCTTCGCAAAGGGGTGCCGATGTGTACCCAGCACCCGCTGGTTGCTGTTGTTTCATATGATCGTCTCACTCCTTCTTGCAGGGCGTTTGCATTGGCTATCTCTACGAATGCCACTCCCCACACCTACCAGGAAGCTCTTGTTGTTCCTTATTGGAAGGCCGCCATGGATGAGGAAATTATTACGCTCACTGAACAGGGTACCTGGACCCTTGTTCCTCCCCCTTTTGGCACTGATGTGGTTGGCTGTCACTGAGTCTTTGTTGTAAAGTTCCGTTCGGATGGCAGCGTGGATCGCTACAAGGCCCGCCTGGTTGTCAAAGACTTCACTCAGACCTATGGTGTTGATTACTTTGACATCTTCTCTCTCGTTGCTCGTCTCTGCACCATTCGGGTCCTTATCTCTGTAGCTGTCAACAGGGATTGGCCCATTTCACAGTTGGATGTTAAGAATGTCTGTCTCTATGGTGATCTTCAGGAAGATGTTTACATGGAACAACCTCATGGGTATGTTGCTCAGGGGAAGACACGAGTATGTCGAATGATGAAGGCCATTTATGGCCTAAAGAAAAGCCCTCGAGCATGGTTTGACAAGTTTAGCAGCATTGTTGTGGCCATTGGTTTTGCAAGAAGTTCAGCCGATCACTCCTTATAAATTCGCAAAACCTCCTCGGGTCTGGTGATTCTTGCGGTATATGTGGATGACATTCTTCTTACTGGCGATGACCAGGCCGGGGTAGCTTTGACAAAGAAACACCTCCGTCAACACCTGGTCACAAAGAATATGAGCTCCCCAAAATACTTTCTGGGGATTGAAATCTCTAGTAAGCCCAATTCCATGGTCCTTTCCCAACGGATGTATGTTCTTGATGTACTAAAAGAGGAAGGGTTGACTGGTGCTAAACCTGTCCGATGTCCCATGACTACTGGAGAAGACAAAACTTGGATAGATGACTCGCCTCTTCTATCCGATCTTACGAGGTACCAGTATCTGGTTGGCAAACTCATTTATCTCACGGTAACCAGACCTGACATCTCCTATGCTGTGGGCAAGGTGAGCCAATCATGCAAGCTCCTAGAGAGTGTCATCTACAATCTGCCCTGAGGATATTAGAGTATGTTAAAGCAACGCCAGGGAAAGGGCTTCTTTTTCGGAAGAATGGTCACTTGAGTGTTGAAGCGTACTCAGATTCGAGCTATGCTGATGACAAAGTGACCACAAGTCAACATCGGGTTTTTGCACATTTGTTGGAGGAAATCTTGTGAGCTAGAAGAGCAAAAAATAGTCTGTGGACTTCAGGTACAGTGCAGAAGCGGAATATCGTATTATGGCATCGACCGCATGTGAGTTGAAGTGGTTACGAGCTCTCATTCTTAACTTAGGAGAGGTCTACAACTATCTTCTTCCTATATTCTGCGACAACAAGGCCACGATATATATCTCCAAAAATCTGGTCTTTCATGAGAGAATAAAACACATAGAAGTCGACTGTCATTTTATTCGGGAAGAGATTTTGAAGAAATAGATTTGTACTCTGTTCGTCACTTCTGACAACGAGTTGGCAGATATCTTCACCAAGCCGGTGTCCGCTTCCTTTTTCCACATTTGCAACAAGCTGGGCATAATTGATATCTATGCTCCAGCTTGAGGTGGAGTGTTGCGTTATGGAGGCCGGGCAGCCTGTTGCAGTTCGGAGGCCGGGCAATCTGTCAGTTTATCTCAACTCTTGTCTACCAGCCAGTTGCTGTTTGAAGGTCGGGCGGTCTAGCAGTTTTTCTCTGGTGACTTTGAGACTGACGGTCTAGCGGTCTCCTGTGGCGGCTTGTTCTCTATGGCGCTTTTTCTCTCCTTCTGGTGGATGTCGAGCGGTTAGCCTACTCGTCTAGCCGTGCGACTTGTTCGGTTTGTTTATTTGTAAAGCTGCATATACTTGTAATTATTTAGTCCCACATTGATTATTTGTAATCTCCCTCATCTCCTCTATTCTATAAAAGGGAGCCTATACCTTTGTAATACATACCTTTTGGATAATAAAATTTGTTACTCCAAATTTTTGGCCTGTTTGTTTTCTGTTCGCACAGTGGCCCACTTTGCCACAACACCAGCACTCATAGATATTGTATCTCCTTTTCTGTTTGGGACCAGCATTAGGCTATAATGCTTCCTGAACAGTGGGGAGATGTGTTGCTCTATGCTTCTGTCTTCTTTCAGCAGCTGTTTGACTGAAAGACAGTCTTTCTGCAGGCAGTTTTGGACTTTTCTGAGAACCACCAGCTGCATGTTTCTTTTCAGCCAACATGCATCTAATAGCATCTAAGATTTACATTCCAGCCATGCCAGAAGACTCTCCTTGACTCACTACTTTTGCTGGATGATTTAGATTCACGACAGCAGCATTATATTTGAGTTTTGGGGTTGGGGCACCAAAAACAAATGGTCCAGGATGGGCCATTTGAATTTCCTCAAGGGCAGCCTTAAAGGCTCTCACATGGTTGTATCTTCCACCATGGCTAGGGCCACATTAGTCCATACCTGTGGATCTATCATTCTCCTAGTGACCATAACAACTTTCATGGTCATACCTGTTAGAGGGCAACAACACTCTCTGAAAAGGAATATGAGGCAATGAGGGTAGAGGCACAACTGGTGCCTTCCCTTTTCCCTTTCCTTTTGGATTGGAAGGTCTAGTAGGTCCCTTAAATCCCAACCCTTTCTTACCAGCTTGAGTAAGGTGGGCATCAATTAAGGGTAGCACAGTGTTTGGCTTAGAAAAAAATTGTCACCAGCAATTTCTCATTGAAGAGATCATTTTTCAAGTTTCTGGATAAGTTTCTCATTTGCGACTCCTACCACAGACTCACTGTCAATGATCTCCTTGAGCTAAGCTGCTTGAGCAGCCATGTCAGTGAGAGGATTTTCTTGGTCTTCACACTTGCTTTTAAGACTTAGAAGCTCTTTTGCCTGTCTCTTGGCAAGTAGCTTGCATTTCTTGAATGCCTCAAGAAGTTCTCCGTACTTGGCAATTATGTAGTTGACATCATCCTCAGAGTCTGAATCTCCTTCATCTCTTGATGATTGAGCTTCAGAGTCTGAGCCAGCCTTATGACTTGAAATAAAAGATCGTGATTTAGCATTTACCTGAATCTGACTAGGCAGATCCTGGCTGCTTTCTTCATCTATCATTGCCACCAATCCAAGGCATTGAGCATCTTCTTCTTCTTCATCCACCTCTGAGTCACTATCTAAGTGAGACAGAGGGGCCCTGATCCCTATTCTAGCAGCAGGGTATTCTTCTGGTTCTTCTTCAGTAACAGCCATAAGCCCAATGTAGGCTTCTTCTTCTTCACTGTCTGACCTAGAGGAAGAGCCAGTGTAGGTCTTTTCCTTCTTGGCCACAAGAGAATTCTCTTTCTTCTTTCCCTTATGGTGCTTCTTCACTCCTTCTTCTTTCCTCTTCACTGGGCAGTCAGCAACTACATGCACATGTTTGCTACAGTAGAAACAAATAATATTAGAAGAAGATTGTTTATTGGAGTTTGGAGCATACCTGTCCTCCTTAGAGGATTTCCTTCTATACTGTGATGAGGAGGATGGCTTTCTGTTCTTCCAATTCCCCTTCTTCATGAATTTCTGAAACTGCCTAGAGAAGGCAGCAAAGTCCTCATCAGATGTATGGTTGTTAGAGGAGCTGGACCTTGAGCTCTCAGATTCTGACTCAGCAGTTCTCCTGACTGGAGAGGTCTTCCTTCTGCTTTTGGTTGAAGCATCAGCTTTGAAAGCCACAGATTTCTCCTTGCTCTGTGACTGGCTGCTCTTCTCTTCTTCTTCCTTCTTTGCTGCAAGCTGCATCTAATAGGACAGTAGCTTTCCAAATAGGGTTGGAGGTGGTGTGTTAGCTAGCTTCCCCATCTCTCTGATGACACAGATCTTTGTATCCCAATCCTTTGTGAGGGACCTGAGAAATTTGTCATTTAGCTCATATGTGCTGAAGACCCTTCCATATGTTCTCAGTTCATTGACAGTTCTGAAGAATCTTTCAAAACTTTCAGCAATGCCCTCAGACTTTCCTTGTCTGAAGGCATCATACTCCTGGTTGAGCATGGATTTTCTGTCATCCCTCACCTCTTCTGAGCCCTCCATGAACACCACTAAGGTATCCCACATCTCCTTGGAGGTCTTGCAGTGTACCAAATTCTGGAATGTTGAATCATCTACTGCACTGACAATAATATTTTGAGCTCTCTTGTCCATAGAGGCAAGAAGGAGCTCATCTTTGTTCATTTCTTCATAAGACTTGGGTATCTGAATGTTGGCATCCAGAACTGAGACTTTCATTGGGATGAAAGGTCCCTCTTTGACTGTAATGTATACCCTAGGGTCAACAGCTTACATGAATAACCTGACTGTTTCCTTCCAGAGCCCAAACTCTTCCTTTCTGCAGATTGGTAACTTCATGGCTCCCAATTCCTTGTATTTTACACCAGACCACATTACTTATCTTATAGCTAACCTTAGAGGTATACTCAGATTGTTAAATCCTTTTTTTAGTAACCTCCCTCTTGTAACGCCCCGAAACTCAATGGAGCAAAGGGGGATGTTTTGGGCCAGTTTGGGTTCTGGCTGCAGGCACACGGCCTGGGACACGGGCGTGTCCCAGGGCGTGTCAAGCCTGTGTCGACACTAAGACGGGGTATCAACACTTTGGTCTCGAAATTGTGTCGAGACTGGGCACACGGCCTGCGACACGGGCGTGTCGCAGGGCGTGTCGACTCGTGTCGACACTTAGCCGCGAAGTCGTCGAGATTTACTCGACGATTCGTCAAGACAAGGCACACGGCCTGCGACACGGGCGTGTCGCAGGGCGTGTCGACCTGTCTCGACGATCGACCCGGGGAGTCGACGAGAATGTCTCGACGATCGTCGAGACAAGGCACACGGCCTAGGACACGGGCGTGTCCAAGGATGTGTCATCAGGTCGACGATCTTCACTCGACGAAGTGTCCCGTGTACACGGCCTGGGGTCCAGGCGTGTTGAGGTGACACGGGTCGGGACACGGGCGTGTCCTAGAACCCGTGCAGTGCTCGGGTTGATTTTGGGGAAAAATCATGGGGTACACGGCCGGTCACACGGCCATGTCCGGTGGAACACGAGCGTGTCAGCTCGAACACGGGCGTGTTCGATACCCGTGTGAGGTTCCAGGTGATTCGATTTTGACGGCGAATGCGGCACACGGCCCTGGACACGGGCGTGTGCCAGGCCGTGTTCGGTCCAGATTGGGCATTTCAGCCCCGAATCGAAGGCGTTCATTTCTTTGACTGAAGATCCAACGGCTGGGGGTTGTTCCTGAAGGGATATACCCGTGAATGGGCTTAGAAAACCCTCACTTTTCTTAAGTGTTCTCTTTCTAAATCCTTAGAGAGAGAGGAGAGCCAAGGGAGGAAGAAGGAGCTAGATCCCGCCATTGGAGGAGCTTCGGAGCTCCGAATCGCGAGCCGACTCCGGATCCACGGAGGCAACGCTAGTGCGGTGGTTTTCATCCGATTACTTTTGAATGGCGCCAAAGAGGAACGCAAGGGTAACGATCCTCATCTTGAGCATGAGTAGCTCTCTTTCTTTGCATAGGAAGCCCGCTCTCGCGAGTTTGCAGAGAGTTGGAGGCGTTCCTTCGGGTAGATATGTGAAATCCCCGTTGTTTAGAGTCCGTAAGCGAGAACGGACATAGGCATGATGTGTGAAGCCTACCCGGACATGTTGGTCTGAATCGGTGATGTTGCATTGCATAAGGCCGGAGAAGACTCCGTGTTATTGGTTGTTTTTCGGGTTTTCTACGCGGTAGATTGCAGCAGGGAGCCTTGGGGACTAACCCAAAGGTGCACCCGGAAAACTGGGCGGATACGAGATCTTGCCAACTTGGTGGCCTGAGAGCCAACTTGAACATAACAGGGTTATGTGACTTGTGATGGAAATGGGACTCGGTGGAAGTTTGACCCGCACAAATGGCTTAAATTGTCGTTGCGATGTGAGCACAGGTTAGATGGAACCGTACTCGTTCTATGTCGTTCGGTTAAAGAGACCTAAGGCACGTGGCACTTACCGTTGGCATAGATTAGGGTCTTCGGCGGTCAATGACTTAAATTGTCGTGACCCAGGCCAAGAAGACAGATTGCTCATAGGTGTGGCCGTCTAAGTGGCGGTGGTGAGTCTGGAATGTATATGGCTTTAATTGACGTGACATCGACCGGTTCACCGAGAATGTGCCCTGAGAGTACGGGGCGTGTGGCCGTGCGAGCCAACGTCTGTGATGAATGGCTATATATATATTGCTCGCTTATGCTAATGAAATGCAGGGAAGGAGCATCGCCGCCCCGAGTTGGGGGCGGGATCGTTATAATTTGGTCAGCATTGCTGACCGTTGCCTTGTTTTGCCACCGTGCGGTGGTTTGTTGCTTGCAGGTGCAGCTGGACCAAGCGGTCAATAGCGGGCTAAAGCCCTTTTTGCGAAGCCGGCCCTCGAAGGCCCAAGTGGAAGTGTTTACCGTTTTATTCATGTATGACCGGCCTGCGTGCCGTGGTTTGTAAAACATGCAATATTCAAGTGAAACATTTTGTAAGGCCTTAAGGCTTGTTTTGGGTATTTTGTATAACATTCCTATTTTGTACTAGTGGACATTCTTGCTTAAATGCTGGGTTCTTTGTTACAACCTTTAGAAACTGCTTCCGCTAGAATGCTCTGTGTAGGACGTTGAGATTGGTTGGATGGTTTCCATAAGTAACCACCCGGTCTGTCTGTGGCATACGGCGTCGGGCCCCGGCCGGACCTACTGCTATATGTTATGTGACGGATAGGGGGTGTTACACCTCTGATACCACTTGAAAGTTATTTAATTTAAGGTTAGCTAATCACCTATAGGGGGGTGAATATGTCTTTGAGCTTTAATAAAATCTTTTGCTGAATTCAAGTTGTTTTAGCTAGAGCTTGTCCTTAAATCCTGGAATAACAAAGAAAAGCAACCACACAACAAACACAGAGATTTATAGTAGTTCCCCAATCGGGTACATCCACTTTCCCTCCTACCTATCCAACTTATTTGTTGGACTCGACACAAACTCCTCCACTATGCTCCTCAGAGCTTACACCTCAGGCCATCAGTCTTACACACAGATTCTCCATAGAATCCAACTTAGAACCATAAGGGTTCCTACCTAAGAGCTCTGCAGAACTCCTATAGCTCAGTGATCCACTGATCACCTACCTCAGCCTTATTTTTAAGGCCTACACTCAGGCTCTTTAGCCCTACAGCTTCAGGCACACAGCCCTACTCTCAGAGTGCTGCAGTACTCCTACAACTCAGTACCCCAACCAGGTACCAACAGCTCAGTCTCCTCCAAGGCCTACAACTCAGTGACACACTTGTCACCTACAGCTCGGTGACTCTCCAGTCATCTACCTCATGCACAAGGCCCTACACTCAGGCTGGGAGGACAACCCTACCTCAGATCCACACTTGGATCCTACCTCAGTGCCCCAACAGGGCACCTACCTCAGGCACAAAGTGCCCTACACACAGATTCAGATATACTGAATCCTACAGGAAGTTAATACAAATTGTTTAAAAAAAACAAAAACAACTGACTCAGAGAAGTATCTCTAAGTCAACTTCGCTGCACTGAGCAGATATCAGTCCAGCCCACTTGCTTTAGAAGGAATCAGTCTTCTTCTACAACTCACACTTTTCTGCTGCACAGATGAGCAGCTACCAGCTTGCTGAAGAGATGAATCAACTACTCTGTTCTGATGAGAACAAACTTACTTAATGTTGAAGTGCTTTAGCTATCTTTCTTTGCCTTCAGGCTAACTTGGCTGGACTTTAGCTTTCAAGCTTGATGGGAAGAAGATGACCAACAGTCTCTTTCTATTTCTCTTTCTATGTTTCCTGCGTTTGATCCTTGTGTATTCGTTAACCCTAATCCCTTTAAAGTTTCCTTTTTATAAGCATTGATTTGAATCAACGACACAATAGAATGTGGGCCCACCAATGATTGGTGAGTGCAATCTCCATCAGAAAGGGACAAAACATCTTTCGGCGCTGCAGCAGCTTTCCCGCAACGGCTTCTTACAATTTTGACTTTGATGATGTCAGCAGTGGTCATCAACATCTGGACTTAGAAAATTTTCTAGAATTCCATCAAGCGTTGTGTGATGTTAAGACACTCAATATCATCAACCTTGGCTCTCAGCGCTTTTGGACTTAAAAATTTCTCTGGCTTTGTCTCAACGGTTTTGTCTCAGTGGTCTCAGTGGTTTTTCATTATTAGCTGAGACATGCCTTTGTCTCAGCGCTTTCTTCTTTTTAGCTGAGACAAGTTTCTGTCTCATCGGTATCTTCACAGTTGTCTCAGTGGTTCTTGCTTTTAACTGCCTCAGCCTTCCTTCTTCATTAGAAGCATTGAGTGAACCTGTAAGACCCCCCTCCCCCTTACCAAGGAGGGCAACTGGATCTTATGCCCAGAACCGCCGTCTTACGGTGGCACTAACTCACGGGTTAGTCGACACCGCAACACGCCGATTCTGCCGGCTAGTACGATCATAAACCTGTAGGTCAATATGAGAAGAAAGAAGTAAACTGTATATGTAAAACTATCAGTACACTAGCCACAGTACAATCATGTAAAAGAAATGAATAGTACATCATAATAGTCCACTACAAAGTACAAATGAAAGAGTAAAAAGGGCTTATGCCCAGTACATCAAATCTCTCTCTCACACAATCATAAATGCAGAAGCTATACTAGAACATCAGATCTCGTCCCACCTGAGGACGCACAGTAGTGGTAGTAGCCTGCTGAAGCGGTATCTGCTCCTCATGTCCTGCCTCCTCGACGTGCTGGTGCTCCATCTCCACAGGCTCCTAAAAATAGTTGGTCACCGACCATTAGTCAAAAAGACTAAGTAGTTTCCTCCGCACCTCGCCCCGCAGCTCCTAGGCACCGAGCGGGAGGACGAAGCGGAGGACAACAAGGGGTAGCAAAGTGGAAGCAGGTGACAATATCTATCTAGAGTGGTAATAAGTAATGTAATCCTACTCTAGCAATTCTAAGTATGGTACAAGTAGTAAGTAAGAGCAGTGCAATAAAGGAAAGTAAAGAAACAGCAGTATGAACAAGTAAATAAGCTAAGCTATCACTATGCTATCATCACAAACGTACCCTAACTTATATAAATGCCCATACAAATATATAAGTTAGGATTTCCAGGAAATTTAACTTATCATATAAAAGAGCCCATACTAATTTATATGATAAGGATCTATGAAGCGTATGACCTAATATGAATGAATGATATGATGCAGTTTTATGCGCAGGCAAGTGCAACTCACACATACGACTCTGTGATCACAGACCTTTAGTTCCCACTTTTTGAGAGCTAGCATCACTCTCGGGTACCACCGTTGTGGCTACGGCAGCAGCGGAGCGGGCGTCTCCGCTTCTAGACCGGTATGCACACTACCAAGCCTTAGACCCCTCTCATACGCCTCTGTACACGTCCAAGGTGCACTCTAGAGTCTCGCGTACGTACTTTGCTAACAAACCCGTCAGTCTTGTTGGGTCGGATGTGTGTTATCGGGGATCGTCCTCCAGACCGCAGTGTAAAACAACCCACTGGCCCCTCTAACTCCCACAACCGCCTGGTGCACCGTACTGCCATCGGTGTGACGAACGGCCAGTACCGCATGCCCCGCCACGATATTTATGCACATGCAAGTAATTCATATCGAGCCTCCCGCTCGCAGGACCAAAACCCGTCCTGAATCCCTCAAACCCAAACCCGGGTGAGAACGCACATTAGTGCCTTTATACCAACTCCCTCAAACCCCTAATGGGTGAGCATATATCATGAATCTCTCCAACCCCCACACGGGCGAGAAGGTACAACAATGTCCTAACCTATTATACTACTCTTGTCTACAGTTTATTATACTTAGAGATTTAAGGTTAATCCCAGGACTGCCCCCGGTATTCCCTGTGAAGGGCTCTCAAGGGGCACTAGGAACTGTGTTGGGATTACGCCCAGCGTTCCCTTTCGCAAGGATATTTATTTTAGTTGATGGCTACCCATGTATCTCCCCAGCTCTCCTTATTGCTTTAGTACAACCCTAGTGACTTAAGGTATTACCGAGAAAACGACGGTCTTCCGCCGATCCCCACTCCAGTTGCTAGCTAAGACTTGCACTTTTGATCCCTCACTAAGACAACTCTACCCACCAGGGTTACTCATGTTGAACTCTCTTTTATTTCTGCCGATAATCAATCCCCTGGTAATCCCCTAAGGCAAGACCTATTTGTGTTATATGCATACCATGACCTATGATTACCCTAAAAATGTGATCTTCCAAACCTTAAGGCATCTTGCCTCTAAATATTTATCCTAAGGTGTTATGGACTAGGGGAACTACCCTAAGAATTCTCATAATTTTTCTTGGCCAAATAGTCCTTTAATTAATTCTTTTAATTTAAATGCTAGGTCACTTTACACATGAAGTAGTTTGATTAAGTATCCACTGACCTAGGGAATTTTTCCTGAGATGTATATTGACAAAATATTGCTGCCTACATAATTTCATAATTTTCCTTAAATTATTTATTATCATTTTCTATTTAATATCAATTCCACACAAATTCCATTTTCCAAATGATGTATAGGCATTATGTACTCAAAAATTCCAGAATTATTACAGAACTTTTAGGACACTAAATTATGACTATTGGCAGAGTATCATCAACATTTATTGTAAAATTGCCTATAAAATTCCATTATAAGATATTTACCAAAATGCCATTGTATTAATTTAACTACAAACAATGCATCCATTAATTCTGAGAAATTTATGCAAAACTAATAATAACATTTTATAGCAGTAGAATAAATTCCAAATTTTTCAGAGGTATAAATCCATCATTTCAAGAATTAACAAGATAAGGGTAAAATGGGGAATTTAGGGTATCTACTCCAAAAGTTCTTAAAAATAGAGAAATCATATTTTGCCTAAGTCAAATGTGATGTTATCTATGCCTTGGCAAAGTTGTTTGGATTTGTACTTGAATAAATCCTATTTTCCAATTTTATTTCCAAAATAGCTATATTTAAAATAAATTCCAATAAATGGAATTTTGATTCCAAAAATTCCATCATTAATTTGAGGGATAAAATTTACCCTAATGAACCACTGTAATTAATTTCATGACCTTTGCATGTCACCATTGGGCTAAATACACCAATTTGCATTTTTGCTATTTGCACACCAAGGCTTAACATAGGCTAGCACATGCAAGTGGATTCTCCAACATGCAGTGAACCCAAGGTGCTGAAAATTTTATCATGCACCAAGGATGACCCCACTGACCTACCACCAAAATTTGGGTCCATGGGGAGGAGTAGAGCTCCCTATATTTCATATATTTGAATTTTGATATTTTAGCAAATACTATAGGAAAATATTCTCTAAAAATTCCTAAGTTTTGGCAGGCGCTAAGTATGCCATAATTATGCATGTGCCCAAAATTTGGAGCCATGGTGACTAATATTTTGACCTGGGCATCCAATTTAATTTCTGCCCTACTATAGGACCAGTCCTAGGAGAAATGTCCTACAGGACTGTACACTACACCAAAATATATGTTTAGGGTGGAATATTAAAGGTAAGACCCTTGGCTACATTTTGCATTAAGGGTCTAAGGTCTGGAAATGCCTCTAAGAGGCCTATATTTAACATGCAAAGTGACTGAAAAAGTGTGACAGAATTTCACTATTCATCAAATAATTAAATTAAATCATTTAACTGTTGCACGAATCTTAAAGTAAATCCAACGGAATCGGGTCATCGTCTACCTCCAGCCAACGGCTGAGATCGAGCTGACCTGGAGCAACTTTTCTGGCGGTTTCCGGCCAGCTGAGACGGCGCCACCTCCGGCCAACGGTGCCATCACCTTCACGGTGGTGGTGGCTATCATTTCCCGGCGATGGGGCGGCGGGAGATGGCGGCGACGGCGATCCCGAGCGGTTTCAAAAGCTTGGAAATTTCCCGTTTTTCTCACATGGCATCGGGCTCAGTTGAGCCCGATATCTCTCCTATTTGATCTAAGATGCTAGTACGGTAGAGGTGAAGTGAAACGCACCTGAATCGAAGCTTGGCTGCGGGTCAGGCGGCGGTTTGCCGTGGTGGTGGTGCGCCGGCGAGCTCCACCCCGAAAGCTCAAATCTCCACCGTTCTCCATGATTAAGCAGTCAAATTCCACTCCTTTCGGCCTTCTGAAGCTAATGGTGAGGTCTGTTTGGACTGAGGTGGGCTATAAGTGGAGTTAACTCCAAGGTGAGCTCGGTTTGAGCTTTGGAGGTTTCACCCATGGTGCCATGTGGCTCACTGCCTTGGTTTTCTGCTGGAAATGAAGAGGGGAGCCGGCTAGCATGTGATGGGCAGAGAGTTGCAGCTGAAGGGGTGGCCATGTGGCCAACATTCCCCTTCATCCTCATTTCTCTCTCCTCTTTTCCTAAAAATCCCAATTTTACCCCCTTGCATGTACTCTCTCTCCTGATTTAGAGGGGTAGGACTGGTCTTGTTCACTTGGGCTGACTTTGGGCCAATTTTAGTGGGCTTGGTGCAAGGGGAAATGGCTTGGCCTTCATTTTCTCTCTTTAGGTCAAATTGTTGACCAAATTGACTTTTAGGGTTGACTGGTCAACCATGGTGGGTGGACTGACCCCACTTGGTGGAAATGGGTCTAGTGGTACCACCCAACTTAGTTTGGGTCAAGGGGGTGCCCCACTTAGGTTAATTAGGCCTATGGGTGTGGGTTTGACCAAATTAAGCCCAAGGTTGACCTTGGTCAACTAGGGTAAAAATGTTGACCCAGTGACATACCCTAGGGTTTACTTAGATTGTCTTTAGGGTTAGGGCACTGTGGTGGGGTCATGGTGGGGCTAGGGTCCCTAATTAGGCTAGTTTGACCTAGTTTGACTTGGTCCTATAGTGGGCTCCACATGGCTACCTCCCACTACCTAGGGTCAATCCTAGTTGATCTCCTTAGGTCTCACCCCATGTCTAACCCAATCTAAGTTGAGGGGTCCAGAAGTAACATGGGATGTTACAAATTCCAATAAACAAGAAAATAATTTCGTCCCCGAAATTTAAGTTCGGGTCTACGGGGTTCTATTTGCAAGAATCATCAAGAATTTTAAAGGCATAACTTAAATGTACCTGATGCGAATAGCTCCAGGTGTTGCTCCAGCATCAGATCCCTCGGCTCCCAAGTGTGCTCCTCCCGTCCATGGTTGGACCACATCACCTTCACAAGAGGGACCTTCTTCTTCCACAACACTCGGATGGCTGTATCGTCAATCCGGATCGGCTCCAATCTCACTGATCTGTCAGGCTCTACCGGTCCGGCTGTAGTAGTAATGTGCTGCTCCGGCCGAAGGAGAGCTCTTCGTAAGGAAGAGACATGAAAGACGTCATGTAATGCACCCAACTCCGGTGGCAGCTGCAGTCGGTAAGCTAAGGGGCCGATCCGCTCCAGGATCAGGTAGGGCCCCATGTATCGTGGACTGAGCTTCTTGTGCCTCCGCACCCGAGAAACACCGTGTACTGGACGTATCTTCAAGAATACCCTGTCTCCAACCTGGAACTCCACCTTCCGGTGCCGAGCATCATAATACTTTGCCTGCCTGCTCTGGGCCTCCAGTAGCCGATCCCTGATCAATCGAATCTGAGCCTCAGTGTCCTCTATATAATCATATCCCAGAGCTCTGGTATCCACATCCTGAACCCATGATAGCGGTGTCCGGCATCTCCTCCCATAAAGCGCCTCGTATGGAGCCATCCTGATGCTAGCCTGGTGACTGTTATTATACGAGAACTCAATCAATGGTAGCTGCCTCTCCCAAGGCCTCCCCGTATCCAATATGCATAATCTGAGCAGGTCCTCCATGGTCCGGATGGTCCGCTCGGTCTGTCCGTCGGTCTGCGGGTGGAAGGCGGTACTAAAAGTAAGTCGAGATCCCAAGTAAGCATGCACGGCCCTCCACTCGCTCGAAGTGAACCGACCATCACGGTCCGAAACAATAGTCCTGGGGATACCATGATATCTGACGTACTGCTCCACAAATAGTCTCACCAGAACTGCAACTGGGGCATCCTTTCGAACTGGAATAAACCGCGCTACCTTGGTCAATCTATCCACTATAACCCATATGGAATCATGCCCAGAGTGGGAGCGAGGCAACCCGTGTACAAAGTCCATAGCAATGTCCTCGAACTTCCACTCTGGAACTGGCAGTGGCTGTAGTAAACCTCCTGGGCTCTTGCATTCCGCCTTCACACGCTGGCAGGTCTCGCAATGGGTCACAAAATCCGTGATCTCCCTCTTCATCCCGGGCCAATACATAGACCTCCGCAAATCTGCCCACATCTTGGTGATGTCGGGGTGCACTGAATATCTCGAGCAATGTGCCTCTCTGAGTATGTCCTCCCGGATACTGCCTCCTGCTGGTATGTAGATGCGCCCACGGAACCGAAGAAGATCATCCTGTAGCATGTAGTCCTCGACCTTGCCCCTCTCTATGGCACTGAAAATCGGCTGTAACGCAGCATCCAGCCTCTGATGTGCTCGGATGCGCTCCTGTATATCATCGTCACTGATCACCGAGCTCAAATACTCTCTATATACAACTGGCTCGGTCTCGGACACCATGGTAATGTGCATGTCCTCCATCATCTGTAGCAGCTCTATAGACATCAATCGGGGCTCCGGTCCAGAAGTGCCAGCCCTCCTGCTCAAATCATCTGCAACCGTGTTCGCTTTCCCCGGGTGATAGTGGATCTTGTAATCATAATCACAGAGGAACTCCAGCCACCTCCTCTGTCTCAGGTTTAGGTCCTTCTGCGTATCGATATACTTGAGATTCTTGTGATCTGAAAAGATGTCACAATGAATCCCATATAAGTAATGCCTCCATATCTTTAGGGCGAAAACCACAGCCCCGAGCTCTAGATCATGTACTGGATAGTTATGCTCATGCTTCTTCAACTGTCTCGAAGCATAAGCAATAACGTGTCCATGCTGCATCAGGACTGCACCCATCCCCTGGTAAGAGGCGTCCGTGTAGATCTGGAATCCTTCGCTCCCGGATGGAAGCGCAAGAATGGGGGATGAGATGAGTCGGTCCTTCAGCTCCTGAAAAGCAGTCTCACACCGCTCTGACCAAACAAAATCTGTGTCCTTCTTTGTCAAGGACGTGAGGGGGAGTGCTATCCTCGAGAACCCCTCCACGAACTTGCGGTAATACCCTGCTAGTCCCAAGAAACTGCGGATGTCAGAAGCGGTCTTCGGTCGTGGCCAATCCCTCACTGTCTCTATCTTGGCTGGGTCCACTGCTAACCCAGCCCCACTGATCGTGTGCCCCAGGAAAGCCACCTCCTGCAACCAGAACTGGCACTTCGAAAATTTTGCGTACATCTGTGTCTCCCTCAGCCTCTGCAAGACCTGTGCCAAGTGCTCCGTATGCTCCTCCTGAGTCCGAGAATATATAAGGATGTCGTCGATGAACACAATCACGAAGCGGTCTAAGAAAGGCTCGAATACACGGTTCATTAGACTCATGAATGCGGCAGGAGCATTCGTGAGCCCAAAAGGCATCACCGTGAACTCGTATAATCCATAGCGCGAACTGAATGCCGTCTTCGGTATGTCCTCTTCCCTGATACGGAGCTGATAGTAGCCGGATCGCAGATCTAACTTGGAGAACCAGAAGGCTCCCTGTAGCTGGTCAAATAACTCATCTATCCGAGGCAGAGGATAGGTGTTGCGGACCGTCAACCGGTTCAGCTCCCGGTAATCTATACATAATCGCAGTGATCCGTCCTTCTTCTTCACAAAGAGAACTGGCGCTCCCCATGGCGATGAACTAGGCCGCACAAATCCTGACTCGACTAGCTCCTGTAGTTGAGTCCTGAACTCTGCTAACTCCCTAGGAGCCATCCTGTAGGGTGCCCGGGACACCGGCCTCGCTCCCGGTACTAGCTGAATCCTGAAATCCAAGTCTCTAGCAGGTGGTAGCCCGGGCAATTTCTCCGGGAATACGTCGGAGAAATCCCGGACCACCGGAATATCTGAGATAGTCGCCTCTGTTCCCACCATCTCGAAGCAGACAAGATAAACTTCCTCGCCCTGCTCATGGGCCTTCACAGCCTGTATAGAAGATAATAGTAGGTGGCAGATAGGCTGGATACCTTCAACGATAACATGAGAGTCGCCATGCCTTAGCGTGATCCTCCTGGACGGACAGTCTATCTGGGCATGGTTCCGATGCAACCAGGCCATGCCCAAGATCAAGTCAAAGTCCTGCAGCTTCAGAATAGTTGCCGGCGCCTCAAATGCCTTGCCGCCAATCTCGGCCTCCATATCGCAATGTGCAGTGGTTCGCAGCTCCGACCCATCGGGTAGACGTACCCTCATCTCTAGTCCAGGGAACCTCTCCACGCCTTCGAGTCCGTCGATGAAGGCCTCGGATACGAACGAGTGTGAATCACCCGTGTCGAAAAGAGTATGATCGGGCTTGCCGCTGATCATAACTATGCCTGAGGTTTGTTTATGTGAAAGTTAATTGTTATCCTATAGTTCCAGGTACTAAATATATATCATTGGAAATCCAAGAAAAATTCATAATTAACTTCAAGTACCTGTGATAACCTCCTCTGGATTCCTCGGCTCTGTGAGGTCCAAGGCGTATATCTGCTCTTGCTCGCGCCTCCTGCCGTGATATCCCCGAACTCGGCCTCGCCCTCGGCCTCGTCCTCGGCCCTGCTGTACTGGGGCCACTGGAGGTGGAGGAGGAGGAGGGGGATGGAATCGGTGCGGGCACTCCGACCTGATGTGCCCGGGCTGGCGGCATCCGTAACAAACCACTTGTCGATGGCCTCGTTCATCCTGTCTCCTCGGATCATGCATCTGTAGAGGTGGGGGAGCCAATACTGGAGGAGGCCCCTGCTCCTGCCTGAAGTTGGGACGACGACGTCCCCCACCCCTCCTGTATCCGATGGTCCTACCTCTCTGAGAGCCCCTACTGCTCTCACCTGATGTCGATCCATCAAATGGTCTCTTCCCTCCGGCTCGCACCATCAGCTGGTCAGCCTCCAGCTTCTTCGCCATCTCGATGATCTGCCTGGATGTGCCATGAGAAATGAATAGCAAAGCCTGCCTCAAATCATCCCGGAGGCCCCGGTAGAACCTCTTCGCATACCTCCTATCGTCGGTGTCCTGAATCCCCGCGAATCTGGCCAAGTGGGAGAACTCTCTCTGGTACTCTATCACTGATCTAGTCCCCTGCTTGAGGTTCAAAAACCTCTCCTCCAAAGCATCTCTGTCCGTAGCAGAGACGAAGTGCTCCATAAACACATCGCCAAACTCCTCCCAAGATATCTCTGACAGCTCAAAGTCCGCATAAGTAGACTCCCGGACTGATTTCCACCATCTCTTTGTATGAGCCTCCAACACAGAGGTGGCTAGAGGTACTGCCTGGCCGACTGGGCAGCTGATGCCCGCTAAGATCTCGTGTATGGCCTCCAGCCATTCTTCCGTCTTCACCGCATCCTCTGTCCCACGGTACGTCGGTGGGGACAGGCTCTTGAATGCACTCAGCCAGCTCGACCCTGGATTTGGCTGTGGAGCCGGGACTTGCTGGGCTCTAAAGGCATCCAAAATCGCCGTCAGGGTCTGCCCCATCTCCGTATGTAGGAATGGAGTGGCAGCTGGAGGGGGAGGGGCTACATTTTGTGGCGCTGCGACCTGTGGAGGTTGCATAAAGGTAAGGTTAAATCAAAATTGGCCTATCAAATTGTACTTTGTGGACCATTTATGTGACTTTACACATGGGCACACCACTGCTTCCGCTGTATAGTTTGTCCGCAAACTAATGCTCGGGCGGGGGTGGTCCCATGTTGTGGAGTTCTTTCTCATATGATCGTTGTTCAAGTGATACCAGTTTGTAAGACCCCCCTCCCCCTTACCAAGGAGGGCAACCGGATCTTATGCCCAGAACCGCCGTCTTATGGTGGCACTAACTCACGGGTTAGTTGACACCGCAACACGCCGATTCTGCCGGCTAGTACGATCATAAACCTGTAGGCCAATATGAGAAGAAAGAAGTAAACTGTATATGTAAAACTATTAGTCCACTAGCCACAGTACAATCATGTAAAAGAAATGAATAGTACATCATAATAGTCCACTACAAAGTACAAATGAAAGAGTAAAAAGGGCTTATGCCCAGTACATCAAATCTCTCTCTCACAAAATCATAAATGCGGAAGCTATACTAGAACATCAGATCTCGTCCCACCTGAGGACGCACAGTAGTGGTAGTATCCTGCTGAAGCGGTATCTGCTCCTCATGTCCTGCCTCCTCGACGTGCTGGTGCTCCATCTCCACGGGCTCCTAAAAATAGTTGGTCACCGACCATTAGTCAAAAAGACTAAGTCGTTTCCTCCGCACCTCGCTCCGCAGCTCCTAGGCACCGAGCGGGAGGACGAAGCGGAGGACAACAAGGGGTAGCAAAGTGGAAGCAGGTGACAATATCTATCTAGAGTGGTAATAAGTAATGTAATCCTACTCTAGCAATTCTAAGTATGGTACAAGTAGTAAGTAAGAGCAGTGCAGTAAAGGAAAGTAAAGAAACAGCAGTATGAACAAGTAAATAAGCTAAGCTATCACTATGCTATCATCACAAACGTACCCTAACTTATATAAATGCCCATACAAATATATAAGTTAGGATTTCCAGGAAATTTAACTTATCATATAAAAGAGCCCATACTAATTTATATGATAAGGATCTATGAAGCGTATGACCTAATATGAATGAATGATATGATGCAGTTTTATGCGCAGGCAAGTGCAACTCACACACACGACTCTGTGATCACAGACCTTTAGTTCCCACTTTTTGAGAGCTAGCATCACTCTCGGGTACCACCGCTGTGGCTACGGCAGCAGCGGAGCGGGCGTCTCCGCTTCTAGACCGGTATGCACACTACCAAGCCTTAGACCCCTCTCATACGCCTCTGTACACGTCCAAGGTGCACTCTAGAGTCTCGCGTACGTACTTTGCTGACAAACCCGTCAGTCTTGTTGGGTCGGATGTGTGTTATCGGGGATCGTCCTCCAGACCGCGGTGTAAAACAACCCACTGGCCCCTCTAACTCCCACAACCGCCTGATGCACTGTACTGCCATCGGTGTGACGAACGGCCAGTACCGCATGCCCCGCCACGATATTTATGCACATGCAAGTAATTCATACCGAGCCTCCCGCTCGCAGGACCAAAACCCGTCCTGAATCCCTCAAACCCAAACCCGGGTGAGAACGCACATTAGTGCCTTTATACCAACTCCCTCAAACCCCTAACGGGTGAGCATATATCATGAATCTCTCCAACCCCCACACGGGCGAGAAGGTACAACAATGTCCTAACCTATTATACTACTCTTGTCTACAGTTTATTATACTTAGAGATTTAAGGTTAATCCCAGGACTGCCCCCGGTATTCCCTGTGAAGGGCTCTCAAGGGGCACTAGGAACTGTGTTGGGATTACGCCCAGCGTTCCCTTTCGCAAGGATATTTATTTTAGTTGATGGCTACCCATGTATCTCCCCAGCTCTCCTTATTGCTTTAGTACAACCCTAGTGACTTAAGGTATTACCGGGAAAACCGACGGTCTTCCGCCGATCCCCACTCCAGTTGCTAGCTAAGACTTGCACTTTTGATCCCTCACTAAGACAACTCTACCCACCAGGGTTGCTCATGTTGAACTCTCTCTTATTTCTGCCGATAATCAATCCCCTGGTAATCCCCTGAGGCAAGACCTATTTGTCTTATATGCAGACCATGACCTATGATTACCCTAAAAATGTGATCTTCCAAACCTTAAGGCATCTTGCCTCTAAATATTTATCCTAAGGTGTTATGGACTAGGGGAACTACCCTAAGAATTCTCATAATTTTTCTTGGCCAAATAGTCCTTTAATTAATTCTTTTAATTTAAATGCTAGGTCACTTTACACATGAAGTAGTTTGATTAAGTATCCACTGACCTAGGGAATTTTTCCTGAGATGTATATTGACAAAATATTGCTGCCTACAGAATTTCATAATTTTCCTTAAATTATTTATTATCATTTTCTATTTAATATCAATTCCACACAAATTCCATTTTTCAAATGATGTATAGGCATTATGTACTCAAAAATTACAGAATTATTACAGAACTTTTAGAACACTAAATTATGACTATTGGCAGAGTATCATCAACATTTATTGTAAAATGGCCTATAAAATTCCATTATAAGATATTTACCAAAATGTCATTGTATTAATTTAACTACAAACAATGCATCCATTAATTCTGAGAAATTTATGCAAAACTAATAATAACATTTTATAGCAGTAGAATAAATTCCAAATTTTTCAGAGGTATAAATCCATCATTTCAAGAATTAACAAGATAAGGGTAAAATGGGGAATTTAGGGTATCTACTCCAAAAGTTCTTCAAAACAGAGAAATCATATTTTTCCTAAGTCAAATGTGATGTTATCTATGCCTTGGCAAAGTTGTTTGGATTTGTACTTGAATAAATCCTATTTTCCAATTTTATTTCCAAAATAGCTATATTTAAAATAAATTCCAATAAATGGAATTTTGATTCCAAAAATTCCATCATTAATTTGAGGGATGAAATTTACCCTAATGAACCACTGTAATTAATTTCATGACCTTTTCATGTCACCATTGGGCTAAATACACCAATTTGCATTTTTGCTATTTGCACACCAATGCTTAACATAGGCTAGCACATGCAAGTGGATTCTCCAACATGCAGTGAACCCAAGGTGCTGAAAATTTTATCATGCACCAAGGATGACCCCACTGAACTACCAGCAAAATTTGGGTCCATGGGGAGGAGTAGAGCTCCATATATTTCATATATTTGAATTTTGATATTTTAGCAAATACTATAGGAAAATATTCTCTAAAAATTCCTAAGTTTTGGCAGGAGCTACGTATGCCATAATCATGCATGTGCCCAAAATTTGGGGCCATGGTGACTAATATTTTGACCTGGGCATCCAATTTAATTTCTGCCCTACTCTAGGACCAGTCCTAGGAGAAATGTCCTACAGGACTGTACACTACACCAAAATATATGTTTAGGGTGGCATATTAAAGGTAAGACCCTTGGCTACATTTTTCATTAAGGGTCTAAGGTCTGTAAATGCCTCTAAGAGGCCTATATTTAACATGCAAAGTGACTGAAAAAGTGTGACAGAATTTCACTATTCATCAAATAATTAAATTAAATCATTTAACTGTTGCACGAATCTTAAAGTAAATCCAACGGAATCGGGTCATCACCTTCACGGTGGTGGTGGCTATCATTTCCCGGCGATGGGGCGACGGGAGACGGCGGCGACGGCGATCCCGAGCGGTTTCAAAAGCTTGGAAATTTCCCGTTTTTCTCACATGGCATCGGGCTCAGTTGAGCCCGATATCTCTCCTATTTGATCTAAGATGCTAGTACGGGTAGAGGTGAAGTGAAACGCACCTGAATCGAAGCTTGGCTGCGGGTCAGGCGGCGGTTTGCCGTGGTGGTGGTGCGCCGGCGAGCTCCACCCCGAAAGCTCAAATCTCCACCGTTCTCCATGATTAAGCAGTCGAATTTCACTCCTTTCGGCCTTCTGAAGCTAATGGTGAGGTCTGTTTGGACTGAGGTGGGCTATAAGTGGAGTTAACTCCAAGGTGAGCTCGGTTTGAGCTTTGGAGGTCTCACCCATGGTGCCATGTGGCTCACTGCCTTGGTTTTCTGCTGGAAATGAAGAGGGGAGCCGGCTAGCATGTGATGGGTAGAGAGTTGCAGCTGAAGGGGTGGCCATGTGGCCAACATTCCCCTTCATCCCCATTTCTCTCTCCTCTTTTCCTAAAAATCCCAATTTTACCCCCTTGCATGTACTCTCTCTCCTGATTTAGAGGGGTAGGACTGGTCTTGTTCACTTGGGCTGACTTTGGGCCAATTTTAGTGGGCTTGGTGCAAGGGGAAATGGCTTGGCCTTCATTTTCTCTCTTTAGGTCAAATTGTTGACCAAATTGACTTTTAGGGTTGACTGGTCAACCATGGTGGGTGGACTGACCCCACTTGGTGGAAATGGGTCTAGTGGTACCACCCAACTTAGTTTGGGTCAAGGGGGTGCCCCACTTAGGTTAATTAGGCCTATGGGTGTGGGTTTGACCAAATTAAGCCCAAGGTTGACCTTGGTCAACTGGGGTCAAAATGTTGACCCAGTGACATACCCTAGGGTTTACTTAGATTGTCTTTAGGGTTAGGGCACTGTGGTGGGGTCATGGTGGGGCTAGGGTCCCTAATTAGGCTAGTTTGACCTAGTTTGACTTGGTCCTATAGTGGGCTCCACATGGCTACCTCCCACTACCTAGGGTCAATCCTAGTTGATCTCCTTAGGTCTCACCCCATGCCTAACCCAATCTAAGTTGAGGGGTCCAGAAGTAACATGGGATGTTACAGAATCTGCTTCACTCAATGCTTCTGGACTTAGAAAAAATCCAACTAGTTTTGTCTCAACTGTTTACCTCTTAACTGTCTCAGCGCTTCCAGAATTATTAGAAGCGTTGAGTGAATCTGCTTCACTCAACGCTTCTGGACTTAGAGAAATCCAACCAGTTTTGTCTCTGTTGTCTCAGCGGTCTCAACGCTATCTTCTCAGCTGTCTCAACGCCTTCTTCTCAGCGGTCTCAGCGGTTTTTCCTTAGACAGATTTTCTAGCTTTAGCTGCGTTCTATGATCTGTGGGCTGAGCTCGACGAACTTTAATCTTCTTATCGGTCTCAATGCCTTCTTCTCAGCGGACTCAGTGCTTTTTGCCTTAGTCAATTTATCTATGGCTTTATCGTGACTAGTGTTGAGCTGAGCTCGATGAACTCCAAACCGAGCTCGACGAATTTTGAGTTTACTGCCAAACTCATTTTTCTTCTCCTGTCCAATCATGGACTTCCTACATACATGAACTTTGGTACACATCAAATACATTACGTGTGTATGTCATTGACCCGTTTGACTTTTTACAAATATGGGAAATTGGGATCAATAGACGCAATAGGGTCTTCCTGTATAGCTTTCCATCACGCATATGGTAATATACCGACTTATGCTTGAAGCGCTTTTTATTCAGGCCTTCTGGGAACTTCCCTATGGATAAGAAAGCAGTGAAGGGATACATCTAGGAGGGACGTTGATCTACTTCCATCAACTCCCCCTCATTAATGGAAGGGCGGAACAGGTCGGTCAAGGTTCCCCCCACACGGGGTCTGAACTTGGTTAACTGATCTATTTGCTCATTTTCTTCCCACGACATGTGCCAGGTGGAAATTGTTTGGAACGTGCTGATGACCCCCTTAACCTTTGCCAGGTATAACTGAAGGGTAGGCTACCTTGCTTCAAACTCGTCGTTGATCTGAGAGGATACCACCATGGAGTCCGTCAGTACCTCCACGTCTTGCACTCCCAGTTCCTTGGCCAATCGCAGCCCCGCGATCACAGCCTCATACTCTACTTGGTTATTGGTAATGAGAAAATGGATGACCACCGTCTGCACTATCCTCGTCCCATGAGGGCTTTCCAGGATGACTCCTACTCCCAGGGAGTGCCTTCCCGAGGCGCCATCCACCTTCACCTTCCAGGGGATTGGATGAGTGAGCTCGGTCTCCTCCACCTCGACCACATAATTGGCCAAGAAGTCGGCAATCGTATGGGCCTTGATCGAGAGGCGAGGAACAAAATAAATGTCAAACTCACTTAGCTCTACCGACCATTTTGTAAGTCTTCCTGAATGCTCCACCCCTTCAAAGATGTTGTGAAGGGGGTGGTCATTCACTACCCGGATTGAATGCGCTTAGAAGTAAGGTCGTAGCCTCCGATATGAGATGACCAAAGAGAAAGCCAATTTTTCCAAGATCGGGTATCGAAGCTCCGCCTTTCTCAGGACCCTGCTTACATAGTAAATTGGTAGCTGCTTCCTCCCCTCCTCCCGGACCAGGACGGAGCTCCGAACTTCGGCTCCAACCCCAAGGTATAGGGATAGATCTTCCCCCTCCTTTGGTCCCTGGAGAAGCATAACTTGAGTCAGCTGCCTCTTCAAGGCTTGAAAAGCCTTCTCGCACTCCTCGGACCATTCAAATTTCTAGCCTCCTCTCAATGCTTTGAAGAAAGGCAATCATTTCTCTCCAGCCCGAGAGAGGAACCTGCTTAGCCCTACCAGCTTCCCTGTCAGGCGCTGGACTTCCTTGGCATCTCGAGGTGATCTCAACTCCATGATCAATCTCACCTTATCGGGGTTGGGCTCCACCCCCGCGGGAGTAAGGAGATGACTTAGGAACTTGCCCCTGCTTGCCCCGAAGACACACTTCAAAGGGTTCAACCTCATTTTGTACTTTCGAAGGATTTCGAAGGTTTCCTCCAGATCTTGGAGGTGAGAGTCTGCATTCTGACTCTTGATCATGAGGTCATCCACGTACACCTCCAAGTTCCTTCCCTTATGCTCCTGAAAGACCCGGTCCACCATTCTTTAGTATATCACCCCTGTATTTTTCAGCCCGAAGGGCATCAATTTATAACAGTAGCACCACTCCCCTATGATGAAGGAGGCATCATTCATGTCGGGTGGGTGCATCCTGATCTGGTGATAACCTGAAAACGCATCTAGAAAGCTCGTTAGAAAAAAAAATCGACGGCTGAGTCAACCAGCACGTCGATACGAGGCAGGGGATAATAATCTTTGGGACATGATTTATTCAAAAGAGAGAAACCAATACACATCCTCCAATGACCGTCTCTCTTTTTTACCATCACCACATTGAAGACCCATCCTGGATATTGGATCTCTGATACAAACCCGGCCTTCAATAGCTTTTCTACCTCCTCTCGGATGGGCTCGACCAGCTTATCTGTGGTGGATCTCTTCTTCTGCCGGATGGGACAGGCATCAACATCAAGGTTGAGGCGGTGGCAATGCCAGATCAACATCAATTCTTGGCATGTTGGCCGTGCTCCATGCGAAGATGTCCACGTTCTTCTAGATGCACACCAGCATCCTCTTTTGATCTTTCGGGCACAGTCCCCCGCTGACCGGCACTTTCTCCACCCTTCCTCCTTGGGTTAGAACTTCCATATCCACCACCTCCTCTGCTGCCTCCAGCCGGGAATGCTCTCCCCACTCACCTGCGGCCACCTCTCCTGGCACAAGAACTTCCTCCTCCCAGCCTCCTTTACGGCCATCACCTCGGTCGGCTCCTTCAAAACTTCTTATGTCGCCTCCACACGGGCGCAAACCTCTTCCTCCTCCACTTCCATCTCCTTAGCACCTCTTATGGCCTTCTATCCAGACAACTCCTCCATCCTTCTCTCCATCTCCTCGGCCCCTCCTTGTCAGGAGATAGAGTTGACCGTAGTCACGTAGCACTCATTCGCCACCTTGGGGTCTCCCCAGACCCAGACCTGGATGCCATCGACATTGAACTTGAGGCATTGGTGGAAGGAAGAGGGCACGAAACAGAAGGCGATGATGAGGGGTCGTCCGAAGATTGCATTGTAACTGCTAGGAGCATCCACGATGACGAACTTGCAGTTTCTGGACTGCCCCCCCCCCCCCAAGGTAACATGGAGCCCCACTCCTCCTTCTACCTCATTCCTCTCCCCGAAGAATCTGAACAAGGGACCGTCCAATGCCAACACCCTCCTGGACTCCACCTTCATGGTGTCAAATGCCTTCTTGAAGACGACGTTGACGAAGCTCCTATTGTCCATGAGGATCCGGGAGACGGTGAAATTCTCGATGGCGGCCTGAACTACCGGTGAATCGCAGAACGGATCCTGATGATCCGGCATATCCTTTAGAGAGAAGGTAATCTTCTCCTCTGGGTGTGGGGGCAGGGATGTGGAGGCAATGCTCTGGCAGTACATAATGTGGAGACTCGCCTTGCGGGAAACCTTGACTCCTACCCCCCCCCAGGGATCACCCTGATCCCTCCTCAGACTCCTACATCGGCCCGATCTTCTCACCAATCCTCCTCTGCCCCTGACAGGACCTCTTTTATCTGCACCTCCTGGTGGTGTTGATGCTGTTGCTGGGCTTGCCCCTAGCTCCCCTTATCTCCAAGAAATCTGGGCAGGTAGCCGTCGCATGCCCTTCGTCCTGATAGAAATCATAGTAGGGCAGCTCCGCTCTGCCTCCCGACCTCCTCTGGGGGACTCTCCTCCTCCTTTTTCTGAGGTACCCCCTTGAGTCTATTTATAGATTTTTTTAAATGGTCTGCCAACAGCGCAACTCCGCTGTTCTGAACGGATATGTGCAATCCAAACCAGTCTGACAACAGTGCAACTCTGCTGTTTGGGGGGATACTGGCAGACCAACATAGGTGGAATGGTAAAAGATGCACTGGGCGAGTGGTCCTAGAAATACCACTCGCCTGGGGTGTCGAGTTCCCTAATGAGACTGGCACTCGCCTCCTCCAGAGGGCCCAGGGAGAGTGCGGACCTGCCTGTCCCACTTGTCTATCACCTATCGAGGGAAAGGGGAGAGTGTGAGCTCTCTTACTCCACTCGCCCCACATATAGTCCACCCCCAGCCTTGGCGAGTCGAAGAACTTCTTCAAGGCACTCGCCTCCTTGCCGACTCGCCTGAGGCTTGGGCAGCATGATTTGGCTGGCCTGGCTCCTGTCGATCCCACTCGCCGGATATGTGGTTTTACACCTGGGGCACCTTTTATAGACTCCAGGGGGTGGTTATGATTGTTATGCGGCTATCCGCACATCATAACCACCGAAAATTAATATTTTTTCCTATAGTTTAGAGGTGCACATTTATAATAATTAATCTTGCTATTTGCACCCTAAATAAATTATTAATAAAATTCCACCGCTAACCCGACAGTTAGTGGGTGATTACATGCGAATCAGACGGTGGGGAACGACCCCAAATGATCGGATGGCGGGGGCGGAACTCCACGAGCGGCCAGCTAACTCGCCGTCGAATTTGCCGGCGAGGGGAAGACCGCTGGCGGCGGACGAGGAGGGGTGGCTAGCTCGGCCACTCCCTCGGCCGCGCGCCGGCGGCCGAGGAGCGGCCGGCGTGGCCGCTTCCTCGGCCGCGCACCAGCAACCGAGGTAGAGCGACCGCTTTCTCAGCCGCGGCCGACGCGACCGCTCGCTCCGCCGCGGCCGACGGCCGAGGGGGAGCGTCCTGCGCGGCCGCTCTCTCGGCCGGCGGCCGGCGGCTGAGGTGGAGCAGCCTGCACGGCCGCTCGCTCGGCCGCGGCCGACAGCCGAGGGGGAGAGGCTGTTGGAGCCGCCCCTCGGCCGCGAACCGGTGGCCGAGGGGGAGCGGTTGGCGTGGCGAGAGGAGGGGGCGGCCGGCGTCTGGGGATAAGGCCGACCGCCCGACGCCGGTGAGGCGGCGTTCGTGGCGGTTCGTTCATTACGCATGATGAGATCGGTGTGCGGGGGGATCAGATGCGGTGATCGCGCGTGCATCAAACCCGTGATCCCACTACTTTTGGGTGGAGATCATGAAGGTGTGGCTGCGTGCACCCCAACTCCTTTTAAAATGGATCTCATCCCCATCATTCTTGAATCTACATTTTATTTCAATTTTCCTTTTGGAAGCTTAATGAAAGGGTCTTCAACCTTCATTCTATATTAATGTATGTGTGTGTATACTCCATAAAGAAAAATATTTAGGCCCAGCTGACCAGTGTGTCCTCATTTTTAAAAGTTATTTTGGCATGGGAGTAGCTGTGATGAGCACAGTGATCATAAATTATGAAAGTTTGGTCTTTTTTAAAGTACTTATCCTCTTTTATGTTCAAATTAGTTTTTTTTGTCGCGATCATAATTGTTGTTATATCAAACACGTTCTATGATGATGATGTTTTTGCTCTTATTTAAGATTGCCGCTGGGCAATGCTGCACAACATTATTTCGTATCGTCGAGTCAAACCGCTACCAATGGGCATGCTTCTCCCACAGTCGACCGCCTATTTTTAGCGATTTGTGCTCTTTTTGCACAACTACTAGCACAAGATTTAACCTCCCAACTTCAAAACCACGAACTCCTCAGCAGGGATTTGATTTCGTCAGCTTTGGGCTCGATCTTCGGGCTTCCTGGTTTTGGCGTCCATCTTCGAGGTCCATAGTCGTGAGCTACTCGTTAGGAATTCTACGCCTCCAAATCACAATCACAAGTTCCCTCTTATTCCGTCAAATTTCCACGCTTCTAACCGACGACTAAAATGGTAAAAAGCGAAATTTTTGGCACATTTTTTTACCAATATTCTTTATACATGATAGGGTATCCCTCAATTTATAAGAATTCTGGGCTGCAAATAGCAGAAGTTCTCATATTTCTTATTACTTAAGAGGGGAGTTATGAAAAAAACCGGCTTGCGTGTGATCCGCACCCTCGATCCAAGAACAATTCTTGCGCCAACCATCGCACACAATCCCTTTGTTGGAATCGAAATTCGGTTCCACCTAGAGTTCAGACCTATGGTGCAGCTCACACCTACTTCTCCCAAGCCGACCCTTGGTGAGAGACCTGAATTTGTGAAATGAGCTTTGGCTCTAGCGCGGAGGTCCCACCTCACACCCGGAAGACCTTTGAGATATTCCCCTCTGTTGGAACCCTAGTTCTGATTTGGGTAAGGAACACTATTAAGAATATTAGATTGACCCAACATGTATAGTCATGGGTCATAGGACCTTTTCCAGAACAGGTCATTCAGAAGGTTTCTCCAGAATTGCTGAAAGAAGTCCAAGAAATGCAGTTAAGATAAAGTCAGAGAATCAGATCGACGATCGTCGAACGCAGTTCGACGAACGGCGATCTCCGGTCGACGAATTCTGAGCTGCTTCTCTGAACTCAGGTCGACGATCTCAAAGACTCTAGCAAGGCTGTGTCGACACCATCACAGCAACTGTGTCGACACTCAAGAGTTCTCTCGGCTCGACGAACACAAAAACTGAGCTCGACGAACCGCAAGCTCCGGTCGACGAACGCAGATAGCTCCGGTCGACGAACGCAGACAAGATATTCAGCTCGACGAATCTAGCTGAGTTCGACGAATGTCAAACTCAGGTCGACGATTGATGAACTCGACGAAAGTTCAGGTCGACGATTTCTGTGGAATCAGTAACAGTTGGCAGAATTAATTGGGTATTAATTACAGTCAATATTTCCAGTGAAAATAGCCGTTCAAACGGACAGTTACAGAGGAATTAAGTGAGGATCAATTTCCAAAGCATCTTCACTCTCGGGAATGTTTTTTCCACCAAGATTAAGGAATTCAAATACAGGGAAGTAGACAGAGACGAAAGACAAAACAACAGACAGAAAAAGAAGAAAAATCATTGTAGAGAAAAAAAGAGACAGAGAAAGAAAGATACAGATAGGGCAATATCACTACAGTAACTAGAAGCCCTAGACCAGAGCTACAACAGCTTTCTGAAGAAGAAGAAGAACATCTAATTACTATCAAGAGTCTTCTTCTTCCATATCACTGCAGGATAACTTCAAGGACAACAAATCTCTATCTGTCAGAAGTTCCTGAAGTGTACTCTGGTCCTGGCCTGAAGATTGAAGGTCTATCACCCTGAAGCAGTGCTCCAGATTTCCCTGAACCATTCAATATCTCAGGGGGGAGCTTTCTGCTAACATCAAATATCCACAAGTCTTCTCTCTGATTGTTGACAGAGAAGACACCATCACTCTTTTCCCCCTCCTGTATAAAGGGTTGTCATCTCCCTTCAAAAGTGATTCCTGGTTGCAAGTCTCCTTCCAAAAGACTTGAGGTTTGGTTTTTGGGGACCTGATCAAAACTCATTGGTGCCAGGCACCTGATCAAAAACCTGAGTGGATTCCTACCAGGGTGGTAGAAGAGTGCACTACCCAGATTTGGGGAACCACTATAAAAATCCTTGTGTCTTCTGTGTTGCTTGATTTCTTTCTGCATTTCTTATTTTATATTTGTGCTGTGATATTTATAACTTTAATTAGTATTTTGTTAAGATCTATCACTTTCAATTGGTATCAGAGGGAGGTTGGTTAAAATACCGTACCTTATTGGTTGCACAGGCTAACACCTGAACCACAAAGATCCTTTGATAGATCTTAATAATCTTTTGAGTTCTATCATGACACAAATTGCAGATTTTTCAAGCACCAGACTGCCCATGTGCAATCTAGATAAGCTTGCACTATGAAAGACAAGGATTAGATTTTATATGAACTCCATTGATGAAAACATCTTTAAATCTATTTTGTCAGGTCCAGCTCAACCTCAGCAAACAACAAGTTCAGATGTTGTTCCATCATCCCAATGGACAGATACCCAGCAAAAGATGAAGATTGCTGATGCACAAGCAATGAACATTCTGACACAATCAATGTCTGATGACATTTTTGAAGAACTTGCTGAATGTTCATCTGCAAAAGAGATGTGGGACTCCATCACAGCAATGGCTGCTGGATCAGCAAAAGAAAGAATATTTGATGCTGAATCTTGGAGTAACTCAGAGGCTTCCTCCTGTTCAACTGAGGATGAAGAAGAAGCAAGAGCAAAAGAATTTTGCCTAATGGCAATAGATGCTTCTCGCAGCAGCTATACTACAGAATTTGAAGAATCAGAGTGTGAATCAGATGAAGAGGATCAGGTTATTTCTTCCCTTGACTCCTCTTCAGCTAAATTTAACACTGATTTCCGATTATCTCATGAAAATCATCAGAAAATCTTAGTTCAAAATATTTCATCGAACGAAGATCGACGACATCAATACTATTCGTCGAACTCAGATCGACGAATTATGAACAAAGATTTTGTTTTGATCTATTCAAGACTCTGTGCTCGACGAAACAAACTTAATTCGTCGAACAGAGATCGACGAAAATGGATCACAGAAAATAATTATTATCATTCTGTGAATAGAGATCAACGATCTCAATATCATTCGTCAAACTCAGATCGACGAAAATATTTTTCGTCGAACTCAGAATTTCAAAACAGAAATTTATATTCTTTTATTTCTGACTATTATAAAAGAGAACCAGGACCGAAGGTTATCTAGGTTCAGAACTCCTAACATCTCCTTGCAGGAAAAGAATTCAGTCCAGCAAATATACAGGATATCAGTGGCTGAATAATTTGTGCAAGGCTATGCATATAGGGGGAGTTTGGCTAGTTGCAGTAGATTAGTTTTTATATTATTTATTTTATTTTCAAAGCTTCTATGTAAACCTGCTGACATCTTATAAATCAGGCAGATTGTTTTTGCTTTGCATTTTTTATTTGCTTTTGATGTAAATAGTGTACTTACCCAAATAGGGGGAGATTGTTGGAACTCTAGTTCTGATTTGGGTAAGGAACACTATTAGGAATATTAGATTGACCCAACATGTATAGTCATGGGTCATATGACCTTTTACAGAACAGGTCATTCAAAAGGTTTCTCCAGAATTGCTGAAAGAAGTCCAAGAAATGCAGTTAAGACAAAGTCAGAGAATCATATCGACGATCGTCGAACGCAGTTCGACGAACGGCGATCTCTAGTCGACGAATTCTGAGCTGATTCTCTGAACTCAGGTCGACGATCTCAAAGACTCTAGCAAGGCTGTGTCGACACCATCACAGCAACTGTGTCGACACTCAATAGTTCTCTCAGCTCGATGAACACAGAAACTGAGCTCGACGAACCGCAAGCTCCGGTCGACGAACGCAGATAGCTCCGGTCGACGAACGCAGACAAGATATTCAGCTCGACGAATCTAGCCGAGTTCGACGAATGTCGAACTCAGGTCGACGATTGATGAACTCGACGAAAGTTCAGGTCGACGATTTCTGTGGAATCAGTAATAGTTGGCAGAATTAATTGGGGATTAATTACAGTCAACATTCCCAGTGAAAATAGCCGTTCAAACGGACAGTTACAGAGGAATTAAGTGAGGATCAATTTCCAAAGCATCTTCACTCTCGGGAATGTTTTTTCCACCATCAAGATTAAGGAATTCAAATACAGGGAAGTAGACAGAGACGAAAGACAGAACAACAGACAGAAAAAGAAGAAAAATCACTGTAGAGAAAAACAGAGACAGAGAAAGAAAGATACAGATAGGGCAATATCACTACAGTAACTAGAAGCCTTAGACCAGAGCTACAACAGCTTTCTGAAGAAGAAGAAGAACATCTAATTACTATCAAGAGTCTTCTTCTTCCATATCACTGCAGGATAACTTCAAGGACAACAAATCTCCATCTGTTAGAAGTTCCTGAAGTGTACTCTGGTCCTGGCCTGAAGATTGAAGGTCTATCACCCTGAAGCAGTGCTCCAGATTTCCCTGAACCATTCAATATCTCAGGGGGGAGCTTTCTGCTAACATCAAATATCCACAAGTCTTCTCTCTGATTGTTGACAGAGAAGACACCATCACTCTTTTCCCCCTCCTGTATAAAGGGTTGTCATCTCCCTTCAAAAGTGATTCCCGCTTGCAAGTCTCCTTCCAAAAGACTTGAGGTTTGGTTTTTGGGGACCTGATCAAAACCCATTGGTGTCAGGCACCTGATCAAAAACCTGAGTGGATTCCTACCAGGGTGGTAGAAGAGTGGACTACCCAGATTTGGGGAACCACTATAAAAATCCTTGTGCCTTATGTGTTGCTTGATTTCTTTCTGCATTTCTTATTTTATATTTGTGATGTGATATTTATAACTATAATTAGTATTTTGTTAAGATTTAGTACTTTCACCCTCCCTAGCCAATGCTGAGCTTGGTGCCTTGGAGGATGAAAGAATAAGATGAGTAGTGGTGAAAACGAATGCCACTCCAAGGCACCCCAAGGGTCTATTTATAGATTTTTGGGGATGGCCTGCAAATAGCGCAATCCCACGGCTCTGAAATTACTGAAATACCATGTGCTGGTCTGCCAACAGCCAAAATCTGATGTTCTGAATAGCTATTCGCAGCCCACTATGGGCGAAATAGCAGACCCTCGAGCCAGGCGAGACCCTAAAGCCGGGCGAGAACCCTCAAGTCGGGCGAGAACTAGGGCTGGGGCGGGTGCCAGCCTCGTGCCACACCCGCCCCCTAAAACAGGCTGGGACGGGTGCCGACCTGCCGCCGCACCCGCACCCTGAAGGAGGGGTCGGGGAGAGTGCTGGCCTCCCACCGCACTCGCCCCCTGAAGAGGGGTCGGGGAGGGTGCCGACCTCGCACCGCACCCGCCCCCTTGAAACAGGCCGGGGCGGCTGTCGGCCTCCCGCCGCACCCACCCCCTAAAGGAGGGGCCGGGGCGAGTGCCGGCCTCCCGTCGCACTCGCCCCCTGAGGTGGGGTCGGGGCGGGTGCCTGCCCCGTGCCGCACCCGCCCCCTGAAACAGGTCGGGGCGGGTGTCGGCCTCCCGCCGCACCCGCCCCCTAAAGGAGGGGCCGGGGCGAGTGTCGACCTCCCGCCGCACACGCCCCCTGAAAAGGGGTCGGGGCGGGTGTCGGCCTCGCGCCACACCTGCCCCCTGAAACAGGCGGGAGCGGGTGCCGGCCTTCCGCCGCAACCGCCCCCCTGAAGGAGGGGCCGGGGCGAGTGCCGACCTCCCACCACACTCGCCCCCTAAAAATTACTCCAAGCACTAGCAAGCTAGGCAAATTTTTCTCCTCTTACTAGAATATCATGCAAATCAACAATAAATTTGACCCTAAGAGTGCAAATCCCCTAAAAGCTTAAAAATGTGTAGCAAGTCTTGCACCTGTCCGGGGATCCCACTCCGCGAATACGAGGTTGTACACAATCCCTGCTCTTTTCGAGCATCTTCCACGCTCGGAAAGAAACATTCAATCCAACATATTCGTTGAGTGTAGCATTCTTGGTTTCTAAAATACTTGGCCTCTCCGAGGGGTCAACCAGCCATGCCAGCTAACGGGAGCCTGCGTGGCGAGATACCCTCCGGGTAGAATTTACTCTCCATCGAGTCACATTCGACCCATCCATCTAGTGAGAGCCTTTGAGAGCCTGAGTGAGGATATCCTCTCGTGGTTGGAACGTACTCTCGACCGAGGCACATTCGACCCATCCAACTAGTGAGAGCCTAGGTGAGGAGATCCTCTCGGGGTTGGCACCTTCTCTCCACCGAGGAACATTCGACCCATCTAGCTAGTGAGAGCCTGGGTGAGGAGATCCTCTCGGGGTTGGCACCATCTCTCCACTAAGGCACATTCGACCCATCCAGCTAGTGAGAGTCTAGGTGAGGAGATCCTCTCGGGGTTGGCACCTTCTCTCCACCGAGGCACATTCGAATCATCCAGCTAGTGAGAGTCTGGGTGAGGAGATCCTCTCGGGGTTGGCACCTTCTCTCCACCGAGGCACATTCGACCAATCCATCGAGTGAGAGCCTGGGTGAGGAGATCCTCTTGGGGTTGGCACCTTCTCTCCACCGAAGCACATTCGACCCATCCAGCTAGTGAGAGCCTAGGTGTGGAGATCCTCTCGGGGTTGATACCTTCTCTCCATTGAGACACATTCGACCCATCCAACTAGTGAGAGCCTGAGTGAGGAGATCCTCCCGGGATTGGCACCTTCTCTCTACTGAGGCACATTTGACCCATATAGCTAGTGAGAGCCTGTGTGAGGAGATCCTCTCGGGGATGACACCTTCTCTCCACCGAGTCACATTCGACTCATCCAACTAGTGAGAGCATGGGTGAGGATATCCTCTCGGGGTTGGTTTAGGCATGTCATTGGAATCATAATAAATTCAACATCCTCAAACGAGAAAAATTTTCAAGATACATGACCTCCTGACTCAGCTGGTCAGGGGTAGAGCTTATTATAAAAAAGGGAAAAGACTGTACCGAAGCAAGGTTTCTTCAGACTGCTTGGGCATAATGATTGCCATTCGCCTCCTTCTCTTATGATACCTCTATCCTGCTCAAGCTCTCCATGATCTTCTCCATCTCCTCTGCCCTGGCCAGCCAGGAGATGGTGTTAACGGCCGTGACATAGCACTGTCTTGCCAGCTAGGCCGATGAAGGTGTAGCCTTCGATGATTGGGGCTACATCGTCAGCACCCGCCCCCTGAATGAGGGGCCGGGGCGAGAACAGGCCCCAGCCTGTTAACGGCCGTGACTGCTCAACTCCCACCCCCAATCAGGGGGCGTGTGCTGACGGTGCAACTAGCAAAGTATCCAAAAGAAAACAACCCTTTGGGCGTCAACAACCTGACACGAACCCACATAATGCAAAAATATGTCTGAATTAAGCAAAGTAAACTAAAACAACAAACTACCTCGCAATAGTGAGGTAAGAACCACACCCAACCATGCAGCTCAGGAACTCCAAAACCAGCTCCACTACCTGCTACAGCTCTAAACCTGAGGCATCCCAAAGACAGAACACCTTAGCAAGAAAGTACAAGTGATAGCAGAAATTTAAGCCAAGAAAAAAAACACGGCTCATAAGGGGTACCAACCCAAGACCAAAAGTATTGAAGTACAGAAGTAAGGTACAAAAATTTCAGAAAGGAACACTTACGTGAATCGTCACGTACAACAAAAGATCCCCAGATACACAAAACTATAAGAGGGAAAAATCACGATTAAATCATCAGGAAGAATTGCAAAACTCTATTAGCCACTTGTGGTCAACTCCACCAAAAACAAACACGGGCGAGGTGGTCACTCATCCGGACACACCCCCATAGACATAATATCCGTCTAACTGCGGGGGAGACTCAAACACTCCACCATTCACCGCAGATGCCCAAACACCTGGTAGAGTTCCACGAGGTACTAATAAAGGGATCAAACATTGCGGCGGTGGTTTCATCCACTAATAACACTCGCAGCGAAGAAAACCATGATATATCAAACATTGCGGCAGTGGTTTCGTCCACTAATAACACCCGCAATGAAGAAACCATGATATAAATCTCAATACAACAATACGGCGGTGGTTTTGTTCACTAACACCCGCAATAAGGAAAACCATGAAATCAATCTTAAGACTTGGCACATCGGATTCTACTAAACATTTCTAGATTTTGAGAACGGTTGATCAACCATTATGAAAGGTTCAAGACCTATAATATACTCTAGCACGTCCTATATGATGATTCGGGACGATTAGAAGTCAAGGAATTTAAACACATCATCCAAATCTCTAAGAACGCTACAACGTTGACTTTATGATAGCAAAACCCTAATTACAAGTGGATCTCAAGAACAAAGACTAAATAGCACTAGTAATTGGAAAGTTAATCATGAAAATATCATTAGATAAAGAAGGTTAGCAATTTCATCCAGGTTGGAGGAGGGAAGAGGAGGAAGAAAACCACCACTTGCCTTGGTTTTGTCGGGGAAGACCTCCAAATCCCACCTCAGCGTAGATCAGGACTAAGGAAGATGGGAGAAGTTAAAATCTGAACAAAAAATGGACGAAATATAGGTTAGAGTCAAAAACCTAACGAGAAAAACTCAAGAAATGGGGAAAACTTTACCACAATGACGTAGCTCTCGCCGAGAACTTTTCGGATCTACGTTCGGTTCGAGATTTCGAGCACCGGAGCACCGTCGACAGCCACCGGAAGAATCGCTGAAGAACTTTCTCTCTCTCGCTCACGCCACACTGGTTCGGGAAATGGACAGAAGTCGGTCAGCTTAAAGATGAGAAGGAGTTTTCTTATATATATATATGTATATATATAATATTGAAATAAATAAAATATTGGAATCATTACACTTAAGGAGATGGTCAAGGGTCAGCTGAACCGGAAATCTCGAGATGAAGTATGGATTTCTTGAGTGGAATGAAGATTTCACGAGAACAGAATGAGGGTATCTCGAGAACTGACATGGAAATCTCGAGAACTAAAGAATATTCTCGAGGACCTCTCCAGAACTAATGAAGGTATTCTCAGGAACAGAAAAAAACTTCTCGCGAATAAGTAAAAGCACTACTCATGAGTAGGTAGAGGACTACTCGGGAACAACAAGTCAATTCTCGAGAACAAAACAAAGCTTTCTCGAGAACAAGACAAGGCTTTCTCGAGAACAAGGGCAGATCTCGAGTACTAATAATGACTTCTCGAGAACAACGCTGGATATCCCGAGAACTAAAAAAGCCTTCTCGAGTACTATATAGGTTGCATTTCCCGAGAACAATATGGTACTTCTCGAGAACTAAACAAGACTTCTCGAGTAAGAGTAGGCTTCTCGGGAACAACTCTCGGGCCTCTCGAGAAACGAAGCTGGTCATGTCGAGTCCAAAGCAAACTTTTCGAGAACTGAGCAGGATATATTGAAAATTCAGATCATCTTTTATTCCAGGATAAAATAACGATACGGACTAAATGCATCCCGATTGGAACGAAATTCGCAACATAAGCGAATATCGGCTCTACGAATCTAACGGCGAAGACAAAACTAGAATCGGACGCACCATTCTTGAGACACAACATCAAATGATTACTATAAGCATACATGCCACAAATTTAATTCTTCCAACAAGAAATCATTTAATCTCATCAAAACTCCAAAATCTGGCCAAACAGACCCAACGGACGTGAAAACGCACAAATGGTGCAGTGTCGTGAACTAGACGCAAGAAGGTAACTCCCTGACGTCATAATTATGACGATACCAAATTAAATAATATCATTGAAAAATCTGGGGCGTTATAGTCACTCCCCCTAAAAGAAGTTTCGTCCCGAAAATTAACACAACTCCGAAACCAAACCAAAATGAGAAAATTGAAAACATCCATAAGCATGGAGACATACCTGAAACTAAGGGAAGAGATGCGGATGAGATTCCCTCATCACCGACTCCAAGTCCCACGTCGCGCTCTCGACGTCTTGATTCCGCCAAAGAACTTTAACCATGAGGATGGTCTTTCTCTGCAACACTCGATCTTGAGATTACAAAATACGGACAGGCTCTTCCACGTACATTAGGTTGGGTTGAATCTGGGGCACCAAGTCAAGGACTTGACGATCACTATGAACATACTTCCACAACTGGCTCACATGGAACACATCATGGACACCGGGGAAGGTAGCAGGTAAATCTATTCTATAAGCTGACACTCTGATGTGCTCAAGAATCTGAAAAAGTCCCAAATACCAGGGGTCTAACTTGTGGTTCCTTCCAAACCTTTTAACACCTGGCGTCAGAGAGACTTTCAGAAAAACCAAGTCCCCAATGGAGAACTCCAGATCGACCATTCATCAATTAACCTATTTCTCATAACGTTCTTGAGCTACACGGAGCTTCTCCCGAATATGAGTTACAACACAATTCATCTCTTCAAGGGCTTCCGGATCTAGTAGCGGTCTCTCACAAACCTCAGCCCAAAACAAAGGTTTCCTACAACGCCTTCCGTACAAGGCCTCAAACGGGGCCATCTGTAGACTCTCTTGATAACTATTATTGTATGTGAATTTCATGAGTCTGAGATGCTCGTCCCAAGCACCACCGTGATCCAAAATGTAACACCTGACCATATCTTCCACGATCTGATTTACCCTTTCTGTCTGACCATTTATCTGCGGATGATAGACAGTGGAATACCTTAAATCGTACCCATCCCCTCCTGTAAACTCTGCCAAAAACGAGACGTAAATCTGGAGTCTCGATCTGATACAGTACTAACAGGCACTCCATGTAATCTGATGACCTCATCAAAGTATAACTCAGCTATCTTCTTCATAGAATACCCAATCTTAAATGGTACAAAGTGAGCACACTTAGTCAATCTATCAACTATCACCCAAACAGAATCGTGCCCACGGGGAGATTTCGGTAAACCGATGATGAAATCCATCGAAATACTCTCCCACTTCCAAGTAGAAATATCAAGCGGTGCTAGTTTACCACCAGGCCTTCTATGGTCATCCTTAACATGCTAACACGTATAATATTCCGACATAAACTTTTCTATATCATTCTTCATTCTCGACCACCAAATAATTTGCTTTAGATCTTTATACATTTTGGTGGAACTAGGATGGTAGGCAACACTGGAACTATGGGCTTCATTACAAATTTTAGCCCGAATGTCACCGAATGCAGGGATATAAAACCTACACCGATATTTCAGAGTATCAAACTCGTCCAAAGAGAAGTCAGGTAGCTCCCCCTTCTCAGTTCTATTCCAGAGATGCAACAAATCAGGGTCATCCTTCTGGTGCGCTCTGATAAGGGAAATCCAAGAGGGCTCTTCTGCTTCCAAACTGTCAGATACAGTACTACTCCCAACTTCAATGTCCATCAACAAGAATTCTTCCACCGGGGACTCTACAGATAGATTGAAGATTTTGGCTGTCTTCCTACTCAAAGTATCGGCTACTACGTTAGCCTTTCCTGGATGATAAAGAATCTCCACTTCATAATCGGCCACATAATTTAACCACATACGCTGGCGCAAATTCAGCTCCTTCTGAGTGAATACGTACTTCAAGCTCTTATGGTCTGTGTAGATCTTGCACAGCGCGGCATACAATAAATGTCTACAAAGCTTCAGCGCATAAATTACACCCGAATGAAAAAGAATGCGCGCCCACCTATTCTTCACCTTAAACTCCCCCATAACCATAACATACATAACTAAATGAACGAGAACTAGGGCAAACAATGCAGAGTAAAAGTTGAACTAGAATCTAACCTGATATCACTTGAGTAGAGGTCTGAGCTTCCTCCCTGGTCACCACGTTCAGCTTTCCTTTCCCTTTGTCCTGGTTTGGTGGCAGTGGCAGAGCCCGAAGCGGGGCAGGCTGTAGTGGGGACTGAGCCTGGTGGCATGAAGACTTTAGGCGCCCATTCTGCCTGCACTGGAAGCAAGCCCTTTTGTTCGACCAGCAAAGACTCACGTCATGTCCCTTCTTTGTACATAACGTGCACACCAAATCTCCCTTGGGTGCACCTTGGATGGCGAGCATCTGCTGTTGCTGCTTCTGAGTGGCGGTACTTTTGAAACACCTTTCGTAAGGGTGGCCAGACCGACCATAGAAGGTACATATTTATCCAAATTTCTTCTTCAAAGGTGTGCCAGATGCCCTAAATCTTCCATCCCCATCGACCTTTCTCTTCTCTTTTCTCGCCGTGGTGCCTCGATTCTTGGTATTTTCAATTGCCTCAACTTTTAGAGCAGCTTCCACTGCCTCAATATAACTTTCGGCTCTTTAAGCGCATGCCAACTGCTGGACATCGCTCTTAGTCCTCCCAGGAAACATTTCACTCTTCCCGCCTCCGAAGCTACCATATCAGGAGCAAATCTGCTCAACTTACTAAACTCAATCTCATATTCGCTCACCGCGAGCTGTCTCTCAGATGCAGGAAATTATTCATCAGGCGGTCCTGCTCGACCGAGAGTAGAAACTTCTTAAGCAGCATCTTCTTGAAGGACTCCCAAGAGCATCTTTCCTTCAAACTCTCCTTTTCTCGAATCCGCCAGCTCTTTGCCAAGCCTTTTAGTTGGTAGGCCGCAATCAACACCTTTTGGTCCTATGCAATCCCCGAATACGAGAACATCTCCTCGTTAGCGATGATCCAATCATCCAAAACCATAAAGTCGGCACTCTCATCGTAAGTGGGAGGTCTCAATCGCTAGAAATGCGAAATAAAATTCATCACTAGCGGTAGCGTCACTGGGGGCACCAGAGGAGCAGGAGTAACGTATACGGCTTGACCCACGACAGAATCTTACACTAAAGGTTGCTGCGTAGGAGCGACAAACAACAAGGACTAAATTTTTGATTGCATCGTAACTAACTGTCTCGACAAATCCTCGTTACTCTGACGCAAACTCTCGATCACCGCATGGCTATGTGCACCAGACGACTCAACCTACGACTGGGGAGTCGACCTCGTCGCAGGACGTCTAGCCGACATTTCTAGAAAAGTAACAAACGACTCATCAAAAATCCTAGATTACAACTAGGCCACACAACTAGTTCAGACCATACTTAAAGACACTTGCTTATGCTGCAGCTTTCTCTGAGATTTAATAATGATGTTATATCTTACTTAGGATAATATCCTCTCATCCTATTAACTCATGTGCCTATGATATGAATGCATGAATTCTTTGTTCTTATTTAAAATCATGTGCGTACATGTGTCATAATGTAAACCTTAACTTAGCACGCGTGCTTATGCGATGATATGTTATGCATGCAGTGCTATGTATTCTAAAAAAGCATTAATGCATGTATGAGTGGCGTACACATGAAATGTTATGCATCTCATACTACATAACATCGCATGCAATGAAAAAAGAAATAATATATTAATTGGCACCCTTGTGGTGATGGTTATGCATCTCATACTACATAACTATCACATGTTGCCACCTATGGTGGATCCATATACAAACACATATTATGCATCTCATACTACATAATATGCCTCGTATACTTCTGATCATGCTATGAGTGTAGTGACTATGTTTCGGTTGAGATGTACTGATGACACATCGGTGTGTGTATGCAAATGAATGAAGGGAAACAAACTATATGAGATTGGCTGGTTCGACCAACTTGTCAAACCAACCTCCCTATGATACCAACTATCACAACCCGCATTTTCACCGCCTTTAAAGGTATATCAGAGTAAGGGAAAATGCGCGTTATGATGCCACGTCAGCAGGGGATAACTGCGGGCGATCAGGCAAAACTCCTACTTAACACACAAAGATAGATTTTTATGCTAATTTGAGAAGAACCTAGTTTAAGTTAAGCAGTTAGTTGTATCCCTCGGCTTAGTGGCTTATCTAGTCCACGAGAAAAATAGTTATACGCTGTGGAAAATACTTCTTTTACAAGGTTAGACATCCTACATGAGTATAAAGGTCCCCAGGGAATAACTCATGGTATGCAAAGCTCTGGGTTTATAGTTATAGTAAAAGTAGCTTTTACGGTCGTTAAATATAATGATTTAGAATTTTAAAACATGCAATGCATGAAGTAATAATAGTAGTTTTTACACTTGAAAATACCTATCATGTAATCCTAGCATAAAACATTCCAGAGAACAAGTAATCCAAATAATCAGAAAGAAAACAAATAGCAGTTAGCAAAGTGTCCAAAAGAAAACAATAACTCTGGGCATCAACAACCTGACATGAACCCACATAATGCAAAAGTATGTCTGAACTAAGCAAAATAAACTAAAACAACAAACTACCTCGCAACGGCGAGGTAAGAACCACAGCCAACCATACAGCTCAGGAACTCCAAAACCAGTTCGACTAAATGCTACAGCTCTGAACCTGAGGCATCCCAAAGATAGAACAACTTAACAAGAAAGTACAAGTGATGACAGAAATTTAAGCCAAGAAAAAAAAAACAGGAGTCATAAGGGGTATAAACCCAAGACCAAAAGTACTGAAGTAAAGTACAGAAGTAAGGTACAAAAATTTCGGAAAGGAACACTTACGTTAATTGTCACGTACAACAAAAGTACCTCAGATACACAAAACTATAAGGGGGAAAAATCACGATTAAATCATCAGGGGGAATTGCAAAACTTTATTAGCCACCTGTGGTCAACTCTACCAAAAACAAATATGGGCGAGGTGGTCACTCATCCGGACACACACCCTCAAACATAATATCTGTCTAATTGCAGGGGAGACTCAAACACTCCACCATTCACCGCAGATGCTCAAACACCCGGTAGAGTTCCATGAGGCACTAATAAAGGGATCAAACAATGCGGCTGTGGTTTTGTCCACTAATAACACCCGCAACGAAGAAAAACCATGATATATTAAACATATCGGCGGTGGTTTCGTCCACTAATAACACCCACAACGAAGAAAAACATGATATAAATCTCAAGACAACAATGCAGCGGTGGTTTCGTCCACTAACACCCGCAACAAGGAAAACCATGAAATCAATCTCAAGACTTGATACATCGGATTCTACTAAACATTTCTAGATTCTGAGAATGGTTGATCAACCATTAGGAAAGGTTCAAGACGTAGAATATACTCTAGCACGTCCTAGATGATGATTAGGGACAATTAGAAGTCAAGGAATTTAAACACATCATCCAAATCTCTAACAACGCTACAAGGCTTACTTTATCATAGCAAAACCCTAATTACAAGTGGATCTCAAGAACAAAGACTAAATAACACTAGTATTTGGAAAGTTAATCATGAAAACATCATTAGATAAAGAAGGTTAGCAATTTCATCCAGGTTGGAGGAGGGAAGAGGAGGAAGAAAACCACCAATAGCCTTGGTTTTGTCGAGGAAGACCTCCAAATCTCACCTCAGCGTAGATCGGGACTAAGGAAGACGGGGGAAGTCGAAATCTGAACAAAAATGGCCGAAATAGAGATTATGGTCAAAAACCCTAACGGGAAAAACTCAAGAAACGGGGAAAACTTTACCACGATGACATAACTCTCATTGAGAGCTTTCCGGATCCACGTTCGATTCAAGATTTCGAGCACCGGAGCACCGTCGGCGGATACCAGAAGAATCGCGGAAGAACTTTCTCTCTCTCTCTCGCTCACGACGCACTGGTTCGAGAAAGGGACAGAAGTCGATCGGCTTAAAGAGGAGAAGGAGTTTTCTTTTATATATATATATATATATATATATATATATATATATATATATATATATATATATATATATATATATATATATATATATATATATATATATATATATATGTATATATATATATAATATTGAAATAAATAAAATATTGAAATCATTACACTTAAAGAGATGGTCAAGGGCCGGTTGAACCGAAAATCTCGAGATGAAGTATGGATTTCTCGAGTGGAATGAAGATTTCTCGAGAACAGAAGGAGGGTATTTCGAGAACTGGCGATGAAATCTCGAGAACTAAAGAATATTCTTGGGAACAGAAGAAAGGTTTCTCAAGAAATAATGAGGACCTCTCGAGAACTAATGATGGTATTCTCGGGAACAAAATAAAACTTCTCGGGAACAAGTAATAGCACTACTCCAGAGCAGGTAGAAGACTACTCGGGAACAACAAGACAATTCTCGGGAACAAAACAAAGCTTTCTCAAGAACAAGGGCAGATCTCAAGTACTAATAAGGACTTCTCGTGAACAAATGCTGGATATCCCAAGAACTAAATAAGCCTTCTCAAGTACTATATAGGCTGCATTTCCCAAGATCAATAAGGTACTTCTCGAGAACTAAACAAGACTTCTCGAGAAAGAATAGGCTTCTCGGGAACAACTCTCGGGCCTCTCGAGAAACGAAGCTGGTCATGTTGAGTACAAAGCAACCTTTCCGAGAACTGAGCAGGATATATTGAAAATTCATATTGTCTTTTATTCTGGGATACAATATCGATACAGACTAAACGCATCCCGATTGGAACGAAATTCGCAACATAGGCGAATATCGGCGCTATGAATCTAACGGTGAAGACTAAACTAGAATCTGACACACCATTCTTGAGACATAATATCAAATGATTTCTTTTCTTCCAACAAGAAATCATTCAATCTCATTAAAACTCCAAAATCTGGTCAAACAGACCCAACAGACGCGAAAACACACAAACGGTGCAGCACCGTCAACAAGATGCAAGAAGGTAACGTCCTGACGTCATAATTATGACAATACCAAATCAAATAATATCATTGAAAAATCGGGGGTGTTACAGCACCCGCCCCCTGAAACAGGTTTGCGCGGGTGTCGGCCTCCCGCCACACCCGCCCCCTCCCCCCTGAAGGAGGGGCAGGGGCGAGTGCCGGCCTCCCGCCACACTCGCCCCCTAAAGAGGGGTCGGGAAGAGTGCTGGCCTCGCGCCACACCCGCCCCCTGAAACAGGCCGGGGGGGGTGTCGGCCTCCCGCCGCACCCACCCCCCCTGAAGGAGGGCCCGGGGCAAGTGTCTGTCTCCCTCCACACTCGCCCCTAGAAGAGTACTCCAAGCACTAGCAAGCTAGGCAAAATTTTCTCCCCTAGTAGAATATAATGCAGATCAACAAAAAATTTGACCCCAAGAGTGCAAAACCCACTAAAAGCTTAAAAATGTGTAGCAAGTCTTGCGCGTGCCTAGGGACCCCACTCCGCGAATATGAGGTTGTACACCCTCCACCTCTGCAGTCGCCCGTGGCTGGCCTCCTCTCCTTCAGACGCCACCCCGCGGTCGCGCCCCCTATACTTGCCCTCACGGTGGGTAGAGGGAAACCGAGCCCCCACAAAGCCGGCGCCCACTCGTCCCCCGCTCGGCCCCCGCCAGTCCAACCCATGCTTGGACCCTGCCCGACCATCACCCACTTGACTCTTTCCCGGCCGGCCTCCGCGAGGCCAACCTCCACGCGGTCGACCGTCAAAGGGTAGCCCCCATTCCGCCGCCTGGTCGGCCCTCATATATCCTACATCGTCTGATCGTCCTCATGCAATCTCTTCTGTCCTATGTGCGGGTAACCACTGGCGTAACCATCCAATATGTGTGGGGGAAAATAGCCAAAATTATATCGGTCTACGTGTAGGAAAAAATACTATAAAAATTCTCGTCATAATTTATAAAGTACTAAATTACAAATAGTAATTAGGGTTTTTACAGTCCGCAGATAGCCGCGTAACCACCCCTATGGGCCTATAAATATAGCATCAATCTCTCCTTCATTCTCAATTTTTTTCATCATCTCCTTCTCCTCTTATGTGCTTGAGAGCTCCTCTGAGATCGCTTTTGCCTTAGAAGACGTCATTGAAGATCTTCAAGCACTTTGAAGATTGCACGAAGATCTCCACTCCTTGTTAGCGAGCCTTCTGAGTGCAGCACTCCTAGTACTGAGCGCCCGTTAAAAAACCACAAGCTTTCTTCATCCCAGCCTCCGAGTAGTAGAAGAAGCCCGTCAAGTGACCAGAACGCATGCTCTCCACCGCAGACAATGACAAACATTTAGCTTTGTGAGTGGTGGTCTATCACTCTCTGAACGTCTCTCTCTCTCATTTAATTGTAACGAGCAGCGGTCTGTTGCTCTCGCATTCTCAAAAAACTTTGCATAAAAAAAATCAAATAGAGAAGTTTGGTCAGCATCAATCCGGGTACGTGAGTTTTAACCATTTTCCAGTGTTTTCCACGTAAAAAATCTTCTTGCAAACCGTCTCTTTTCTCTATGACTGTTTGTGCGCTCGACCACTCAAGAGGTAAGATGGTATGGTTTAGACCGGTCTACTAAGAGCATCGAGTGACCCACAATAATTTGGCGCCTTCTATGGGAAAGAGTTCCTAGCATCCCTCGAAGATCCAGAATACAATATCCTCGACACAATGATATTCGTGACTAGAGGCTATGATAAGAGATGCTTCTTGTACTGATGAAGGATAGGACAATAGGGGGCACGTTGGCCCGATCCCCCCCCCCCCCCCGCTCACACGTTAACACCTTAGAAGAACGCATGCGCCAAATTGAGGAGTGTCTTGCAAGCAAAGAAGCGCTTCAAACTTGCAGCCCTGCCCCCGAGCAAGGCAAATTGCCCTCTCCGGATCTACCTTGAACTTCGACTGAGCATTTCGCTCATAAGCTCTACGACCCAGAAAAAGAATTCTCCAACGCAAGTAGGTCGGCATCCCCAATTTGCTTAGCCAGAGAACCAGACGCTAGTCATCATTGTTGAAAATTTGATATAGCGGAAGACGGGAAACCAGGCGCAGGAACACTCAACCTATCCGAGCCTAAATAAACCAGACACAAAACAGAAGAGCAAGAATCTTGTACTATAATAAACTTCTTTACAGCGCGAGACATACATGGCGAGACATGATTCGCCGATGTAAGAACAAGGAAGCAAAATACAACAAAGAAACAAGCCGTGCAGACAGAAGCCAAGACCGCCGAGACCGCCGCCCTAGCCGAACTGAACATCGAAGTCCGCCGAGACCGCGAGGTCGCGCGGACTACCCGTTATTCAAATGCAAGCTCTACTCGTCGATCAGCAAGACGCCTAACCGTAAGGCCGCCTAACCGCCTGCCCGCACGAACTGTTGTTGCCGAACTGAACAGGCCGCTAGAAGCGGACAACTTATTGAACTTGGAATCTAGTTGTAGAATAGAGACCGCCTAGCCGCTACCCACAACCTGTTGTTAACCACTGGTTGCTATCCATAGAGTCTGCACTGTCCCTGACTGCAGTCAGAACCAAGTCCCTGGCTTCCAGCGCTATCCGCACAACCTGCACAACACAACCCGGTCAACCTTCAAACCGCACAGATACAAAATCCAGACCGCAACAACAACACGAGAGTTCACTTACTGTCCATTCACTCTCTGATTGATGTGACAGGGGGTCCTATTTATAGGCACGATGAGGAGCGTGCTCACCGCCCTAGCCGATAGGATAACCGCCCCATCTCGCGACGAGCACCAATTATATCTGCAAGTCGCAGATACACAACCAGTCCACCATGACCTCTGCAGGATAGCCAGGCCGCTAATGGCTTCACCAAGACCGGACAACAAACCCTATCCGCCCTGTCGCCAAAGGCCAACCAGGACTAAACAGCAACCCGCAGAACTCTGCAGCAACATCACCTGTCTGCATATCAGCGGACATCGCATCAGTCCGCACGCCCTGCGGACACAGCATCAGTCCGCACCCCCAAGTTCGCAACCAAGGCATAATGGCCAACTGTCGAACTTGGCGGACAATGGAAGCAGTCCGCATAACCTAGCGTACCTGGCTCCAGTCTGCATGCCTTGCGGACAAAACTCCAGTCCGCGTACTCCGAGCCTGCAGCCGTTACCAAGAAGACAGTTACCGGACTCGGCGGACAAGGAATATAATCTGCAAGCCTAGGCGGATACTGCTCCAGTCCGCACGCCTTGCGGACACAGCTCAAGTCCGCGCTCATCAAGCTCGAAACCAAAGCACAAAGCAATTGCTGCCGAGCTTGGAGGACTGAGAAGCAGTTCGCGCTTATCCGCGCGATCACCCCAGACTGAGCAAACCTGGACTTGGTTTAGAACCAAGCAAGTCCACACCACTAGCCACAAGGGCCAGTCCGCACTTACTGGCAGACACTGACACCATTCCACGCATCCCGGCGAACTGTTGGAGTTACCATGGTGATCTGGAAGTGGTCAAACATGTAATCTCACTACCAACGCGATATGAGCCTGCAGGGTCGCACATAAGAGATGTGGAGAAGTTGGATGATTGACTGTGTTGGTAAAGGTTACCAATCACCGACCTGAATGGGGTTATGGGCAAAGTGTTCCCTTAAAGGATCGTCGGGCTGGGCAAATGTTGCCTTGAAGGACTGGTAAGAATAGTCGACCGAGGGTCGACAACAATCGTCGAGGATTGGTACTATGATTCCCGCCGATCAACGAGAATCGTCACTCTGATTCTCGCCGATCGACGAGAATCGTCGAGAATTGGTACTCTGATTCTCGCCGATCGACGTGGATCGTCGACCCACAATCGGCGTGAATCGTCGAGTATTGTACTCTGATTCTCGCCGATCTGGGTGATTCTCGCCGATTGTGATTCTCGCCGATTGTGATTATCGCCGACTGATTCTCGCTGATCCTAACTGATTCTCGCCGACTGAGTCTCGCCGAATCTGCTAGGAGATTCTCTCCGATTCTCGTCGATTCTCGCCGATTGATACTCGCCGATTCTGGAACCCTATTTTTGGGTGGTCTGCGGATAGCGATATTCCTAAGTCTATTTATGCCTTTGGTATAAATACACACCTAGGGGTTTTCGGGATCCTCTCTCCAAAAAAAGATCTTTGGCAGCTGATCGAACCGAATCCCGCGACGGAAGCGTTCCGCCTTTCCGTTCGTTCCGCCGATCCCGAATCCCGCCGCCGACGGAAGTGTTCCGCCGCCGCCGTGCTCGCTCCGTCGACTTCCTTCTCTCCGGCGATCGTCGCTGGTGTTGCAATCCCTGGCGCGGACCTAGCAGTCCGTGGGAAAGCAAGGTGCGGTCTTTCTCCTTCCCGATCTTCCGTGCGACGGAAAGTTCGGTGTTCTCCCGCTCGTGTGGATTTCTGCAGAGATGTGGACATTATTCCACGTAGAACTCGCCACTAGCAAGAAGACGAAGCTTGGAGCATCTCCGTTGAGTTGTGACTCAACGCCACCGAGGTAATTTTTGCATAGTTGTGTGTTAACTTCTTGATTCAACTACCATGGCCCGATCCCATCTCTTTTGGGTTTTCTTGATGTTTTATTCTTCCGCTGCGTGCACAAGTGTTGTGTCATCCTCATAGAGAAACCCAACAGTGGTATCAGAGCCAGGTTTGGCCATGATTGTTGTATTGGAAGTTTTGTTATTCCAGTGCGTGCAAACCTAGGGATTTAGAAGTGTTCTAAATGTCTAGATTTAGTCTTGGTACCCCTCCAAGAACGTCTGGGATTGCGTGGAAATTTCTAATTGTTAGAAATTGTAGTCTCCTTAGCAGTAACCATCCCTCGAGTTTGTTTTGGATTTTGAATCCAACATAGAGAGATGAGCTTGTCTACTGCCTTAAGTTGAGTTGTCTTTGCCTTTGTCCAATGCATGTAAATTTGAGGATTTGGAAGTTTCCGGATGTTCAGATTTAGCCCTTCCTTCTATCAAATGTTGATGGTATCGGGTTGTGCACATAAGGGATGCATGTGGTTTTAGAAATATTGTTTTTCTTTGGATGTGCACATTGATCAAATGTTGATCATGGTTAATTGTTAACCTATAATTAAAATCCCTTCATCAAATATTAAGTGTTCAGATGCCTTCCGATGGATGACACTCTTCCTGCCTCGATCGATGAAGTGTGGGCTTGCCAAAGCAAGGTGCATTAATCTATCTTGGTAAGGGTGCGAGCGGATAATTGTGATATCCCACTGTCGACATCGGGTCCAACTTAACTAGGTGACCTCAAAGGTTGAGTGCCTAGAGGCATAGGGTTGGCATGCACCATATGATGGATGCGAGTAAGGAGTTATTCACCAACCATACAAGAATTGCATGAGGATGCAATTGGCAAGCGTTGCCTACCTAAATAACTGCATCGTGAGAGGAAAGCCAAAGCTGACTCATTGTGTTGGTGAAATACGGATCTTGTCCACTAAGAGAGTTGCTTGCATGAACTCTCCGAATTGTTAGTGAGGGCTATCATTTCGAATAAAATAGTGGGAGTGTTTTAATTGAAGTCCAAATTAAAATAAATTGTATTTGAAATTTTGGTACTGATTTTATTCTGCATGAATTCTTGTAGAATTCCATGGCAAGTGTTTCACACTCCACTTTGTCTCTGAGAGCCATCCTTGAGAAGGATAAGCTCAGTGGGACAAATTACATGGACTGGTATAGGAACCTGAGAATTGTTCTCAGGCAAGAGCGAAAGCTCTATGTCTTGGAAGAAGAAGCCCCCGAGGTGCCGACCGGGAACTCTTCCCGTGCTGAGAAGGATACTTATAAGAAGCATATTGATGATGCTTTAGATGTCGAATGCCTTATGCTTGCCACTATGAACTCTGAGCTTCAGAAGCAACATGAGAGCATGGGGTGCAAGGAGATTGACGAGCATCTCAAGAAAATGTTTCAAGGGCAAGCTCGTCAAGAGAGGTTCGACGTCACAAAAGCGTTGTTTCAGTGCAAGATGGGAGTTCGAGACTCAGTAGGGACTCACGTACTCAAGATGATTGGGTATATAGAGAACCTTGAAAGGCTGGGTTTTCCTCTTGGTCAAGAGTTGGCCACAGATCTGATCCTGCAATCGTTGCCGGACAGTTATGAGTAGTTCGTCTTGAACTACAACATGAATGAAATAGACAAGACACTGCCCGAACTCCTAGGCATGTTGAGAACTGCTGAAATCAATATGAAGAAGGCCAAGCCTGCCAGCCCCATACTGATGGTGCATAAGGGCAAGGGCAAAGCCAAGGGCTCTAAGAAGACGAAGGTGGGACCTAAGTCATATCTTGAGCCCAAGTCTTCTACACTAATGAAAAAGAAAAGCATGGTGAAGGAAGGGAAATGCCACCACTGTGGCAAGGCTGGTCATTGGAGGAGGAACTGTCCTTCGTACATTGAAGGTCTGCAGAAAAAGAAGGGAGGTATGACTTCCGCTTCAAATATTCACGTTATAGAGATAAACCTTTCTGCTCCTTCATCTTGGGTATTGGATACCGGATGTGGTTCTCACATTTGTACAAATGTGCAGGAACTGGGAAGGAGAAGATTGCTGAGTAAAGGGGAGGTGGACCTCCGTGTCGGCAATGGAACAAGAGTTGCTGCTGTAGCCGTAGGGGTTTACCGTCTTTCTTTGCCCAGTGGGCTTGTAATAGAACTAGATAATTGTTATTTTGTTCCGACCATAACTAGAAACAATATATCTATTTCATGCTTGGACATGATTGGATTTTCTTTTATAATTAAGAACAACTGTTGTACTATATTTAAGAATGATGTTTGTTATGTTGTAGCCCAATTGTTTAATTGTCTTTATGTTTTGAACTTGTACCATCTGATCTGTAATGTTGAAAATAATAAAAGACTAAGAACAAATGACTCGAACCCAACATTTCTCTGGCATTGTCGTTTGGGCCATATCAACGAGAAGCGCATATCCAAGCTCCATAGAGATGGACTTTTGGACTCATTTGATTATGAATCATTTGAGCGATGTGAATCTTGTTTGTTAGACAAGATGACTAAAGCTCCTTTCACTGGTTATACTGAGAGGGCTGAGGATCTCTTGGGTGTTGTACATAGTGATGTATGCGGACCCATGAGTTCCATGGCTAGAGGTGGGTATTTCTACTTTGTTACATTTACTGATGATTTCAGTAAATACGGATATGTGTATCTTATGAAGTGCAAATCCGAGACCTTTGAAAAGTTCAAAGAGTTCAAGAATGAAGTAGAAAACCAGTTGGGTAAAAGGGTTAAAGCACTCCGATCTGATCGAGGTGGCGAATACCTGAGTCATGAGTTCCGTGATCATCTGAAAGAGTGTGGTATTGTATCACAGCTCACTCCACCTAGAACACCACAACATAATGGTGTGTCTGAGAGGAGAAATCGTACACTGTTAGACATGGTACGTTCGATGATGAGTCATGCAGACTTTCCTGTTACCTTTTGGGGTTTTGCTTTAGAGACTGCTGCAATGACATTGAATCGCGCTCCAACAAAAACGGTTCTGAAGACACCATATGAGATATGGACTGGGAAGCGCCCTAGTATGTCGTTCATTAAAATTTGGGGCTGTGAGGCATACGTGAGACGTCAAATGTCTGACAAGCTGGAACCCAAATCGGATAAATGTTATCTGGTGGGATATCCTAAGGAAACAAAAGGGTATTACTTTTACCTACCGTCTGAGGGCAAAGTGTTTGTCGCAAGGACTGGTGTCTTCTTGGAGAAAGAGTTCTTATCAAGAAAGACTGAAAAGGTAGAGCTTGAAGAAGTTCAAGAACCACATGTAGTGAATGAACCGGAATTGGATTCTGAGACAGGACTACAATATGTTGTAGCTAGAGAACCTGCTCAAGGAACACAGGTCCTACGTAGATCTGGTAGACCGAGGTATGAGCCTGAGAGATATGGATTTCTCGTGTCTCAAATAGGTAATGTGTTGCTTATGGATCATGATGATGAACCAGCAACCTACCAAGAGGCTATGAATGGACCGGACTCCGACAAATGGCTTGAGGCTATGAAATCCGAAATGGACTCCATGTATGCAAACCAAGTTTGGAACTTGGTGGAACCACCTGACGGGGTATGACCCATAGGGTGCAAGTGAGTCTTCAAGAAGAAGACCGACATGGATGGGAATGTACAGATATTCAAAGGGCGACTGGTGGCTAAGGGTTTCAAGCAAATTCATGGTATTGACTATGATGAGACCTTTTCCCCTGTTGCCATGGTAAAGTCCATAAGGATATTGCTTGCTGTTGCTGCGTATTATGACTACGAGATCTGGCAGATGGATGTCAAAACGGCTTTTCTTAATGGAAACCTCCTTGAGGAAGTGTATATGACACAACCCGAGGGTTTTGTATCCCCAGATGAAGCCACTAAAATATGCAAGCTGAATAAGTACATCTATGGACTGAAACAGGCCTCTCGAAGTTGGAATCTTCGTTTTGATGAGAAAATCAAAGAGTTTGGTTTCATCAAGAATGAAGATGAGCCTTGTGTTCACAAGCGAATCAGTGGGAGCATTGTTGTCTTCCTGATATTGTATGTAGATGACATACTGTTGATTGGGAATGACATTCCTACCCTGAAAGTTGTTAAAAACAACCTAGGGAACTGCTTTTCAATGAAGGATTTGGGTGAAGCGACTTATATACTCGGTATTAAGATCTATAGAGATAGATCGAAGAAGTTGCTGGGTTTGACCCAGAGTACGTACATCGAAAAGGTGTTGAAGCGGTTCAACATGCTTGAGTCCAAGAAAGGATTTTTGCGCCCATGTCTCATGGTGTGAATCTCTCTAAGGACCAGTGTCCAAAGTCTTGTGAAGATAAGGACCGCATGAAGTTGATTCCATATGCTTCGGCAATTGGATCAATCATGTACGCGATGTTATGTACTCGACCCGATGTCTCCTTTGCTTTGAGCATGACTAGCAGGTATCAGTCAGACCCCGGTGAGTGTCACTGGATTGCAGTCAAGAATGTACTGAAGTACTTGAGAAGGACTAAGGATGTGTTCTTGGTGTATGGTGGAGAGGAAGAGCTCGTTGTAAGTGGTTACACGGATGCTAGCTTCCAAACTGATAGAGACGACTCCAAGTCTCAGTCAGGTTTTGTGTTTTGCCTGAATGGAGGAGCTGTGAGCTGGAAGAGTTCCAAGCAAGAGACAGTTGCTGATTCTACAACAGCGGCCGAGTATATCGCCGCGGCTAATGCGGCGAAGGAGGCTGTATGGATTAGGAAATTCATCGGCGAGCTTGATGTAGTTCCTAGCATTGTTGGTCCCGTAGTTCTCTACTGTGATAACAATGGTGCAATTGCACAATCTAAGGAACCTAGATCCCATCAGCGCTCCAAGCACATACTTCGGCGGTTTCATCTTATTCGTGAGATTGTCGAACGATGAGATGTGAACATTTGCAGAGTGCCGACTGAGGAGAATATTGCGGATCCACTGATAAAGCCTCTCGCGCAGAGAAAGCATGATGGTCATACTAGATCGATGGGTATACGATACCTAAATGATCAACTCTAGTGAGAATTTTGTGGATTGCATGTAAACATGTATTTTGTTGGCTATTTGTTCATATGATGAACAATGTACATAGTTTTTCTTTTACAATTAATGGCAAGTTCTTTTATTATGAGCTTTTCTATATGATAGTTAAATGTTAACATAATAGATACCCTTAGAATGTTCGCTTCCATGGGATATCAAGTACGTGACTTGAATGTGAGAGCCTATGATTTATTTGAAGCTTCATTCTTAAAAGGTCCCTGGTCGAGTATCATCATAGAAGCTAAGGGTGATGATGGTACATGAAGGCTAGCACGTGCGTTGACTGATGACCGGTTCTCACAGGTCTTGATATTGTGATATCAAGTCATCACGTGGGTACTTGTTAGTGAACAAGTTGTACTGGACAGACCCAACCTGAGACTACTCTGTGGATTGTCATCCAATCGTGTCACGAGTAGGTCTCAATTGACAATGGTGTTGTGGTCCTTTGACCTGAAGTCACAGCATTCATCAAGTGAGGAAGAGCGTGCTTTGATGTCATCTAAAGTCTTCCTTGAGAAAGGTTGATGATAAGGGTGGTTGTTGGGCATGTTACGAATCATTTGGGTGTTTGTGTGTGAGCAGATATGGGATTTGTCCTCCTGTATGACAGGAGTTGCATCCATGGGCCCCTTGATGGAACTGGACTGAGAAATGCATGGCTATGCTTGGTTGAGTCAATATGTGATATTGGACTCACCATTCTCTGGAAGTCCGTCCTGAATCAAGAAACTTGGATTGAGCTATTACGAGGGTGACACGGTCCATGCCTCTAGTTCTTTCCGGATGTAAGGGACAAAGGACAAAGACAACACTGACACATTGGTCATAAAGGCTTATGAGTTATAAACTCTTATTGCTTGGGGAGCAATGATGCATTGCTAGATGCCGCTCATTGTTTGTGAGGTTTTTGGTTTGATACTTTCAAGATCAAGTGGGAGTCTGTTGGAGTTACCATGGTGATCTGGAAGTGGTCAAACATGTAATCTCACTGCCAACGCGATATGAGCCTGCAGGGTCGCACATAAGAGATGTGGAGAAGTTGGATGATTGACTGTGTTGGTAAAGGTTACCAATCACCGACCTGAATGGGGTTATGAGCAAAGTGTTCCCTTAAAGGATCGTCGGGTTGGGCAAATGTTGCCTTGAAGGACTGGTAAGAATAGTCGACCGAGGGTCGACAACAATCGTCGAGGATTGGTACTATGATTCCCGCCGATCGACGAGAATCGTCACTCTGATCCTCGCCGATCGACGAGAATCGTCGAGAATTGGTACTATGATTCTCGCCGATCGACGTGGATCGTCGACCCACGATCGGCGTGAATCGTCGAGTATTGTACTCTAATTCTCGCCGATCCGGGTGATTCTCGCCGATTGTGATTCTCGCCGATTGTGATTCTCGCCGACTGATTCTCGCCGATCCTAACTGATTCTCGCCGACTGAGTCTCGCCGAATCTGCTAGGTGATTCTCGCCGATTCTCGCTGATTCTCGCCGACTGATACTCGCCGATTCTGGAACCCTATTTTTGGGTGGTCTGCGGATAATGATATTCGTAAGTCTATTTATGCCTTTGGTATAAATACACACCTAGGGGTTTTCGGGATCCTCTCTCCAAAAAAAGATCTCTGGCAGCTGATCGAACCGAATCCCGCGACGGAAGCATTCCGCCTTTCCGTTCGTTCCGCCGATCCCGAATCCCGCCGCCGACGGAAGTGTTCCGCCGCCGCCGTGCTCGCTCCGTCGACTTCCTTCTCTCCGGCGATCGTCGCTGGTGTTGCAATCCCTGGCGCGGACCTAGCAGTCCGTGGGAAAGCAAGGTGCGGTCTTTCTCCTTCCCGATCTTCCGTGCGATGGAAAGTTCGGTGTTCTCCCGCTCGTGTGGATTTCTGCAGAGACGTGGACATTATTCCACGTAGAACTCGCCACTAGCAAGAAGACGAAGCTTGGAGCATCTCCGTTGAGTTGTGACGCAACGCCACCGAGGTAATTTTTGCATAGTTGTGTGTTAACTTCTTGATTCAACTACCATGGCCCGATCCCATCTCTTTTGGGTTTTCTTGATGTTTTATTCTTCCGCTGCGTGCACCAGTGTTGTGCCATCCTCATAGAGAAACCCAACAGTGGTATCAGAGCCAGGTTTGGCCATGATTGTTGTATTGGAAGTTTTGTTATTTCAGTGCGTGCAAACCTAGGGATTTAGAAGTGTTCTAAATGTCTAGATTTAGTCTTGGTACCCCTCCAAGAACGTCTGGGATTGCGTGGAAATTTCTAATTGTTAGAAATTGTAGTCTCCTTAGCAGTAACCATCCCTTGAGTTTGTTTTGGATTTTGAATCCAACATAGAGAGATGAGCTTGTCTACTGCCTTAAGTTAAGTTGTCTTTGCCTTTGTCCAATGCATGTAAATTTGAGGATTTGGAAGTTTCCGGATGTTCAGATTTAGTCCTTCCTTCTATCAAATGTTGATGGTATCGGGTTGTGCACATAAGGGATGCATGTGGTTTTAGAAATATTGTTTTTCTTTGGATGTGCACATTGATCAAATGTTGATCATGGTTAATTGTTAACCTATAATTAAAATCCCTTCATCAAATATTAAGTGTTCAGATGCCTTCCGATGGATGACACTCTTCCTGCCTCGATCGATGAAGTGTGGGTTTGCCAAAGCAAGGTGCATTAATCTATCTTGGTAAGGGTGCGAGCGGATAATTGTGATATCCCACTGTCGACATCGGGTCCAACTTAACTAGGTGACCTCAAAGGTTGAGTGCCTAAAGGCATAGGGTTGGCATGCACCATATGATGGATGCGAGTAAGGAGTTATTCACCAACCATACAAGAATTGCATGAGGATGCAATTGGCAAGCGTTGCCTACCTAAATAACTGCATCGTGAGAGGAAAGCCAAAGCTGACTCATTGTGTTGGTGAAATACGGATCTTGTCCACTAAGAGAGTTGCTCGCATGAACTCTCCGAATTGTTAGTGAGGGCTATCATTTCGAATAAAATAGTGGGAGTGTTTTAATTGAAGTCCAAATTAAAATAAATTGTATTTGAAATTTTGGTACTGATTTTATTCTGCATGAATTCTTGTAGAATTCCATGGCAAGTGTTTCACACTCCACTTTGTCTCTGAGAGCCATCCTTGAGAAGGATAAGCTCAGTGGGACAAATTACATGGACTGGTATAGGAACCTGAGAATTGTTCTCAGGCAAGAGCGAAAGCTCTATGTCTTGGAAGAAGAAGCCCCCGAGGTGCCGACCGGGAACTCTTCCCGTGCTGAGAAGGATACTTATAAGAAGTATATTGATGATGCTTTAGATGTCGAATGCCTTATGCTTGCCACTATGAACTCTGAGCTTCAGAAGCAACATGAGAGCATGGGGTGCAAGGAGATTGACGAGCATCTCAAGAAAATGTTTCAAGGGCAAGCTCGTCAAGAGAGGTTCGACGTCACAAAAGCGTTGTTTCAGTGCAAGATGGGAGTTCGAGACTCAGTAGGGACTCACGTACTCAAGATGATTGGGTATATAGAGAACCTTGAAAGGCTGGGTTTTCCTCTTGGTCAAGAGTTGGCCACAGATCTGATCCTGCAATCGTTGCCGGACAGTTATGAGCAGTTCATCTTGAACTACAACATGAATGAAATAGACAAGACACTGCCCGAACTCCTATGCATGTTGAGAACTGCTGAAATCAATATGAAGAAGGTCAAGCCTGCCAGCCCCATACTGATGGTGCATAAGGACAAGGGCAAAGCCAAGGGCTCTAAGAAGACGAAGGTGGGACCTAAGTCATATCTTGAGCCCAAGTCTTCTGCACTGATGAAAAATAAAAGCACGGTGAAGGAAGGGAAATGCCACCACTGTGGCAAGACTGGTCATTGGAGGAGGAACTGTCCTTCGTACATTGAAGGTCTGCAGAAAAAGAAGGGAGGTATGACTTCCGCTTCAAATATTCACGTTATAGAGATAAACCTTTCTGCTCCTTCATCTTGGGTATTGGATACCGGATGTGGTTCTCACATTTGTACAAATGTGCAGGAACTGGGAAGGAGAAGATTGCTGAGTAAAGGGGAGGTGGACCTCCGTGTTGGCAATGGAACAAGAGTTGCTGCTGTAGCCGTAGGGGTTTACCGTCTTTCTTTGCCCAGTGGGCTTGTAATAGAACTAGATAATTGTTATTTTGTTCCGGCCATAACTAGAAACATTATATCTATTTCATGCTTGGACATGATTGGATTTTCTTTTATAATTAAGAACAACTGTTGTTCTATATTTAAGAATGATGTTTGTTATGCTGTAGCCCAATTGTTTAATGGTCTTTATATTTTGAACTTGGATCATCTGATCTGTAATGTTGAAAATAATAAAAGACTAAGAACAAATGACTCGAACCCAACATTTCTCTGGCATTGTCGTTTGGGCCATATCAACGAGAAGCGCATATCCAAGCTCCATAGAGATGGACTTTTGGACTCATTTGATTATGAATCATTTGAGCGATGCGAATCTTGTTTGTTAGGCAAGATGACTAAAGCTCCTTTCACTGGTTATACTGAGAGGGTTGAGGATCTCTTGGGTGTTGTACATAGTGATGTATGCGGACCCATGAGTTCCATGGCTAGAGGTGGGTATTTCTACTTTGTTACATTTACTGATGATTTCAGTAAATACGGATATGTGTATCTTATGAAGTGCAAATCCGAGACCTTTGAAAAGTTCAAAGAGTTCAAGAATGAAGTAGAAAACCAGTTGGGTAAAAGGGTTAAAGCACTCCGATCTGATCGAGGTGGCGAATACATGAGTCATGAGTTTCGTGATCATCTGAAAGAGTGTGGTATTGTATCACAGCTCACTCCACCTAGAACACCACAACATAATGGTGTGTCTGAGAGGAGAAATCGTACACTGTTAGACATGGTACGTTTGATGATGAGTCATGCAGACTTTCCTGTTACCTTTTGGGGTCTTGCTTTAGAGACTGCTGCAATGACATTGAATCGCGCTCCAATGAAAACGGTTCTGAAGACACCATATGAGATATGGACTGGGAAGCACCCTAGTATGTCGTTCATTAAAATTTGGGGCTCTGAGGCATACGTGAGATGTCAAATGCCTGACAAGCTGGAACCCAAATCGGATAAATGTTATCTGGTGGGATATCCTAAGGAAACAAAAGGGTATTACTTTTACCTACCGTCTGAGGGCAAAGTGTTTGTCGCAAGGACTGGTGTCTTCTTGGAGAAAGAGTTCTTATCAAGAAAGACTGAAAAGGTAGAGCTTGAAGAAGTTCAAGAACCACATGTAGTGAATGAACCGGAATTGGATTCTGAGACAGGACTACAAGATGTTGTAGCTAGAGAACCTGCTCAAGGAACACAGGTCCTACGTAGATCTGGTAGACCGAGGTATGAGCCTGAGAGATATAGATTTCTCGTGTCTCAAATAGGTAATGTGTTGATTATGGATCATGATGATGAACCAGCAACCTACCAAGAGGCTATGAATGGACCGGACTCCGACAAATGGCTTGAGGCTATGAAATCCGAAATGGACTCCATGTATGCAAACCAAGTTTGGAACTTGGTGGAACCACCTGAAGGGGTACGACCCATAGGGTGCAAGTGGGTCTTCAAGAAGAAGACCGACATGGATGGGAATGTACAGATATTCAAAGGGCGACTGGTGGCTAAGGGTTTCAAGCAAATTCATGGTATTGACTATGATGAGACCTTTTCCCCTGTTGTCATGGTAAAGTCCATAAGGATATTGCTTGCTGTTGCTGCGCATTATGACTACGAGATCTGGAAGATGGATGTCAAAACGGCTTTCCTTAATGGAAACCTCCTTGAGGAAGTGTATATGACACAACCCGAGGGTTTTGTATCCCCAGATGAAGCCACTAAAATATGCAAGCTTAATAAGTCCATCTATGGACTGAAACAGGCCTCTCGAAGTTGGAATCTTCGTTTTGATGAGAAAATCAAAGAGTTTGGTTTCATCAAGAATGAAGATGAGCCTTGTGTTTACAAGCAAATCAGTGGGAGCATTGTTGTCTTCCTGATATTGTATGTAGATGACATACTGTTGATTGGGAGTGACATTCCTACCCTGAAAGTTGTTAAAAACAACCTAGGGAACTGCTTTTCAATGAAGGATTTGGGTGAAGCGACTTATATACTCGGTATTAAGATCTATAGAGATAGATCGAAGAAGTTGCTGGGTTTGACCCAGAGTACGTACATCGAAAAGGTGTTGAAGCGGTTCAACATGCTTGAGTCCAAGAAAGGATTTTTGCCCATGTCTCATGGTGTGAATCTCTCTAAGGACCAGTGTCCAAAGTCTTATGAAGATAAGGACCGCATGAAGTTGATTCCATATGCTTCGGCAATTGGATCAATCATGTACGCGATGTTATGTACTCGACCCGATGTCTTCTTTGCTTTGAGCATGACTAGCAGGTATCAGTCAGACCCCGGTGAGTGTCACTGGATTGCAGTCAAGAATGTCCTGAAGTACTTGAGAAGGACTAAGGATGTGTTCTTGGTGTATGGTGGAGAGGAAGAGCTCGTTGTAAGTGGTTACACGGATGCTAGCTTCCAAACTGATAGAGACGACTCCAAGTCTCAGTCAGGTTTTGTGTTTTGCCTGAATGGAGGAGATGTGAGCTGGAAGAGTTCCAAGCAAGAGACAGTTGCTGATTCTACAACAGAGGCCGAGTATATCGCCGCGGCTAATGCGGAGAAGGAGGCTGTATGGATTAGGAAATTCATCGGCGAGCTTGATGTAGTTCCTAGCATTGTTGGTCCCGTAGTTCTCTACTGTGATAACAATGGTGCAATTGCACAATCTAAGCAACCGAGATCCCATCAGCGCTCCAAGCACATACTTCGGCGGTTTCATCTTATTCATGAGATTGTCGAACGAGGAGATGTGAACATTTGCAGAGTGCCGACTGAGGAGAATATTGCGGATCCACTGACAAAGCCTCTCGCGCAGAGAAAGCATGATGGTCATACTAGATCGATGGGTATACGATACCTAAATGATCAACTCTAGTGAGAATTTTGTGGATTGCATGTAAACATGTATTTTGTTGGTTATTTGTTCATATGATGAACAATGTACCTAGTTTTTCTTTTACAATTAATGGCAAGTTCTTTTATTATGAGCTTTTCTATATGATAGTTAAATGTTAACATAATAGATACCCTTAGAATGTTCGCTTCCATGGGATATCAAGTACGTGACTTGAATGTGAGAGCCTATGATTTATTTGAAGCTTCATTCTTAAAAGGTCCCTGGTCGAGTATCATCATAGAAGCTAAGGGTGATGATGGTACATGAAGGCTAGCACGTGCGTTGACTGATGACCGGTTCTCACAGGTCATGATATTGTGATATCAAGTCATCGCGTGGGTACTTGTTAGTGAACAAGTTGTACTGGACAGACCCAACCTGAGACTACTCTGTGGATTGTCATCCAATCGTGTCACGAGTAGGTCTCAATTGACAATGGTGTTGTGGTCCTTTGACCTGAAGTCACAGCATTCATCAAGTGAGGAAGAGCGTGCTTTGATGTCATCTAAAGTCTTCTTGAGAAAGGTTGATGATAAGGGTGGTTGTTGGGCATGTTACGAATCATTTGGGTGTTTGTGTGTGAGCAGATATGGGATTTGTCCTCCTGTATGACAGGAGTTGCATCCATGGGCCCCTTGATGGAACTGGACTGAGAAATGCATGGCTATGCTTGGTTGAGTCAATATGTGATATTGGACTCACCATTCTCTGGAAGTTCGTCCTGAATCAAGAAACTTGGATTGAGCTATTACGAGGGTGACACGGTCCATGCCTCTAGTTCTTTCCGGATGTAAGGGACAAAGGGACAAAGACAACACTGATACATTGGTCATAAAGGCTTATGAGTTATAAACTCTTATTGCTTGGGGAGCAATGATGCATTGCTAGATGCCGCTCATTGTTTGTGAGGTTTTTGGTTTGATACTTTCAAGATCAAGTGGGAGTCTGTTGGAGTTACCATGGTGATCTGGAAGTGGTCAAACATGTAATCTCACTGCCAACCGATATGAGCCTGTAGGGTCGCACATAAGAGATGTGGAGAAGTTGGATGATTGACTGTGTTGGTAAAGGTTACCAATCACCGACCTGAATGGGGTTATGTGAAAAGTGTTCCCTTAAAGGATCGTCGGGTTGGGCAAATGTTGCCTTGAAGGACTGGTAAGAATAGTCGACCGAGGGTCGACAACAATCGTCGAGGATTGGTACTATAATTCCTGCCGATCGACGAGAATCGTCACTCTGATTCTCGCCGATCGACGAGAATCGTCGAGAATTGGTACTCTGATTCTCGCCGATCGACGTGGATCGTCGACCCACGATCGGCGTGAATCGTCGAGTATTGTACTCTGATTCTCGCCGATCCGGGTGATTCTCGCCGATTGTGATTCTCGCCGATTGTGATTCTCGCCGACTGATTCTCGCCGATCCTAACTGATTCTCGCCGACTGAGTCTCGCCGAATCTGCTAGGTGATTCTCGCCGATTCTCGCCGACTGATACTCGCCGATTCTGGAACCCTATTTTTGGGTGGTCTGCGGATAGTGATATTCCTAAGTCTATTTATGCCTTTGGTATAAATACACACCTAGGGGTTTTCGTGATCCTCTCTCCAAAAAAAGATCTCTGGAAGCTGATCGAACCGAATCCCGCGACGGAAGCGTTCCGCCTTTCCGTTCGTTCCGCTGATCCCGAATCCCGCCGCCGACGGAAGTGTTCCGCCGCCACCGTGCTCGCTCTGTCGACTTCCTTCTCTCCGGCGATCGTCGCTGGTGTTGCAATCCCTGGCGCGGACCTAGCAGTCCGTGGGAAAGCAAGGTGCGGTCTTTCTCCTTCCCGATCTTCCGTGCGACGAAAAGTTCGGTGTTCTCCCGCTCGTGTGGATTTCTGCAGAGACGTGGACATTATTCCACGTAGAACTCGCCACTAGCAAGAAGACGAAGCTTGGAGCATCTCCGTTGAGTTGTGACTCAACGCCACCGAGGTAATTTTTGCATAGTTGTGTGTTAACTTCTTGATTCAACTACCATGGCCCAATCCCATCTCTTTTGGGTTTTCTTGATGTTTTATTCTTCCGCTGCGTGCACAAGTGTTGTGCCATCCTCATAGGGAAACCCAACACGAACTCCAGCACCAGTCCGCTCTTCCAGGCGAACTCCGACACCAGTCCGCTCTAACCGGCGAACTACGCGGCTACCACCTACCATGCCACTAGGGCTAGAACAAGGCACCTGTCATGCCGATCTCTCGAGCTCCAGTCCAGTCCGCATCTTGCCGGACTCCGCGGATAGAGAAGTTATTCGCCCGGTTACCGTCTGGGAACAAACCGCCTACTGAGCATAAGCCGTCCTAGCTAGCCGCCACCTCTGTTCGCACAGACTGCGCGAACAGACCGCCCAGACCGCCAAGGAACAAGCCTACTGAATCAACTCTGCCGACCTGGCTAACCGCCAGTCCTATCTGCATAGACCGTGTAGACAGGTCGCCCAGGTTGCCAAATCCTCCACTTTCACTTCACCATTTTCAACACTCCCCCTTGAAGTGCGAAGGGGTGAATAACCACAGCAGTTCCCGTAACCTCACACATGGTCCCTCTGATAGTGCCACCAAGAAGATATCCGAGACATAATCCTCTCCACGCATATCCTGGATCATAAGGGATCCCTCCAGCATCTCCTGAAAGGAGCCATGCTTCCCTCTGCCTTTTTCTTCAGCTTCGACCTCCACTTGCATTTCACAGGAGTATCACTAGCGACCTTGGGCTTAAGATCCCAAGCCCCGTCTCCTCTGAGGGTAGTCACCTCCTCAACCACCTCCTTGACTCTAGTAGTGTCACCATAGATAGAAGGCACTCGCTCGATCTGAGGTCCTGTAAGGAAACATGAGACCAAGCTCACTACGTTCCCTTCACTATATCGAGCTGGTGGGTTGGTGATCCTCTTTGACCTCTGAAGGGCCGGATCATGGGTAACCACCTCCGCTGCTCCTTCTGAACTAGCTCCGTTCCAGGGCAAACCCAGAACATTACTCCCCTTGCTTCCTGAACAAGAATCCACTACCTTGGAACTAGAAGCACCTGGAGCATCGCTCCCCCTGCTCCTTGAACCAGACACACCTAGAACATTGCTCCCCCTGCTTCCTGAACTAGAAACCACAGTCTTCGATCTAGAAGCACCTAGAGCATCGCTCTCCCTGATTCCTGAACCAGACATCTCTGTCCCGGAGCTAGAACAACCTGGAGCTCTTGGTGACACGAGTAGCTCCATCTGAACCTTAGCATCCTCCTCCTCCTACCCACCGTCTGACCTGCTCTCCTCTAGCTCCACATAAGAGCTACCCCAATACGACATCAGTTCATCAAAGATGACGTCTCTCGACACAATGAACCTCTTCGTTGCGGGATCCATACACCTCCATCTCCTTTTTTGCCCATCATGCCCAACAAAGACTAGCTTCATCTTAAGAGCATCCAAAGTGTGCACATAGCAGGTAGAACTAAACACCCGAAGGTGCTTCATGTTGGGCTTCACCCTGAACATCAGCACATACAGAGTTTTGAAGATGATCGGACTCAGAGACATCCAATTGATGACATGTACCGCACATGCCATTCCTTCTGCATAAAAGACCTTAGGAATGCCTTTGCACTAAAGCCAACACTTGCAGGTCTCCATCAAAAAACGGATCATCTGATCTGCAACACCACTTTATTGTGGAGTATGTCCATGAGAGAGCTCCCTTCAGATCACATGCTTTCTGTAAAAGTTCGAGAATACGGTTGAGCCGAACTCGTCTCTGTTTCTCGTTCTCCACTTCTTGATCTACAGGCCAAGCTGACCCTCCACAAGCTTCTTAAACTCCACAAATAAGCGGAACATGTTCGAATTGTAATTCATGAAGTATACCCAAGTATACCTCATATAGTCATCAACCAATATCAATATGTATCTGCTGCCTCCAAGACTGTAGGTGACGGTCAGCCCCACCAGATCACCATGAATACACTCCAATGGCGCCTTACACATGGACAGCGCCTTATCAAACGTAAAGGGATAAGCTTCACCGTGTTGACATCCCGCGCAAACTTGACTGTCCCTGAAGGATGACAATCTAGGCAAGCCTCTCACAAAGCTCCTCACCATCATTGCTTTCAGCTTCTCCATCCCCACATGCTCCAGTCTTTCATGCCAGATAGCTGCACTATCATTGGACTTCACCCGATCAGTATCAGAACTTGTTGTCAACCCAAAAACTTTCTTCTCCTTACTCCTGACATGAGCAACGTTCACCGAGTGCAGGACAACCTTACACTCCTTAAAGTGACTGGGTTGATTGTATCTATAGCATCTTGGTCCTTCCTTCCTCTTCCCATCATGCCTAGGAGAAACACTCCTCTCTTGCTGATCAGGAGTAGAGGGACCAACCTCAGCAGCCAACTTCACCTCCTTGTTGAACAACCCATCAAGGGAAGTCCATATCTCCGCAGCTGACCGACATCCGCCGATGTGATCCAAGAGCTCCGATGAGATCACCTGCTTGAGAACAACCTCCGCTTTCATGTTTGTCTTCTTTCAAGCTCTCACCACTTCAGCATTGTCAGTAACAGCAGTAACCCCTTACCTTTCTGCTCCACAAACCACCTCCCAGAGGTCCTCGCAAAGAATATAGCTTTTCATACATGACTTCCACTTATCAAAGTTAGTCCATGTAAGAAGCTCCATTCCAAGATCTCTTGCCAAATCACCTTCCATTGCACTCAACCCTGGTTCACTTAGACTCACAGAAGCACTGAGGAAAATTGCCGGTTGAACCGCTGCACAAGCCTCTGTTCCCTCTCATACCATGTTGAAAATTTGATATAGCGAAAGACGGGAAACCAGGCACAGGAACACTCAACCTATCTGAGCCCAAATAAACCAGATGCGAAACAGAAGAGCAAGAATCTTGTAATATATTAAACTTCTTTACAATATGAGACATACATGGCGAGACATGATACGCCGATGTAAGAATAAAGAAGCAGAAAACAACAAAGCAAGAAGTCGGGCAGACATAAGCCAAAACCGCCGCCCTTGCCGAACTTAACATCGAAGTCCGCCGAGACCGCGATGTCGCGCGGACTACCCATTTTTCCAATACAAGATCTACTCGCCGATCAGCAAGCCTCCTAACCGTGAGGTCGCCTAGCCGCCTGACCGCACGAACTGCTATTGCCGAGCTGAACAGGCCGCCAGAAGCGGACAACTTATTGAACCGGGAAACTAGTTGAAGAAGAGAGACCACCTAGCCGCTAACCGTGACTTGCTGTTGACCGATGGTTGCTATCCGTAGAGTCCGCAATGTCACCGACCGCAGTCAGAACCAAGTCCCTGGCTTCCAGAGCTATCCATATAACCTGCACAGGACAATCCGGTCAATCTTCAAACCGCGCGGATACAAAATCCAGACCGCAGCAACTACCCGCGAGTTCACTTACTATTCATTCGTTCTCTAATTGATGTGATAGGGGGTCCTATTTATAGGCATGATGATGAGTATGGTCACTACCCTAGCCGATAGGATAACCGCCCCATCTCGCCACAAGCAACAAGTGTATCCGCAAGCCGCGGATACACAACTAGTCTGTCGCGGCCTATGCATGATAGCCAGACCGCCAATGGCTTCACCAAGACCGGACAACAAACCCTATCTTCCTTGTATCCAAAGGCCAACCAGGACTAAACAGCAACCCGCAGAACTCTGCAGCAACATCACCTGTCCATATATCAGCGGACACCGCATCAGTCTACACGCCCTCCTGACATAGCGTCAGTCTGCACCCCCAAGTTCGCAACCAAGGCACAACAACCAACTACTGAACTTGGCGGACAAAGAAAGCAGTTCGCAAAACCTAGCGGACCCGGCTCCAGTCGTACGCCTTGCGGACACAACTCCCGTCCGCGTACTCCGAGCCTGCAGTCGTTACCAAGAAGACAACTATTAGACTCGGTGGACAAGTAAGACAATCCACAAGCCCAGGCGGATACTGATCCAGTCCGCACGCCTTGCGGACACGGCTTTAGTCCGCCCTCACTAAGCTCACAACCAAAGCACAAAGCAACTACTGTCAAGCTTGGTCGACTAACAAGCAGTCTGCGCTTATCCGCGCGATCACCTGGACTTGTTTCAGAACCAACCAAGTCCACACCACTGGACACAAGGGCCAGTCAGCGCTTACTGGCAGACACTGGCACCAGTCCGCGCATCCTGGCGAACTCCAGCACCAGTCCTCTCTTCTCGGCGAACTATGACACCAGTCCGCTCTAACCGGCGAACTCCGCAGCTACCACCTATCGCGCCACTAGAGCTAGACCAAGGCACCTACCATGCCGATCTCTCGATCACCAGTCCAGTCCACATCTTGCCAGACTCCGCGGATAGAGAAGCTATCCGCCCGGTTATCTTATGGGAACAAACCGCCTGCTGAGCACAAGCTGGCCTAGTTGGCCGCCACCTCTGTTCACACAGACCGCACGAACAGACTGCCCAGGCCGCCAAGGAACAGGCCGACTGAATCAACTCTGTCAACCTGGCTAACCGTCAGTCCTGTCCGCATAGACCGCACGGATAGGTCGCCCAGGTTGTCAAATCCTCCACTTTCACTCCACCATTTTCAACAATCATTAGTGTCACCTGAGTGTGGTGGATATTAGGCATGAAATTAAAGAACTTACTCATGATGAAACTTACAGCACAATCATGGAAGAGAGTGAGCATGGTAAGGAGGATGCCTCTTTGGCCCGTCGCTCTTTCTATGACCGCTCGATGTTAATACCTTAGGTCTTGGGGCACCCTATTCCGCGAGGCTTCGAGCTCCCCAACATAAAAAGTTTGACTAGATGAATGACCATCTGATGCATGTTAGGGAAGGAGGGGTTAACAGCTTTACAGTTTTATCTCAACTATTTGTCGGTCAATTCGACCCCAAAACGGACAGAAGGGACACTTCCAAGGAATCACGCCAACAATAAGCTAGAAAAATAAAGCAAAATAACAACCTACAACCAGTGCCCAAAAGAAGTTATGGGCATCGCATCGACAACAATCAGCCAGATGCCATCACCAACAACAGAGTTTTAACCTGCTTAATGGCACTTGCGGAAAAGTCTTGCTCACCATCCGCAATCAACCCGCTCTTTGAAATTCAAGGCCACTTACTCCAAGTCGGGGGATCTATCCAATTATTGCAGTTATCATCAAAGTCTCGGGCATGACACGGAAAGATACAGGCTCTTACAGGAAGAGATCGAGCAGTTCGTTCACATGGGGCTCATCGACAAGTTTTGCAAGGCTCAAACACAAAGACAACTGACCCAAAAGGCGCACGAACAAATCCCTGAAAAGGACGAAAGTGTCTGCAACACTATAAATAACCATGGCCTCCCCGAAGAATGAGCCTCGCGCCATAGCTCAATAAGTATCAGTGCGGCCATCGGAGAACCCCCCCCCCCCCCCCCCCCCCCCCCCCCCCCACTCTTATAGATCAGATCCTTACTGACGATAAGATAACTGTTAATGTGTTATTCATGCCAACACTGTTGTAGCTCAAGCTGGCTGGCAGAAGCAAGCTAAAAGCAGTAAACGTGCGTGCACCAAGTGGCTCCCTTGCTCCAGTATTGGTAACCATCACCTCGCGGGAACCTCCCGTACAAGTGTCCTATGATGTGTCGTTCACCGTCATACAAGCTAACACAGATTATAATGCCATACTTAAGTGATCATTCGTAGATGCCTTTCGGACTACCGTCTGCTGCTATCGTTCCCTCCAAAGCCAACCCTGAAGATAAGAATCAGGCAGGAATGCACTACTATATTTCGTCTTCATTAAATTTACTTGTGGTTTTTGTTTGCATAAAAACAATCGCTAAACTCTAGAAAGTCGCAAGTCTACACTTGTGCGCATACTATTATCTATTTTAATGCAATACATTTTACCTGACTTCTAACTCATCCATCGCAACATTTCTTTGAGGCATGTCCCCCTGGCCATACATGAACTATAGCATGATGGCCTTACCATCATCACCCTGGCTTGAAGGTCCTCCCTTCACCTGCGTAGTAGGGCACGACATCATCAGGGATCAGATCCCCCACTTGTGCACAAACTGCAGCATGATGGCCTGGCCCGCAATACCCTGGCTCGAAGGTCCACACTTCGCCCGAATAATAGGGTACGACTATTGGATCTTGAGGCGCACTTAGAGTGGGGTGAATAATGGATATTTAAAATTTTGTAGAAAGCTTATAACTTAGGCAATATAATAAAAAAACTTAAACAAATTTTCTCACAATCAAAAATATGAAACAAACACTTAGAAATTCAAGAATAAGGAAATGATATTTTTTTATTTCACAAGTGATAAAAACAATGATTTTTATAGAGCTTGAAATTGAGGCTACAAGTGATGAAAATCTTCTTTTAAACATTCATCAGCCCTTCCCCCAAGTACCGACCGGCTATTGCCAATCTCTCCCAAGATACAATCTCTAGCCTCCCCCGAGATCGCTCCACGAGCTAGTCGTTGCGCACAAGGCGACGAATTCCCCCTAAACCGCACAAGGCCTAGTTGTCACTCACAAGGTGGCGAATTCTTTACCATTTACAAAGAATAATGAAAAGATTACAAAAATGTAAATCAAAATTAAAAACTTCATCTGGTCTTGAATGCTAAAGAAGACGGTGAATCCTTGTGAAGGTCGCCGGAGTTGAACTGCACAAACGGTCTCTTCTTCTCCATTAAACTTTCTTGGGAACTTGTGAGTTTTTCTGACTTTCGGAGCTGAGAATGCATGGGAATGAAGGCACCGGGAGATGTGTAGAAGAAATTTCCCGAAATCTAGCCATTATATAGAAATTGAGCTATCCCCCGGTGATAGGTATATATCTCATGCATGTGATATCTCCTCTAGCTGTCACGTGTTCAACTCTGCAATAAATGCACCAGGAAGATGGAGATCGTGTGCGAATGTGGGGCTATCGCATGGCGATATCCAATATTGCATGGTGATACCACACAAAAATGTGTCATGTCTGGAACGTGTGGGTCATGGCCATCATTATGCTGACGTCATCACGCTATCGCCTATTGATGGCAATCTATCGCTAGCAATATCTCCTCCTTTGAAAAATTGTTGCTCGTCTCCAAACTAAAATCATCAGAGTATTTTTCTTGGTATATTTGTACGCCATATACACACTATGATCAAATATATTTTGGATTTGTTATTTTCAAACCAAGGAGTGTGGAACGCATGCTCCAACAATCTCCTCATTTTTGACAATAACAAATCCACTTAGAAAGAAATCAGCTACGACCTATAGTGAAGTTTATAAAATAGGATAAGCAAGATAAAAAGGTGAAAATGCACAGACTCCCCCTATAGACTCCCCTTATAAGGATGCTCCCCCTACAATGTACTCCCCTAAATAAGCTAAATAATAGATTATGTACTTAATTGTCCTCCTTTTGGTATTATCAAAAGGTGGGGTTAGTATTAGAGAGCATAATATAGAGAGAGAAATTTGAGTTATAGTTAGTTAGAGAGACGAAAACATACGAGAGAATACTAAAAGTTTGGAATATGAATTGTTGCAAGAAGAATTTTAGAAGGAATAAAGATAAGGAAGTATGCTATGTTTGGAAAGTGCAAGATAATGTTAAATTATCAAGGAAAGGTGGTGGAAACAATGTGAAGAAATGAAATTCAAGTAAACAAACACATTGTAAAAGTCAAGTTGAGATATCTAATACAATTATTTAAGATACGATAGAAATGATAAAATCATTTTCGGTCCAATTATCTTGAGAAAAAATTTTATGAGAGATAATGAGGTGTACATGGTGTGCTTTGATAAAGAATAACAAGTGAATAGATTAAAATTCATATGAATATATGATTTGTATGTACACAACATTGAACATACAAAAATAACTTAATATTCATAAACAAATTCATAACACGCTAATTTTGAATAAAATGGCCAAATATGTTTTGCACAAGGTACTTTACGATTCTGTCCAATGTGCTCAATCTCATAATGCTCATTAAGACTTATCAAAAGTGTGAGTTGTGATTGGTGGAGTACTCTTGTCAATTTATTTTAATAACTTTTTTCATCAATGTTTCGTGATATCAGCATTTTTTTTCTTTTTGACAAAGAACTCTAAATCTAATTATGTTGCAAACATAGATGACAATTTTTTAAAAGGCCATGAGATTTGAATAAGTAGGTGTATGAATCATTGATGAAGCAAGAGTATTATACATACCCAAAAATTGAAAAACGGCTATATGATTTTAGAAGAAGAGCAGTTTGATATGACTGATTTGTTCTTATACATCATCCATTATACATTTAAGATGATGAATCCCATGAGAAAGAAAAACAACACACTGCCTCTAGGAGGTATCATCCAAAGAATTATATATTACAAGTACAGATGGATAGATTAGAACTTCTATATGGGTGATTGCATTCCTGCAATATACAATACAGAATCAACTAGATTTCCATCATCTCGAGGTGAAGCCTCTTCTTCTGCGAGAGCGCCACTTTCATGAGGAAGATCTCTTCAGGAAATGGAAGAAGCCATCAATAAAATTTGCCTTCAGCTCAATTGGGCCATCGAGAGACAGAGAAAGTATGCAAATCAGCGCCGCTGTCCGTTAGAGTTTGATGTGGGTGATCAAGTATTCCTGAAGGTTTCCCCTACTCCTAGGGTGAAACAGTTTGGTAGCTATAATAAGCTTAGCTCGAGGTTCGTGGGACCGTATGTTATTTCATAGCATGTTGGAGGATCTGCTTATCGTCTGGAGTTGCCTGCTTCGTTATCCGGTGTTCACAATGTCTTCCATGTTAGCCAGCTTCAGAAGTACATTTGTTATCCTACCCGCGTCATGGAAGAAGTTCCAGTGACCCCTGAAGCCAATCTGTCCTATTCATTTGAGCTCACGAAGATCGTCGAATACCAAAAACGCAAGCTTCGCAAGAGAACCATTCCTATGGTGAAGGTACTTTGGGTGCATGGCAGGTTTGAGGAGTGTACTTGGGAACTCGAATCTGACATGTGCAGCAAGCATCCACAACTCTTCTCTTGATCTTGGTAAGTCTCTACGCTTGACTTCCTTATTATTTCATTATTTTCCATAGTTAGTTTCCATGTGTTAATTTGCAAATTTTTGTTTGGAGTGTATGTCGTTCGAATATTTTTGTTTTTGGCCCCATTTACAGAATTCTCATGAAAGTTTTGGAACGAAACTTCTTAAGTATGGGAGAATGTAACAACACAGTTTTAATACATGTTATAATAATAGTAAATAAATAAATAACCAAATCTACCCCCCCCCCCCATATAACCCGAGAGTCATCCCCCCCCCCCCTGATACCTCATTTTTTCCTGCAGGGTTTCCGCTCCCGACTTCCTGCGAGCCGCTCGTCACGCCATGCCCGATCGCGTCACTCCCGCACCCCGCAGGCCCCTCCAGCTCCTCTTTCTCCTCAAGCAACTACCTCTGCTTGCTTCCCCTCCTCTTCCTGCTCCTTCTCTCCACTTCCTATGGCCGAAGGTTTAACAAGCAGCAACCCTAGGGTCGGTTAACTCCTTCCCTACATTTCTGGAGGCTGATACTAGTTTCTTCCTTGTCCTCAAGGCCGACAGCCACAACATCTCCCTCTGACAGCCCTTCTCGTGATCGATTGTGCCGTGTTTTGCGAAGGGATCGCCGAGGGTTTTGCTTGATTCATCCCTCCTCTACGTGGATCTTTGAGCCTGAATCTGGTCTCCTTGGGTAAGGAACTCCACCGATCTCTTGTGTTTAGATTTGCCCTAATTTTTGTTGCGATACTTTTCGCTCTCCGATCAATGAAATTACGTTGATACCTCTTGTGATTGTTGTATATCTGTCTAATCTCAATTTTTATTTGTGTTTCTGGTGCCGCTCATCGGATCTAGTGGTAGAATCGCTCCAAGCCCTCTCCGATTTAGGGCATCCCAAATTTAAGCGCCGCCAGAACCTTGCTTTCCTCAAGGTAGTTCCCTCTCCCCTCATCCTTGAGGGAGGTAAAATTTTCTAAACACCTCTTGTGATGTGTTGTGCGATTAGCAATGCTCGGTCAGCGTAGAAAGCCTCGTTAAAGCAAATATTTCTTTAATGTTGGCTCTTGAACAGGTTCAAATAGAGTCTTGGGCCTTGCTTGCATCGCTTTGCTGCCTCCGGCAGCTTCAGTTTTGCCTTAAGGCAAGTAGAGAACTCCCTCACTTGCAAACTTTGGATTTAGTACTTGTACCTGTTTTTTATGATTACATATGTTATTTGATAATCCCTGGATCGACACATTATTGACATAATATAATAAGATAGAATGTCACTAAAATATGAAATACTAAAAAATCTTATTGTCGTAAGTAATCTTTGAAAGATAACGTCTAAGCGAGCAGCTATCTGCTGGCATGGTCATGACAAGCAAGATTACTTTTCCAGCAAGACTTACACACAGATTTGAGTGTGAACCACGTGTGTCCACTAAAAACACCTATACCCTTCATCGATCATGGCTTATAATATTACATGAACAATTTTAGGCTATACTCTGAAGTAGGCTAACAATTTCAGGAATTTCTGTTTGACTCAGTTGCTTGCATGTTTACTATCTTTGCTACAAGATAAATTGGTACTCAATTATGTATGTTTATTTCTACTCATGTTTTAATTAACTAACCTAATCATTATTTAAATCCTAAGTTTTGAGGCATTTTTTTTCTTGTTTGGATTTGCCTTAGGTCCTGTGACTATGTCGGCTGCTTCTTAAGCTATTCAGTGATGAGTTCCTATATTCCAGAAGGTTTATTTTGTTTTGTTGTAGCGTAGCCAGGTTCTACATATTTTGTTTCCTTTACAATCTAATTTAGTTATCATGTATTAGTATTATCAGTCATTTTCTTTTGTTTCATGGACAACTGCTAGACTTTCATTGATATAACTCAATAATAATTTAATTGCATATTCACTTCTTTAGTTATTGCATTTACTTTTCTATCAGTGTTGTGTGCATATCATGAGATTTTATCAAAATGCATGTGCATCACTTTTTCATTCATGCTTCATCGCATAAAAAGAAACAGATTTTTCTCAAAGTTAATGATTTTTAAAACTATATTTCAATTTTGATCCCGCCTAACGGACATGGATTTTCCTTTGCCCATATTTGTAGCATCACGACCCGTCCGTAACGCACTCTGATTGTTATTAGACGGGTCGTGTCATTCTTGGGAGAAGATGGGAAGGTTTTCATTATTTTGATTTTTATTTCTAGACTTTAATGTTTGTAAAATATCTTCAGAATGTATTAAGGCTTTGCTTTTGACAAATGTCACTGATCTCTTCCAAGCAAGAATATTCGGAGAGCCCTTTGGCACGACAGGATTAGCTCTTAGCCCTAGATTTTTATACCTTATTTTAAGATTTCTCAGAGATGTCTTTAAGCTAGTTGCTTCTATGATTCAAGGAATATTCAAATTCATTAGCTTTGGCCAGCTGATTATTCTACTTAGCAAATTCAAATTTTAGGGAGAAATTTTCCCTTTCAGGTTTTGTGTTTTCTATTTTCACAATCCAATTTTTAATTTCAGTGGCATCACTCAACATTATTTATTTTATTGATGTCAACTCTTCCTTAAAATCTTTGATTTTCTTCATTGCCTTGAGATGAGTAAGATGAAGGACTTCAAAGTCTTTTTGGGTTCATATATCTAAGTTATTGTGAGTCATGTAGTTTACTTCAACATCCTCAATCTTTTTTTTCATTATCTAAGATTGAGAAGCTTTCTTCACCTTGGCTTTTAGTTTCAACAAAGCGACATCTGTCTTTTGTCTTCATAATGCATTTACGAGAAATAAGAGAGGATCATTCATTTCTCCTTTTTTAGTTAAGTCTTCTGCTAATCTGGTTAAAGACACTCATATTTCTTTTGTTGAAGTGCAGTCAGCTACTTTCAGAAAGATTTCATCAGATAGTTTTACCATAATAATGATCATGGCTTCATTGCCATATGCTTTGGCTTTCATATTCCTTTCTGACCAATATTTTTGGATATAAGCACACTTTCTCCATTATCATCTATCCTTGTTGGAGTTACATAACCTGCCAATATATCATCATAAATATTTCCATCAATAGAGTTCATATACAATCTAATTCTAGATTTCCAAAAGGAGAAATTATTTAGATTGTAAATAAGAGGGTGTTGTGGTTGCATATTCTCTGCTTTGAGATGTGCTCATGTTTATGATATGAACTTTTTTAAGTGATTAGTTCTTAGGGGATCCTTTTGATTAAGGTGTTAGCATTTTTCTTATCAACCTCTCTATGATACTAATTGAAAGGGAAGACCTGAATCATTTAGATGTACTCTAAAGGTGGGTAAATAGAGTAATTAAAATTTCACTTCAATTTATATAAAGTTGGCTTAACAGTATTAGTAGTTTCTCGGAATACCCATATGAGCATATCATAAGCACATCAATAATAAATATATAGATCGAATTAAAGATTCAGAGAAAATGCAAGCAACACAGACGACACAAGAAATATAGTGATTCCATAAATATGGATACATCGACTTATCTGCCACAATAGTAACTTCACTATCTCTAGTGTTGAGTCAATTGATAAGGAGGCTCTTAGAATCGAGAGTTGTTGATAAGGTCTCTCCAAAACCAAGTGAAGTGTTGATAAGGATGCTCAACCACTAAATATTTTGGTAAGAAAACTCTTAGAACTGAGTGTTGTTGATAAGGTCTCTCCAAAGCCAAATGAGTTGTTGATAAGGAAGTTCAACCACTGAGTCTTTTGAGTGGAGACTCTTAGAACCGAGAGTTATTGATAAAGTCTCTCCAAAGTCAAATGAGATGTTGATAAGGAAGCTCGACCACTGAGTTTTTTGAATAAAGACTCTCAGAATCAATATTGAATCCTTTGAGGAGGGATTCTTAGGATTTTATTATACATGTTGATTATAAATCGATTTTCCACAATGCGTCATTCAAGAAATTGGATGGAACTAATTTTTTGCAGTGCTTTGTGGATTCAAGAAGAAAGTATCAATATGATCTTCTTATTGACCACTACTCTGGAGGAGAAGGTTAAGCCATGATCTTCAGCAATGACCCTTAAGATGAGGGATTCTGCATTTGAATCTTCAGAGAGGGGAAGATTCTTCTTTCTGCTATCTATTGGAGAAAAAAAGAATACTCCTTCTACATATTGCATCCTTGAGGAAGATTGATCTTCCTTCTATGTGCTTTCTTCTTTCTTCAACTTCTTATTTTTTTTGACCTTATTCTTATTCTCCTCTCTTCTTATTACTTTCGTTGTTGTCTTCATCTTTATATACATACCCTTCTTGTTTCTTTTTGAATTCTTGCATAGATTTCCTAAAACATGCTCTGAAAGCTACACTCATACGCTTGGACAACTTGTTAGAAATAAATCTTCTAACAACTGTATTTTATCTGCGATCTTCGGCGTGACAAGTTCTAAAAGAGATGACCGTTGGAGTAGATCTGAGAGATTGACGTGGTTCTTGTTTGTTTAGAGGCTGTTCGACGCTGCTTTTGCATAAGTCGATACTACTTTACGGTTTTAACGATGTTTGGAAAATACATCGCTTATTTGAAATATTTCGACGAAGCTTCTTTGTAATCGACACTGTTAAAGATTGGAGAGACCGGACGGCCTGGTATCTAATTGCAGTGGTCTAATTGTTCCAGCGAGCTTGCGGTCTGGTCTGGCGGTCTGGTGATAAACCTCGGCTTGTGATCTGGTGGACAGCAGCAGTAGCAGCGGTCTGGCGAAGAGTAGTCGCAGCGGTCTGAGTGAAGTCGCAGCGGTCTGGCAAAGAATAGCTGCAGTGGTCAATCTGAGGGCAACAGTAGCAATCTAGTTAAAGCCACATCGGTCTGGTTGAGGCCGCGGTTGCAGTCCGACAGCATGCAGCAGATGCGGTCTGGTGGATATACGCAACTACGGTCTGGTGTCAACCCGCAGTTGCAGTCAGGTGGTCAGTTCGAGCGGCTTACTCTGGGAATTTTCTACTTTGTAGCCAGCTGTTTTATTACTTATATAGTTTACGTTTTGATCATGTCAAACCGAATAAGCCGCGCGGGTTGTATATAGTCCCACGTCGTTTGTTATAATTCTCTCATCTTCCCCAGTTTCTATAAATAAGGGGGCATACATATGTTATAATTATCTTTTTGGAGAAATACAGTTTGCGGTTTATTTAGCTCTTTGTCCATTTTTCATATGGTATCAGAGCGAACCAATCCTTTGCTTCAAACTGATCGTGGTTTGCTAGTTTAACCACGCGGCCTCTTCCATCAGCTTTGTCCGGCTTCTTCTGGCTTGTCCAGTTTCTTTCCCGTCCCTTGCTTCTCAATGTGCTTGTGACTTACTTCCTTCCGGGCTTTTCTGTTCGCCCGACTTTCTCTGCTAACCGCGCCACTTTGCGGCTTGTTTACGCGGTTTATCCTCTCTGTTGCGCGTTTCGCCTTTTGTCACGACTTTTTATTTCTTGGCCGCTGGTGTTTTGTCACCTTGACCGGGCGGGCTCTTAATCTTCACTTTCTTATGCTTGCGCGGCTTCTTTGATGGTTGCATGTCTCTGCGACTTATCATGTTTGCGTGTTTTCATGTGCGGCTTCTTTTGCTCTTGCCACCTTTGATAGTCGCCCTTTGTTGCGGATTTATTCTCTTCGCGCCACTTCTTCGTTGTTTGCTCTTTCTTCTCTTCTTTCTCCCTGCGGGCTATATTCCTGTGGCTTGTTTCTTCTTTGCTACGAGTACCGCATTATGGTCGCGGCTTGTTGCTTGCCGCTAGTATGTTGACACTGTGACCATGCGGTCTCTTCTTCCCCTTCTTTTCTCTTTCTTGTCACTGCGACCTCTCTCTCCGCATTTGGTCGCGGCCTCTTTCTAGCCGCAGGTGTGTTGACACCGTGATCGTGCGGTTTCTTCTTTTCTGGACCTTTCCTGTGGTCAGTTTTGTTGGATCCCTAGTTTTATTTGGGTTAGGTTCACTAACTTAGGATGATGTGACCCAACATGTATAGCCAGAGTCAAAGTTGTATCCTAGAGTCTAGGCCAAGTCCTCAATAACAACATCACATGGACAAGCCATCATCAGACTGCCAGAGACTCAAGACTTAAGAGTTTTTTCAGAGATTCAGAGATTCAGAGATTGCTCAAGAAACCAAGTAAAATGAGTTCGACGTTCGTCGAACTCAGGTAGACGATAGTCGTTCTCAGCTCGACGATCTTAGAGATATTTTCTCTGAGCTGAGCTCGACGAACTTCATTCCCAGGTCGACAATCCTTGAACTCCACCTTCAGCTTTCTAAGTCCTGACTGTTCTCTAGACTCAGGTCGACGAACCTATTTCTCAGGTCGACGAACTTCATTCTTTGGTCGACGATTCCTGGACTTCCACTTCAACTCTATTGCCAGAGGTTCATCAATTTCTCTCTAAGTCCAGAATCATTTTCAGCTCGACGAATGCAAGGTTCTCCAGACTTAGCTCGACGAACTTCATTCTTTGGTCGACGAATCTTTGGACTACTACAGCATTCTGTAGAGACTATGTTCTCTAGTCTCAGGTCGACGAACTCAGTTCTCTACCCGACGAATTCTGGAACCAGAAGACTTATGTCGACACTCAGAGTATATGTCGACACCAACTGAGTCGACACTAGAAGAACTTGTGTCGACACCAAGATCATCAGTCGACATTGTGGAAAGGCTATGTCGACACCACACAGAAGACTTGTGTCGACACACATGATATCAGTCAACACACAAAATATTTGACAACTCCAGAATAGTTGCTGAACTCCAGTCGACGAACATATTTACCAGCTCGACTAATAGGCAAAGATCAAAAGAGACAGCAGTTCAGTTTCCAGCTCGACGATCATGGAACTCAGCTCGACGAACAGAAGCCGTCTGGTCGATGAATACAACATCTCAGTTCGACGAACTGTGCACTCAGTTCGACGAATTCTGCCAACTGTTCGACAATCCCAGACTTAGTTATTTCCGGCCTTCTATCCCCACTCTAATGTGATAATTCCTGAGTAATTAATGCTCTAACATTCTCTGATTATAACCGTTAGAATGAGCATTAATTATGATCTTCTCCAGGATTATTGCTTGCCGTTTTTTCCACGGGACAGTTGGGGAAATAAATCAATGTCGATTATTCTCAAGGCTATGAGCATTAATTGCAGATGCATTCAAATTTTAGAAAAACAGAGAAGAAGAGAATAACGCATCTACACATTGAGATACACAGAGGATCAACAGAATATCATTTAAGAAACCAAAAACACAGAGCATAGCTTACTGAGAAGCACAAAAAGATTACAGAAAAACATTCAATCTTGAACAAACTGCTCTGTCAAAGAAGAAGCATTTTCTGATACACAGAAGCTCTTGACCAAAAGCTCATCAGCACTTGAAGAAGAACAACAACAATTCCTATATCAAGAGTCTTCTCTCTTCAAGTACTCCAGGACACTTCAAAAGGACAACATCACTCTCATATGTCAAAGAAGTTCCTGAAGATTATAGTTGGTCAAAGATTCAACTTGAAGACCTATCACCATGAAGCTTGGCTCTTAGTTTTCCCTGATCCATTCTACATCTCAGGGGGAGCCATAAGCTATAATCAATCCACAGTTTTCTCAGTTGTATATTGAGAAAGAGAAGACAAAATCATCTCTCACCCCCACTGTATAAAGGGTTTTCATCTCCCTTCAAAAGTGATTCCTTGGTTGCAAGTCTCCTGATCAAAAGACTTGGGTTGGTTTTTGAGCACCTGTTCAAAAGCTCATTGGTGTCAGGCACCTGATCAAAAACCTGAGTGGATTCCTACCAAGGGTGGTAGAAGAGTGGATGTACCCAGGTTGGGGAACCACTATAAAATTCTTGTGTCGTCTGGTTGCCTCCTTTTCATTTGTTCTTGTTGTGCTTGTGCTTTAATTTTAGTGCTTGGTAGTTTATTAATTATGCATTTTTAATTTACAGCAAAAGCTGTAATAGCTCTTAATAATTTTTAAGCATACTCTATTCACCACCCCCCCCCCCTCTAGAGTATTTCAGATCTAACTCTCACTTTCAGGTTTCTTATGCATCTTCTTTGCCGATTTGTCCTTGTGCGGCTAGTTTCTAACCGCGCGGTTTGTTTTTCTGCTTGCCGGTTTCTTCTTGAGGATGGCTTCCCTTTTCTCTTCTACCACTCGTGCTCTTGTGGTATCCTCTAATAGGTGGTTTATTGACTCTAGTGCCACTTGTCACATGACCGGCAACTCTCGTATGTTCTCCTCTTTGCTTGAACAGCACAGGCTGTCTCCTATTATTATTGTCGATGGGACTTCTGCTCCTATGCATGGTGTTAGAACTGTACGTCTCTCATCGTCTTTGTTGTTTGAGAACACTCTCTATGTCCCTACTTCCCCGTGAAATTTACTCTATGTTCATGCTCTTTGCACTATGTTAAATTGCACAGTTACTTTTACCGGCACCACTTGTTCTTTCTCTGATTCTGTCTCCAAGGCTACGATTGCTACTGTTACTGCTAGTGGTGGCCTTTTTATCTTGACCATGACGTTGTTCTTTCTGCTTCTTCATCCCTTCAATAGTGATATCATCGTCTTGGTCACCCTCCTTCTCGCCTCATTCACCAGCTTCTTCTCAGTCTTCCTTAGAAGGATTCTCCTTTGACTTGTGATGCCTGTCAGTTTGGCAAACATCATCGTTGTTGGGTACATTGGATATATGTACCTGATTTGAAGAAGCCTCACCCTACTCAATGATATACATCATGGTGTATTTGATGTGTTTTGAGTTTCTGTGTGCAGGTTAAGTAATTGCAGGGAAAGCTTAAAAGTTTCTAAGTCCATGTGTCGACACCTAGAAGAAAAGTGTCGACACTTAAGAAGGCTTGTGTCGACACCCAGAGAAGCTGTGTCGACACTTGGAGTAATTGTGTCGACACCATGAATGCAGAGTCGACACCAGAAGCAAAGTGTCGACACATACAGGCAGTGTCGACACACAATGAAGAAATGTCTAAAGTATCAGTGTCGACACTTAGAATCAGTGTCGACACCCAGAGGAACTTTGTCGACATCAAAAGTGTCGACACTATGAGGCTGTGTCGACACTCAGCAAACTTCAACAAAAGTTCAAGTACAAGTGTCGACACTAGGAGCTGTGTCGACACTCAGCAAAGTTTCAAGACATGAAGCATGTGTCGACACAAAGAAGATGTGTCGACACTCAACAAAGTTCAACACAAGAAGGCTTGTGTCAACACAAAGGAGTTGTGTCGACACTCAGCTGAAATCAGATAAAGTATTGAAGAAGTACTTGTGTCGACACCTTCAATCAGTGTCGACACATTCAACAGAAGGCTTGTGTCGACACATAGAATCAGTGTCGACACATTCAGAAGAAGCTGTGTCGAGATACAGATACAACAACACAAGGAGTTGTGTCGACACCAACAAGGCTAGTGTCGACACTTAGTCTACTTGTGTCGACACTTAGTCTATCAGTGTCGACACTTAAAGACTGACTGTCTCGACACTTTCAGACAGTTACAGAAAATTCAAGAAGTGACTGGATAACTTGACAGCTGCCATTCCAGCCGGTCTACTGCTACTGTCAGAGCTGTCAGAAGTTCGTTAGAAACCGGATCAGCCGGTCACCATGAAGAAAGCCTATATAAAGGCTTATTCCTTCAACAGAAAAAAGAAGAATATAGCAATCACTGAAGTGATCTAACAACACTAAAAGAAGAAGACCTTCAAGTGAAGATCTAAGAAGTTGGAGAGAGAGAGCTCCTTCTAAGAAGACAGCTGTTGAACCAGGCTGTGAAGAAAGTTTCAGATTGAGATCTGATTCTTAAGTCAGCAGTGATTGAAGATCATCTGCATAGAGTTTCAACCCTACTGTGTTCTAATTCAAGAAGCTTTGAAGAAAGCGAAGGGAGGTTGATCTCAGCAAAGTTCTTCCAAGAACTCATCAAGAAACCAGTCAACTCTTCTCTCTCATTCTGAGTTGTGGGTATATACTTTGTAATTTTAATTTCTTGTAGGATCCTAAGGGATCTGAGTTGTAAGCCTGAAATTATAAAGGCTGAGTGGTAGGGCCTGTGTGCCTGAGTGTAGGAGATTCATTTCTCTGAGTGTAGGCCTTGTTGAGGGCTGAGTGTAGGCCTTGTTGAAGGCTGAGTGTAGGTCTTTGTGAAGACTGAGTGGTAGGGCTGTGTGCCTGAGTTGTAGGAGTGGGATCACTCTGAGTTGTAGGAACCTGTTTGGGGTTCTGAGCTGTAAGATCTGAGGATCTGAGGAGTAGTGGAGAAGTTTGGCCGAATCTAGTACACTACTAGATAGGCGAAGGGGTAAAGTGGATGTACCCAGACCTTGGGGAACCACTATAAAATCTGTGTGTTCTCTGTGTGTACTTTATTCTGTGATTGTTGTGGTGTATGTGTTGTATTGCTGCTGTATTGCTGTGAAGAATTGCATATAATTCTGTGTTTCTGCCATCAAAGTTAAAAAAGATTAAGTGCACCTATTCACCCCCCCCCCCCCCTCTAGGTGTTTAGGCACTAGTTCTTTCAAGTGGTATCAAAGCGAGGTTACTCAAAAAGGACATAACAGTCTGAGTAAAGATCCTGTTGGCAGATTCAGTATAATCAAGAATCAAGAAAATGGGTTCAACAGAGAATCACAAAGAGTTAGGATCCATGAAGTTACCAATCTGCAAAAAGGAGATCTTTGACATTTGGAAAGAAAGGGTTAGACTTTTTATGGAAGCCTCAGACCCAAGAATATACATTACTGTTAAAGAAGGGTCATATGTGCCAATGAAAGTATCAGTTCTGGATGCAAACCAGAGAACTCCAAAAGACTATTCAGAAATGACAAAGGATGAGATAATTCTGGCCACTATGGATAAGAGGGCCCAGAATATAATTATAAGTGCAATTGATGATGCCACATTTCAGAATCTGATTCATTGTAAAACATCAAAAGAAATGTGGGACACACTGATAGTCTATATGGAAGGATCTGAAGAGGTAAGACAAGATAGGAAGTCCTTGTTAAACCAAGAGTATGAAAGCTTCAGACAAGGCAGGTCTGATAGCATAACTGAGTGCTACAAGAAATTCTATAGAATTGTCAATGAGTTGATGTCTTATGGAAGAGAATTCAGCAACTATGAATTGAATGATAAGTTCTTGAGATCTCTGACTAAGGACTGGGATACCAAGATTTGTGTCATAAGGGAAATGGTCAAATTAGCAGACATTCCTCCTCCAACATTGTTTGGAAAGCTGTTATCCTATGAAATGCAGCTAATGGTTAGGAAGGAGGAAGAGAAGACTACCAGAGTTGAGCACAAAGAAAGAGCTGTGGCTTTCAAGACAGAAGCCACTAGGAAATATAAAAGTAAGTCTCCATCTCCACCTCCAAAAGTTGCTGAGACTGAGACAGATGAGTCAGAAAGCAAGAATTCTGAAAGCAGTGAGAGTGATGAAGATTTTGCAGCTTTCACTAGACATTTTCAGAAGTTTCTTAAGAAGAAATAGTGGAGGTCTAAGCCATCCACTTCACAGAAGTCATCAAAGAATGAAAGAAGAAAGTCCAGGCAAAGTAAAACTACATCCTCAAAGATAGTTTGATATTGTTGTAATAGACATGGACATGTTGTTGCTGACTGTCCAGAGAAGAGGAAAGAGTCAACTAATAAGAAGAAGACTCAAATCAAGGGCAAAAAGGAAAGGTCCTTTGTTGCTAAGAAGGACAAAAGTCTGTCTGATATGTCATCTTCAGAATCAGATTCAGAAGCTGAAGCTTATATTGGTCTGTTTGCTGAAGAAGAGGAAGATGAGTTCATACAATTAATGAACTCAATATATGAGCATGAGGACAATCAGTGTCAGGGACTGATGGCCTTATCAGAAGGAGACAAAATCCAGGATCAGCCTGGACCAAGTCAGGTACAAAATTGTTCTGCTAGTTCAGTTTCTAGTACTGAGTCAGATTCAGATACATCAGCATCAAGTGATGTTAGTGGATCTGAATCTGAAGGAGACATTCATCAGTTGATTGATGAATATAGAGTAGTGTTGCAATCTTTGAAGAAAAGCAAATCCTTGGTCAAGAGTCAGGCTAAGGAGATTGCCAGTCTTAAAGTTGCTGCAACAGATTTTGACAAGTTGCTTGATCAGAAATTAAATGAAATAGCCAGACTGAAGCACATTATTGTTATTCAGATAGGGACTATAACATTTAAAAATGATCAAATTAGAAATCTGGAGATTAGTCTTCAGAAAGAGAGAGATATTGTTGCAAGGTTTTCTAAACTAAAGTCTGTTCTACCTTTGATAGATGAGTACATTCCTCAAAAGGGTAAAACTGGATTGGGGTTTACTAAACCTGTCAGGACTGTACAGTCCAAGTCTAAGGGCAAAGCCCCAGTACTCAACAAGAAGCCTGCTGTAGATAAAACAGCCAGAGTTGTACCTAAACAAAGGTACAACAGATTTGAGTGCTGGTGCTGTGGCAAGGTAGACCACTTTGTCATAGATTGTTGGCATAATTCAAATGCCAAGGTGAGTAGCAAACTGCCTGTTGGAAAAGCTACAGGTGGTTTTGTTAAGAGTAAGACTAACTTGCACCAAGGACCCAAGAATTATTTGGGTTCTAAGGTAAAGTAATCTGTTTTGCAGGTGAGTCCAAGTGGCCATGCCCCAATATGGTACTTGGACAGTGGATGTTCCAGGCACATGACTGGAACTAGGGGATTGCTGAAGGACTATACACTAATCAAGGATGGTCCTAAAGTCACCTTTGGTGGTTCTGAAAAAGGAATCATCAAAGGCTTTGGTAACATTTCTAGCAACCTTATTACAATTACTCAAGTGGCTTATGTTAAAGGTTTGAAACACAACCTCATTAGTATAAGTCAACTGAGTGATTTAGGATATGACATCTCATTTGTCAAAGATGGTTGTCATATCAGGAGGTCAAATGATCAAAAGATCATTCTGACAGGTTATAGGAAGAGAAATGTCTATTGTCTAGACATTATGTATGAAAACAATGTTTCTCCTGTGTGTCTTGTAGCTGATGAGAAAGTCTTTCATTGTGTCAAATGGCACAAGAGGCTAGCCCATCTTAACTATAAGATAATTGGTCAACTCTATAGTAAAGAGTTAGTGAGGAATGGTCCTCAGGTTAAGTGTATTAAGGATGGGATATGCTCAGCTTGTCAAAAGGGCAAGCAGACTAGATATACCTTTAATAGCATTGAGAACAAAGATGCTGTGAGGTGCTTATACCTCTTGCATATGGATTTCTTTGGTCCTATGTCAGTTCACAGCCTAGGTAGGAAGGTCTACACATTTGTGGTTGTAGATGACTACTCAAGGTTTTCCTGGGTGTTCTTCCTTAGACAGAAATCTGAAACTCCAAGTGTCTTATACAGCTTTGTTAAACAAATTCAGAATGAATTGGACAGTACAGTGGTCAAAATCAGAAGTGACCATGGTACTGAATTTCAGTCTGACAGTATGACAAAACTGTGTGAAGAATTTGGAATTTTTCAGGAATTTTCTTCACCAAGAACACCTCAGCAAAATGACATTGCTGAAAGGAAAAATAGAACCTTGATAGAGGCTGGTAGAACCCTATTAAGTGACACATCTCTCCCTGAATATTTCTGGGCTGAGGCAGTAAACACTGCATGTCATGTAATTAATAGGGCTACTACCACCAAGAGCCACAATAAGACCCCCTATGAGATTGTGAAAGGCAGAAAACCAAATCTATCCTATTTCAGGATCTTTGGTTGTAAATGTTATATACTTAACAATGGTAAGTCTTACTTAACCAAGTTTGCTGCCAAATCCCAAGATGAGATCTTTGTTGGGTACAGCAACAATAGTAAGGCTTATAGGGTCTACAATTTGACTACTCAAGTTGTAGAAGAGTCTGTTCATGTAGTCTTTGATGAAGCTAGACTCATTAACAATGAGTTGTCTAGAAGTGTTTGCAGCTCTACAGGTGTGACTGAGAAGATGGACAAGCTCACTATAGAAGAAGGTTTTACTGCAAGTCAGCAAGTGGATGATAATGGCTGCTATCCAGGGGGAGTACAAGATACTCCTGTTGCTGAAGAAGACTAAGAGGAGCAGCTGATTGAAGAAGCTGAAGGTGTACAACCAGAAGACAGGTTGCCTCCAGCAAATAGACATCTAAAAGATCATCCAGCCAATCAAATTATTGGTGATCGCAGACAAGGGGTACAAACAAGGAGCAGGAATCTAAGTTCAGTTCTCTACTCCAGCTTTCTATCCCAAGTAGAGCCAAAGAAATTTGAAGAAGCTATCCTAGACCCTCATTGGATTGAGGCAATGCAAGAGGAGCTGAACCAGTTCAAAAGATGCAAAGTCTGGGAGCTAGTTCCTAAACCCAAGGACCACAACATTATAGGAACTAAGTGGATCTTTAGGAACAAGATGGATGAACATGGAGTTATTGTAAAGAACAAAGCTAGACTGGTTGCTAAGGGATATAGGCAGGAAGAAGGTATTGACTTTGATCAAACCTTTGCTCCAGTAGTTAGACTGGAGGCCATAAGGATGTTTCTTGCCTATGCAACCTATCAAGGGTTCAAAGTATACCAAATGGATGTTAAGTCAGCTTTTCTGAATGGAAATCTGAAGGAAAAAGTCTATGTAGAACAATCATCAGGTTTTGTTAATTCTACTAAACCTAATTATGTTTATAGACTTAGGAAGGCTTTGTATGGGTTAAAACAAGCCCCTAGGGCTTGGTATGAAACCCTGTCTAGTTTCCTCATTGAGAATAAATTCACAAGGGGGAAAATAGACAAGACTCTATTCCTTAGGGAATCCAGAGGCAAGATCATCTTAGTCCAAATATATGTAGATGACATCATATTTGGGTCTACAGAAAGCAGTCTTTGCAGAAAGTTTGCAAAACTAATGCAAGGACAATTTGAAATGAGCAGTATGGGGGAACTTAAGTTCTTCTTGGGTCTCCAAGTTAGACAGACTGAGGATGGTTTATCCATATGCCAGTCTAAGTTCACCCTAGAATTGATAAGGAAGTATGGTATGGAATCATCCACTACCATGAAAACTCCTATGGGGTCAACAATGTCTTTATGCAAAGATGATGCAGGGAAACCTGTAGATGAAACTTTGTATAGAGGGATAGTTGGCTCCCTACTATATTTGACTGCAAGTAGACCAGATATCATGTATGCTACATGTGTCTGTGCTAGGTACCAAGCTTGCCCTAAAGAATCTCATTTGACAGCAGTCAAAAGAATTCTAAGATATCTTAAGGGCACACCTTATCTAGGCCTTTGGTACCCTATGAATGGAGAATTTGAACTGACAGGTTATTCAGATGCAGATTTTGCAGGCTGCAAAGAAGATAGAAAGAGTACAACAGGTACCTGTCAGTTTCTAGGAGGAAGGCTGATATCATGGAGTAGCAAGAAACAAACAAGTGTGGCTATCTCCACAGCAGAATCAGAGTATGTTGCTGCAGGAAGTTGTTGTGCTCAACTTCTATGGATTCAACATCAGCTAGAAGATTATGGTATTCAAGTAAGTAGAACACCTTTATTTTGTGATTCTACAAGTGCTATTTCTATTGCAAATAATCCTGTCTCCCATAGTAGGACTAAGCACATAGAAATAAAATACCATTTTCTAAGGGAACATGTGGAAAAAGGAGATATTTCACTAGAGTATATTAATACAGATAATCAGCTAGCTGACATGTATACTAAGCCCTTAGATGAAACCAAATTCAATAAATTTAAAATTGAATTAGGGATGATAAACTTAGAATAGTTTACAAAAATGGCTAAGTAAAATGGTGTCGACACACAGAGTTGTCTGTGTCGACACATAGAAGATGGTGTCGACATTTCAGAGAAATGGTGCCGACACATCTAGGAAGTCTGTGTCGACACTTCAGAGAATTAGTGTCGACACATGCAGTGTAGGTGTCGACACATCCAAGGTCGTGTCGACACTTAAGCTTTACACAGAATTAGTCTGGTAGAGTCTCGACTAAGTGTCGAGCTAAGTGGTGTCGACACATATACAAGTGTCGACACATATATTCTGTCGACTATACTTGTGTCGACACATAGTTGTCGAGACATTATAAGTAAGTGTCGACACTTTTCAACAGTGTCGACACAATTTAAGTATTTTGACGCGCCCTTTCATCTTCGATTCTAGAAAGGTATAAATAGGTTTTCGCCATTGTCTGTCGACACGCTCACCAAAGTTTCGAGACCAAACTTGTGTGTCGACATCTCTCTTCTCTAATTCAAATTTCTTCAAACCCTAATGGCGCCCAAGCTAGAAGAGAATGTTAATGAAGGTTATGAACTCGTGCGACATGCCTTTGATGACACGGAACCTGAGATCAAAGGTGTGGTAACCCTAATTGTCGAATCTGGACTGGAATACCTTGTTTCAGAACCCATCAAGATCTGGAAGAAGGACGTCCTAGAATTTCTGAGTGCAGCTTCCCTTGACGACTCTAGACTCAAGATTAAATCCAGAGTTCATGGAACCAAAGTCAAGGTCTCTCCTAAAAGTCTAAGAAAGGTACTTCAACTACCAAGAACTAAGGAAGAAGACGATGTTTCTGCTTCTAAGACTAGAGAAGCATTGGCATGGTGTGGTTTGGACTCAAACCTGAAGATAGGATCTGTGTTCAATAGAAAGGGAATGAATATGCAAGGCAAGTTTCTATCTGAAATAGTTGGAAAAGTCATCTTGAGCAAGTCTGGAGGACATGACAGAATTTCAGCTCACATGTTCAGTCTAATGACAAAGATAATCTTCCAACTTAATACTGATTGGTCTGCAGTTGTGTTTGAGAAGATAAAATAGAGTATGAAGAAGCCCAATTTGGGCAGAATTCTGAGTTTATACCTAGCTGGAAGTATTCCAGAGGTGATGAATCAAGCAGCTGGATCTAAGATTAACCACATGAGGAGAATGGATTTGAGAATCTTCTCTAGGTGGGATAGAGTATTGACCAAGGAAATGCCATCTCCAGTAAAGGACACACCCCAGAAGAAGAAGAAGAAGAAGATAGTCACTGTGACTCAAGAATCCTCTAGCAGCTCTGAAGAGCAAGTAGTCTTCACTCCTGATGATGAAGAGACAGGACATGCTGGACAGTCTCCAGCAAGACAAGAAGATGCAGAAAGGCAGGGGAGCTACCCTCAGCTAGCTCAATTCACCCGGATCCACCCCAGGGGGAGCCTTTACTTGTGGAAGAGCCAACTCCACTAGAGAGTGAACAAGCTACTCAAACCATACTTGAGGTAATCACTGAAATTAACCAATTAAATTTCACTATTGAGGAAGAAGTTTTGTCTGATTCCTTACCTAATGTTCATCAGCAAACACAGATACTCCCTCAACCACAAGATGTTGTCATGGACACATCTGTTACTGATCAAGTGGTTGATGAGATAAGAGATTCTCCAGCCCTTCCTCAACAGGAATTTACCTTAGAGGAGCTGTTCCCTGATCTTCTACAAACAGATTTTGAGAAAGAGAAAGTTGTTGCTGAGGGGGAGGAGATCCATGTTGAGGGGGAACATGTGGAGACTGTAAAGGAAACTGCCAGGAAGGAGACTGAGAAGCCAAAGGATGCTGAGGAACCACCAAGGACTGAAAAGGATTCACAGCCTAGTCCTAAAGACAGAGTGGATATTGCTAGCACATCTGCTTCAGAGGATGAAGAGACTGTTAGAACAAAGAAGAGGAAGTTTCAAGTCTTCAAAAGAAGGAGCCAGACCTATAAGAAAGCCCTACAAACTGTAAGACCCCCTTTTTTTTCTTATCGACACCGGGGTCTTAGGCCCAGAATCGTCGTTTTGAGGTGACTCCTTCACGCCCTGAAGGGTCATCACCACAAAGCGTCGATTCTGCCAGCCATTTCGATCACAGAAAAGTAGCATAAAGAAGTAAATGGAAACTATCAGTCCACAGAAAATCACATATCAGTATATAAGTCTCCACGAAGGGAGTGTCCACAGAATAAAACATCGGAGTAGCAAATACGGGCTTATGCCCGGTACATCATATCCCCACTACAAAATCACTCATGCGGAAGCAAAAGCAGAAAAACTACTCAAGGTCGAGACTCACGGTCCCGGCTGTATGAACTCCGGAGCTAGACTGCCCCACCTCCAAGCGCACCGGTCTCTGGGGCTGCTCCTCCATGCTGGTTTCCATGATCCCCTAAATGATGCGATTCGAAAACCGTTAGTCTAAAAGACTAAGTCCTATCATCCCCCGCCCCTTCCCCAACGGCTCCTAGGCACCGAGCGGAGAGGAAGAAAGGGGAGGACTTGAAGGTGGAGAATATCAAGAACAGATGGCAGCAGACCTATACTAGCAATTCTATAACATGTATAGACAATAAGCTGAAATATGAAAAGTAACCTTCACTTATGTGAGAACACATAAGCCAAGGGGTCTTCTGCAAGGCTCCCATCGTATAAAAAGTCTCATACCAATTTATACGTTGGGGTGTCGGTTATCAAATAGCAGTAAATATATATATCAAAATTAACCTTAATTTATAAACTTGCCCACACAAGCTTATAGACCAAGGGGTCGTTTTGCAGGTCCTAAAGTATAAGCGTCCCATTCCACTTATACTTTAGGTGTCAGGGTTAAATGAATCGATTATGCTATGACATGCAAGTGGGTATGATGGATCATGCAAGTGCAACACACACACCCGACTCTGTGCACACAGACCTTTAGTTCCCCCTTTCTGGAGTCGTAACCTCCCAAGATATCTCCGTAGTGGCAGACGGAAGCTGTGGGTTGGGCCTCGCCCACCTCTAAACCAATAAAGCACTACCGGTCAGACCTATCGTACGCCTCAACGCTTGGTGCACGAAGCGGACTCCTGCGTACTCTTGCCGGCTGGCGCACCGGACTTCTGTTGGCGAAGTGCTAACCACACTTGCCGAGTCAACGTATTGGCGTCGGTGCATCGACCCTCCAATACCGAAGACCCACCACCTTAATTTCCTTTCCTTTTATGCACATGCAAGTTTAGCGTAATCAAAACCCGAGCCGAAGCTCCCCGGACCAACACGTCCATCACAAACAATCGAGCCGAAGCTCCCCGGACCCAAAGTCCGTCTTTTAACCATCCGAGCCGAAGCTCCCAGCTAACTTCCGGTGCCAACAGTGTTTGTGAAATGTGCAACCCTAATTACTAAGTTACTCTTTTCTGCTTGTTAAAACAGTTTACGTTAACCCAGGACTGCCCCCGGTATTCCCTGTGAAGGGCTCTCAAGGGGCACTAGGAACTATGTTGGGATTACGCCCAGCGTTCCCTTTCGCAAGGTACTTATTTTGTTATTGGTTGATTCCCTTACCCATTCCTTCCTCATGTTACGATAGGCTAATCCTAGGGTGATTTGACCCACACACCTCGGGGAGGACGATCTTTCGTCGGACCCGAGCGCCTCTAAACCCTAGACAAAATAACACCCTACTCACTTATCTTCCAAAGATGCACCTAATTCTATTTATCCTTCCAGCAAACCAATCAAGACCCATCACATGTGCTCTAATTCATGTCCCAAATGATTTCCTGCAGTTTTACTAAATGCAGACCACTTAAGTTATATGACCCGTAAAAAGGGAAGTATGCCCTATGATCATCCAATGCTCATATAAAAATTATCAGAGGTCTATATGGGCACATGTAGACTGAATCCACAATCTTCTAATTTTTATAATTTAAATGCTAATTTATTTATTTATTTTAAAAGCCAAAAGTTCCAAGGTTGAACAGGAAGTACAAGATTTAAGCAAGATAAAGCTCCACTAAAATTATGATAAATGCAAGATGGGTAATCATCTAAAAGCCCAGAATCTCCAAATTTTCCAGCAAGATTTTAGCCCTTAAATTTTATTTCCAATTTATTCCAAAATAATTCATTAAAAGGGGATGTACAATAAACATACTTCCAAAAATTCAGAGAAAATTCCAGGATGATGGTAAGAGCATATAAAACCTATATGTAAACTTTCATAATTTGTTTGAAAGAATTATTCCCCAAATTAATTAATTATCTTATTCTCAAAAATATGGCCTTGTAAAGAAAGTTCTGAACACAGACCTCTAAAAATTATAAATAAATTTCTACAAGTACTTTTTGGCCTAGATACCTCAAAACCTAAGCCTCATGATTTTTAAACAGATATATCAACCATAATGAATTTTCTTTACCAAAGCCCCTTTCTGAAATTAATGAAAGAAGTACCAAATAAAATTAATTGAAAATTGTGATAAAATTCAAAGATGATCAACTAGCCCTATAATAACCTCTGACCAAGTTTCATCATATTTTAAAGCACATAACATCCCTAATAAAATCAAACATCATTTTGGGCCTTTTGGTAATTAACAAATGAAGTACCAAGAATAAAATCCCTAAACTTCTACAAAACTTACCAGAGTTTCTAGGTGGCCTAAAACCTATTCTACCCAAGTTTCATAACTTTAGGGGAAGGTTTAGTGACTTAATTTACAAATTTATTCTTTTACCCTAAAACTAGGGTTAGGGTTTTGAGGTGTCTACCTTGCACCAATTCTTCTAAAGTTCCTACCAGAGATCTTAGGTTACATTACCCTAAATTCTACTAGGTTTCCAAGGCCATGCAAGGGCATTTGCCCCCATGTCCTTCACAACCCTCAAAAGTCCTTCCTTAGGGTTTGAGGTTGAACCCTAGGGCAAATCAAGCCTAAATCATCCCATTTTCCATAAGAGGGTGACATTAGCCTTGTCAAGTCAGTGTCCAAAACCTCTGCCTCTGTTGAGGGGAGGGGACCACCCTAAGTCCATAGTGCACTTGTGGTCAAAAATACCCTCTTAAGGTCAAACTAGGGTTTGGTGATTCCATAACCAAAACATATCCAAATGTGCTCAAATTTTGTACAGAACTAAGTCTTGATTCCATGGACCACTACCCAAAATTTGGGAGGGTTTGGAGGTCATTTGGCCACTTAATTAAATTACCCTAGCATTATTAAATAAAAGTACAAAAACTTTAGGCAAAGTGTCTCTAAAAATTTTGGGTTTTAGGCAGGCCCTAGGTATAGCTAGGACGGATCCCCTGTCCAAATTTCAGCCTATTTGGACAAGGGATGAAGGGTGGGCATCCATTTGAATCTCAGGACAGCCCTAGGTACAGGTCCCACCAAAATGGGTGCCCTGGTCCAACCAGAGGGACAAATTGGTCCAAATCAATTTTGGATTAAAGTAGACCCATAGGGCTACAACTTTTATATTGAACGTTTGCCCACCTGGTGAGCCTAAGTATTTTTAATAATTAATGCAAAACAGCCTAGAAAACAGGACAAAAAATTCAGAAATCAAAACTAAATAAAAGAAATGATGCTGCACGAATCTTAAAGCAAATCGTGGGGCTCCTGGTCATCTTCTTCCTCCAGCCAAGGGCCATGATTGGCCGAACCTGGAGCTTATTCCAAGAGCATTTCCCGGCCACACGGCCACCTCCCTGGCCGGCCACCACCGCCACCACCTTCGTTGAGGTGGGGGCTATCGCCGGGCGGCGGCACGGCGGCCGGAGGGTTGGTTTCCGGCGAACCCGACCACCATTTTTTTTTGGAAAAACCATGAAAATGAAAACTTGGATCGGCTCAATTGAGTCCGATTCTTGTCCTAAACGATTCCTAAGATCTACCCACGGAAGAAGGAGTAGAGGAGGACCTTTAACCGAGCTTGTCATCGAGTGTGGTGGTGGTGCGCCATGGCCGGTGGTGGAGCTTTCCGATGCTTGCAACTTCACTACCAAACCGCCTGGTTTCTTTAGGTGAAGGGTGGAAACGATATCTCTTGGCCCAGGGAAGCTTTTAAAAGCATCAAATGGGTTGGGGAGAGGGAGGGTCATGGCTTCAAATCCATTAATGGTCATGAATTGGAATTTCGGTTTTGGAGAAAATCCATAGAAATTCACCTCCCCTTTGTCCCAATTCGTTTGGAAACTCCTCAAAACTGATAGGGGAGATGAATACTAATTAATTGGTGAAGAATGGAGGGGTGATTCACCTTCCCCACCATGAATGGTCTTCTCTTTCTTCTTTCTCTCTCTTCCCTATTGGAGGAATTAAATTCAGCCACCTTGGGTGGCTGGACATGGCTATTAAACTCATTAAAACTGATGAGGGGGAATGTATTCAGCCTTTGGAATCAATTGGAGAGGCCCTTGATCTCCCTTGGCCATGAATGGCCTCTTTTCTCACTTTCTCTCTCCTCCATTAAAGAGAAAAATGGAGCTTTCTCTCTCCTACTCACCATGGCCGAATTTTGATCTCTCCTCCAGCCTATTGGCAGCCCACTAACTCATATTAATAATAAAATGAGGTTAGCCCAAGTGGGGGAAATGGGTTTGAGCTTGGGTTAGCCCATTTAGGCTAATTTGACCTAACACTAGAATAGAGTTGACCTTGGTCAACATGACCATTTGAGTTGACCCCAATGGGTCCTTGGTGACCCATTGGACTCCCTTAAGGTCTAGGAAGACTTTTGTAGGGTTGGTTGGGCATCTTGGGGGTCACATGCCCCTTGGTAAGGGCACTTTGACCATTTTAGGGCTAGAGTTGACTTGGGTCAACATGACCATTTGGGTTGACCCCATTGGGTCCTTGGTGACCCATTGGCTTCCCCCAAGGTCTAGGTAGGGTTATGTAGGGTTACCTTACACTTTGGAGGTCACCTACCCTTAGTAATGGTACTTTGACCAAATTAGGGGCTTGAGTTGACTTGGGTCAACCTGGCCTCTAGGGCTGACCCCAATGTGTCCTTAGTGACCCATTGACCTCACTTTAGGGTTAGGAGGGCATAGGTGGTGAAAGTCCACCTAGTGTCAACTATGTTCACCTATGGGGGGGGGAATAGGTGACGTGCAGCGCTTTTGCGGAATTTAAATTGTACCTGCACACGAAAATAAAACAACACAGCACAACAGAGTACACAAGCTATTTATAGTGGTTCCCCGACTTGGGTACATCCACTTTCCCCCTTCGACCTATCTCCCAACCAGGGACGACTCGGTCTCTTCTCCAACGGGATTGAAATCCAATCCCTGCACTATCGGAAGGAACCCTTCCACACGTAGGAGTCAACACTCCCACAAACTGGGTTGCACCCAACCCTTACAACTAGGAACCTACGTTCCTTTTCAACAAAAGTAAAATAGAATGTACTATATATACAAACTACATGTGGAGACTACGGTGTCCCTCTTCGTTGACGACGTGATCTTGAAGTCTACAAAGAGTCCACAACTTTGGTCTCTCTTGGAGAGGATCTCCCCGGAACCGGCGGCGGCAAGAAGGGCGGCGGCTAGGTTCACGGGATCGGCGGCGACGACGATGTGCGGCTGCTGTTCTTTAGAGATCCAAACTTCGTAACGAAGCTAGCTAGGTCTACCAACGGTCACACGAGGATCGGTCGTCTCGATCGATTCAGACGGGGAAGTTTTTCCCGATCAACAAATCGAGAGACAAGGGATCTCTGGATAGACGCGTGAGCCTCTAAGCTTGGCTAAGCTTCTGTCGCCGGAGATCGGTAAGAAACGCGATCAACAGCGGCGACCAACTAGCGCGAGCGGCGACGACGGCGGCGGAGCAGATTCGCGATTTTAGGGTTAGATCGTGCTCGGCTTCTTTTCTGTGTATATTCCGTTCAAAATACCCGTATATATATACTGTAGACGCTTTCAAAAATGACCGTTGTGGGACCCACAGGAAGAATCCTTAAGTCCCGGTCCAGAACATTGTCAGCGGCAGAATCCGGTTCAGGAACTTCCAGAGAAATCGCTAAGTAAAAATCGGCGAGAATCGCAGGTGATTCTCGACGAATCGGCGAGAATCAGTTAGTGATTCTCGACGATTCGTCGAGAATCACTAATGATTCTCGCTGAATCACTTTTTGATTCTCAACGAATATTACTTGGTATTCATGATCTGCTCTGCGATGGGTTCGGCGAGAATCACTAGTGATTCTCACCGAATCTTACTTGGCACCGTTTTGAGGTAGCCGGAAAGAGTCGGCGAGAATCACTAATGATTCTCGATGATTCGGCGAGAATCACTAGTGATTCTCGCCGAATCGGCGAGAATCACTTGGTGATTCTCGTCGAATTATACTTAGACGAATTTTCGTCTTTCCACCCAAGAGCTGCTCCTTGACCCATCCTTGCTCATTGTCTTCTCTTACATAAATACGGCCCTGTACTTGAAAGTAAGTGCACTCCAATAGAGAGAGTACATGTAGGCCAACACACTGATCTGCTCAACGAGGGATTACGTCGTGCAGACCCGTGTATATTGACCTACTGCACCCTGACATTGGTGTGCACTTAGCGTGGAAAAACTGCAAGTACAACTTGAAAGATTTTATCAAATACATTGTCTATTGACCTTAGCTTGTCCAGGGGCTTCTTCAAATCAGGTACATTGTGGATACAATACCCAACAATCTCCCCCTATTTGAAGAAGCCTAAACCCTACAAGCTAAGGTGAATAGAGCATATGGGAATGAAAACCATAAACTTGAAATAGAGTTGAGTGAGTTATCCATTACCAATACCAATTTCTTGGGAACAAGCTTGGAGCCACCTTAGCCTTAGCCGAGAGGGTAATCTCCCCCTTTTCGGCTTCTGCAAATCGGGGTCGGTAGCATTTGACCCCTTGCTCCCCCTCAGTTCTTGCGTCTGTGCTCACACTTGATTTCCTTGCTCCCCCTCAGATCGTGTACGAGCCTGGAGCTTCTGTAGTCTTCATTCCTCATAATTGAGCATCCCCAGTTAAGTCTTGAAAAGATTTAACTTGGCCTCGTCTAAGGGCTTTGTGAATATATCAGCAATCTGCTTGTCCGTGGGGACATAACAGAGAGAGATGTCCTTGTTCTCCACGTGCTCCCGAATGAAGTGGTAGCGCACTTCAATATGCTTCGTTCTGCTGTGCGATACCGGATTGTTGGCAATAGCAATTGCACTGGAGGAGTCGCAGTACATTGGAACTTCCTTGAACTGAAGGTCGTAGTCGGCTAACTGGTTTCTAATCCATAGGAGTTGTGCGCAACAGCTTCCTGCCGAGATGTACTCAGACTCTGCTGTGGAGGTAGCTACACAATTCTGCTTCTTGCTATTCCATGAGATAAGCCTTCTTCCAAGGAATTGACACGTCCCGGAAGTGCTTTTCCTGTCATCCCTACTCCCTGCAAAATCAGCATCTGAAAAACCTATTAGCTCGACATCATTGTTTCTCGGGTACCACAAGTCAAGATTGGGAGTACCTTTAAGGTATCTTAGAATTCGCTTCGCAGCGACATAATGAGATTCCTTAGTGTTCACCCGATATCTGGCACAGACACATGTGGAGAACATGATATCTGGTCTACTGGCAGTAAGGTAGAGCAGGGATCCAATGATGCTTCTGTATTTGGTTACATCGAAAGGTTTACCTTTCTCATCCTTATCCAGAGACATAGTGGATCCCATTGGAGTTCTCATAGAGGTTGCACTCTCCATACCGAATTTCTTAAGGAGTTCATTTGTGAACTTCGTCTGAGAGATGAAGATTCCATCCTCAGACTGTTTCACTTGAAGTCCTAAGAAATACTTGAGCTCTCTCAAACTGCTCATTTCAAACTTTCCTTGCATAAGTTTAGAAAACTTTTTGCAAAGATTGTTGTCCGTTGAGCCGAATATTATGTCATCGACATAGATTTGCACCAGCAAAATCTTGCCTTTCACTTCCCTGAGAAATAATGTTTTATCTATTTTACCTCTAGAGAACTTGTTCTCAAGAAGAAAACTAGATAAAGTCTCATACCAAGCTCGTGGAGCTTGTTTCAACCCATATAAGGCTTTATTAAGAAAATAAACATGATTGGGATAAGTAGGATCGACAAAACCTGGGGGTTGAGCGACGTATACTTCCTCTTTCAGGTCTCCGTTCAAGAATGCTGATTTCACATCCATTTGATAGATTGTGAATCCTTTGTGTGAAGCATACGCCAGGAACAATCTGATTGCCTCGAGCCTTGCTACTGGTGCGAAGGTCTGGTCGAAGTCAATCCCCTCCTCCTGTCTGTAACCTTGAGCCACCAGCCTGGCCTTGTTCTTTATGATGACACCATGTTTATCCAGTTTGTTTCTGAAGATCCACTTGGTGTCAATCACATTCTGCTTGTATGGTCTGGGAACTAGCGTCCAAACGTTGCAACGTTCAAATTGATGTAGTTCATCTTGCATGGCCAGAATCCATGCCGCATCCTTGTTCGCCTCGTCGAACTTCTTTGGCTCAACCTGTGACAGGAAGCTAAGATGCAATACTTCGTTAATAGTACCTCTTCGAGTTCTGACACCGACACGAGGATCTCCGATGATCTGATCTCTAGGATGATCCCTCACGTGTCGGAGCTCTAGAAGTCTGGCGTCTGGAGCTTCGACTACTTCTTGGGCTTCTCCTTCTTCTAAGAGATTTGTTCCATTTTGATCTTCAACATTTTCAGATGACGTGGAGGTGGAAACTTTGACGTACTTAGGAGTGTCATCTTTAGCGGTCTCATCCAGACTCAGCTGTTCAAGTCGTGCACCTGCATCTTCAAGAATACCACTGGAAGAATTGCTGTTAAGCAAACTTCCTTCATCAAATACAACATTTATTGATTCTTCTACCACTAGGGTTTTCTTATTGAAGACCCTATATGCCCGACTGTGGGAACTATAGCCCATGAATATGCCTTCGAAGCATTTTTCACCAAATTTAGTACGCGGGTACTTCCCATTATTCAGTACATAGCATCTGCAACCAAAAATCCTCAAGTAGGACATGGTTGGTTTCCTGCCTTTCAGTAGCTCGTAAGGCGTCTTACGATGATGCTTGTTGATCAATGCTCGGTTTTGTACATGACAAGCTGTATTGACAGCCTCTGCCCAGAAGTATTCCGGGAGAGAAGCGTCTTTCAACATTGTCGTGCAGGCTTCAATGAGAGTTCTATTTCTCCTCTCCGCAACTCCATTTTGCTGAGGAGTGCGCGGGGAGGAAAACTCATGAAAGATACCTTGTTCTTCACAAAATTCTGTCATAGCACCAGATTCGAATTCTGTTCCATGGTCACTTCTGATTTTGACCACTGAGCAGTTAAATTCGTTCTGAGCCTGCTTGACAAAACTAGTGAAGATGTCAAACGTATCTGACTTTCGTTTCAAAAAGAACACCCATGTAAACCGAGAATGATCATCAACTATCACTAGCGTATAGGACTTGCCTCGCAAGCTATGAACTTGCATTGGACCAAACAAGTCCATATGTAAAAGGTAAAGACATCGGGAAGAGTCTTTGTCTGCGATGCCCTTAAAGGTAGCCCTAGTCTGTTTGCCCATCTGGCATGCAGGACAGGGGCTATCTTTGATGCACTTGATACTGGGAGCATTCCTTACTAAGTTCTTAGAAAACAGCATACTAATTGTCTTGAAATTAATATGTGTCAATCTCTTGTGTCATTGATCACAAAGAGATGCACTGTCTGTTGCCACAAGGCATACGAGGGTAGATGAATCTATACTGAGAAAATCTAAGCAGAAGATATTTCTGCTCCTAATGCCTGATAATACCGTCTCAGAAGAGGTACGTGAAGTTATCAGACATTTATCTTTGCAGAACTTAACGGCATAACCTTTGTCACATAACTGACTTACACTGATCAGGTTATGTTTAACCCTTCAACATAAGCCACGTCGGTGATAGAGATTATACCGTTGGAAATCATACCGTAACCTCTGGTGACTCCTCGATCTGACCCTCCAAAGATGACTTTGGGTCCATTCTCGACTGGAGTGTAATCACGCAGCAGGCTTCTTGTCCCAGTCATATGCCGGGAGCATCCACTGTCCAAATACCAGATCGGCGTTTTGGTGGCCTTTGGACATTCCTGCAAAACAAAATTAATTTGCCTTAGAAACCCAATCGAACTTGGGTCCTAGATTCCTGGTTAGCACACTCCCCCTCAGTTGGTTAACCCTACGAGTGGTCGGCCTCGCATTGCTAACATAGGGAGTCTCGTAATGCCTTGGATTAAACCAACAATCCACGGCAAAGTGACCGACTTTGCCACAGCACCAACAGTCGAATCTATTGTACCTCTTCCTAGGCTCCTGCCTTACCCTGGGAACGGTGGGCACAGCTGGGGCCTTGGATCTGGAGGTGGAGGCCTCATGGTGACAGCAGTCACATGACTTCGTCACCTTCTGTATAACAGGCTTGGCTTTTGGTGCCTGCTTTCCATTATGGCCGCTAGAGAATTGACCATAATTTCCCATGTGGATTTCCTCATAAGGTGCCTTGAGGGCACTCTCACCGAAGTTCCGGGGAAAGGTCCAACCATCATATCGGCTCTTTGGCTTTGCAACCGAGGGCCGAAAATGATGACCAAAGGTTGATTCAAAGTCATGTTGGTTGCAAGGAAAGCTAGGCTTTCTGAACGCAACAGGACTGAGCGGAGCCTTTCCCTTTTCATCAGCAGAGGCCTTCTTGGCGGCCTTATTCTTCCTCTGGTTCCTGTTTCTCCTGGATGAGGAACCAGATACCCCTACATGCCCCAAGCCAGCTCCTTTGGCCTGAGCAGAGAAGGTATCAACAACTGGAAGAACTGTTTTTGGCATAGAGAAGCTCTTGACGATCTTCCTTTCTGCCGCAAGTTGTTCTTCCAACTTGTCAACTTCCTCCTGCTTAAGATCAAGGAGCTTCAGAGACTCTGAATGCTTTGAGGTCAGGTCAAGGTGTTCCTGTCGGAGAGAGATCAAACTGGTGACCTCTTCCCTTAGGGAAACACACTCACCCTTAAGGAATTTTACTTCCTTTTTCTCAGCCTTCAATCTCTTTCGGCACTCCTCGAAAGTGTTGAGCAGAAGCTCATACTTCTCGAGGAGCTCAGCTTCACGGGCCGAAAGGCTATCCTCAGGTTCATCATCCTGAGACTCAGGATCAGAGTCGGAGTCGGAGAGAGGGGTGTGAGCTTTTACCTTTCCAGTAAATGGGGGGCATTCTCCTTCTGAGTCAGAGTGACCCACCAGCCCGAAGTAGGCTTCCTCATCATCACTGGAGTCTGAGGAATCAGACTCACTCAGTGTCTTTGGCCTTTTGGCGATGTAGCTCCGCTCCTTCTTCTTATCTCTAGAGTATTTGTGCTCCTCTTCTTTCCCTTTTTCTCTCTTGTCTTGATAGCAGTCGGCCACGACGTGTCCTGGCTTATTGCATCCAAAGCAAATAATGTCAGAGGAGCGATGTTTGTTCGGTCTAGATGCATACCTGTCAGAAGAATAATTTTTCTTCTGATGCCTGGAGGAGGAGCCGTCTCTCTTTCTTTGATTCCTCATCTTGAGGAACTTCTTGAACTCTCGAGTGATGAGGGAGAAATCCTCCTCCGACAGCTCTGAGTTGGAGGAGCATGGCTCGGAGTCCTCCTCCTCATCCTTTTTCCTGGCACGGTATGAAACCGCACCCTTGCCTTTTCTGGAGTGACTGGCTTTTAGAGCCACAGTCTTTTCTTTGGCTGCAGCCTTCTCTGCTTCTTCTTCTGCTTTCCTGGTGTTCAGCTGAAGCTCATAGGACATCAGCTTCCCAAACAGGATTTGCGGTCTGTTTCAGCTAGTCTGCCAAACTCTCGGATGGCGTAGATCTTTGTGTCTCATTCCTTAGTAAGAGACCTAAGGAATTTATCATTGAGTTCACCATTGGTGAACACTCTTCCGTATCCTTTGAGGGCGTTGACAATCTTGAGGAAGTTCTCGTAGGTGACTCCGATCTCTTCCTTAGGCCCTTGTCTGAAGGCCTCATATTTCTGGTTCAGGAGGGATCTCCGATCATCCCTCACTTCATCCGTGCCCTCCATTAGGATGATCAGGCACTGCCAGATCTCCTGTGCTGTCCTGCAGTTGCTGAAGTTTTGCATCATTGAGTCATCAACCGCGGTGACCAGAATGTTTCGCGCCTTCTTGTCAAGTCCTATTAGCACCATCTCGTCCTTGTCCATTTCAGAAAGTTTCTTTGGCACTTTCTGGGTAGGATCAATGGTGGATGCCTTAGTGGGGACATAAGGTCCCTCCTCCACGATCATGAAGAGTCGAGGATCGACTGCTTCCATGTAGAACCTGATCCTTTCCTTCCAGATAGGAAAGTTGAGCCTGGTGCACACTGGGATCTTGCCTGTGTACTTGAGCCCGTCCATAGTTGATGTTTGTCTTCTTCTTGACAGTAGTGGCAGGATTCAACTCAAGGTGTTAACCTTTTTGATGAGGAACCTCACTCTGATACCACTTGAAAGTCCACCTAGTGTCAACTATATTCACCTATGGGGCGAATAGGTGACGTGCAGCGCTTTTGCGGAATTTAAATTGTACCTGCACACGAGAATAAAACAACACAGCACAACAGAGTACACAAGCTATTTATAGTGGTTCCCCGATTGGGTACATCCACTTTCCCCCTTCGACCTATCTCCCAACCAGGGACGACTCGGTCTCTTCTCCAACGGGATTGAAATCCAATCCCTGCACTATCGGAAGGAACCCTTCCACACGTAGGAGTCAACACTCCCACAAACCGGGTTGCACCCAACCCTTACAACTAGGAACCTACGTTCCTTTCAACAAAAGTAAAATAGAATGTACTAGAGATACAAACTACGTGTAGAGACTACGGTGTCCCTCTTCGTTGACGACGTGATCTTGAAGTCTACAAAGAGTCCACAACCTTGTTCTCTCTTGGAGAGGATCTCCCCGGAACCGGCGGCGGCAAGAAGGGCGGCGGCTAGGTTCACGGGATCGGCGGCGACGACGATGTGCGGCTGCTGTTCTTTAGAGATCCAAACTTCGTAGCGAAGCTAGCTAGGTCTACCAACGGTCACACGAGGATCGGTCGTCTCGATCGATTCGGACGGGGAAGTTTTTCCCGATCAACAAATCGAGAGACAAGGGATCTCTGGATAGACGCGTGAGACTCTAAGCTTGGCTAAGCTTCTGTCGCCGGAGATCGGGAAGAAACGCGATCAACAGCGGCGACCAACTAGCGCGAGCGGCGACGGCGACGACGGAGCAGATTCGTGATTTTAGGGTTAGATCGTGCTCGGCTTCTTTTCTGTGTATATTCCGTTCAAAATACCCGTATATATATACTGTAGACGCTTTCAAAAATGACCGTTGTGGGACCCACAGGAAGAATCCTTAAGTCCCGGTCCAGAACATTGTCAGCGGCAGAATCCGGTTCAGGAACTTCCAGAGAAATCGCTAAGTAAAAATCGGCGAGAATCGCAGGTGATTCTCGACGAATCGGCGAGAATCAGTTAGTGATTCTCGACGATTCGTCGAGAATCACTAGTGATTCTCTCCGAATCACTTTTTGATTCTCAACGAATATTACTTGGTATTCATGATCTGCTCTGCGATGGGTTCGGCGAGAATCACTAGTGATTCTCGCCGAATCTTACTTGGCACCGTTTTGAGGTAGCCGGAAAGAGTCGGCGAGAATCACTAATGATTCTCGACGATTCGGCGAGAATCACTGAATCGGCGAGAATCACTTGGTGATTCTCGTCGAATTATACTTAGACGAATTTTCGTCTTTCCACCCAAGAGCTGCTCCTTGACCCATCCTTGCTCCTTGTCTTCTCTTGCATAAACACGGCCCTGTACTTGAAAGTAAGTGCACTCCAATAGAGAGAGTACACGTAGGCCAACACACTGATCTGCTCAACGAGGGATTACGTCGTGCAGACCCGTGTATATTGACCTACTGCACCCTGACATTGGTGTGCACTTAGCGTGGAAAAACTGCAAGTACAACTTGAAAGATTTTATCAAATACATTGTCTATTGATCTTAGCTTGTCCAGGGGCTTCTTCAAATCAGGTACATTGTGGATACAATACCCAACAGGTGGGGTCCTCTAGGCTAGGAGTAGGTCAATTGACCCTAAGTAGGCTAGTTTGACCCATTTAGGGCTAGGGTTGACCTTGGTCAACTGAGCCTCTTTGGTTGACCCCAATGAGTCCTTATGGCTCTAATGGGCCTTCCAAGGTATTAGGGGGTGTTGTGGTAGGGTCTTGGGGTCAAGGTGTAGCTCATGGTCATCCTAAACCATTGTTCAGAGTTCTACTATTGGCAGACCATGATGAGTTTCCCCACTTTGTCTCTTATCCCTTGGCCCATTTCTGGCTTCCTAGGGTTGTCATGACCTAGTCATAGACAAAACCACTCCTAGGGGTCTAGTTGGAAATGGGATGTTACAAATCCCAATAAACAAAACAAAGATTTCGTCCCCGAAATCAAGGTTAAGCCTACGGGAATTTCTACCGAAGAAAAGAAACTTGTAACATCCCATCACGACGCCATGTTTGTTAAATTAAGTTTTGAGGGAACTTAAGTCTATACCCATTTCGCCTAATCGGTGAGCCAAGATCCCAATAAACAAAAGATAAGCCTCCAATAAACAAAAGATAAGCTTCTACCTGTCTAGAGTAGCTCTTACTAGTTTAAAGCAAGAAAATAAATTAAACATCTTGAGGGGTTTGTGAGGTATACCTGACTGAACAGCTCTGGGTATCTTTGTCGCATCAGGTCCTGCGGCTCCCAGGTATGCTCCTCCTGGCTGTGGTTCCTCCACAGGACCTTGACTAGTGTGACCTTCTTGCGACGCAAGACCCGTACTCCTCGGTCGTCGATCCTAACCGGCTCCAAACGAACTGACCGGTCTGAAGCTACCGGCCCTTCGGTGGTCAAAATCTGCTGCTCCGGGCGTAGCAGAGCCCACCTCAGCGAAGAAATATGGAAGACGTTGTGCAAAGCTTCCAGCTCTGGTGGTAACTCCAGCCTGTAGGCTAGGGGCCCGATCCGCTCCAGGATCCTGTAAGGGCCCATGTACCTAGGGCTGAGCTTCTTCCTCCGACCACGCACCCGCGAGACTCCATGCATGGGCCGGATCTTCAAAAACACACGGTCTCCCACCTGGAACTCCACATGCCGATGCCGGGCATCATAGTACTTAGCCTGTCTGCTCTGCGCCTCTAGCATCCTGTCTCTGATCAGCCTCACCTGAGCCTCGGTGTCTTCAACAAACTCTAATCCCAACACCTTCGGATCTTCATCCTGAACCCAAGAAAGCGGGGTCCGGCATCTCCTTTCGTACAAGGCTTCGTAAGGCGCCATCCTGATGCTGGACTGGTAGCTGTTGTTATAGGAGAACTCGACTAGGGGTAAGAGTTTCTCCCACGGTTCCCCGCGGTCCAAAATGCATAGCCTCAAAAGATCTTCCAGCGTCCGGTTGGTGCGTTCTGTCTGCCCGTCCGTCTGGGGATGGAATGCAGTGTTGAAGGTCAATCGCATGCCTAAGTAAGCTTGCACGGATCTCCACTCCCTGGAAGTGAACCGGCCATCCCGATCCGACACGATCGTCTTGAGCACCCCGTGATATCGAACGAACTGCTCCACAAATTTCCGTACTAATACTCCCACAGCGTCGTCCTTCCTGATCGGAATGAACCTGGCTACTTTAGTCAACCGATCGACGATGACCCAAATCGAGTCATTCCCTGTTCGTGATCGGGGAAGTCCGTGAATAAAGTCCATCGCGATGTCTTCGAACTTCCACTCTGGTATCGGGAGTGGTTGCAACAAACCCGCGGGGTTTTTGCACTCTGCCTTCACTAGCTGGCAAGCTTCGCAGTGGGTCACAAACCGAGTGATATCCTTCTTCATGTCAGGCCAGTACGTAGTCTTCTTCAAATCCGCAGTCATCTTCGTGATGCCCGGGTGCACCGAGTATCTGCTGTGGTGGGCTTCCGCCATGATATCCTCCCGGACCTGACCTCCTTCCGGTATATAAGTCCGACCTCTGAAGCATACCACGCCGTCCCTCATCGTGTAATCTCCTGCTGTACCGTTCTCCAAGGCCCAGAATATCGGCTCCAAATTGACATCTCGCCTCTGTCCCTCTCTGACTCTGTCCCGGATATCGTCTGTAGCACTCACCGCTGCTAAATACTCCGTGTAAAGCTCGGGGTCCTCGGATGTCACCAGTGTGATGTGCATATCCTCCAATCTCCTCACCAGCTCCATAGACATAACCTGAGGCCCGACTTCGAAAGTGGCAGCTCTCCGACTCAATGCGTCTGCCACCACGTTTGCCTTCCCTGGATGGTAGTGCATCTCATACTGATAATCTGCAAGGAACTCCACCCAGCGCCTCTACCTGATGTTCAGTTCCTTCTGCGTGTCCACGTATTTTAGGTTCTTGTGGTCGGAATAGATATCGCAGTGGACTCCATAAAGATAATGGCGCCAGACCTTCAAAGCAAAAACGACCGCCCCCATCTCAAGGTCGTGCACTGGATAGTTCTGTTCGTGCTTCTTCAACTGGCGAGATGCATATGCAATCACATGGCCCTTCTGCATCAGTACAGCTCCCATACCCTGGTAGGAAGCGTCAGTGTAGACCTGAAATCCTTCCCTCCCCGAGGGGAGAGTAAGAATGGGAGCCGTGGTTAGCCGATCCTTCAGCTCCTGGAAAGCTGCCTGGCACTGCGGGGTCTACACGTACGGTACCTCCTTCTTCGTCAAGGATGTGAGTGGGAGGGCGATTCGAGAGAATCCCTCCACGAACTTCCGGTAGTAACCGGCAAGTCCTAGAAAACTCCGTACGTCGGTGGCTGTCTTCAGCTGCGGCCAATCCCGAATAGCCTGAATCTTTGCCGGGTCCACTGCCAATCCGGCCCCACTGATAATATGGCCTAAGAAGCCCACCTCCTTCAGCCAGAACTGACATTTACTAAACTTAGCATATAGATGATTCTCCCGCAGTCTCTGCAGAGTCAGTGTCAGATGGCGAGTGTGCTCCTCCTCCGTCCTCGAGTAAATGAGGATGTCATCGATGAACACAATGACAAACACATCAAGATATTCCTTGAAGACCTTGTTCATGAGGGTCATGAACGCTGATGGTGCATTGGTGAGTCCGAAGGGCATCACCGTAAACTCGTATAAACCATATCTGCTACTAAAAGCAGTCTTCTGAATATCCTCCTCCCGAATCTGAAGCTGGTAGTATCCCTACCTCAAATCTAATTTCGAAAAGAACTGCGCTCCCTGCAGGTGGTCGAACAGCTCGTCTATCCTTGGCAGTGGATAGGTGTTCCGGACCGTCAGCCGATTTAGTGCTCGATAGTCGATGCACAATCTGAGGGTCCCGTCTTTCTTCTTGACGAACAATACCGGGGCTCCCCAAGGTGAAGAGCTTGGCCGGACAAATCCGGCTTCCACTAACTCCTGAAGCTGGCTCCGGAACTCTGTCAACTCCTTTGGGGCCATCCGGTAAGGTGCCTTGGACGCTGGCTTGGCCCCCGGCACCAGCTGTATCTGGAAGTCCTGCTCCCTGCGCGGGGGTAATCCGGGTAATTTCTCTGGAAAGACGTCCTCAAACTCCCGCACCACCGGAATATTCGATATAGAACTCGTGGCCTCCGCCATCTCAAACAGCACCTCGTAGACCTCCTCCTCCTGTAAATAGGCCTTGACGGCCTGTACTGAAGATAAGGGTATACGTGAGGCAGGTATTATACCTTCGATGATGATGGTAGAGTCCCCGTGCCTCACGGTGATCCTCTTCGCTTGACAATCAATCTGGGCATGATTCCACTGTAGCCAAATCATGCCCAGGATCAGCTCGAAGACTGGCATCCTCAGGACCGTTGCCGAAACTTCGAACGACTTTCCACCAATCTCCGCCTCCATACTGCAGTGGGCTGAGGTGAGTATCTCCGATCCGTCGGGTAGACGCACCCTACTCATCCGGCCTGTGAACCGTTCCACTCCTTCCATCCCTTCCAGAAAGGCCTCCGACACAAACGAGTGCGAGGCACCCGTGTCGAACAGAGTATAGGCGGGCTTGCCGCTGATGAAGACTATACCTGTGATGATTAAAGGTCTTAGTATTTTATAACACGTTTTCTTTCCTATTTATTCTACCTAGGGCAGTTCTACTTGTTGGGCAATTGAGAACGGAAATTTAGTTTAAACAATTTAAAACATCTTAGCTTACCTGTGATGACCCGCTCTGGATTTCGAGGCTGTGCTAGATCCAAGGCATATGCCTGCTCCCTTTCCTGTCTTCGGTCTCCTCCCTGGTAACCACGTCCTCGGCCGCGTCCTCGGCCTCCGAAATGCTGGGCAGGTGGGCCAGCCTGTGGTGCTGGAGGTGGTGCCCCCCTCATGGGGCAGTTTCTCCGGAGGTGTCCCACCTGATGACAATGGAAGCACTCCGGCGGGGGATACGCCATACCCCCGGGTCTCGGCATCTCCTGTATCCGAAGAGGTTGAGGGGCCAAAACCACCTGCTCTCTCGGCTCCTGCCTCACCTCCTGACGAGGCTGCTCCTCTGTCCTTCTTCCATCGGGTATGGTGCCTCGCCGCTGATCATTTCGGGCCCTCCGGCCCTGATCCTCCGCTTGCTGCTTCCGGCCCCGAGTGGTGTACCAATCGGCCTCAATCCTCTTCGCCATCTCCAAAATCCGGGAGATAGGCCCGTCAGATACAAACAGCAAGGCCTCCCTCAACTCCTCTTTTAGGCCCTTATAGAATCTCTTGACGTATCCTGCTTCGTCCAGCTGGTAAGAACCCGCATATCGGGCCAAATGGTCGAACTCTCGGTGGTACTCCACCACTGTCCTGGTGCCCTGCCTCAGCTGCAAGAACCGCTCCTCCAACTCGTCCCTGGCCGACTGCGGAACAAAGTGCTCTAGCAGCGTGGCCCTGAATTCCTCTCAAGTAATTTCTGCAATCTCCCTATCGGCAAACGTCGTGTCCAACAGCGTCTTCCACCACCTCTTGGCATGGGACTCCAAGCAAGATACCACCAAGGCCACCCTCTCCTCCCAAGGGCATCGTATCCCAGTCAACATCTCATAAATAACATCTAGCCACTCCTCTGTCCGCACTGCCGACTCTGTCCCCAAGTATGACGGGGGAGAGAGTCCTCGGAAGGTGCTCATCCAGTTGGCCCCTGGGTTTGGCTGCTGGGCCGGAGCCTGCTGAGCCCGGAAGGCCTCAAGGATAGCTGTAAGGGTTTGCCCCATGTCTGACTGAAGGAAAGGTGTGGGGACCATGGGAGGTGGTGCAATGTCTGGAGTCTGCTGAGCTCCACCTTGTGGGGTGGGCTGAGCTGGGGGCTGCAAAACGAACTACATTAGTAGGTAATCGACTCAATACCGATAAAAGTGGACAATTTACATGTGATCCCCCATATGGGCACACCACGCTTCCGCTGCTTAGTTTGTCCCCAAACTAAACTCGCGCGGGGGTGACCCAGGGTTGTGGACTGCTACTTTTCGATCGAGGTCTGCTTTGATACCACTTGTAAGACCCCCTTTTTTTTCTTATCGACACCGGGGTCTTAGGCCCAGAATCGCCGTTTTGCGGTGACTCCTTCACGCCCTGAAGGGTCATCACCACAAAGCGCCGATTCTGCCGGCCTGTTCGATCACAGAAAAGTAGCATAAAGAAGTAAATGGAAACTATCAGTCCACAGAAAATCACATATCAGTATATAAGTCTCCATGAAGGGAGTGTCCACAGAATAAAACATCAGAGTAGCAAATGCGGGCTTATGCCCGGTACATCATATCCTCACTACAAAATCACTCATGCGGAAGCAAAAGCAGAAAAACTACTCAAGGTCGAGACTCACGGTCCCGGCTGTATGAACTCCGGAGCTAGACTGCCCCACCTCCAAGCGCACCGGTCTCTGGGGCTGCTCCTCCATGCTGGTCTCCACGATCCCCTAAATGATGCGGTTCGAAAACCGTTAGTCTAAAAGACTAAGTCTTATCATCCCCCTCCCCTTCCCCGCGGCTCCTAGGCACCGAGCGGAGAGGAAGAAAGGGGAGGACTTGAAGATGGAGAATATCAAGAACAGATGGCAGCAGGCCTATACTAGCAATTCTATAACATGTATAGACAATAAGCTGAAATATGAAAAGTAACCTTCACTTATGTGAGAACACATAAGCCAAGGGGTCTTCTGCAAGGCTCTCATCGTATAAAAAATCTCATACCAATTTATACGTTGTGGTGTCGGTTATCAAACAGCAGTATATATATATATATCAAAATTAACCTTAATTTATAAACTTGCCCACACAAGCTTATAGACCAAGGGGTCGTTTTGCAGGTCCTAAAGTATAAGCGTCACATTACACTTATACTTTAGGTGTCAGGGTTAAAAGAATCGATTATACTATGACATGCAAGTGGGTATGATGGATCATGCAAGTGCAACACACACACCCGACTTTGTGCACACAGACCTTTAGTTCCCCCTTTCTGGAGCCGTAACCTCCCAGGATACCTCCGTAGTGGCAGACGGAAGCGGTGGGTTGGGCCTCGCCCACCTCTAAACCAGTAAAGCACTACCGGTCAGACCTATCGTACGCCTCAACGGTTGGTGCACGAAGCGGACTCCTGCGTACTCTTGCCGGCTGGCGCACCGGACTTCTGTTGGCGAAGTGCTAACCACACTTGCCGAGTCAACGTATTGGCGTCGGTGCATCGACCCTCCAATACTGAAGACCCACCACCTTAATTTCCTTTCCTTTTATGCACATGCAAGTTTAGCGTAATCAAAACCCGAGCCGAAGCTCCCCGGACCAACACGTCCGTCACAAACAATCGAGCCGAAGCTCCCCGGACCCAAAGTCCGTCTTTTAACCATCCGAGCCAAAGCTCCCAGCTAACTTCCGGTGCCAACAGTGTTTGTGAAATGTGCAACCCTAATTACTAAGTTACTCTTTTCAGCTTGTTAAAACAGTTTACGTTAACCCAGGACTGCCCCCGGTATTCCCTATGAAGGGCTCTCAAGGGGCACTAGGAACTATGTTGGGATTACGCCCAGCGTTCCCTTTCGCAAGGTACTTATTTTGTTATTGGTTGATTCCCTTACCCATTCCTTCCTCATGTTACGATAGGCTAATCCTAGGGTGATTTGACCCAAACACCTCGGGGAGGACGATCTTTCGTCGGACCCGAGCGCCTCTAAACCCTAGACAAAATAACACCCTACTCACTTATCTTTCAAATATGCACCTAATTCTATTTATCCTTCCAGCAAACCAATCAAGACCCATCACATGTGCTCTAATTCATGTCCCAAATGATTTCCTACAGTTTTACTAAATGCAGACCACTTAAGTTATATGACCCGTAAAAAGGGAAGTATGCCCTATGATCATCCAATGCTCATATAAAAATTATCAGAGGTCTATTGGGCACATGTAGACTGAATCCACAATCTTCTAATTTTTATAATTTAAATGCTAATTTATTTATTTATTTTAAAAGCCAAAAGTTCCAAGGTTGAACAGGAAGTACAAGATTTAAGCAAGATAAAGCTCCACTAAAATTATGATAAATGCAAGATGGGTAATCATCTAAAAACCCAGAATCTCCAAATTTTCCAGCAAGATTTTAGCCCTTAAATTTTATTTCCAATTTATTCCAAAATAATTCATTAAAAGGGGATGTACAATAAAAATACTTCCAAAATTTCAGAGAAAATTTCAGGATGATGGTAAGGGCATATAAAACCTCTATGTAAACTTTCATAATTTGTTTGAAAGAATTATTCCCCAAATTAATTAATTATCCTATTCTCAAAAATATGGCCTTGTAAAGAAAGTTCTGAAAACAGACCTCTAAAAATTATAAATAAATTTCTACAAGTACTGTTTGGCCTAAATACCTCAAAACCTAAGCCTCATGATTTTTAAACAGATATATCAACCATAATGAATTTTCTTTACCAAAGCCCCTTTCTGAAATTAATGAAGGAAGTACCAAATAAAATTAATCGAAAATTGAGATAAAATTCAGAGATGATCAACTAGCCCTATAATAACCTCTCACCAAGTTTCATCATATTTTAAAGCACATAACATCCCTAATAAAATCAAACATCATTTTGGGCCTTTTGGTAATTAACAAATGAAGTACCAAGAATAAAATCCCTAAAATTCTACAAATATTACCAGAGTTTCTAGGTGGCCTAAAACCTATTCTACCCAAGTTTCATAACTTTAGGGGAAGGTTTAGTGACTTAATTTACAAATTTGTTCTTTTACCCTAAAACTAGGGTTAGGGTTTTGAGGTGTCTACCTTGCACCAATTCTTCTAAAGTTCCTACCAGAGATCTTAGGTTACATTACCCTAAATTCTACTAGGTTTCCAAGGCCATGCAAGGGCATTTGCCCCCATGTCCTTCACAACCCTCAAAAGTCCTTTCTTAGGGTTTGAGGTTGAACCCTAGGGCAAATCAAGCCTAAATCATCCCATTTTCCATAAGAGGGTGACATTAGCCTTGTCAAGTCAGTGTCCAAAACCTCTGCCTCTGTTGAGTGGAGGGGACCATCCTAAGTCCATAGTGCACTTGTGGTCAAAAATACCCTCTTAAGGTCAAACTAGGGTTTGGTGATTCCATAACCAAAACATATCCAAATGTGCTCAAATTTTGTACAGAACTAGGTCTTGATGCCAGGGACCACTACCCAAAATTTGGGAGGGTTTGGAGGTCATTTGACCACTTAATTAAATTACCCTAGCATTATTAAATAAAAGTAAAAACTTTAGGCAAAGTGTCTCTAAAACTTCTGAGTTTTAGGCAGGCCCTGGGTATAGCTAGGACGGATCCCGTCCAAATTTCAGCCTATTTGGACAAGGGATGAAGGGTGGGCATCCATTTGAATCTCAGGACAGCCCTAGGTACAGGTCCCACTGAAATGGGTGCCCTGGTCCAACCAGAGGGCCAAATTGGTCCAAATCAATTTTGGATTAAAGTAGACCCATAGGGCTACAACGTTCATATTGAACGTTTTCCCACCTGGTGAGCCTAAGTATTTTTAATAATTAATGCAAAACAGCCCAGAAAACAGGACAGAAAATTCAGAAATCAAAACTAAATAAAAGAAATGATGCTGCACGAATCTTAAAGCAAATCGTGGGGCTCCTGGTCATCTTCTTCCTCTAGCCAAGGGCCATGATTGGCCGAACCTGGAGCTTATTCCAAGAGCATTTCCCGGCCACACGGCCACCTCCCTGGCCGGCCACCGCCGCCACCACCTTCGTTGAGGTGGGGGCAATCGCCGGGCGGCGGCACGGCCGCCGGAGGGGTGGTTTCCGGGGAACCCGACCACCATTTTTTTTTTGGAAAAACCATGAAAATGAAAACTTGGATCGGCTCAATTGAGTCTGATTCTTATCCTAAACGATTCCTAAGATCTACCCACGGAAGGAGTAGAGGAGGACCTTTAACCGAGCTTGTCGTCGAGCGTGGTGGTGGTGCGCCATGGCCGGTGGTGGAGCTTTCCGATGCTTGCAACTTCACTACCAAACCGCCCGGTTTCTTTAGGTGAAGGGTGGAAACGATATCTCTTGGCCCAGGGAAGCTTTTAAAAGCATCAAATGGGTTGGGGGAGAGGGATGGTCATGGCTTCAAATCCATTAATGGTCATGAATTGGAATTTCGGTTTTGGAGAAAATTCATGAAAATTCACCTCCCCTTTGTCCCAATTCGTTTGGAAACTCCTCAAAACTGATAGGGGAGATGAATACTAATTAATTGGTGAAGAATGGAGGGGTGATTCACCTTCCCCACCATGAATGGCCTTCTCTTTCTTCTTTCTCTCTCTTCCCTATTGGAGGAATTAAATTCAGCCACCTTGGGTGGCTGGCCATGGCTATTAAACTCCTTAAAACTGATGAGGGGGAATGTATTCAGCCTTTGGAATCAATTGGAGAGGCCCTTGATCTCCCTTGGCCATGAATGGCCTCTTTTCTCACTTTCTCTCTCCTCCATTAAAGAGAAAAATGGAGCTTTCTCTCTCCTACTCACCATGGCCGAATTTTGATCTCTCCTCCAGCCTATTGGCAGCCCACTAACTCATATTAATAATAAAATGAGGTTAGCCCAAGTGGGGGAAATGGGTTTGAGCTTGGGTTAGCCCATTTAGGCTAATTTGACCTAACACTATAATAGAGTTGACCTTGGTCAACATGACCATTTGAGTTGACCCCAATGGCTCCTTGGTGACCCATTGGACTCCCTTAAGGTCTAGGAAGACTTGAGTAGGGTTGGTTGGGCATCTTGGGGGTCACATGCCCCTTGGTAAGGGCACTTTGACCATTTTAGGGCTAGAGTTGACTTGGGTCAACATGACCATTTGGGTTGACCCCATTGGGTCCTTGGTGACCCATTGGCTTCCCCCAAGGTTTAGGTAGGGTTATGTAGGGTTACCTTACACTTTGGAGGTCACCTACCCTTAGTAAGGGTACTTTGACCAGATTAGGGGCTTGAGTTGACTTGGGTCAACCTGGCCTCTAGGGCTGACCCCAATGTGTCCTTAGTGACCCATTGACCTCACTTTAGGGTTAGGAGGGCATAGGTGGGGTCCTCTAGGCTAGGAGTAGGTCAATTGACCCTAAGTAGGCTAGTTTGACCCATTTAGGGCTAGGGTTGACCTTGGTCAACTGAGCCTCTTTGGTTGACCCCAATGGGTCTTTATGGCTCTAATGGGCCTTCCAAGGTATTAGGGGGTGTTGTGGTAGGGTCTTGGGGTCAAGGTGTAGCCCATGGTCATCCTAAACCATTGTTCAGAGTTCTACTATTGGCAGACCATGATGAGTTTCCCCACTTTGTCTCCTATCCCTTGGCCCATTCCTGGCTTCCTAGGGTTGTCATGACCTAGTCATAGACAAAACCACTCCTAGGGGTCTAGTTGGAAATGGGATGTTACACAAACAATTGCTCCACAGTCTGCCCCATCTACTGATTACAGTTCACTGATGGTGGCTTTACAAATTAAGCTGGATGAGCAAAGACAAGCTCTAGAAAAGTATGTGGATGAAGGGAATAAATCTCTGCAGTTTGATCTGGCCCAAGACATTAAGTCAATCAGATTTGAAATGAATCTGAACAAGAAGGAAATGACTGATTGTTTCCATAGGGGAGGCAATGCAGTAGTCTATCTGGCCACACATCAAGAAAAAATAAAGACAAAACTTGATGAGCTAGAAGTGAAGCAAGGCTATGTCCTGGAAAACCAGATCAGGATGAATGATAATTTGACAGCTTCACATAATGCTATTATAACTGAAATGAAGAATATAGCTACTGGTCAGACTACAGCAAGTGCTACTGCCAAGGCTGAATTTGACAAACAATTGCAGGAGAGCCTAACTGCTGTTAAAACTGCTATTGAAGACTCTCAAAAGGCTATAACTAAAAAGCTCCAAAGGTTAAAACCCTTCTATAAAGATGGAGTAAACTATCTGAATGCACAGATAAGATTTCAGAAAGATGATCTGAGAGATCACATTGAGAGAGAAGTCATAAAGGGGGAGAGGGTATTAGTCAAGGCAGGCTCTGATCATGCCAAGTGGATTTCAAATTCCATCAGAGCCACCCTTGGATATCCAACCTTATGTGATGATGACAATGTTGCAGAGTCTGGAATCAATCTTGCATATCTTGGAGGAGAGCAAGCTGAAGTAGCTCAGGTAATATACCCTCCAGCAGACTTTGACATGATACATCAAGAGATCCAGACTATGTACAGTCCTCCTGAGGGAATTCAGAATGTCATCATTGAGAAAGTGGTTCAGCCTGTGCCAGAGGCAATACTGAAAGAACAAGAGGCTCTGCTAAAAGAACAAGAGACTCAATTGTCTAAGAAGAGATTCAGAGAGCAAGCTGAATTGAGACCTGATTTTGAACAATGGAGCTCCACTTCCAGGAATATCATTTTGACTGCTTGGAAGGCTGCTAAAGATAATATTCTGGATAGAGGAAAGTGGTACTCTGAACAAGAGTGGAGGAAACATGAAAACAGGCAAGAGGCTATTGTTCAATATAGAAGAAAGGCTAAGATGGGAAAGCTACCTCCTACTGCACAGGAGCCTAGCAAGTACTTCCCAAAGCCTTATCATTATTTTGAAAGGCAGAAGATCAAGGCTGAAGAGCAGAAAAAGATAGATCTTAAAGGGAAGAAGCATGTCGATGACAAAGATGCTCAAGTTCAACCAAAGATTCAATCTAGAAAGGGCATAGTTATCAAGGAGCCTGAGCTGCCTTAGGATAGAAATTTTTCTTATGTTTACTATGTGTAATCAGTTGTATTCAACTTTCTGTAAACTTTTGAATAATGAAAATGTTGAAGTTGTTAGAACAATGTGATATGTGTTAAATCTATTACATTACTGTTCTGAGATATTTGTGTATACATGTTTTGTTTATACATGTTTATGTACTTACCCTGTCATTTAATATTATTTTACATCATACTGTGAATTTGTTATGAATGGTGTATATCATTGACTAAGGGTTATGACTTCTCCAAATAGGAGGAGATTGTTGGGTACATTGGATATATGTACCTGATTTGAAGAAGCCTCACCCTACTCAATGATATACATCATGATGTATTTGATGTGTTTTGAGTTTCTGTGTGCAGGTTAAGTAATTGCAGGGAAAGCTTAAAAGTTTCTAAGTCCATGTGTCGACACCTAGAAGAAAAGTGTCGACACTTAAGAAGGCTTGTGTCGACACCCAGAGAAGCTGTGTCGACACTTGGAGTAATTGTGTCGACACCATGAATGCAGAGTCGACACCAGAAGCAAAGTGTCGACACATACAGGCAGTGTCGACACACAATGAAGAAATGTCTAAAGTATCAGTGTCGACCTTTAGAATCAGTGTCGACACCCAGAGGAGCTTTGTCGACATCAAAAGTGTCGATACTAGGAGCCTGTGTCGACACTCAGCAAACTTCAACAAAAGTTCAAGTACAAGTGTCGACACTAGGAGCTGTGTCGACACTCAGCAAAGTTTCAAGACATGAAGCATGTGTCGACAAAAAGAAGATGTGTCGGCACTCAACAAAGTTTAACACAAGAAGGCTTGTGTCAACACAAAGGAGTTGTGTCGACACTCAGCTGAAATTAGATAAAGTATTGAAGAAATACTTGTGTCGACACCTTCAATCAGTGTCGACACATTCAACAGAATGCTTGTGTCGACACACAGAATCAGTGTCGACACATTCAGAAGAAGCTGTGTTGAGATACAGATACAACAACACAAGGAGTTGTGTCGACACCAACAAGGCTAGTGTCGACACTTAGTCTACTTGTGTCGACACTTAGTCTATCAGTGTCGACACTTAAAGACTGACTGTCTCGACACTTTCAGACAGTTACAGAAAATTCAAGAAGTGACTGGATGACTTGACAGCTGCCATTCCAGCCGGTCTACTGCTACTGTCAGAGCTGTCAGAAGTTCGTGAGAAACCGGATCAGCCGGTCACCATGAAGAAAGCCTATATAAAAGCTTATTCCTTCAACAGAAAAAAGAAGAATAGAGCAATCACTGAAGTGATCTAACAACACTAAAAGAAGAAGACCTTCAAGTGAAGATCTAAGAAGTTGGAGAGAGAGAGAGAGCTCCTTCTAAGAAGACAGCTGTTGAACCAGGCTGTGAAGAAAGTTTCAAATTGAGATCTGATTCTTAAGTCAGTAGTGATTGAAGATCATCTGCATAGAGTTTCAACCCTACTGTGTTCTAATTCAAGAAGTTTTGAAGAAAGCCAAGGGAGGTTGATCTCAGCAAAGTTCTTCCAAGAACTCATCAAGAAACCAGTCAACTCTTCTCTATCATTCTGAGTTGTGGGTATATACTTTGTAATTTTAATTTCTTGTAGGATCCTAAGAGATCTGAGTTGTAAACCTGAAATTATAAAGGCTGAGTGGTAGGGTCTGTGTGCCTGAGTGTAGGAGATTCATTTCTCTGAGTGTAGGCCTTGTTGAGGGCTGAGTGTAGGCCTTGTTGAAGGCTGAGTGTAGGTCTTTGTGAAGACTGAGTGGTAGGGCTGTGTGCCTGAGTTGTAGGAGTGGGATCACTCTGAGTTGTAGGAACCTGTTTGGGGTTCTGAGCTGTAAGATCTGAGGATCTGATGAGTAGTGGAGAAGTTTGGCCGAATCTAATACACTACTAGATAGGCGAAAGGGGGAAAGTGGATGTACCCAGACCTTAGGGAACCACTATAAAATCTGTGTGTTCTCTGTGTGTACTTTATTCTGTGATTGTTGTGGTGTATGTGCTGTATTGCTGTGAAGAATTGCATATAATTCTGTGTTTCTGCCATCAAAGTTTAAAAAGATTAAGTGCACCTATTCACCCTCCCTCTAGGTGTTTAGGCACTAGTTCTTTCAATCGCTCTTCTTTTCCGACACGAATGAGACGTAGTTCTTTCCGTCCTTTTGCATTTGCTCATTCTGACATCTGGGGTCCTGCTCCTACAGCTACTGTTGGTGGAGGTAGTTTATACTCTGTCATTTTCATTGATGATTTCTCCAGGTGTACTTGGATATATCTCCTAAAAGATCGTTCTGAACTTTACACTGTGTTTACCGCCTTTTATCACGAGATCTTAACACAGTTTCAGGTGCCTATTCAAGTTCTTCGTACTGATAACACCAAGGAGTATGTCAGCCGACAGTTTTCTGATTTTTGTGTGAATCATAGTTTGATTCATCAAACCTCTTGCCCCTATACCTCTCAACAGAATGACATTACTGAACGCAAGAATCGTCATCTTTTGGATGTTGCTCGCAGCCTTTTGATACAAATGAACGTCTCTCGGTCATGTCGTTCTTCTCTCTTGCTATCTCATTAATCGAATACCCACCTCTGTTCTTCATGGCAAGACTCCCTTTTCCATTTCGTATCCCACGACCGAGCCATTTCCTTTACCTCTTAAGGTTTTCGGGTGTCCATCGTTTGTTCACACACCCTCTCCTGGTCGTGACAAACTTTCTCCTCGTTCTGTTAAATGCATATTCCTTGGTTATTGTCCTACTCAGAAGGGCTATCGCTGTTTTGATCCTCTTCTACACAAACAGTATGTTTCTCCGGATGTTACTTTTTTTGAGGATACACCGTATTTTTTTCCAGATTCTTCTCTCCTGCCTTCTGACGCTTCTTCTTTCGTGCCTGTTGACTTGGCACCTTTGCCGGAACCCATTCTTTCTACACATGTTCCTGTTGAGCCATCTCTTTCTCTAGACGCTGATTCTTTTCCCTTGGAGCCTGCTCTGCTTTCTTCCTCTCTTGTCTCTGGTTCTTCTTCTCTTGTGCCGCTGCAACCAGTTCTCGGCCCGGTCCTCGCTTCTTTGGATGTGGCTAATCTAGTGGATAGGTCCGATTTGGATCTTCTGATTGCTCTTCGGAAAGGTGTTCGCTCCTACACCCAGCATCCTATTCAGGTTGTGGTATCTTATGCTAAGCTCTCCCCTTCCTCAAGGAGCTTTTGTTTGGCTCTCTTGGCTCATGGTGTTCCTGCCTCCTATCGAGATGCTCCTGTTATCCCCCATTGGAAGGCTGTTATGGATGAAGAGATGTGTACTTTTACTGAACGGGGTACTTGAACTCTTGTTCGTCCTCCTCTAGGTACTGATGTGGGTGGTTGACGTTGGGTATTTGTTATTAAATTTCTCCTTGATGGCTCCGTTGATCAATACAAGCCCCGGCTTGTTGCCAAAGGTTTTACGCAGACTTATGGGGTGGATTTTTTGATACTTTCTCTCCTGTGGCAAGGATTACTACCATTAGTGTGCTCTTTTCCATTGTTGTCAACCGCGAATGGGAAATGTCTCAGCTGGATGTAAATAATGTCTTTCTTTATGGAGATTTACAAGAAACTGTCTATATGGAGCAACCTCCTGGGTATGTTGCTCCGGGGGAGTCTCAGGTATGTATGATGCGAAAGGCAATCTATGGTCTTAAGCAAAGTCCCAGAACCTGGTTTAACAAGTTCAACAAGGTCATTTTGTTGGTTGGGTTTGCTCGAACTGTAGCGGATCACTCGTTATTTGTTCGCAAAACATCAGCCGGTCTTATTGTTCTTGTTGTCTATGTTGATGATATTCTTATCACAGGAGATGATAAGAAAAGTATGGATATGACAAAGAAGAATCTTCTTAAGCATTTTGTCACTAAAGATATGGGGTCTCCGAAATATTTCTTGGGAATTGAAATATCTAGAAAGTCGGGATCTGTTGTTCTTTCACAAAGGAAATATGTCTTGGATCTCTTAAAAGGGTCAGGTCTCCTTGGGGCTAAACCTGCTCGTTCCCCGATGTCAGTTGGAGATGACAAGTGTTGGAGTAAGGACTCACCTCTTCTTGAAGATGTCAACAGATATAGACGGCTTGTGGGGAAACTCATTTATCTCACAGTCACAAGACCTGATATTTGTTATGCAGTATGAAAAGTAAGTCAGTTTATGAGTGCTAGGAGTCGCAGCTATAAAGATTCTGGAGTATGTGAAAGGTGCTCTAGAAAAGGGCTTTTGTTTTAAAACGGGTTCCTTGAAGGTTGAGGCATATTCTGTGGAGCTATGTAGATGATAAGGAAGATAGGAAACTGGGTTCTAACTTTTGTTGGTGGAAATTTGAGTAGAGCAAGAAACAAGCTGTTTTTTCCAGCGGCAGAAGCTGAGTATAGGAGCATGGCTCTAACTCTGAGCTGAGTGGTTACCACATGTTTGATTTTGGAGAGCAGCATCCACTGTCTGTTCTGCGATAACAAGACAGCCATTAAATTCAAGGAATCTGTCTTTCAGAGAGGACGAAGCATGGTTGATTGTCTTTCAATAGGAGGAGATTTTGAGAATCAGGTTTGCCTTCATTTGTTACCTCAGAGAGAGAACTAGCCGATTTCTTCACCAAGCTGGTTACTCCTTCTAAGGAGCTCCGCTGGGCACATATATATGCTCCAGCTGAGGGGGAGTGTTAAAGATTGGAGATCGGGCGGCAGCAGATGCGGTCTGGTGATAAATCTCGGCTTGTGATCTGGTGGAGGAGCCGCGGTCTGGCAAAGAGTTGCAGCGGTGGTGAAGCCGCAGTGGTCTGGAAAAGAGTAGCGGCAGCGGTCAATCTGAGAGCCACATCAGCAGTCTAGTTAAAGCTGTAGCGGTCTGGTTGAGGCCGTGATTGCAGTCCGACAGCTTGCAGCAGATGCGGTCTGGTGGATAGCCGCAATTGTGGTCTGGTGTCAACCCACAGTTGTGGTCAGGTGGTCAGTTCGAGCGGCTTACTCTACGATTTTGCTACTTTGTAGCCAACTGTTTTATTACTTATATAGTTGGCGGTTTGATCATGTCAAACGGCATAAGCCGCGGGGGTTGTATATAGTCTCACATTGTTTGTTGTAATTCTCACATCGTTTGTTGTAATTCTCTCATATCCCCTAGTTTCTATAAATAAGGGGGCATATCTATATAATAATTATCTTTTTGGAGCAATAAAGATTACGGCTTATTTAGCTCTTTGTCCATTTTTCACAGGCACGACACAAATTTATTTTCGGCGTAGCATAAATATTATGCGCTAAGTTCTAGCGGTGTTTTAAGATTGCGATGCATACTCAGATATTTCTTTGCTGCTTGATGTTGCGTTGACTGTATTTCGTCACTATATGGATTTGAAGTCAAGTTCTTCTGTTGCTTTCTTAGAACAAGATCTTGTAGCAGATATACCAAGTCCTTATACAAAAATTGTCCATCTATACAATATGGATAATATCCTAATTAATCACTCTCTAAACTGTATATCAAATCAAGAGGTGGATTTTCCTAACAACCTTCTTCTCTTTTAGTGTGCTTGGAGAGGTAGGAGATGACCTAGAGCGAAGCCCTGGTGCTCTGGGGGGAAATAGGGGAGAAAACGTCGCTCTATGTGCAGAAATTCAAAAGAAATTGCTGAAAAGGTCATTTATAGAATGCCTGCAAAATAACTCACGCACAATCATAAGCGTTAAAAACACGTGATCATGTGTTTGATCATGCATGAACTATGGAAAGCTTGCGCGGGAAGACGGTGATGCCCTAAAATGGCAGATGATCGTGCTTGAAGGAAATAGCACGATCGTTTGTAAAATGTAAAGGGTGGCACATTTATGGGGGGGGGGGGGGGGGGGGTTATCAAGAGCAAACTGGATGATCAGATAGAACAAAACAAATAACCGTGCGTGTACAAAATGCGCGATTATTGTCGTCAACCACATACCTCCAGCTCCTAAAACCCTTACATATGTGAAGAGAATGTCTATAGCTAAATATGAATGAGAGGGAGAGATGATCTCCCTCGTGCAAGAAATGCAAGCGTCCTAGCAAAAAATTAAAGTTACTACTATGGAGATTTAATACGTATGATACAAAAACCTAACACGATATTATAATGCAAAAACAATGTGATGTGCACTATACAGATACTCATCCTTGAACGGAGGGGTCTTCAAGAGCCATTAATGTCAACCACAAAGGAGGGTGAACGGCGGTACTCGCGTCCTCAATGCATGACCTTCAATCCTCTCTTCTACTGTTTTCAATGCGTGTATTGGTCAAAATTTTTCGCATGTTAACAGTACTCGCAAATGTATTATTGTCTCAGAATCAACCACATATGGGAGAATTGAAAAAATGTGAGAATCCTCCCGGGTTGGAGGGATGGATGCTCCTAAAACCCTTACATATGATCATGGCAGATGTAAGCATGAATAATAGAGTCTATAGGGCAAATAAATATGAATGAGAGGGAGAGATGATCTCCCTCCTCCAGTCCTAAAACCCTTACATATGCAAGAAATGTAATAGAGTCTATAGGGCAAAATCGCGTCCTATATGAATGAGAGGGAGAGATGATCTCCCTCGTGCAAGAAATGTCAAAATTGCGTCCTATCTAGCATGAGAAAATTAAAGTTACTACTATGGAGATTTAATACGATATGATACAAAAACCTAACACGATTGAGCAATTATAATGCAAAAACAATGCTAGAAAGTTGTCAAGATCACTATACAGAAATCACTCATCCTTGTTACACAAGGAGGGGTTCTCACCTCAAGAGCAGCGAAAGTAGTAATGTCAACCACAAAGGAGGGTATCGCCGCAGGATCGGCGGTACTCGCGTCCTCAGACTCCGCAAGCATTAGAGACTTCTTCAATCCTCTCTTCTACTGCTTTTCAATGAGGCAAAAGTGCATATTGGTCAGGGAGGTCATCTTATTTTTCGTCATCTCTGTTAACAGTACTCGCACAACGGTGGGAAAAAATCGAGCCATCTTCCAAAAGTGATTAAGGGCCTAAGGATCGACTTATATATAGGCGCAAAAAACATTTATTGCGGATTAGGTCTCGTCGACATTATTTTTCCAAAACCACCTATGGGAGAATTGAAAAAATGTGAGAATCCCGTTTGCCCAAATTTCATCATAATCGCCACAAACGGTTGGAGGGATGGATGCTTTCTCACATCAGCTCAGCAAGTCTCGCAACCATAAAGTTAATCTCGCCTACAATTGAGGACGAACTTGATGCAGTGACCCAGAGCCGACCCGCTCTGTCGACCAGGCCTTGCACCTGGCCTAGCCAGAGGCCCACGTCTGGCGGCCCACTGCCGGGCCCACCATGACGTCACACCATGGCGTCCATTTTATCAGGCCCGCGGGCCGTACACCCCAACCCATCTCCGGGCCCAACCACAGGCACACGGTAGGTTGTTGAGGCCAGGTTTCGATCCCCTGACCTCCTTGATAAAGAGCTTTCAGGCAAGCTCTCATCAACCAACTGAGCCGCGGATCAGTTGGTTGATGAGAGCTTGCCTGAAAGCTCTTTATCAAGGAGGTCAGGGGATCGAAACCTGGCCTCAACAACCTACCGTGCGCCTGTGGTTGGGCCCGAAGATGGGTTGGGGTGTACGGCCCGCGGGCCTGATAAAAGGGACGCCATGGTGGGCATGGTGGGCCGGCAGTGGGCTGCCAGACGTGGGCCTCTGGCTAGGCTAGGTGCAAGGCCTGGTCGGCAGAGCGGTCGGCTCTGGGTCACTGCATCAGAACTCGCCGTCCACAACGACGATCCCACAGACCCCTCAGCCTTTTGCACTTGCATTTTTTACCACACATTGTAAGTGGGCAGCCGCCATTTCTAGAGGTTGTCTGTGAGCATAGCCTCCCAAATGGCTCTTGGACTTGTCTGTGCCAATAAATAGGAATGAACAATAGCTAGAAAGGCGTCTAAAAATTCTTTGAGTACCATAGCACAGGGTATTCGAGCTCTCTTGTAACACTGTTGTAACACTTTTTAAACATCAATAACAACACAGCACAACAAAGGTGCAAAATCTGATCTCATCGTAAGTGGCGCCCTCTCTCTTTTCAAGAGACAACAGTCACAACCCCTACCCCTGGTATTGGGAATATTTCCATTGAAAATTTCTCCAGTAAGATTTCAAGAAATGTTAGAAAAAACCTTGATTATTCACATTTTGACAACCTTTCAATTTGACACAATAAAACAATGAATTCGGATTACACGGATATTAGAAGTTAATTTGTACTTAAGTAATCGAGGCTTAAGGTGTGGCCGCTCTCTGTGGTAGACACCCCACTTAGTGACTTACTACTCGCATTCACACAAGTAGGCATATAAGCAGAAACCTTGGAGAATAAAGGGCTTGTTTGGCGGGGCAGATCTGCCGCAAGTAGGCATATAATTGATTAGAAAGACTTGTAAAAATCAACTTTTTTGATGGAATTTGAGACTAAGGTTCCGTTTGGCACGACTTATTGCAACTTATTGACAAAATTATCAAATTGGTCCCTAAACTTTTGGACCTTTTTCAAATCAGTCTCTAAACTTTCAAATGATTCAAATAGGTCCCTAAACTATTAAAACCAGTTCAAAGTAATCTCAAATTGGTCTCTATGAGGGTAGGCTCCTTGTACTGGTGTTAATAGTTTAGGGACCTATTTGAATCATTTAAAAGTTTATGGACTGATTTGAAAAAATTCCCAAAGTTTAGGGACCAATTTGATAATTTTGCCCAACTTATTTGCTCCGGTGTGGTTGGACAAAAATGTCATTGTCATACCAATATCTTATGCCTCAAACTAGTTTTTTTTTTTTGTAAAATCTGTGATACCAAACATATATTGTAGGACAATGACGTTTTTGTCGAACCACACCGGAGCAAATAAGCTACGATAAGCCGCGTCAAACACAGCCTAAGTAATAAACTGAACCTGCTCAGCTTTCTGAAAACAAATAGAATTCCATGCTGATATGCAATAATTTTAAAAATCTTCTAAAGAGAAGAAACATAACAAGGCTAAACATACATTAAGAACTGTAGGAGAAAACAAAACATTGAAAACACATTAGCGACGCAATCAAACTGAAATTTGCTGGTAATAGAAAGGGCTTGGGGCCTCCTACTCTGGGCTGGTGTGCCTTCATCATACAGTATCTGCACCAAACTGAACAATGTAAGAATTGTTTTACGAAACTGCAGTTACTGGTAAGCAGGATAGCTTATGAGAGAGTCATTGTCTCACACAAGGTGCATAGAAAGCTACTACAATTTTACATTGTTGAGTAATCTCATATCATTATCTCACCTGAGTTGCATCTTTAATCTATTTTTACATGTTGCATTTTTAATTTGTGTAGCGCGTCTTCGCACTTGTTCTTGTTTTATTTTTCATGTATGTTATTAACGCATGTGACACACGAGACTAGCTAAAATTAGGAATGAACGTATCAGGAATAAGACAGGAGTAACACCAATAGTAGAGAAGATGCGAGAAGCTCGACTAAGATGGTTTGGAGACGTACAAAGGAGACCATTAGAGGCGCATGTTAGGCGTTCTGAGAGTCCAGTCACTAGACACGTTAAGCGAGGGAGGGGTAGACCAATAAAAACTTGGAATGAAACTATAAGGAAAGACATGATGTTCTAAGGCATTAGTGAGATTATAACTAAAGATAGGGCACAATGACGACAAATGATCTAGATAGCCGACCCCACTATAGTGGGATAAAGGCTTGAGTGTTGTTGTTTATGTTATCAGTGCATGTGCTTTTGTTTCCCGCATGCCATTCATGCGCGTTCGTGTGCCTTATTGGCGTGACCGATCAATAAGACTCTGAATGAAATGCTCTGACAAATTAGGTAAAGTGGTAAAATAGATAAGGCTTTGAAAAATGGTAATTTTTAACTTAAATGTTTTAATTTTAAATTCAGGGACTATAAATCAATATTCTAAATTCTAAATTTAAAATTAAACTTTAATTTAAGGTGGAATATAAAATGAAAAAGGCCTTTTGATGTCCCCTCTATTTCCATCGCTATACACCAGAGAAAGAAACCTCCCATCTTTTATTATCATTTAATATCAATATTAAACCCCAAAAAATATCTCTATTATAAAACTGGCGCCCCCTTCCTTTTACCTGCAACCTGGACAAAACCTTTCGAAGACGAAATTGCCTTTGTCTTCGGAAGGAAGTGTTGGCTCCTTCCCTCCCGTTTGACCTTCCAGCGACAAAAGTCAGCCCCCTACCATCGTCGACACCGCCAGGAGGCCTCACTGACTCTGGTGACCCCTTCCCCGTCAGTTGTCGATGTATCCGACGATACCTCCGCCGATCCTTCCCCTTCCCAGTGGCAAGAATCCCCCCCACAGCACCTGACGGCGTTACCTGGGATCTTCCCGACGACCGACAACCTCGCATTGCTTATTCTCTACGAGATCGACATTTTTTCGTTGATTTACAGAGCCTCTAGCGGTCACCTAAGATCTACCTAGTTTTGATCTTCTTCCCAACCTCCATTGAAGCTCACCTCCACCTCCCTCGAGTCTTTCACCATCCCGATCGAGCCTCCCACATCCTCTAAGCCTTCGAGCCTTTTCCCACTGCCCCCAACCAATCTAGCAACTGCTTCTCTAAGGATTCCAAGCTTATTGTCTTCGTGCACCTATAGCATACTTCTTACTCTCATTGCTCGATTGCAGTTATTAAGATTTTATGCTCAATTTTATTTGATTTTTAGGTTTCAGAGCTTGCCTTAATTATCATCTTACTTGTTTGTCGTTAATTTAAAATCTCTCTTGTTCGTCTTTCATGATAAAGCATGTAGAATATTACATCATGTTAATTCATTGTTTGAATGTTAGTTGTCTGTGTGGTTGCGAACCTAGGTTGATTATCACATGACATTAATCGTGAAATTTCGCTTGCACCGCATCTTTTAAAATATTATTTTAAATTAAATATTTAAAATCAATCTCTATATTTTAGAACACATCTTTGATATCAGAGCGGTGTGTCTCACTTCTAACGTGAAACAGACAATCTGTCTTTAATTTTGATTTACATTTTTTAAAAAAATATTAAGATGTTCAAAAAAAATCTTTTGAATGATGATCTTAAAAAAATTTAATTTTTCTCATTGAAAATTTTACTGTCTTTAAAAAAAATCATGTTTCAAATATAGAGAAATATTTTCCTTTTTTCAAAATTTTACAAAAAAAACTTTTTAAGTACTTTAAAACAAAAAAAAAATTATTAAAAAAACAAAGAAATGAAAAATCAGGTAGACCGATTAGAGACTAGTGTTGGTGAATTAACCTAACACGGCGATTTGATGTAGTCGCAACCCTCACTACAAATATTGGTGGCATGGGACATGTAATGAACGGCTTACACACATTTGTTAACATAGAGGCCACTATACACTAAGGAGGAGCACCTCACTGTATCTAAAGACACGAGTGCATATCACTAGACCTGCAGTGCCTGCACATTCTGATCCTAGACTCCACAACCAATCCCGTTGGGATGTTGGAGTAATTTAGATGTATAAAATTTTGAGAGCCACGTAGAACCCGAGAGATGCTTGGATTGGTGTGAGCGTATAGAGAGATTCATGACATGAAAATAAATGCCTCTGAACCGTCAAATAGAATACGCCACCCTTAGGATTAAAAGACCAACACTAGTCTAGCGGGTTCAGTTAGAGTGCACGTGTTTCACCTTAGGCCTAACTCCTATAACCACTTCGATAGAATTTAAACTCAACTAAGAAAGCGCTATTGTCCCCTGAGACTATCTATAAAATTAAAATCGAAGATTCCACTACCTTCGTCGGGATAGACGTTTTGTAGACGAGTACACCCCACGAGTCCCTAGTGTTGCAGTCTAGGTTAGATCTTCATAAGGAAGATGACATGATGTTATCTTTTTATCTGAATGGGCTCCGTTATACTATTAGGAACAAGCTCGAGTTGCACGACTACATAGATTTGGATGAAGTGTCAAATAAAACATTCGGGCTTAGGTCTACTAAAAAGAACATTTGGGCTTAGGTCTACTAATAGACCTACTCCGAGTACCACCATCACTGCCCCCACCATTAGGGTCTCAAATCTCTCTCGTTCTTATGTCACTACTGGGACAGCGTCTCCTCCCGCTGACCCCACTTGGTATAAGGAGCTCATTGGGTCCAAGCCCAACATTGGAGTATGTTGATGCTTCAAGTGTATGAAGTCTGAGCACAAATCATCTGAGTTCCCTCGACGCCTTTCGTCTCCATTACTGATTCCGCCGATGGACAAGAGCCTGAATATGGATTTCTCCTTAGTGACTTCGAGCCGGAACCCTAGCCTGAGTTTGAGAGAATGATAGAGGTCGAAGGAGAGCAATTTGATCATTTAGTATGTTTCCTTCTCTATATATTGGTTTCCCCTAGGAAGACCATTGAGGTTGATTTTCAGAGAAATGATATTTTTTGTAATATTGTGCGCATTCAGGAACATTTTGTTCCAGTATCATTGATACTGGTAATATGAAGAACATCATTTCTCAACATATGATGAACACGCTAGGACTCGAGGCACACCCCTTAGAACATCCTCACAGCTTATCTGGGGTTAGTAGTCATTTGACTATGCTCGTTACTCATTGATGTCTCTTATAATTCTTTATAGGGAACATGAACCAAGATTCTATTTTATGTCATGTCGCCCCCAACGATGTTTGTCACATCCTACTAGGCCGATCATGACAATATGACAGACACATCATGCATAATAGTGCGAGGAACTCTCATTCCTTTGATCACCATGGGCGCAAGAAAGTTCTTCTTCCCAAGAAGACTAATCTTGTTCATAGGGCACCCGAGGGACCTCACCATCAACTAACTCACCTCCCTTTGCTTCCACTACGCCATTTTCATTCTTCGCGACACTTCTGTCTAGACCCCAACTCCAGAAAGAAGCACACGACTATGATGTGATATTCTTCTTAAAAGACCCAGAAGTGCCACCATATATCAATTTCATATTTGACAAACGTACTTTTAGGTCATTGCACTACCCTCCAATTATTGGTGAGCACGATAGGTTTAATTGTCAAATTATTAGTCTATTTATGCTAGTCATACTAGGAAAATAGAGTCAATCGCAAAGATTTTCACGCCGGTCTCATAGGGACATGTTTTAAGGGATTGTTATGGAAGATTTTAAAAGGTTGATTTGGGATCTTTTTTTAAATTTTGTAACGCTAGTCAGACTTCAGTGATTGATATCATGACGAATGTTGATCTTGGTTTAATAGACATTTGTACGTGTCTAGTAGAAGTGCGTATAAACAATATGATCTAATGATTCCACAACTTGATCATGCTTACTTCCCGTCTTGCTTCTTCTCTTGTTTTTTTATCCACCCTCTCCCCATTTTGTGATACTCGTCTCTTTGATGACCTGATTTTAATTTATCATTTACATATAATACATGAAATTATAATTAACAGTTTGTGAGCATCTTTGAAAAACTATAATTCCATGATTAATTTTATCACCATAGTTATATTTTTCCAATGTAAATTCATTTCCTGCATCTTTTCAGAAAAAGAGATTACCTACAGGTTATGCCTAGCAATGGTGGGTCCTTCCTTTGGCCCACTCTGTATTACAGCAAAGCAGTGGCAGAGCATTTTTCTCAGATCGAAATTTGGATAGTTCAGTGGCAGGTTAAGTCATATCCTCGACGGGGTCAAGTTCTTTCAACCCATGGAGAATTGATACAACCTGAGTTGCATCGTTTTCTATTTATATTTACAGCATCTTTTGTTTGTGTAGCATGTCTTCGTGCATGTTCGCGTTTTATTTTTCGTGCAAGTTATTAATGCGCATATGTTTTGTTTTGCACGTCACTCGTGCACGTTCGTATGTCCTTTTGGAACGACTGACCAATAAGACCCGAAATGAAATGGTCCGTAAAATTAAGTAAAATGGTAAAATTAGGCAAGCATTGAAAATTGTAATTTTTAATTTAAATATTTTAATTTTAAATTCTTGGATTATAAATAAATATTTTGAATTGAAAATTAAACTCTAATTTAATGGGGAATATAAAATGAAAAGGCCTTTTGAAGTCCCCTCCTTTATTTTCATTGTTAAACACCAGAGAAAGAAACCTCCCATATTTTATTACCATATCAATATTAACCCCAAAAAACCTATTTGTTATAAACTCGGCAACACCTTCCTTTTACCCACAACCCGGACAAAACCTTTGGAGGAAGAGATTGTTTGCGTCTTCGAAAGGAAGTGTCAGCTCCTTCCCGCCTCGATCCACCTTCCAGCGAACAGAAGCCAGTCCCCTGCCATCATCGCCACCGCCAGGAGGCCTCCCTTGACTCCGGTGACCACTTCCCCACCAACTCCCGGTGTTTCTGACGACACCTCTGTCGATCCTTCCCCCTCCCAGTGGAAGGAATCAACCCCCCCCCCCCCCCATCATGGACGACGTTTCATGGGATCTTCCGGACGGCCGATGACCCTGCCTTGCTTGCTCACGACAAGGTCGACGCTTTTTTCGTCGATTTGCAGAGCCTTCTGTGATCACCTGAGACATACCTGGCTTCGATCATCTTCCGAGACGTCATTGAAGCTCACCTCCGCCTCCCTCCAACCTTTCACCATTTCGGTCGAGCCTACCACTTCCTCTAAGTCTTAGTCGAGATCCTTTTCCCGCTGCCGCCCAGCCAATCCAGTGATGGTTTCTCTGAGGATTCTGAGTTTGTTGTGTTCATGCATCTATGGTATACTTCTTACTCTCGTTGCTTGCTTGCTTGTTGTTATTATGATTTTATGCGTACTTTTATTGTCTTTATATTTCAGAGTGTCTTAATTATCATATTATTTGTTTGTCATTAATTGGAAATTTCTCTTGTTTGTCTTTCATGATATAGCACGTGGAATATTACATCATGTTAATGCTAGTTGTCTATGCGCAGTTGTGAATCATACGTTGATTCACATATTATTCGTGAAATCTTGCTTGCACCTGACATTATATCAAAGCAAGCTACTAGGCCAAACTCATGTCAACTAATTAAAAACAAATAATGTAGTCCTCACATAGAGAAGCTCGACACCTTTTGCACTTGATATAAATCATCAATTGGTCCGCCTATAACAATGTTATTTTTTAAAAAAAAACTCCACGTGCTTGGGGGAGAAGACCCTCAATATGATCTCAACATGAGAAATTCATATAGCTACGTGCACTTAATATGGATCATAAGCCCACCTATGAAAATTAGGCTGCGTTTGGCGCGCCTTATTTGCTCTGGTGAAGTTGGACAAAAATGTCATTGTCATATCAAAATTGTATGCCCCAAATTAATTTTTTTTTGTAACGGCAGTAACTACATTCTATGACAATGACGTTTTTGTCCAACCTCACCGGAGCAAATAAGCTGCGATAAGCCACGTCAAACGAAGCCTTAATTTTAGGCGGTATTCTTATGTTTTAACAAGTACCAAGTTTTGATGTAGCTTCATAACTTGATTTTTTTTTTTTGTAAAATTGATAGGTTGCAACTATAACAGAAAATTCAAAATGGTAAGAAGTAAGAATTTTCAGAACATACCATATATCTGTTTTAAGTGGTTGGGGAGGAACCGCCTGGACCCCTGTTCCCGCTACAGCAATAAAAATGTGGCAGCTTTACTCGGCCGCAACTCCTACAAAGAATTCCACTTGCGCATTAATTTGTTTAAAAAAACTTTGAACCAGTAAGCTGTAAGAAGATTTAAGCATATGACTTCAAGGCACCATTCGACGGAGCAAAGTATTCGTGTACTTGCGCATGAGGCATTGATTGGATCGGCAATTTGAGACCACAAGCACGTCCAGAATGCCGTTTGCATTTTTTAATGCATTTTATTTTTTTACTTTGGACTTTATTTAGTGTGATTGAGACAATCATAGTCATTCACGTATGGTGCCCGAGCGCTTTTCGCTACAAATAGGGGTGATTGTTGTCAGTTTGAGGATTGTTAGCCTTGTAAAAATCCAGAGCCGATAATCATATCTTGATGCTATGCCACGAGATCCCAAGGTGCCACATCCCAGTAAATTTCCTCCAATTTTTCCATTCCTTCTCATTTTCCCGTAACTTGGTCCAAACGATTCCTCCCATTCCAGCCGCTAACCACCCATTCGTCCCAACTGCGTTCCACTGCAACCGAGAACCCCCATACAGGTTTATGCAAGCAATGACCACTTCCCGTCCCTGGCCCGAACTGCTCGCCATCATCACACTCCCAGCCACGCTTCACATCTGTCTCCCACATGCCCGATTGGAAGTAAAACAATGATCGTTTCCTGCTTCCGGTCGTGTTTCACGTCTATTCTCCACGCACGACCGCCAAGTTTCACAGACCCCCCCCCCCCTGCAAACACCGCAAGACCATCGTCCCTTTCCTCCCCCTCCTTCGGCAGTGTCCTTGCTTCCCCGCCTGAACCCTGCTCCCAACCCTACGGTTTTCTGCCACTGCAGCCCTATTGTTTAGGGTCGCTGCCACCTTTACTATTTCCAACCCGATTGTCTTCAATTTGTTAGCCCTCAACTTCCCCTTCTAGCCGCAAGCCCTCTCTTCCACCCCATCTCCAATTACAAGCCCCTCCAACACCTCACCCTCCAGTCGTACACCCTTCCTCCACCTCTACACTGGCTGCCAACACAACGTGGATCCACGCTTACTATCACTATTGGATCCTTTTGATAGTGAATATCTTGTGTTATTTCTGATTATCTTTATTGTATACATGACCCATGCCCTTGTGGTGGGACCCTTCCCCGGACCCTCAGTGCACGGGGATCCTTTATGCACTGGGCTGCCCTTTTTTTAATCTTTATAGAATACAGGAAGATATCATATACTTGTGTGGAATTTTGTATTGTTGTGTTTTTTCATTTTCCTATTTTCAATAAAACACTTTTGTGTAAGTTTAGTATAAATCCCTTCGTGCGAAGGAGAATATGTTTTTGCTTATTCACTTGAAAATAGTGGTGATCGTCATGCTGATTGCAAAACTTATCCGATCTTATTGCTAAAATTAATTCCGGATTGAATCAGGCGTACACACATCATATAGATTAGGTATGTTCGAGTCAACCCCACAACACTCACATAGGCGTGCATTAGTGTCAGTCCACTTTCACAACCTACCTGCGTCAAATATGGTATTAGAGCCCCAGGTTCGAGACAGTTGCATGTTACATAGCGGTAGGCCTTCTTGTCAGCACATGTCTGAGTCAAACCTTACCGACGAAAAAACCACCAACTCCAACTCTAAAATACACCTGCAGATTTCATCAATTGATATTAGATTCGATCAAATTAATGTACAATTCAACGATCTACGCATTTGCATAAATATCCTTGAGGATCATAAAGAACATGCGACTCCTCAAAGGAGGGAGGAACCGCCCATTCCACTAACGATCATTTTGAGGGAAAACGAGACGCCCTCACCTCAAGATTGGAGTGATAGGAATCAACCACCACGAGAGCCCACCCCACCTATGAAACAACAACTTGATCGCATTCAGGACCGTCAACCTAGACCTTCCCCGGATAGGCATCTCCGCCCTCAGGACTATCCACCTCGGTCCCCCGGTTCAGAGTCGTTTTGACTAAGGGTGGGACAATTACTTTGATGATTATCCTGAGCCGCGTAGAACACTACATGCGGAGGACAACGTCACTCGTTGCATACACATTGATGCTCCTACCTTCGATGGTCACCTGGACCAGAAGGCCTGCAGTGATTGGCACCAGAAGATGGGCTACTATTTTGAGTGGTATGATATGATTGATGAGCAACACGTTAGATTTGCAAGAATGAAGCTTGTTGGCTCAGTGAAGATTTTTTAGACCAGCCTAGAGAGGTCACTCCATTGAGATGGATATTATCTGTTGGGGGGACATGAAGCGTCGATTGAAGGATAAGTATCTTCCCACCTCTTATCGAAACTAGTTGTTGGATCAGCTTTATGTGTTGTGATAGGAAATGATATATGTGGCAGAGTGCATGTCTCGATTTGGCAAATTATCTATAAGGAGTGTTTTGAGAGAGGAGACTAGTGTCAACGTGTTGCTGCTCCAGGTGAAGGGGTGGCGGTAATGAGAACAGGAGAGGGAGAGAGCGAGAGAGAAAGAGCGGAAAAGAGAACAGGAGAGGGGATTAGGGTTAGAGATTAGAGGAATGGACAAACATGCATTCATCCAAGATGGTTCAAACGAGTACAAGAGCTCCCCCTTTATAGTAGCGGGGTACAAACAGAGAGGCGAAAATTTCGCCGAAAATAAATGCTGGAAATAAAATACAAATGCCCAAATATAAATGCTGAAATAAAAGATATGACGCGGATATGACGCGATCTCCTCTGAGAGCTCGATGGGGTCATGCGATGAACGCGTCCGACGCGTGTACACTTGCAATTTGGGCTCGTCGTCGTGTAGGTCCGCAACAATACCGCTGTCTGGAAAATGTGTCTTGTTCTCACTGTAGTAATCAACGAACTAGCGGCGGAAATCATACCAGGAAAGCCATGTCGTATCAGAGTCGGGGCGACCGGTCCAAGACACAAGAACCTCCTCTGATGTCTGGTCCCCCGGAATGCGGATTGGTGATCGAGGATCGAGGCAGGGTAGCAGGGTGCCTCTCTGGAAAGGACTGTGGTGCCGTGCTCGCCCACCACACGCCGTAGATGCGAGACATGGAATACCGGGTGGATGCGGCTCCCGCTTGGGAGGCGATGGCGGTAAGGGACCGCCCCGATGTGGGCGAGGACCTCAAATGACCTGAAGAATCGGGGGGCCAAGTCTCCAAGCACCGGTTGAGGACCTTCGACTGGTCGTCGGTCTGGGGATGGTACGATGTACTCATGCGAAGCTGAGTGCCATGTAGGCGGAACAATGTCGTCCAGAAGGTACTCAGGAAGAGCGGGTCCCGGTCGCTTACGATCGATTGGGGAAACCCGTGGAGGCGCATGATCCCCTGGATGAGCTGTCGGTGACTGCGACTGCAGTGTATGGATGACAGAGAGGAATGAAATAAGCATACTTCGAGAGCCGGTCTACCACGACCAGGATGTAGTCGTGACCCTAAGAGCGGGGCAGTCGTGTTATGAAGTCCATGGTGATGTCGTCCTACACGCGGTCGGGAATCCAGAAGGACTGAAGTAGACCACCCGGAAAACAGCTTCGTACTTGGCCTTCTGGCAGATGAGGTAGGCGGCCACGAAGGCTTTGACCTGTAGGAACGTGTGAGGCCAATAGAGTGAGGTTGCCAGCCGTCGGTATATCCGGTAAGCACCGGCGTGTCCCCCCCCCCCCCCTATCGGGGAGGTATGAAACTCGGCCAATAATTGGGGAATGCCGGGGGAGGAGGGGGAGAGTACGAGGCGTCCCTTGAAGAGCAGGACACCGTCCACCAAGGAGTAAGGTGGGTAAGTTGTGGCGTCTGCGAGGAGTGTTGTCCGGATCCCGTTGAGCGTCGGGTCCGCTTCCACTTCCCATTATAGGGTATCCGCATCCTCCCAGACATGGGCGGGAGATGGCTGCAAGTATGGGATTGCGAGAAAGAGCGTCGACAGCGTGGTTCATCTTCCTCAGACGGAACTCGAAGCTGAAGTCATAGCCCAATAGCTTGGCCACCCGCACCTGGATGGAGGGTGTATCAATCTTCTGCTGCAGGAAGTAATAGAGGTTATGGTGGTCGGTACGTACTACGAATCGTCAGCCCAGGAGGTAGGGCCTACAGTGCTGCACTGCAAGGACAAGGCCCGTGAGCTCGTTCTCGTACGTTGATCGGTTGCAAATGGTATTCGAGAACGCGCAGCTGGAATAGGCCGCAGCGGGCTTGCATGAGTACGGCCCCCACACCGACGCCCGACGTGTCACACTCGACGAGGAAGGGCTGGGAGAAGTCTGGCATAGCCATCGGGCCCAGTGGAAGGAGAAACCGTCGAGTCCCACGACGACGGTAGAGACTTTGTCCTGCTCGGGTGTGTGGTGGAGATCAAAGTACTATTCAGCCTTGGTGATCACCCAATCGGGTCTACTCCGACGAAGGTGGGAAGGTCCAAGTCAAGGGCTGGGCGGGATCGACACCATTTTGGAAGTTGCGTGGCTCTACACGCTGGGCGACGTGCAAGTCAACTTGGGAATATGACGATGCATTTCCTCCAGGACGGTCGGGAGTGCTACCTTGTGGGAGACGCAGCGCTACTTTGCTCCCCTGTCTCCGTCCACGCGATTCAGCAGACGGAGGACGTCATTTTTTCGGCTTGGCTCTGGTCCATCTCGGGCGTCGTGCCACCAACCTCAGCATCATCTCCGGACCTTCAAGCCCTCCTATTCGAGTTTGCGGATCTCTTTACTGCTCCATCCGGGTTGCTGCCGACTCGGCCGCACGATCGTGTCGTACCTCTTCAGCCCGGCGTGTCAGCAGTCTCAGTCCGACCCATGGTTGTTAGAATTGCGATCCAGATCATAGGATCTTACGATCCTACGATCCAAATTTTGCAAATCGATCCTGATTTTGTAAAGCGATCCTCGATCCGACCTTATTATCTAATCCGATCCTACCTCAAAACGATCTCTTCTAGGATCTCGATCCTAACAACCTTGGACTCCGACCATACCGCTACAAGCAAGTGCAAAAGGACGAGATCGAGAGGTTGGTACATGACATGTTGATGGGGGGCCTCATCCGCCCCAGTGCAAGCCCTTTCTCCAGCCCGGTCCTTTTGGTCAGGAAGAAACAGCAGCTGGCGCTTCTGCGTGGACTATCGGGAGCTCAACAAGGCCATAGTTCCAGACAAATACCTGATCCCGGTGATCCAGGAGCTTTTGGACGAGCTCCACAGCGCCACCGTTTTCACCAAGTTGGACCTCCGCGCGGGCTACCACCAGATTTGCGTCTGGCTGGTTGACGTCGGCAAGACGACTTTCCGGACCCATGATGACCACTACGAGTTCTTGGTTATGTCATTCGGCCTGACCAACGCGCCAACCACCTTTCAGGCCACGAGGAACGACATCTTTTGTCTGGTACTTCGCCAGCATGTACTTGTTTTTTTATGATATCTTGGTTTACAGTTCTTCTTGGCAGGAGCATCTACAGCACGTCCGCCAGACGCTGGATACTCTTCGGCACCACTACCTCAAGTTCCACCCGACATAGTGCTCTTTGGGATTCTAGAGGTGTGTTACTTAGGGCACACCATTTTTGTTGTAGGAGTCGCAATGGACAACGACAAGATCGAGGCGATCATCCAGTGGCCAACCCCATTGTCCCTCCGCAATGTTTGCGGGTTCCTGGGTCTGACAGGGAACTGCCGGCGGTTCATCCAAGTTTAGGACACGATTGCCCGACCCCTCACCCAACTCTTGAAGAAGTTGGTCGAGGGCCCCTTCAAGTGGTCTACGGCGGCCACTGATGGAGCCTCGACGGTGGAACGGGAGTTCGGCTCCATGGCCACGGAAGGAAGGGCGGCAATGGCGGCGCAACGCGGACTGTATGGACGCGGACGGCGCGGCGCGGCATAGGCGGTGCGGCCTGATGCGGTTGCGGGTGGGGGTGGTGCGGGCAGGGGTGGCACGACAGATGCGGTACCGATCAGTGCGGCATGCGAACGGGGCGGCGCGCGGGGGCAGCGGCCTGGATGCGGCGCAAAACGGTGGTGCGGGCAGTGGTTCGGGGCTGCGATGCAGAAGCGGTGCGGGTTGTGGACGTGGTGCGAGTCGTGGATGCGGCGAGGGCTTTGGCTGGCACTGGTACTCCGACGTCCGACGGTGGAGGCAGGACGGGCAGGTCGGACCAGTTTGTTGCTGCTCCGGGTGAAGGGGGCGGCGGTAATGAGAACGGAAGAGGGAGAGAGAGTGAGAGAGAAAGAGAGGAAGAGAGAGCGGGAGAGGGGATTAGGGTTAGAGATTAGAGGAATGGAAAACATACATTCATCCAAGATGGTTCAAACGAGTACAAGCGCTCCCCCTTTTTAGTAGCGGGGTGCAAACAGAGAGGCGAATATTTCGCCAAAAATAAATGCTGGAAATAAAATACAAATGCCAAAAGTGTTGGGTATTGCATCCACAATAATCCAGATTTGTATGAAGTCATCATTGAACTAAGATGAATTAAGTTGGTATTTGATGTCCTTTCTAGTTGAGTGTTTGCAGGATATATTTGTCAAGTGTAGACCAATGTCAGTCTACAATGAGTCACCAAATACAGGACCACACAATGTAATCCCTCATTGTGTGATCCATGGTGTTGACTCATGTGTAGCCTCTCTATTGAGACACACTTCTTTTTCAAGCACTAAAGCCATGAGAGAAAGGATGGTTGCTGAATTTATTGAAGAAAATAAGTTTTCAGACTTTCAGAAAAATTGTCAAATATTTTTCTCAAGTAGAATCTTTTGTACTCGAGTAGAACTTAAGTTTATACTCGAGTAAGATCTGTCATGTATTCGAGTTGCAGAAACAGTTCTCGAGAAAGCTTAGTGCTGTTCTCGAGAAATTCATATGTACTCGAGGACTCTCCTTCTCGAGTTACCTCATTTCCAGTCAAAATATTTTTCGAAGTCCTTTTCTCGAGAAGTCACATGTTATTTCTCGAGAATGTTAGTATTACTTCTCGAGAACCAGAAGTCTTTTCTCGAGTAGCAGATTCTCTTCTCGAGTAACAAATTTATTTTCTTGAGATGCATTATTCCTCTCGAGTAACAGAATAATTTTCTCGAGAACAGAAGTTCATTTTTCTCGAGTACATCTTGTCTTCCTCGAGATACCTAAATTCCACATTTATATTCTTACCAAGTCTTTTTCTCGAGAAGCAAAATATTTTTCTCGAGAAGGCCGTGTATAGTTCTCGAGAACCAGAAACCTTTTCTCGAGACCTTGAATATTCTTCTCGAGAGTCAGAACTCTTTCTTGAGATGCTTCCTTGTTCTCGAGTACCAGAATAACTCTTCTCGAGCACAAAAAGTTATTCTTCTCGAGTACTTACTTTCATTCTCGAGATAGCTGAATTCCACCTCCACATTTTTCCTAAGTACTTTTCTCGAGAATTTCATAATTCTTCTCGAGAAACAGAAAACTTGTTCTCGAGTACAAGTAACTCTCACGATAAATGCAGTACATATTTCTGAATTTTTTCTTAAGTCCCGACAGAAGTAATTTCAAACATGATTAGCACTTGATTGGTCCACGTGACATGTATTTAATGTGATTATGACCGTTAGGCAAGTCCTATAAAATGTCTTATCATATTCGACCAACCCTAAGAAGAAAAACCTAAGTATTATGAATCGCAAATTCTCTTTCTAAATCGGGAGCCGCCGTTGTTCATCGCCGATCTGCTTTCGATCCAGAGATTCAACAGATCAAGGTTTTCTACATCGACAGATTCTTTTCTTTATCGTGCTGAGTCCAAAGTTTTCAGATCCAGAGATTTAACCTTGTCTTCTTTGATCTATTCTGACAGAGCTTCAAAGTTTAAAAAGGAAGAAGGGCTGAAGATTCGGATCTAAAATTATATTATTTGTATATTTTTTCTGTAAATCATTTTGTTCTTGTAGGAGATTCTTCTCCGAGTAGTGAGAGCTTTGTTCTCCGAGATTTTTGTAGCAAGTTTCTCTTCCGAGTGTAGATCATGTTTTGAGGGATCAAGTTATAGGAACTTTGTTCCGAGTGGTAGGATTGTTTTCAATCCGAGAATAGTGGAGTAGCCGAGTCTAGTGCGTTGCTAGATCGGTGAGGTGGAAAGTGAATGTACCCAAGCTTTAGGAACCACTGTAATTCTTGGTGTCGTCTGTGTATACTTGTTTATTTTTTGTGCATCGCTCGCTCAAATTTTTATTCCGCAAAAAGACGCAGTACTCACCTATTCACCCCCTTTAGGTGATTTAGGTAGACAACTTAAACATTTTCAATTGATATCAGAGGGAGGTTGTTCATCAAAAGGTTAACACCTTGAACAGATATGTTCCTAGTTGTCTTTTATGTGATACAAGCATGGCCAGAGCCAAGGATTTTGCTAAGCTTCTTTTATGCACAAAGAAAAACTTTTCCATGTGGAAAGAAACAATTAAATTTTTCATGTAAGCTGTGAATCTAAGAAACTTTATGATTGTGGAAGGACCCTTTGTTCCTATGATGGTCTCCACTATTGATTCCACCAAGAAAGTCCTAAAGAAACTGATGGATTTTAATAAGGATGAGATTGCACTTGTCTCTTTAGACAAGAAAGCCAAAAATATCATCGCAAGTGCAGTCGATGACTCTATGTTGCAGAATCTGATTCACTGCCAATCCGACAAGAAAATGTGACAGTCTCTCATCATCTTGATGGAGGGTACTGAAGAGGTTAGGGATGACAGGAGATCTCTCCTGAATGAGAAATATGAGGCATTCAGACAAGGTCTCAAGGATTCAATTGCTGATACATTTGAAATCTTCTTCAAGATTGTAAATGGCCTAAGAGTCTATGTCAGGGTCTTCACTAATGGAGAACTGAATGATAAATTTTTGAGGTCCCTGACTAAGGAATGAGACAACAAAGTTTGTGCAATCCGGGAGTTTGGTAAGCTGGCAGAGACTGACCCTCAGAATCTCTTTTGAAAGCTTATGTCATATGAGCTACAAATAAATTCAAGAAAAGCTGAAGAAGAGAAGAGTCGGTCTTCATCCAAGGAGAAGTCTGTCGCTCTAAAGGCAGAAATCTCAAGGAAGTCAAAAGCTGCATCTCCCGCCCTCACACAGGAAGAGAGTGAAGAAGAAGCCTCAGAGCCAAGTACCTCAGGCTCAGAGCTATCTGAAGGAGAGTTTTCTCTTCTTTCAAGGCAGTTCAAGAAGTTCTTGAACAAGAAAAACAGTGGAGAGACAAAGATGTCTCGTTCAGAAGATCACGTCATGATGATGATCGTCACAAGAAAGACTCAAGTAGCCAAAACTGGTATCATTCTAAACAGAACAAACATATTTCTTCTGACATTGTTTGTTATTGTTGCAATAAGTCAGGATACGTCATAGCTGACTGTCCTCACAAGAAGGAGGGTGGAAGAAGAGAGGAGAAGAAATCTTCTTATAGTAAGAAGAAAATTGAAAGAAGCCTGGAGCCAAGAAGGCCAAGACTCTCAGCGACTCTAACTCATCTGAGTCAAGTGAGGAAGAGGAAGCCTACTTTGGGCTAATGGCACAGACAGACGAGGAAGAAGAGCCCCAGTACACTGAAAAGGTAAACTCTCACACTTCTCTCTCGGAATCAGATGCTTCTGACCATGATCATGAGGACTGCTTTTCTGACGATGAGTCTGAACTCATGGCTCAATACAAAGAGTTAATCAAGGCTTACGACAAATGTCGAAAAGTAGTGAAAACTCAGGGCAAGGAGATTAAATTTCTCAAGGCTGAAGAGAGCACTTTGAGAGAAGAAGTCGCAAAAACGGACTCACTCAGAGAGAATTTCAATGCTGCAATTGAAGAATATAATAAATCTCTCGAGCACCTAGATCTGAAGGAGAAAATCATCAAAGAATTGGAAAAACAACTTGCAGCTGAAAAAAAACTTGTTGAAAGTTTCTTCAAACCCAAGACAGTTCTTCCGTTTGTTGCTGAGTTCTCTGCTCAGGCCAAAGATGTTGGCTTAGGCCATGTGGTTGCTCCTAGAAAATCCACTAGGAGAAATAAGACTCAACGAAAGAATAAGGTCGCCAAGAAAGTTTTGGCCAAGGAGAAGGGGAAAGCACCTCAAGATCAAACTTCATTCAAAAAGATTATCTTTCCAACTAACGAGTTTGATCTAGATTCCTCCTACGGTCACTTTGCTAGGCCTACTTTTGTAGAGCCCAAGTCTCGGTACCAAGGATGGACCCGTCCCCGGAACTTTGGTGAAAGTGTCTTCAAGGTACCTTATGAGGAGATCACTCTTCAGAGTTATGGCCCTTATAGTCATGGTCACAACATCAAGAAAGCTCCAAAAGTAAAACTCGTTGTGGAAAATGTACAACCCCGTATTCGTAGGTTTTGGATTTTAAGCTTTTGGAGTGGTTTGAGCTCTTGGTGGCTAATTTTGGCCGAGCCCTTGGAATATACTAGTAGGTGGAGGAAAAATCTGCCTCCCCCCAGTGGCCCTCTTTTGGGGGGCGGGTGCGACAAGTTGGCTAGCACCTGCCCCGTCCTGATAAGTGCGAGGTGGGAGCAGCGGGACCGGCCGGGGGCCGAAGTCTCGCCCCTGCCCTCTCCTGCTTGGCGGCCTGGCGGGGCGAGACCGGCCGGGGGCCGGGGTCTCGCCCCTGCCCCTCCTGCTTGGCGGCCTGGCGGGGCGAGACCGGCCGGGGGCCGGGGTCTCGCCCCTGCCCCTTCCTGCCTGGCGGCCTGGCGGGGCGAGACCGGCCGGGGGCCGGGGTCTCGCCCCTGCCCTCTCCTGCTTGGCGGCCTGGCGGGGCGAGACCGGCCGGGGGCCGGGGTCTCGCCCATGCCCCTTCCTGCCTGGCGGCCTGGCGGGGCGAGACCGGTCGGGGGTCGGGGTCTCGCCCCTGCCCTCTCCTGCTTGGCGGCCTGGCGGGGCGAGACCGGTCGGGGGCCGGGGTCTCGCCCCTGCCCCTTCCTGCTTGGCGGCCTGGCAGGGCGAGACCGGCCGGGGGCCGGGGTCTCCCCCCTGCCCTCTCCTGCTTGGCGGCCTGGCGGGGCGAGACCGGCCGGGGGCCGGGGTCTCGCCCCTGCCCTCTCCTGCTTGGCGGCCTGGCGGGGCGAGACCGGCCGGGGGCCGGGGTCTCGCCCCTGCCCCTTCTTGTCTGGCGGCCTGGCGGGGTGAGACCGGACAGAGGCCGGGGTCTCGCCTTTGCCCCCCCTGCTTTTACCGTCTTGCCCTCGGGGGGGAATTACTCATTTACCCCCCAGCGTAGCTGTTTTCTATTGGCCCAAAGTCTTTTGGCCCTAGGGGCATTTCGGTCATTTTGGTCCATGGGATTTGGAAAACTATAAATAGACCCTTAGGGGTGCCTTGGAAAAGAGGACTTCTTCACTCTCTCTTCATCCTTCAAGGCACCCTAGCTCAAGCATTGGTTAGGGAGGGGGAGACCTCAAAGGTCTTCTGGGTGTGAGGTGGGACCTCCGCGCTAGAGCCGGGGGTCTGTTTCTAGCTTCTTGATCTTTGGTCTGTGGCGTTCCTCCGGGTGTAGTAAGTGTGAGGTCACCCCTTTCTTGGGACCCCGAACTCCACAGAGGTCAATTTTGGCTTCAACACTTTGGTGCGATGAGCGTGGAGAGTGACCTGCACAGAAGATCTCGGGAGAGTGTCATGACTGGAGGTCAAGGAGGTAGTGATGATCTCGGCGAGCTCCCCAACCCAGGACCCTTTGTGGGGAGGCAAGAGTTCATGGCCTCCATCCAAGGCATCATGGAGATGCTGCGAAGTATCGCTCCTCAGGGTGGCAGCTCCACCCCAACCCCCCAGGAGCTAGCTCCCCCCCCCCCTCTCGACGAGTCGACTCCCAGGGGTCTAGGCGAGATGACCCCAGCAGGGGGAGAAGGAAGTGCACCAGGAAGAAGACCAGGGAAGGAGAGGATGGGAGATGGGGTCGAGCGAGACCTCATCGGCCGGGAGTTGTTCTCCAGCCCGGCGAGTGCCAACCTCCCAGGCGAGCAGGTCGCGCGAGTAGAAGTGGCGAGACCACCCCTTAGGGGGTCACCCTTCAGCGAGTTGATCATCTCAGCTCCCGTTCCCGAGGGGTTCAGGGAGCCAGACATGGCTTACTATACCGGGAAGGATGACCCCGTCCAGCATCTGCAGTGGTTCGAAGATGTCGTCTCCATCAGGCCGATGATGGCTGCCTTCAAGTGTCGCCTCTTTGCGATCACGTTGAAGGAGAAGGCAGGGGACTGGTTCATTCAACTCCCTCCGAGGTCGATCTATGGGTTCGAGGACTTGAGCCGGAGCTTTCAGCTTCGCTTCTCCACCTCCAAGAAGCGGAAGAGGAGTTCTGAGTCCATCTTCCTGATAAGGCAGGGGGCCGAGGAGTCGCTGGCCCGTTACGTAGACAGGTTCCAAAGGAGATCCTGGAGGTCCAAGAGATGTCAGGGTATGCCCTCCAGATGGCATTCACGGTGGGGTTGCGCGAGAGGTTCTTCAAGATGAGCCTTACTCGAAAGACCCCCCTTTCTTTTGAGGAGCTGATGGAAAGGGCGGCTGAGGAGATAGCCATGGAGGCGGTCAACCCAGCATTTGTCAAGAAGTTGGCGAAGCTAACAGAGATGGAGTCAAAAGAGCAAGGTGACTCGAGACATCAGGAAGGAAGAAGGAGAGAGGAGTGGAGAGCTCAGGAGGGTGCGGAACCAGGTTGGAGGCAGCAGGGAGGACCCGTTCAGGGTCCAGGAAGAGATTACGTCCAAGATGGGGGGAACTTCCATGGGGGCAAAGGGAGGTTCAACTTCCAGAGGCAAGCCCCTAGGCAGCTCCTACCCCCACCACAGCAAGCGATGGAGATTGGTCGAAGGGAGAGGAGGAACCGCCACGGAAGGAGAAGGGTCAGGGTAGGGTTACCGTACTGTGACTTCCACCAGGTGGAGGGGCACGTCACAGCTACCTGCCCCGAGTTCCTGGAAGTGAGGGGGGCGAGAGGCCCTGCCCAGCAACAGCCACCAGTGCGGGTTGAAGAGGTTCTGCCCAGAGAAGGGGGGATGATGTGTGTGAGGACCGGGTCGATGTCGGACCCCGAGGCGGTATATCGGTGATCCATGATGGAGTGGGGATCGAGGTCACTCGGAAGGCAAGCCTCCATGTCATGTACCGACGAAGCGTCGCCTCAACATCCTAGACACCGCCCCAGGAGGAGAAGATCACCTTCTCGGTGAAGGACCTGCCGGATCATGAGGATCCGTTCTGTGATGCGCTGGTCATCCAGACGGCCATCGAGGGCTACACCGTCTCCCGAATCTTGGTTGACAACGGAAGCTCCGTCAACGTCGTTTTCAAGAAGGCGTTTGACGAGATGAAGGTAGAGCCAAGGAGGGTGTTGGCCTCGGACGGACCCCTGTTCGGATTTTCAGGAGAGAGGAAGGAGGTCAAAGGTGGAGTAGGACTCCAAGTAAAGTTGGGAGGGGCTTCAAGTAACTGTCGATTCGTCATTGTTGACGCTCCAAGCAGCTACAACGCCATCTTCGGAAGGCCCCTCATCAGCGCCTTCTGTTGCGTGTCATCTTCCTTCCATCAATGCCTCAAGTTCAGCTCACGAGGGATCCAGGTCAGAGTCAAGGGAGACTCCAGGATGGCAAGGCAGTGCTACGTCACGGCCGTCAACACCATCTCTTGGTTGGCCAAGGCAGAGGAGATGGAGAAGGTCATGGAGAGCTTGAGCAAGATGGAAGTGTGCGAGGAGAAGGAAGCGGAAGACGGCCATCATGCCCAGGCCTCCTGAGGGTATCGCGCCTTGCGGTAGTTTTTTCCTTTTTCTTGTCTTGTAACAAGTGCTACCCCTGACCAGCTGAGTCAGGGGACCATATAACTCATATTTTCCTCGTTTGAGGATGTAAGATTTGATAAGATTTGATTGAGATGCCTAGTCCTTCTGCTCCGAGACGGTCCCGCTGTCCAGGCTCTCACTAGCTGGGCAGGGTCGGTGGTACCTCTCGTGGATGCCTAGAGGTCTCAACTCGAGATGGATTCCGCTGTCAGGCTCTCACTAGCTGGCAGGGCAGGTTGATCTCTCGGAGGGTGGGGTAGGTCTCACCTCGAGATGGATTCCGCTGTCAGGCTCTCATCTAGCTGGCAGGGCAGGTTGATCTCTCGGAGGGTGGGGTAGGTCTCACCTCGAGATAGATTCCGCTGTCATGCTCTCACCTAGCTGGCAGGGCAGGTTGATCTCTCGGAGGGTGGGGTAGGTCTCACCTGGAGATGGATTCCGCTGTCAGGCTCTCATCTAGCTGGCAGGGCAGGTTGATCTCTCGTAAGGTGGGGTAGGTCTCACCTCGAGATGGATTCCGCTGTCAGGCTCTCATCTAGCTGGCAGGGCAGGTTGATCTCTCGGAGGGTGGGGTAGGTCTCACCTCGAGATGGATTCCGCTGTCAGGCTCTCATCTAGCTGGCAGGGCAGGTTGATCTCTCGGAGGGTGGGGTAGGTCTCACCTCGAGATAGATTCCGCTGTCAGGCTCTCACCTAGCTGGCAGGGCAGGTTGATCTCTCGGAGGGTGGGGTAGGTCTCACCTCGAGATGGATTCCGCTGTCAGGCTCTCATCTAGCTGGCAGGGCAGGTTGATCTCTCGGAGGGTGGGGTAGGTCTCACCTCGAGATGGATTCCGCTGTCAGGCTCTCATCTAGCTGGCAGGGCAGGTTGATCTCTCGGAGGGTGGGTAGGTCTCACCTCGAGATGGATTCCGCTGTCAGGCTCTCACCTAGCTGGCAGGGCAGGTTGATCTCTCGGAGGGTGGGGTAGGTCTCACCTCGAGATGGATTCCGCTGTCAGGCTCTCATCTAGCTGGCAGGGCAGGTTGATCTCTCGGAGGGTGGGGTAGGTCTCACCCCGAGATGGATTCCGCTGCAAGGCTCTCATCTAGCTGGCAGGGCAGGTTGATCTCTCGGAGGGTGGGGTAGGTCTCACCTCGAGATGGATTTCGCTGTCAGGCTCTCATCTAGCTGGCAGGATAGGTCGATCTCTCGGAAGGTGGGTAGGTCTCACCTCGAGATGGATTCCGCTGTCAGGCTCTCATCTTGCTGGCAGGGCAGGTTGATCTCTCGGAGGGTGGGTAGGTCTCATCTCGAGGTGGTTTCCGCTGTCAGGCTCTCACTAACTGGCAGGGCAGGCGTGCCTCTCGTGGATGCCCAGTATTTTTTACCCAGAGGGGGTCTTGCCACCCAGGCTCTCATAGCTGGCATGGCAGGTTGACCCCTCCGGGGGGTGAAGTATTTTTTACCAGAAGGGGGTCTCGCCACCCAGGCTCCCATAGCTGGCATGGCAGGTTGACCCCTCCGGGGGGTGAAGTATTTTTTACCCGGAGGGAGTCTCGCTACTCAGGCTCCCATAGCTGGCATGGCAGGTTGATCCCTCCGGGGGGTGATGTATTTTTTACCCGGAGGGGGTCTCGTCACCTAGGCTCCCATCAGCTGGCATGACAGGTTGACTACCCGGAGAGGCGCGCAAGAAAAATACACTCAGCGAATACGTTGGGTTGGACGTTTCTTTCCGAGCCTGTGTCAACCTCGAAAAGAGCGGGGATTGTGTACAACCCCGTATTCGCAGGTTTTGGATTTTAAGCTTTTGGAGTGGTTTGAGCTCTTGGTGGCCAATTTTGGCCTAGCCCTTGGAATATACTAGTAGGGGGAGGAAAAATCTGCCTCCCCCCAGTGGCCCTCTTTTGGGGGGCGGGTGCGACAAGTTGGCTAGCACCCGCCCCGTCCTGATAAGTGCGAGGTGGGAGCAGCGGGACCGGCCGGGGGCCGAAGTCTCGCCCCTGCCCTCTCCTGCTTGGCGGCCTGGCGGGGCGAGACCGGCCGGGGGCCGGGGTCTCGCCCCTGCCCTCTACTGCTTGGCGGCCTGGAGGGGCGAGACCGGCCGCGGGCCGGGGTCTCGCCCCTGCCCCTTCCTGCCTGGCGGCCTGGCGGGGCAGACCGGGCCGGGGGCCGGGGTCTCGCCCCTGCCCTCTCCTGCTTGGCGGCCTGGCGGGGCGAGACCGGCCGGGGGCCGGGGTGTCTCGCCCCTGCCCCTTCCTGCTTGGCGGCCTGGCGGGGGCGAGACCGGCCGGGGGTCGGGGTCTCGCCCCTGCCTTCTCCTGCTTGGCGGCCTGGCGGGGCGAGAGAGACCGGCCGGGGGTCGGGGTCTCGCCCCTGCCCCTTCCTGCTTGGCGGCCTGGCGGGGCGAGAGACCGGCCGGGGCCGGGGTCTCGCCCCTTCCCTCTCCTGCTTGGCGGCCTGGCGGGGAGCGAGACCGGCCGGGGGCCGGGGGGTCTTCGCCCCTGCCCTCTCCTGCTTGGCGGCGTGGGGCGGGGGGGCGAGACCTCAAAGGTCTTCCGGGTGTGAGGTGGGACCTCCGCGCTAGAGCCGAGGGTCTGTTTCTACCTTCTTGATCTTTGGTTCGTGACGTTCCTCCGGGTGTAGTAGGTGTGAGGTCACCCCTTTCTTGGGACCCCGAACTCCACAGAGGTCAATTTTGGCTTCAACAGAAAAGACTCTTAAAGAGAAGAAGTCATGTGAGTGTCATCACTACGAAGCTTCTACCTTCAAGCCTGCTGCCCCTGCTAGACCACACTCTGAAAAGGTCAAGTAGGAGAACTTTAGGCAAAGATACAACAGGTTTGACTGTTGGTGTTGCGGCAAAGTTGGTCACTTTGCTATAGATTGTGCTGGTTCAACCCATGTATTATGTAACTCCTCAAGTTAATAATATGAGAAACACCACTCACAATATTAACACACGTAGGAGGAGTGTGCTAACCAGAGACCAAGGACACAAATGAGTTTGGGTTCCTAAGGCAAACTGATTTGTGAATGCAGGTATGTCCAAAGGCCACCAAAAATCTATCTGGTATTTGGACAGTGGATGCTCTCAGCATATGACCGGGACTAGAAGCCTACTCCAGAATTATTCTTCAGTCATGAACGGATCAAAGGTCATCTTTGGAGGCTGATAGAGGAATTACTAAAGGTTACGGTATGATTACTAATGACAGTGTATCCTTCTCAGATGTGGCTTATGTTGAAGGATTGTAACACAATCTTATAAGCATAAGTCAACTCTGTGATAAATGATACATAGTAGAATTTCATGCAGATAAGTGCTTGATAAAATCGGTAGATAACTTGAAAACGATTCTATCAGGCACACGTAGTAGAAATATATTTTGTTTAAATTTTATTTGCATAGACTCTACGGCAGTATGCTTTTTGACAAAAGATAGTGCGTCTCTTGGTAACCAATGACACGAGAGATTAGCACATATAAATTTCAAAACTATTAATAAATTATTTTCTCTTAATTTAGTACGTGATGCCCCAAATGTCAAGTGCGTTAAAGATAACTTTTGTCGCGCATGTGTAAAAGGCAAGCAAACAAGGGCTACTTTTAAAAGCATCATTGACAAAGACTCTAATAGGTGTTTACACATACTTCATATGGACTTATTCGGTTCACTGCAAATTAGAAGTTTGTGAGATAAGGATTATACATTGGTTATTGTTAATGATTACTCTCGCTTTGCGTGAGTGTTCTTTCTAAAACACAAGTCAGATACTTTTGATATCTTTACTAATTTTGTCAGGCATGTACAGAATGAATACAGTTGTTCCGTAGTCAAAATCAGAAGTGACAATAGAACAGAGTTCAAGTCTGGGGCCATGACGGAATTCTGTAAAAGCCTAGGTATCTTTCATGAGTTTTCCTCTCCTCGTACTGCTCAACAGAACGAAGTAGCTGAGAGAAGAAATAGAACACTCATAGAGGCCTGCAGAACCATGTTGAGTGATGCCTCACTACCGGAATATTTCTGGGCTGAAGCCGTCAACACTGCATGTCATGTGCAAAATCGAACACTCATAAACAAAAACCATAATAAGACACATTTCGAACTACTAAAAGGCAGGAAACCGACTATTTCATATTTTAAAATCTTTGGTAGTAAATGCTTCGTCCTTAACAATGATAAGTATCACACCACTAAATTTAGCAAAAAGAGCTTTGAAGGTATTTTCGTAGATTATAGTAGTCATAGTAAGGCATATAAGATTTTTAATAAGAAAGCTCTGGTTGTAGAAGAATCTTTTTACGTTGTATTTGATGAGACGAGCTTGCTACAAGGCAGCTCTTCTAGTGTGTTTATTGAAGATGCAGGTTCAAGGATAAAGGAATTAAACTTGGATGAGCCGACTGAAGAAAAAGATCAAAAGTTCATCAAGATCACCACTCCAATCCCAATTGGAGAGGTTGATGACCATGATGAAGATATCATTCAAGTTGATGAAGTCACTCCAGTGGTTGAAGAAGCTTCAGATGCAAGGACTCTAGAGCTCAGACACTTGAAGGATCACCCAATGAATCAAATCATAGGAGATACCCGGGATGGTGTCAGAACTCGTAGAGGTATAGCTAATTAAAATTTATATTTGAGTTTTCTCTCACAGGTTGAACCGAAAAAGCTTGAGGAAGCAAACTCAGATGTATCTTGGATAATGGCAATGGAAGAAGAATTGAATCAATTCAAGCGTTGTCAAGTCTGCAAGCTTGTTCCAAGACTCAAAGCTAAGAACGTCATCAGAACAAAGTGGGTCTACAGGAACAAGATGGACAAGCATGAGACAATTATAAAGAACAAGGTCAGACTCGTCGCCAAGGGATACAGACAAGAAAAAGGAATCGACTTCGATCAGACGTATGCACCAGTGGCAAGGCTGGAGGCAATCAGGTTGTTCCTAGCATATGCAGCACTTAAGGGCTTCACTGTTTATCAGATGGACGTTAAGTCGGTCTTCCTTAATGGTGACATAAAGGAAGAGCTGTATGTGGAACAACTTCCAGGTTTCGTTGATTATAACTATCCTGAGCATGTTTATCTTTTATTTAAAGCTTTATATGGTTTGAAACAAGCTCCTCGAACTTGGTATGAGACGTTATCTAACTTTCTTCTTGAGAACAAGTTCACAAGAGAAAGATAGACAAGACATTATTTCTTAGGGAAATAAAATGCAAGATTTTGCTAGTGCAAATCTATGTCGATGACATCATATTTGGCTCTACTGACGACAACTTTTGCAAAACGTTTTCCAAACTTATGCAAGGGAAGTTTGAAATGAGCAGTATGAGAGAACTGAAGTATTTTTTAGGACTTCAGTTGAAACAATCTGAAGATTAAATTTTCATCTCTCAGACGAAATTCACTAATGAGTTAAATAAGAAATTCGAAATGAAAAACGCAACATCTATGAGGACTCCAACGGGTTCAACTATGTCTCTGAACAAGGATGAGAAGGGGAAACTTTTTGATGAAACCAAGTACAGAAGCATAATTGGATTCATGCTCTATCTTACTGCTAGTAGACCGGACATAATGTTTTCAACATGTGTGTGCTAGATTTCAAGTGAACTCTAAGGAATCTCACTACGCTGCTGTAAAGCGAATTTTGAGATACCTTAAAGGTACACCAAATCTTAACTTATGGTACCCAAGAAGTAATGATATCGAACTAATTGGTTTTTCAGATGCAGATTTTGCAGGAAGCAAAAATGATAGAAAAAGCACTTCTGGGACCTGCCAATTCTTTGGAAGGAGGCTCATTTCATGGAGCAACAAGATGCAAAATTGTGTCGCAATCTCAACTGCCGAGTCAGAATACATTTCTGTCGGCAGTTGTTGTGCACAATTACTATAGATAAAGAATCAACTTAAAGATTACAACTTGAAGGTCAAGGATATTCCTCAGTTTTGCGACTCCTCCAGTGCAATTGCAATAGCCAACAACTCAGTCTCTCACAGTCGGACAAAGCACATAGAGTTGCGGTACCACTTCATTCGGGAGCATGTGGAGCATGGAGACATCAATCTCCAATATGTTCCAACTGACAGGCAGATTGCAGATATAATCACGAAGCCGCTGGACGAGGCCAAATTTTCGTTCTTAAAAACAGAACTTGGCATGCTCAACAAGGAAGAATGAAGAAAAAGGTCTCAAGCAAGTTTAAGATCGGATTATAATTCAAATTCCAAGAAAATTCAAAGTGTGGACTTCATTTCTCGAGTACATCCCTTGTACTCGAGAACAAAAACTTACTTCTCGAGAATAAAAACTCTACTCGAAAACTTGGCAAGTTCTACTCGAGAACAAGAAGAATTCTACTCGAGTATAAACTTCTTCTCTCGAGAACAATATTCCACTCGAGAAATCAGATTGGAAATTTCTCTTCAAGTTCAAATTTCCATATTGGCACACAGGCACTTCACCGCCATACTCCAGGTATTTTTAGTATTATTTATGTCATTTATCATCAAGATTAAAGGAAAATATAAATAGATTTAGGTCCAAGAATTTTTTATTCCCGATTTCAAATCCCTCTCTCTCAAGAAAAATTCTTCAACTTCCCCGTCTCCACCGAACTGCCGAAAACAAGCCTACTTCTCCATTCGCAGGCCAGCCAACATCACTTTATCCAAATCAATGGCAACTTCTTCCAAGTTAGGAATCGGCAGCGTTCTCATCTCAACAGGAATCGACGAAATTTCTGATGATTTCAGGAATGTTCTCATTTTACTCGACAACGCCGGATTATCGTTCGTTCTTGAACATCCCTGTAAAGTACTCATTTCTGATGTAGAGGAATTTTTCAAACATGCCAAGACCAAGCGCAACGGAAAAGTACTAAAATCAAGGGTTCGAGACATCAATGTAAAGATGACTTCCACCTCTGTTTCAAAATTTCTGCAGCTACCAGTGATCGATGAAGAAGACTACCTAGTAGAGGCTGATTATGAAAGGGCTTACAGTTTTTGTGGCCTTCCCCAGTCAACTCACACAGTTCGCAGACAGTTTATGAATGCTGAAAGTGAATTGCTAGCAGATATCCTTGGAAAAGTACTTCTCTGTCGCACAAGCTCTATAAGCTACATCACACAAGAGTTCTTTGATATTATGACTGTCGTGATATGCAGAAAGAAATTTCAGTAGGGCGTGATGATCTTTAATAAAATTAAGGCAAGTATCAAGAGCCCTAATTATGGTAGAATCCTATCTCTGTACCTAAACCAGATGATGTCAGATGTTTTTTCTTATGAATAAGGGTATGACCCTTCACCATATGAAGAAAGTCTTCATCTCCTCCATCCAAAGATGGAAGATTAAGCTTCAGAAATCTGACCGGACACCAAAGAGGAACGAAGATGTGGACAGGACTCCATCTCCTCCTTCTCATCAAATAACTGATTCAGTTATTGAGGGGGAGCCTGCTCCATCTGTCAAGTTCAGCCCTCTCAAACTCCAACTCCTGCCCCAGTTTCTACAGAAATCTCTGCCCAAGTCACTCCACCTGCTGCCATTCATATAGTTCAAGAAGATGATATCACTTCTCCTGTTGCTTCCATTACTATTTTAGATGAAAGTTCCACTCCATCTGCTGCTGTCACAGCCACTTTGCTTCATACAGACAATTCAGAATTTATTGTTGAAGATCTACCAGATGCAGAAACCCTGACTGATGCTCAGGTTCACGAACAGATCTTGTCTACAGATGATGATATCAACAGGATGATAGAGGAACTCACTTCTAAAGAGCCTTTATTCACTGTACCTGAAGAACATCTCTCTTCTCCAGTAAAGTCTGCTCAAGAAAACTCCCCAGAACCTGAAAAATCTCTTGAACCTGAACCAGAAAAATCTCCACTTGAAGATGTACATGATGAAGAAGTTGTTTCTATTCCTGATTCTGAAGATGAAACACCTGCTGAAGATGTTGAACCTCCTCTTACTAGTCTCCATTTCAACATTCCCTCCATACTAGCCAAAGATACTGAAGATGAAGTAAGTACAGTCAGCAGAAAACAAACTTTTACCTCCACAGTCCTCATTGAAGAAATAACCCCATATACTGCTCCAATTCCACCTACTGCACCTTTTCAAACTGAAGTATTTCCTGAAGGTACTATCTTAAGTAAGATTGAAGCTATGCTAGCTGAACAAAGAAATTATTTTGATACTTCTATTAAAGCTATCACTGATAAAGTAACTGCTCTGAAAAAAGAGATGAGCCGAGGATTTGCTGAAATCCAAAATAATACTGATGAATTTAAAAGGCTTTTACAAATTGGAGGAAAAGCAATAAATCACACCATTATCAGCATTGGCGAGGTATTGGAACAGTTAGTTACTCTTGCAAACTGTTGGAAAAGCCCACTTAACATTAGGCCCATTTGTATAGCTTTTATTGCTTTTCTCTCCTCTCTTTAGTCCCACATTGTGTATAGGACTTTTCTCTCTCTTTCTCTCATCTATATATATGTACTCATTCTTTGTATTTGTATCAAGTGGACATATATACAAGGTTGGCTTTCTCCATTTCTACATGGTATCAGAGCCAGGTTCGAATCTCCTGCGGACTCCCTCTTCTGTCCGCCCTGCAGCCTGCGGTCTCTGCGGCCTCCCTTGTCCAGTCCGCACCTTCTAGTCGCGTCTCTCCTGCGGCCTCACTTATCCAGTCCGCTTCCTCTCCCGTGGATCCACTTCTATTCCCCCCCCCTCTTCCTTCCTCCTCTGGCCCCCTCCTTTTATAGCCATCCTGTGGGGTCCACTGCTTCCCCTTGTCCGCTGCGGCCTCTTTCTGTCCGGCGCGACCTCGGCGACCTCTATCCTTCGGTCTTCTTCTGACCGCTGCGAACTCTGTCTTCGCTTCCTCTCCTTGATCTCCTTCATCCGCCGTTCGCGCAGCGTCCGCCAGCTCGTCAGTTCGCCGTCCGCTGCTCGCCAGTCACCAGCTCGCCTCCTCTTCTTGGTCTTCTTCTGATAGCCAGCTCGCCAGCCCGCCAGCTCGCCAGCTCGCCACGGTCTCCTCCAGCTCGCTGCGGCCTCCAGCCCGCCGCGGTCTCCTCCAGCTCGCTGCGGCCTCCTTCAACTCGCTGCGGCCTCCTTCAGCTCGCTGCGGCCTCTCATGTCTACATCTGCAGACTCCGTTGGTACGGCAGTTCCTCCTGAACGCCCGGCCCCTATACAGGAAGTCCGCGACGAGCTCCGGATCACTACAATTTCGCTCACTGGCAAGAAGAACTTTGTGGAATGGGCACACTCAGTTCGCCGTGTCCTTCAGTCAAAGGGATTCCTTCATCATCTGACCCAGACCGTTATTGGTGTCCCTACTGATGAGTGGTTACGCAATGATGGGCGTGTGCAGACTTGGCTCCTCAACTCTCTTGATGGCGAATCTTATCGCCTGGCCATGTATCATGAGACGGCCAAAGGCATGTGGGACGAGCTACACACCCTCTACTCTGGCAAAGATAGTCTCCACCATCTATATGATATCATCACCGCTCTCCAGGCCCTTGACAGCACTGGCGCAACCGACTTGACGTCCTTTGTTGCTCAAGCCCGGTCTCTGGTTGAGGCTTGGATCCACCATCAGCCTCCCACTCTAGATCTCGCTGCTCAACGTACCCAGAAGGAAGCTGTGGGTATCGCCATGATGATGGCCCGGGTACCCCTCATCTTCACAGTGTCCGGGCTCACATCCTCTCCTCTACTGTTACACCGTCCTTTTCCGACGTGTGCTCAATGCTTCTCAAAGTCTCCCCGCCTCCGGATGTTCCCGGACTTCCTTCTCCGGCCCTTGTTCAACAGGCACCAGCTCCCTTATTGCCTCTTCCCCCCTCTGCCCGTGGTGGCCGCTCTGACTCTCGCGGCCGGGGTCGCGGTGGCCGGTCTAGGCCTAAATGCTCGTTCTGTGGTAAAGATGGTCATCTTGAGGCCACTTGCTTTCGCAAACATGGCCGACCTCCTCGTCCACATGCCTCTGCTGCTACTACCGACTCTGCCTCCTCTCGTACTGAGCTCGACGAGGTTCGTCTTCAGCTCCAGCATCTTCATGGCTTGCTCAGCCGTCCGCCTGCCTCGGTTGCCTCTGCTGCCTCTATCTCCAATGAAGGTATCGCCTGCCTATCCTCTGGCACGCGCTGGATCCTTGATTCTGGTGCCACTCATCATATCACCTCTGTTAGGCCACCACAGTACTTGTCTTCACCTCACCCGAAGTACATTACTGTTGCTAATGGGGCGTCGGTTCCCGTCTCTGGATGTGCTGATATTTCTCTCACCTCTTCTCTCCTCCTGCGCTCGGCTCTACATGTTTTCGGGCTCTCCTTTCAATTTTACTCTCTGTCGGTCGCCTTACTACTGATTCTAATTACTCAGTGACATTTACTTCTTCTTCTTTTCTCATACAGGATCAGCAGACGCAGACTATCATTGGTAGAGGACGGTTGCAGAATGGGCACTATCTTCTTGACATTTACTTCTTCTTCACCATCCTGGCTGGCGGGCTGCCATGGACGAAGAAATGACGGCCCTTTGGGCCAACCAGACCTGGGTCTTGGTTCCCTTACCTCCCGGTCAGCACCCTGTTGGCTGTAAATGGGTCTTTGTCATCAAGCATGCTCCGGATGGCACTATTGCCCGACTGAAGGCCCGTCTTGTGGCCCGTGGCTTCACACAACAGGAGGGCCTCGACTATGAGGAAACATTTTCTCCGGTGGCCAAGCTTAACACTGTCCGCGTTCTTCTCTCCGTCGCGGTGCACCGCCGCTGGCCCCTTCATCAGCTTGATATCAAGAACGCCTTTTTGAATGGCGACCTTCAGGAAACTGTCTACATGCGCCAACCGCCCGGGTTTGAGACCACGGGGGAGTCTCGGGTCTGTCTTCTCAAAAAGTCAATTTATGGTCTCAAACAGTCCCCACGGGCGTGGTTTGACAAGTTTAGCAAGGTGGTTCGGGACATGGGGTTCACTCGGAGCTCTGCAGATTTCTCCCTTTTTACCCGACAACGGGCCACTGGCACCATTCTTCTGCTGGTTTATGTTGACGACATCCTTCTCACTGGGGATGACTCAAAGGGGATTCAAGACGTCAAACAACACCGGAGCACTGTTTTTCAGACTAAAGATCGGGGAAACTTCGCTACTTCCTTGGTCTCGAGATCGCCCGGCGGCCGGACGGGTTGGTACTCTCCCAACGAAAGTACTGTCTCGATCTTCTCAAAGATGCTGGTCAGTCTGGTTGCAAGCCAGCGTGTACCCCGATGGAGGCAAATCACAAATTATGCGCTCATGCTTCAGATGACGATTTGCTACTTCCGAACCCGGAATACTATCGACGCCCTGTGGGCAAGTTGATCTATCTAACAGTCACAAGGCCAGATATATCATTTGCAGTTGGGGTTGTCAGTAGGTTCATGCATGCCCCCCGGGCTTCTCATCTCCAAGCGGTTTGAACGGATTCTTCGATACCTTAAGGGAGCTCCAGGCCAAGGGCTGGTTTACAAAACCTCTGACTCTGCTCCCGCATTGGTTGCCTATTCTGATGCCGACTATGCGGGTTCCCTGGACGATCGACGGTCAACTAGTGGGTTCTGTACGTATTTTGGTGGGCATCTTATTACTTGGAAGAGTAAGAAACAAGCTGTGGTGGCCCGTTCCTCTGCAGAGGCTGAATACAGATCGATGGCCTCAGTTGTTTCAGAACTCACATGGCTTGAAAGTCTCCTTACTGACCTGGGAGTAAAACTCCCCTCCTCTGCTGTTCTATTTTGTGATAGTCAAGCCGCCATACACATCGCAAAGAATCCGGTCTTTCATGAGCGCACAAAACATATCGAGGTTGACTGTCACTTTGTTCGTGAAAAGGTTCAATTGAAGAAAAACTTGAATTAAAGCATGTTCCAGGAACTGATCAAGTTGCCGACATCCTCACAAAGGCCTTATCAAGCACTCTGTTCTACCAATGTTTGTCCAAGCTGGGTGCATATGACCTATACGCTCCAGCTTGCGGGGGAGTGTTGGAAAAGCCCACTTAACATTAGGCCCATTTGTATAGCTTTTATTGCTTTTCTCTCCTCTCTTTAGTCCCACATTGTGTATAGGACTTTTCTCTCTCTTTCTCTCATCTATATATATGTACTCATTCTTTGTATTTGTATCAAGTGGACATATATACAAGGTTGGCTTTCTCCATTTCTACACAAACAATCAAATTCAATTAAAAAAGAAAGCCCAAGAACGCAACTTCAAGACTTATGAAGAAGTTGGGCAGTTCAAAGAGCAAGTCATTAGCACCCTATCTCTAGAACTCAGAAAGGGGGAGCATAAAGTTAAAGAACAGCTAGAAAAACAAGTTCAAACAATGAAAAATCATTGGGATGATCAAATGAAAGAGATCCAAGCATCAGTGCTCAAAGAACTTAAAAGTACAAAGTTTTACACATATGATACTGCAGTTTGGATGCATAATCAGTTTTTCCCTGATCTATCAATGGATCCTTCTGTACCTCCTCCTGCTTGTCTGGATGTGAATAGGCCAACATTCTCTCCACCTCCTGAATACTTTGAAGGACAACCTCCTGAAACCTATGAGCAAATATGGGAATCTGAACAAGCAAATATGCCTCCTCAAGTACCTCCTGAGATTCAGAAAGCTAAAAGAAGAAAATATGGTGATGGTGCATCTGCTAGCAGATCAACTCCTTATCCTGACGCTGAAAGAAGAAGAGCTCAAGAATTTTCTGAAGTATGGAGTTCAACCTCCAAATCCTTAATCCTTGAAACACTTAAACTTGTTGTTGATTTTAATGAAGACAGGAACATTCATTATAGCTCATATGAATGGGATTTATATGAGAAATATCTTACCAAGAGGAGATTATATGACAGAGAGTATGAAAAGAACAATCTCAAGGCTCCACCCAGACCTCCCAAATATTTTCTCAAACCTTACAGTTATCAGAAAAGACAACAAGAGAAGTAGGAAAGATAGCAACAACAGCAGAACTTGTAGAAATTGAAGATGTTCAGAAAATTCATATTTTGAGATCTTGTGGAACTAAATTTTCTCTTGGACAATATCTATTAATATAAATCTTTAGTTTTGATGATCTTTTTCTATATCACAACTTTCCTTCTATTTTATTATGGTATTAGTTTATTTATTTGTTTATCTTGATGTAATTCACCTAAGTGTAAAGGGTTCTGACTTCTACAAATAAGGGGTGATTGTTGGGTATTGCATCCACAATAACCCAGATTTGTATGAAGTCACCATTGAACTAAGATGAATTAAGTTGGTATTTGATGTCATTTCTAGTTGAGTGTTTGCATAATATATTTGTCAAGTATAGACCAATGTTAGTCTACAATGAGTCACCAAACACAGAACCACACAATGTAATCTCTCATTGTATGATCCATGATGTTGACTCATGTGTAGTCTCTCTATTGCGACACATTTCTTTTTCAAGCAATAAAGTCATGGGAGAAAGGATGGTTGCTGAATTTATTGAAGAAAATAAGTTTTGAGACTTTCAGAAAAATTGCTAAGTATTTTTCTCGAGTAAGATCTTTTGTACTCGAGTAGAACTTAAGTTTATACTCGAGTAAGATCTGTCATATATTCGAGTTGCAGAAACAGTTCTCGAAAAAACTTAGTGTTGTTCTCGAGAAAGCCATGTGTACTCGAGTACTCCATGACTCTCCTTCTCGAGTTACCTCATTTCCAGTCAAAATATTTTTCTAAGTCCTTTTCTCGAGAAGCCACATGTTATTTCTCGAGAAGATCAGTATTACTTCTCGAGAACTAGAAGTCTTTTCTCGAGTAGCAAATTCTCTTCTCGAGTAACAAATTTATTTTCTCGAGATGCATTATTCCTCTCGAGTAACAGAATAATTTTCTCGAGAACAGAAGTTCATTTTTCTCGAGTACATCTACTTTTCCTCGAGATACCTAAATTCCACCTTTATATTGTTACCAAGTCTTTTTCTCGAGAAGCAAAATATTTTTCTCGAGAAGGTCGTGTATAGTTCTCGAGAACCAGAAACCTTTTCTCGAGACCTTGAATATTCTTCTCGAGAGTCAGAACTCTTTCTCGAGATGCTTCTTTGATCTCGAGTACAAGAATGACTCTTCTCGAGAACAAAAAGTTATTCTTCTCGAGTACTTACTTTCATTCTCGAGATAGCTGAATTCCACCTCCACATTTTTCCATAAGTACTTTTCTCGAGAACTTTATAATTCTTCTCGAGAAACAGAAAACTTATTCTCGAGTACAAGTAACTCTCTCGAGAAATGCAGTACATATTTCTGAATTTTTTCTTAAGTCCCGACAGAAGTAATTTCAAACATGATTAGCACTTGATTGGTCCACGTGACATGTATTTAATGTGATTATGATCGTTAGGCAAGTCCTATAAAAGGTCTTATCATATTCGACCAACCCTAAAAACCTAAGTATTCTGAATCGCAAATTCTCTTTCTAAATCGGGAGCCGCCGTTGTTCATCGCCTTCATCGTCGATCTGTCTTCGATCCAGAGATTCAGAACAAGAGATTCAACCGATCAAGGTTTTCTACATCGACAGATTCTTTCCTTTATCGTGTTGTGTCCAAAGTTTTCAGATCCAGAGATTTAGCCTTGTCTTCTTTGATCTATTCTGACAGAGCTTCAAAGTTTAAGAAGAAAGAAGGGCTGAAGATTCAGATCTGAAATTATATTGTTTGTATATTTTTTTGTAAATCATTTTGTTCTTGTAGGAGATTCTTCTCCGAGTAGTAGGAGCTTTGTTCTCCGAGATTTTTGTAGGAAGTTTCTCTTCCGAGTGTAGATCCTGTTTTGAGAGATCGAGTTGTAGAAACTTTATTCCGAGTGGTAGGATTGTTTTCAATCCAAGAATAGTGAAGTAGTCGAGTCTAGTGCGTTGTTAGATCGGTGAGGTGGAAAGCGGATGTACCCAATGTTGGGGAACCACTATAATTCTTGGTGTCGTCTTTGTATGCTTGTTTATTTTCTGTGCATCGCTCGCTCAAATTTGTATTCCCCAAAAAGACACAGAACTCACTTATTCACCCCCCACTAGGTGATTTAGGTAGACAACTTAAACATTTTCAAAAAGTACAAATGCCCGAGTATAAATACTGAAATAAAAGATATGACGCGGCTATGCCGCGATCTCCTCTGATGGCTCAATGGGGTCATGCGATGAACGCGCCTGGCGCGTGTACACTTGTCATTTGGGCTCGTCGTCGTGTAGTTCTGTAACACAACGCTTCTTGGTTCAATTCCAGATTGAGAGCCGAGTTACGTAAAGCTTATTCCTCATCGCATGGAGACCGTGCAGTGGGTTTATTATATGTCCCTTAAGTATGAGCAATATCTACGACTAGCAGGTACCCTTTAGGCTCTCTCCAAACTAAACGGGCCTAAATGTAGGAGTCCACCACCTGCCACTACAACTCTTGCATGACCCTCTTATATTCCCGTGGACATGAAGGGCAAGGTTGTCTCCACCAAACCTCAAGCGTTATCGTTGCTCTGGCAGGGGACATATGGCAATACATTTCCCCACAAGAAATTTGTCAGTTGAAGAAGGCAAACCCAGTGTTGTCGATGAAGTCATTGATGAGGAGATTATTGCCACCATTAAGGACGGTTGGGAGAGCGCTCCCTAGGGGTGGGTGCTAGACGACATCTTCTTTACACCCCACATACTGATGAGGACTGGCGTCATACGACAATCTTCTATACTGTTTTACCAGCGCTGACAGTCCCTGTAAGCTGGACATTGATAGTGGGAGTTGTATGAATATTGTGGATCGGAGGGCCTTAAAGCAGATGCAGGTAACTTTTGAGTCTCATCCCATCCATATCAAGTTATCTAGGTCGATAAAACGGCCATAAGGGATGCCCAAAGGTGTCTAATTCCGATCTCTTTCGCCTCGTTCGGGGACCATGTTTATTGAGACGTCACCCCTATGGATGACATTCACGTTATGCTAGTAGACCTTGACTCTTCGACAGTGATGTCACATGTTTCGGTCTCTCGAACACGTGTGTATTCTACGACAAAGGTCGTAAAATTACATGGGCACCGATCAAACCAAGGAGAAATTGAAGGGGAAGGTTATACTCTACTATAAGTTCATCTGGGTCGCTGCACATTTTGCGACGTAGTGAGTTTAAGAGAGAGAGACGACGTCGGCATATTTTACGTATTAGTTGCCTCCATGGCTCCTGAAGGCCCAATGGAGATCCCTGCGCCACCGCATGAGGTCCGGCATATTCTCGATGAGTATGCTGATATTGTGTCAGATGATTTACCAGACAAGTTACCCCCATTGTGTGACAGCCAGCACGTCATAGATATGACACCAGGGGTCTCGCTCCCGAATCTAACACATCACTGGATAAACCCAGACGAGCATGCTGAGCTCAAGAGACCGGTGGATGACCTTCTCTGGAAGCAGTTCATATGCGAGAGTCTAGGTCTCTGTATGGTCTCTGCCCTTCTTACGTTTAAGAAGAACAGTGATGGGGCTCCACGCTCGACACAGGTCTATTTCTGCAGGATGCGGTGAATCACTACTCGTTTGGGCGATTCGAGACCGCGATTGAACCCGGATGGTCGTTCCGAGTCGTTTTGATTTATTGTTTTATATGTTTTAACTAGTATTTGACACCCGATTGGACCAGACATTATGAGTCATCCGATTCGGGTGCGCTATATGTTGCTTTGAGTTTAAATAGTGCGGCGCTGGTTATCGTGAGCATCGAAGGTTTAGTTGTTGTTTTGGTAACCGTCGGTCATCTCATTCGGTGCGACGCCAGAAAAAGGATCTTGTCTCCCCTCCTTGGTGCGATTGCAAGGTAACCTCCTCCTCCCCCTCCTCATCAACTACAGTCAAGCCGATGAGAACCCTGCCCTCCCTTTCCCCTCTAGTTTTCGCTTTCCCTTCTCAGCGCACCAGGTAATACACGCTGCAGTCCGTCGGATCCATTCATGAAACCCAATCCTTGCCCAGTCCAGCCACTTTAAGCTCCCAGAACATCTCCCTAAGTCCCAACCTCCATTTATGTGCCCTCCTCCAGATTGTGGAACCGGCTGTCATGAGTTATCAGCCACTAAAACATGCCTCTCTCCACTCCAACTACCCATTTCCGAGCCAAACCAGAACACGATTCTTAAATCCAGTCTCCCACCTAACCATCTAAACCAACTATCACACCACTCTAACGCTTTCCAAACCAGCATACACCTTCCCAACCAATCGTCATGGTCTCCACTTCAAAACTGATGCATTGTCGTTGTCCTGGATCTTTACCCAATCCTACCTGAGCCCACAAGTCCCGAATCCCTCTTCTGATGCATCCAACATTGCAGCAACCATAAATGCCCGCATTCAACTATCAGTAACCACCGCTTGCACGCGTAAGTTGTAGTTTTATTTTCTATCGTTGTGTACTTGACACTCTATTTGTAGTAGATGTTTATTGACATTTGCTTTAGTACTAAACTCCATATGACTTGCAGGGATTATTTTTGACGTGCTTAAAAAATATTTGTGTTTTGATTATTTGTTGAATGTCATTTGCTTTAGCTAATCAATATTTGTGAACGCATGAGCCTCTGCATCTTTCTTATATTACTAATCATTGCTGCTATTTTTTTAACGGACCTTCTCTTGCAATTACATCATATTACATTCTATACAGGATTGCATTTAGAGTGTTCACCCCGAGTCAACCTATCATTGCATCAAATTGGTATCAGAGAGAGGTTATGATCATTTGCATATTATGTACTGGTAGGGATTATCATGAATCTAAGGCCCCGTTTGGGAGGACTTATTTTCACTCAGTGGTCACGATCGCATGAACCCGGACTTAATTAAGGTCTGATTCATGCGGTCGTGACCGCTTGACCGCTGAAAATAAGTCCCCCAAACGTAGCCTAAATCTCACCGATGACAGGGTCACCAGTTCACAATCGTACATGACATCCACCGAATTTCAAAAACTTGTTCTCAATCGATTTGATCGGATTGGAGCCCAGTTCGCGCCCTCAGGGGCTACATCGCTAGGGTTAGCACAATGGTCGATCAGTTAGAGACCCCTAGAGATCGAGGGATCCTCCCCCTGAAGAGCCTCCCGAGGATTCCCGAGATGCTACCCCCACCCCCCTCCTGAGAGACGTGGTGGAAACATTCCTCACCGAGACCACCCCCCCCCCCCCCCTCCTCCAGCAAGAGGGAATTTTCATCGTGGTTACGAGTATCAACAAGACCCAGAGAGGAATCACCGCCCTCCCAATGCACCTCGTCCACCACCCCCCACCTAGTCTTAGAGATCGAGCCCCACCCGCATGATACGACTATGATTATCAATACGGTGACTACCGTTAGCCACGCCGCGGGATGACTCCAGAAGAGGATGATAACACACGGTGTATCTGCATTGACGCACCCTCCTTGAAGAATATTTGGACCCAAAGGAATTTAGCGATTGGCTTATGGATATGGATCACTATTTTGACTGGTTTGAGATGAGTGACTAGAGGTGGGTGCAATTCGTCAAAATGAAGTTGATCAGTCAAGCAAAAATGTATTGGTCGAGCTTGGAGAGGTCACTTGAGCGGGGCGGCTATTACCCCATTACCCGATGGGATAAGATAAAGCCATGACTGAAAGATAAATACCTCCCCGCTTCATATCGTGACCAGCTCCTAGATCAACTATATGCACTCCGACAAGGGACCCTTTTTGTTGCGGTGTAGATGTCACGTTTTGACGAGTTAGTGGTCCATAGTGATATTTTGGAGGAACCCTTTGCCACTGCTTCTTGTTTTCAAACTGGACTTAGGGCAGACATCCAAAGGGAACTGATTCCTCATAGGATTGAGACAGTTGAGCAGATTTTCAGCTTGCGCTGGACTACGAGCAATATTTGCGTACTGCTGACCTGAGGCAGATCACCTCTCTACATGATGCCACCACGGTTAGGAGACCCACTCCTGCCATGGTCACTACCGCCCCTCGCGCTCCCATAAATGCGACGGGGAAGTTATTGTCTCTGGAGGCCCCAAACCTGGGGGCGTCCAATGTTATTGGTGTTCTGACATAGGACACTTCGCGGTGTAATGCCTAACGAGGAATTTACTGAGTGAGGAACCGGGTCAACCAAGTACTGAGGTTGAGGACGTCACAATCGAGGAAATTACGGCCATTGTAGAGGAGGGATGGGAGAGCGACGCTAAGAGATCATTAGAATTAGGAGTCCAGCATTGCGTTATGCACACCCCACGTGTCGAGGAGAATTGGCGTCGCACTATGATTTTCTTCACGCATTTCCCGAGTACAACAGGTCCCTACAAACTCGTTTTGATAGTGATATTTGTGTGAATACAACTGCCAATAAAGTGTTAGAAAGGATGCGGCTTACCGTCAATCCACATCCACGTCCTTACTGGGTCTTATGGGTGAACAAATCCACCATCCATCTTACATAGTGATGTCTGGTGTCGATTCACTTAGCGTCCACTGAGGACAAGGTCTGGTGTGACATTATTTCCATAGACATCACGCACATTTTACTTGGACGATCTTGGTTATATGATCGCGATTCCACGTGTTATGGATGTTCGAACACGTGTGTTTTCTTTGATAAAGGACGGAAAATTATTCTTACCATGACCCAACCCAAGGATCCTCCCAAGGGCAAGGTTGAGTCATTTGTTAGTGTGGGGTCATCGAGATCTCTACATGTCTTGAGGTATGGTGACTTCAAGAGAGAAATCTTAGAGGCGGGAGTTATGTTAGTAGTGACAGCCACGATGACTCCTGAGAACTCTACTGACACTGAGATTACTAATCCAGATGCCCATCAGTTAATGGAAAACTATGTGGATATTATGCCTAAGGAGCTCCCTGATGAGCTTCCTTAGTTAAAGGACATACAACATGTGATTGATCTGGTCCCAGTGGAATCTTTGCCCAACTTACCCCATTACCGTTTGAATCTGATTGAACATGCCGAGCTAAAATCGCAAGTCGATGATTTTCTTCGAAAGAATTTCATACGAGAGAGTCTGAGCCCTTGTACCTACCGACACATCTTACCCCGAAGGAGGACGGCAACATGCGCATGTCCATATTGATGGTCGTGCCATCAATAAAATCACGATAAAATATCATTTTTCCCATTCCCCGTCTCGACGACCTCCTGGACTCGATAGTCGGTGCCCAGATCTTTTCGAAAATCGACCTACATAGTTGGTACCATCAAATTAGATTTAGAGAGCGGGATGAGTGGAAGACGGCCTTCAAGACGAAGGACAACTTATATGAGTAGCTAGTTATGTCGTTTGAACAATCAAATGCACTTAGCACGTTCATGAAAGTGATGACACGGGTCCTGCGGCCCGACATAGGCAAATTTTTGATAGTGTATTTTGATGATATATTGATATACAACCATGGCCGCACTGAGCATTTGCACCACATTTGCCTCGTATTTGAGCTCCTGCGGAAACAACATCTCTACATCAGTTTAAAGAAATGTTTGTTCTTGTCCGCGTCTGTTCACTTCTTAGGGTAATATAATTTCTACTTTCAGTATATTGGTAGACCCTGACAAAGTCAAGTCTATTCGTGAGTGGCCCACTCCGTCGAAACATTCATGAGGCCCATAGTTTTCCATGGACTTGCAACCTTTTATAGGAGGTTTGTCTGAGACATTAGCTCTATTATGGCCCCCTTTATGAGCTACCTCTGTAAAGGTGATTTTGTGTGGACGAAGACCGTCATGCGGGCCTTCGAGGAGATTAAGGAGAGATTGTCTTTTGCTCGTGTCCTATGCCTACCAGATTTCTCCAAGGCCTTCGAGGTGTCCTGTGATGCATCAGGAGTTGGAATTGGAATTGGTGCGGTACTTAGTAAGGAAGGTCATCCAGTCGCCTACTCAGTGAGAAACCGCATGAAGTTAGATAAAAACGCTCAAATTATGATCGAGAGTTTTATGTCATCGTAAAGGCACTTCACTACTAGTGTCATTATCTCCTGCATAATGAGTTTGTTTTGTATTCTGACCATCAGGATATGAGGTATCCTTGATTCGCAGAAGAAATTAGGTCACCGTCACGCAAAATGGGTAGAATATATGCATGATTATTATTATGTTCTCAAACACAGAGCGGTTGTCGAGAACAAGTCAGCTAACACCATGAGTCGCTGAATCAGCATCCTCCACATCATGAGCACCCGAATTGTGGGCTTTAAGCGTCTAGTTTACGATTACCCAATGCGCCCAGATTTTTGCGACATCTATGCAACTTTATCGAGGGACCCTCCTGACCTTCGTGAGGGTTATACAATATCTGATGGGTACCTATTCCTGCATTTCTCAGATATCCCTCTGAGATTTCCTCATCTGGGAGATGCACATAGGCGGTGCAGGGGAACACTTTGGGCTAGACAAGTCAATTGCGTTAGTTGAGGGTCATTTCTTCTGGATTAGCCTGAAGAAGGACGTTACCAGGGTTGTTAGACATTGTCGAGTCTGTCAGACAGCAAAGGGATCTCGTCAGCCCAGAGGATTGTACACTAAACTGCCTGTCCCGCAGAGACCCTGGACTGATATTAGTATATATTTTGTATGCAGACCCCCTCGCAATCTGAGGAAGCTCGATTCGATATTTGTTGTTGTGGATCGTTTCTTTAAGATGACCCACTTTTTTCCTTGTTGTGGGACCGCTTATGTGTCTCATGTGGTTGTGTTATTCTTTAGAGATGTATTCAAATATCACAAGTTACACACTTCCATAGTGTCCGACCGCGACGTTCGTTTCATGAGTTACTTTTAGAAGACATACTTGAAGAAAGCTGATACGACATTGAAGTTCTCCTCCGCTTACCACCCACAGACAGATGGACAAACTGAAATTGTCAACCGTAGTCTGGGGACCCTATTGCGCTGTCTTGTTGGGGATAGTTCGTCCACCTGAGATTCCAATCTACCTATAGCTGAATTCGTATATCACAGTTCCAAAAATAAGATCACATGTTTGAGCCTATTTCATATCATATTAGGGTATGAGCCAAGAAATCCTATTGAATTGATTGATTTCCTTCTCGAGTCCCGACCCGGTGATTTAGCAAAGTCTTTTATTCAGTATGTGCATACACTTCATGAGTCGGACAGCAAGAAAATTGCATCAAGTAATGATTACTATAAAGATCGAGCAGATCAGCACATGAGAGAACAAATCTTTAAGGCCAGAAAACAGGTGATGATTCGCATGCGACTTGAGAGGGTCCTGCAAGGACCAGCAAAGAAATTAAGCGCTCGCTGAATGGACCCTTATACAGTTGTGCAACGGATTGGTACAAACACTTATGAAATTGACATCCCTCGTGTATGACCATTTGCCAAGTATTCAACGTAGAGAATAAAACTCCTTATTACGAGGAGCGCATGTATGTGGATCGTTTCTCCGCACCAATACCAGAGCCTCAACTTCCATTGGTCCTTACCAGCTTATCCCTACTTCCACCTAGGAGTCGTTTCCTGAAGGTCACCTTGTACGGTTGACGGTTCCATCAATACAGCAGTCAGGCGAACATACATTATAGGCAGAGCCACTTACTTCTATCGGTGACATACTTCAGATCATCGGTCATGACATCTATGTCATAGGCGGGCTAGATATTGTGTGTTATCTTGTCCATTGGAGTGGTCGCCCGCAATATGATGCTTCATAGATTTCTTCGGAGGAGCTCGAGAGAATTACCTCGTAGGTACACAAAGAGTACGACCGTCTTCATTCACCGAAGAAGAGTGTTTTCAAGTCGGGGGATTTGATGGCAAGCCACACACAACACAGGTCTATTCTCGCGGGAAGTGGTGAATAGATGTCCGTTTCAAGTCAATTTAATATATTATTTTATATGTTATGAATTGCATATTTGCGTTTGACACTCAATCGGACCGGATATTATGAGTCATCCGATTCGGGTGCCCTATGTTGTTTTGAGTTTAAATAGCACAAGATTGGTTATCGTGGGCATCGAATGTTTCATTGTTGTTCTGCTAACCGTCGGTCATCTCATCCAGGGCGACGTCAGAAGATGGATCCCGCCTCCCCTCCTTGGTGTGACTCTAAGGTAACCCCCTCCCCCCCCCCCCTTCTCTTCTACAATCAAGCCGTCGTGAACTCACCCCTCCATTTCCCCTCGAGTTTTCCCTTTCCCCTCTCAGCGCACCGGGTAATACGCACTCCAGCTCGCCGGATCCACTCACGAAACTCAATCCCTGCCCCGTCCAGCCATTTTCACTGCCCAGAACACCTCCCTAAGCCCCAACCTCCACTCTTGTGCCTCCCTCCGGATCATCTAGTCGGCTTCCTTGACTTATCAGCCACCAGAACCTGCCGCCATCCACTCCAACTGCCCATTTCCGAGCCAAACCAGCACATGATTCTTAAATCCAGCCTCCCACCTCATAATCTAACCCAACTGTCACATAACTCCAACGCTTTTCATATCCGCATACACCTCCTCAGCCAATCGTCGTGGACTCCATTTCAAAACAGATGCACTGTCATTGTCCTGGATCTTTCCCCAACCCTAACCGGGCCCACCAGCCCTGAATCCCTCTTCTGACGCTTCCAACATTGCAATGACCCTAGATGCCCGCATTCAACCGTCAATTACCACAGCCTGCACGCATAAGTTGTAGTTTTATTTTATATCATTGTGTACTTGGCACTTTATTTGTAGTGGATGTTTATTGTCATTTGTTTTGTTACCGGATACCTTATGACTTCCAGGGCTTATTTTGCACGTGCTTAAAAATATTTGTGTTTTGATTGTTTGTTGAATGTCATTTGCATTACCAAATCAATATTTGTGAACATTTGTGTTTATGCATCTTTCTTATATTACCAATCTATATTGCTAATTTTTTAACAGACCTTCTCTGGCAATTACATCATATTACATTGCATATAGTTGTATTTAGAGTGTTCAAAGCCTGACACTTAAACAGGAGCTAGACCCATTTGTATAGTTGAGCATCAATAAAATATTTAAGTTTTTCTCTCCTCTCTTTAGTCCCACATTGTGTATAGGACTTTTCTCGCTCTTTCTCTCATCTATATATATGTACTCATTCTTTGTATTTGTACCAAAAAAGTGGACATATATACAAGGTTTTTTGGCTTTCTCCCCCCATTTCTACATGGTATGAGCAAAGCGAGGTTCCGGACTCCTGCATTGGAATTCTGGTCCCTTTTCTTTTGTTTACCGCCCTGCGGCCTGCGATCTTTGCGGTCTGCGTGTGTGTGTCCTCCGCAAGGAAAAATTCTAGTGAACGCTGAAGAAGTCTCTCCTGCGGCCTCCCTTGTCCAGTCCGCTTCTCAGGGTTATCATATCAAAGTGCGGCCTCCCTTGTCGGACAGTCCGCTTCCTCTCCTCCCGTGGATCCACTTCTATTCCCTCCTCTTCCTTCCTCCCCTGGCCCCCTCTTTATAGCCATCATGAACTGGGGTCCACTGCTTCCCCTTGTCCGCTGCGGCCTCTTTTTGTCCGGCGCGACCTCGGCGACCTCAATCGAACTTTACAAAAGGGAAATCTTCTTCTGTCCGCTGCGAACTCAGTATTCGCCTCCTCTTCTTGGTCTCCTTCGTCCGCCGTAAGCGAGAAATTGATGACAGCGTCCGCAGCTCGTCAGTCCGTCGCGGTCTCCTCCAGCCCGCCAGCTCATTTCAGCCAGTCCGCCGCGGTCTCCTCCAGTATCTTATTTTAGTGAAAAATTGAATGAGGCGCCGCGACCTCCTATGATAGAGAATTTTACAAGCTCGCCGCGATATTGAAGACCTCATCCAGTCCGCAGTCTTCCGCTTCCTCTAGCTGCTGCCTCCAGTCCGCCGCGGTCTCCTCCAGCCCGCCAGCTCGCCAGTGGGTAGAATGCCAGCCCATTCTAAAACACCGGCTTGTCCTCTCTTCTCAGCTCGCTCCAGTCAGCCGCGGTCTGCTCCAGCCCGCCGCTAATTTTGATCTGATCCAGCCCGCCAGCTCGCCAGATTTATTTTGAATTTTGAATGGATCCCGCCAGTCCGCCGAAGGATATTTGTATTGCGGCCTCCTCCAGCTCGAGAAATGCAGTGGGTGGCGACCTCATCCAGGTCGCGATTGTTTTTGTTAGCCCCAAGAAGGATGTGGAAAGAGTTGTGTGCTACATCTGCAGACTGTAAAGGGTTCAGTCGAGACGGCTGTTCCCCCCCCCCCTCCTCCTGAACGCCCGGTCTCTATCCAGGAAGTCCGCGACGAGCTTCGAATCACTACAATTTCACTCACTGGCAAGATCGTAGAACTTTGTGGAATGGGCACACTCGGTTCGCTGTGTCCTTTTATTTACAGTCAAAAGGATTTCTTCATCACCTGACTCAGACCGTTATTGGTGTCCCTATGACTGAGGAATGGTTACGCAATGATGGGCGTGTGCAAACTTGGCTTCTCAACTCTCTTGATGGCGAATCTTATCGCCTGGTCATGTATCATGAGACGGCCAAAGGCATGTGGGACGAGCTCCACACCCTCTACTCTGTCAAGGATAGTCTCCACCATCTATATGATATCATCACTGCTCTCCAGGCCCTTGATAGCAGTGGCGCAACCGACCTGACGTCCTTGGGCAAAGTGTTGCTCAGGCCCGGTCTCTGGTTGAGGCTTGGATCCACCATCAGCCTCCCACTTTGGATCTCGCTGCTCAACGTACCCAAAAGGAAGCTGTGGGTATCGCCATGATGATGGCCCGGGTACCTCCTCATCTTCACAGTGTCCGGGCTCACATCCTCTCCTCCACCGTTACACCATCTTTTTCTGATGTGTGCTCAATGCTTCTCAAAGTCTCCCCGCCTCCGGATGTTCCCGGTCTTCCTTCTCCGTCCCTTGTTCAACAGGCACCAGCTCTCTTATTGCCTCTTCCCCCTTCTGCCCGTGGTGGCCGCCCTGACTCTCGCGGCCCTTATTTTTGGGGTCGCGGTGGCCGGTCAAGGCTTAAATGCTCCTTCTGCGGTAAAGAGGGCCATCTTGAGGCCACCTGCTATCGCAAACATGGCCGTTCCGCGACCTCCTCGTCCACAGGCCTCTGCTACTACTACCGACTCTGCCTCCTCTTGTACTGATCTCGACGAGGTTCGTCTTCAGCTCCAGCATCTTCATGGCTTGCTCAGCCGTCCGCCTGCCTCGGTTGCCTCTGCTGCCTCTATCTCCAATGAAGGTATCGTCTGCCTATCCTCTGGCACGCGCTGGATCCTTGATTCTGGTGCCACTCATCATATCACCTCTGTTAGGCCACCTCAGTACTTGTCTTCACCTCACCCGAAGTACATTAGTTGTATGTTAACTGTCTCTAATGGGGCATCGGTTCCAGTCTCTGGATGTGCTGATATTTCTCTCACCTCTTCTCTCCTCCTGCGCTCGGCTCTACATGTTCCGGGCTCTCCTTTCAATTTACTCTCTGTTGGTCGCCTTACTACTGATTCTAATTATTCTGTGACATTTACTTCTTCTTCTTTTCTCATACAGGATCAGCAGACGCGGACTATCATTGGTAGAGGACGGCTGCAGAATGGGCTCTATCTTCTTGACGACTCTCCCACTGTCCTCGCCTCTATCTCCTCTTCGGATTGGCATCGCCGTCTGGGACATGCTCCTCTTCCAGTCCTCCGGAAGGCTCTTCCTGATGTTACTCTCCCTGCTTTTCGCTGCGACACATGTATTTTGGGCAAACAGCCCCGTTCATCATTTCCTCCTCATTGTACTCGGAGCTCCGCTCCTTTTATTTTTTTCTTTGGAGTTCACTCCGATATATGGGGTCCATATAAATTTACTAGTATTTCTGGCTATCGGTATTTTGTTACTTTTATTGATGATTACTCTCGCATGACGTGGTTAAAGCAAGGTATCTCCTTCGGGATCGCTCTGAACTTCCCCGCGTATTCCGGGTCTTCATACTTGAGACTCGCACTCAGTTCTCTGCGCATATTCGCACTATTCGTACTGACAATGCGCGGGAGTACACCAGCCATACCTTTGCCACTCTCTGCTCTGAGTTCGGCATTCTTCACCAAACCTCGTGAGAGGAAAGTCCATACACTCCACAACAGAATGGGGTCGCCGAGCGCAAGAATCGTCACCTTCTTGATGTCGCTCGCTCCCTTATGCTTCAAATGCAGGTTCTCAAACCATACTGGAACTACGCGCTCTCCACGGCTTGCTTCCTCATCAACCGTCTCCCGTCTTCCGTCCTCCAGTATGCTACTCCCTTCAGCCTCCTCTTTCCCACAACTCCACCTTTTCCCGTTCCTCCCCGGGTGTTTGGGTGTACCTGCTACGTTCACCACCTCGGTCCCTCCACAGACAAGTTGGACCCTCGTGCCACCAAGCATATCTTTGTGGGGTACTCGCGCACTCAGAAGGGTTATGTTTGTTATTCGCCTGCTACCCGCAAAGTTACTGTCTCGGCTGACGTGACTTTTCGTGAAGATATTCTCTTCTTCCCTGCTCTCGATGACGCTCTGAGTTCAGCTCCCGTCGTTCGTCCTGTCATTCCTGCTCCTCACTCCTCATCCACTCTGCCTTCTCTACCTCCTGTCCGTCAACCCCCCCCCCCCCCCGGTTATCCGGGTCTACTCTCGTCGCTCTCCTCATCCCGTAGCCCCTCTGCAGTCGGCTTCGCCCTCTGGTGCTCTGCTCCCTGCTGCTCCGGCTCCCGTCTCTACCGCTCATCCAATGGCGAACTACGTCTCTCTCCATCGCCTCTCTCCCTCTCTTCTTCACTTTGTCACCTCATTATCCTCTGTTTCAGTCCCTAACTCTTTGCAGGAGGCGCTTCACCATCCTGGCTGGCGGGCTGGCATGGACGAAGAAATGACGGCCCTCTGGGCCAACCAGACCTGGGACTTGGTTCCCTTACCTCCCGGTCAGCACCCTGTTGGGTGTAAATGGGTGTTCGTCATCAAGCATGCTCCGGATGGCACTGTTGCCCGACTGACGGCCCGTCTTGTGGTCCGTGGCTTCACACAACAGGAGGGTCTCGATTATGAGGAAACCTTCTCTTCGGTGGCCAAGCTCAACACTGTCCGCGTTCTTCTCTCCGTCGCGGTGCACCGCCACTGGCCCCTTCATCAGCTCGACATCAAGAACGCTTTTTTAAATGGTGACCTTCAGGAAACCGTCTACATGCGCCAACCGCCCGGGTTTGAGACCACGGGGGAGTCTCGGGTATGTCTTCTCAGAAAGTCAATTTATGGTCTCAAACAGTCCCCTCGGGCGTGGTTTGACAAGTTTAGCAAGGTAGTTCGAGACATGGGATTCACTCGGAGTTCTGCAGATTTCTCCCTTTTTACCCGACACCGGGCCACTGGCACCGTCCTTCTGTTGGTCTATGTTGATGACATCCTTCTCACTGGGGATGACTCAAAGGGGATTCAAGATGTCAAACAACATCTGAGCACTGTTTTTCAAACTAAAGACCTGGGGAAACTTCGCTACTTCCTGGGTCTCGAGATTGCCCGGCGGCCGGACGGGTTGGTGTTCTCCCAACGAAAGTACTGTCTCGATCTTCTCAAAGATGTTGGTCAGTCTGGTTGCAAACCAGCTTGTACCCCGATGGAGGCAAATCACAAACTATGCGCTTATGCTTCGGATGACGATTTGTTGCTTCCGAACCCGGAATACTATCGACGCCTTGTGGGAAAGTTGATCTATCTAACAGTCACGAGGCCGGATATATCATTTGCAGTTGGGGTTGTCAGTCGGTTCATGCATGCCCCCCGGGCTTCTCATCTTCAAGCGGTTGAACGGATTCTTCGATACCTTAAGGGAGCTCCGGGTCAAGGGCTGGTTTACAAAACTTCTGACTCTGCTCCCGCATTGGTTGCCTATTCTGATGCTGACTATGCGGGTTCTCTGGACGATCGAAGGTCAACTAGTGGGTTCTGTACTTATTTTGGTGGTCATCTTATTACATGGAAAAGTAAGAAACAGGTTGTGGTAGCCCGTTCCTCTGCAGAAGCTGAATACCGATCGATGGCCTCGGTTGTCTCAGAACTCACATGGCTTGAAAGTCTCCTTACTGACCTGGGAGTAAAACTCCCCTCCTCTGCTGTTCTATTTTGTGATAGTCAAGCCGCCATACACATCGCAAAGAATCCGGTATTTCATGAGCGCACAAAACATATCGAGGTTGACTGTCACTTTGTTCGTGAGAAGGTTCAATTGAAGAAACTCGAATTGAAGCATGTTCCAGGAACTGATCAAGTTGCCGACATCCTCACAAAGGTCTTATCAAGCACCCTGTTCTACCAGTATTTGTCCAAGCTGGGTGCATATGACCTATACGCTCCAGCTTGCGGGAGAGTGTTGGAAAAGCCCACTTAAATTAGGCCCATTTGTATAGCATTTATTGTTTTTCTCTCCTCTCTTTAGTCCCACATTGTGTATAGGACTTTTCTCCCTCTTTCTCTCATCTATATATATGTACTCATTCTTTGTATTTGTACCAAGTGGACATATATACAAGGTTGGCTTTCTCCATTTCTACACATTGCATATAGGATTGCATTTAGAGTGTTCACTCCGAGTCAACCTGACACCGTATCAAACAGGAGCTAGCGTATGTGTATCGATAGTTGAGCTATCAATAAAATTACTATTAAGTATTGCTTCCTCATCGCCCAGTTGGACGATTTGCTTGACACGATGGATGACGACCTTTAAGACCAAAAAAGGTGACTATGAGTAGTTGACCATGTTTTTTGGGCTATCTAACGCCCCCAATACTTTCATACGGATTATGAGCAAGATCTCGTTGCCCTGCATTGGCAATTCATGGTCGTCTACTTTGATGACATTTTGATTTACAGTCACTCTCACGTCACCCATTTGAGCCATTTGAGGCTCTTGTTTGAGATCCTCCGCAAGGAAAAATTATATGTGGACTTGAATAAGTGCTCCTTCCTGGCTGATTATGTGCACTTTCTCAGGGTTATCATATCAAAGTTCGGGGTGTCTGTTGATTCGGACAAGATCCGCTCAACTCGTGAGAGGCATGTTCCTTCCACTATCACTGAAGCTCATAGCCTTCACGAACTAGCCAACTTCTATCAGAGATTTGTTTGGGCTTTAGTGTCATCATGGCCTCCTCACGAACTGCTTACAAAAGGGAAATTTCCAGTGAACGGCAGCCACCACTCGGGCTTTCGTAGAGATTAAGGAGAAATTGATGACAACTCCCATTCTGATATTGTTTGATTTTTCTAAAGTGTTTGAGGTTAGCCTGCGACGCATCTAGCATTGACATTTCAGAGTACTAGTCCACGAGGGTCACCTAGTATCTTACTTTAGTGAAAAATTGAATGAGGCATGTCATAAGCACTCAAACTATGATAGAGAATTTTACATGATAGTGCAAACACTTCGATATTGAAGACATTATCTCCTTCAGCAAGAGTTTGCTCTCTACTCCTACCATCAGGCTCTGTGGTATCTTGATTCACAGTGGAAATTGGGGCATAAACATACCAAGTGGGTAGAATGCTTACAGGATTTCCATTACATTCTAAAACACCGTGCGTCTGTTGAGAACAAGCCTGTTGACTATTTTAGCCATTGTATCACCCTATTCCGCACACTAAGCGCTGGCACGGCTAACTTTGATTGATTGCTTACAAAGTACCCCACTTGTACTGACTTTGGTAAGATTTATTTTGAATTTTGAATGGATCCCTCTAAACCTGCTGAGTTTTTCGATATCATCGAAGGATATTTGTATTGCGGGTCTCATCTCTGCATTCTTTGAGAAATGCATGTGGGTGGCATTGTTGGCCACTTCGACAAAGATAAGATGATTGCTTTGGTTGACGATTGTTTTTGTTAGCCCACCTTGAAGAAGGATGTGGAAAGAGTTCTGTGTCACTACGACACATGTCAGACTGTAAAGGGTTCAAAACAATACACTAGACTTTATACCCCCCCCCCCCTTCCGGTCCTACGCCATCATTAGGTCTATATTAACATGGATTTTGTATTGGGCCTTCCTCTCACTTTGAGGAAGCATGATTCCATTTTCGTAGTGGTAGATCGGTTTTCGGAGGTGGCCAATTTCATTGCATGCTGCAAGATCGTAGATGTGGCCCACATGACGGCCCTCTTCATGTGAGACACCTTTTATTTACATGAGTTACCCAATTCCATAATGTCCGATCGTGACATACGATTCATGAGTTATTTTTGGAAGACATTATGGCGTAAGATGAGTATGAACCTAAAGATTTTTGCAGCTTACCACTTACAAACTGAAGACCGGATTGAGGTCGTAAATATGAGTTTAAGAAATTTATTAGTGTCTAAAATGTGACCACCTATCGGTTTAGGATTATGTGTTTACCGTGCGTGCAGTTGATCCTCATAGAGAAACCCAACAGAGTTCGCGTACAATACCTCCGTCAATAGGTCTACTGGCAACATCTCATTTCAAATAGTGTTAGATTATTAGCCTAGGAAGCCTAATGACTGCACCCCCGTCCTCTTAGTGACGCACCCTAATAAGTTCGTTGAGCCCTTGATCCATCACATGCATGAGTTGCATGAATTGATCCAAGAGAAAATTGTTAGCAGTAATGAATTATATAAGGCACAATGTTGAAACCGAAAATCGGTTCTGTAGAGTTCGAACCCTTGGGGAAGGGGTGATCTTGTACTTACTTCTCTCTCACAAACTCAACCAGCTAGATACTTAGAACAAGAAACGGGCCCAAGGCTCCAACACCGGCAGCACGGAGGTCCCACCACACACCCGGAAGATCTTACAGTGCTTCCCCTCCTTAGCCAAGTACTGAGCTAAGGATACCTTAGAAAGCGCAAGAAAACCTGGGCACAAGTAAGCATGCCTTCCGAGGTACCCCCTTGGGTTTATTTATAGTTTTCTGAAAACGGTCTGCCAACAGCCAACCTCCGTTGTTCTAAACAGCTATATGCAGTCCATATTGGCCTGCCAACAGCGTAACTCCGCTGTTCTAAAGGGCTATGGGCATGCCAGCGGGGATAAAATGATAAAAATACATCATACAGTACTGGGCAAGTGTCCCTTGAAAACCTCCACTCGCTTGGGGTGGCGAGTGCTCGATGGTGTTAGCACTCGCCTCCTCCCTATATCCCTGGGCGAGTGCGGGCCAGAAATGCCCCACTCGCCAACTACCTGCCGAGATCCATGGGCGAGTGCGAGCTTGCTGCTCCACTCGCCAACTGTTTCGCCCCCACCCCACCTGGGCGAGCCGACGAGGCTGCCGAGATCTCACTCAATGCCAAGAAAGAGGCGTTGAGTGTCTGGGCTTCACTCGACGCCGAGATCAAAAGGCGCAGAGTGAGGTCTCCTCACCCGACGCGGAAGGCGTCGAGTGGACTCGATGGCGGGGCGGAAGGCGTCGAGTGGACTCGACGCCGGGGCGGAAGGCGTCGAGTGGACTCGACGCCGGGGCGGAAGGCGTCGAGTGGACTCGACGCCAGCGGAAGGCGTCGGATGGACTCGACGCCAGCGGAAGGCGTCGAATGGACTCGACGCCAGGGACCCAGCTCGTTTGGGACTTGAACAGGATGACTTGGCTGGTCTGGCTTCTGTCGATCCCCACTCGCCGGATATGGGGTTGTACACAATCACCGCTCTTTGCGAGGTTGTCCCGAGCTCGGAAAAAAACATCCAACCCCACAAAATGCAGCGAGTGCGGCAGGAGCCAAAGAAAATCTTTTGGTGGGATCCACCAACGGCTATATATATGCTCCCGCGTACCTGGGTGACCTTTGTCATTCCCCTTACTGTGACCCTGCCGAGGTGCCTCTTTCCAAAGAGCTCTAAGAGAGGCTGGACCGTGCCCGCGGGCTCAACGCCGCTCGTGCTGCCAGTCTGGTCGATGTGTCTCCCAGCGCTTTGCCGCGCGAGTCTTCTAATCCTCAGCCTGCCAAGAAGGCCAAGTCAGCTCCAAAACCTGTCGAGTCGGTCCACCGTGATCTGGCCTCCACCCCCGATCATGGACTCGTTTCTTCCTCTGAGCCAGCTCCCAAACAAAAAGGAAAGGGGATCATCGAGATTCCTGCCGACCCAGACAGTCATCAGATTGACGGCGAAGCCTCCACGCCGCGAGTCGACTCCCCCCCCCCCCCCCCGATGACTCGCGGCCTCAAACTCCTGCTACTCGCCTGCGAGAACCGTCCCCCCCCCCCCTTTGGGACCACGGGTCTGGACTCGCTGAGGACAAAGTCGTCAGCTCGCGCACCTTCTCGGCAACCCATACTTGCTCTGGCACTCGCGGGGGGAGATGTCAGGTTCATCCCAATTCTGAGCTTCGAGCTCATCTCCCCAAGAACTCAACTTCCGAGTCGCGGTAAGAACCTGGCCTTACCCCCGTCATACACCCTCCGAGGGCAGTCGAGCTCAACTCGTAAGCTCCACTTTCATAGGACCATCTCGCATAGTTCTTTTGAAGCACTAGGCTATTTTACATTCACCAGGATTAATTGTCTTTGTAGGTCTCCCCGGCCAATCCGAGGCGGAATAATCTTCTGAGCCGGCTCGCCATTCGTCACCTCCTTCCCCAGCGCGACGGAAAACTTCTTGGACTCCTCGCTAGAACCTGTCGAGCTGAGGAGACAAACAGTTGAAGTCCTGAAGAAGCAAGGACTCGCGCTGCGCAGGATCCAGGAGGAGAACGATCTCTGCGAGCAGAGGCTGCAGGCACTGGAGCGGGACTATGAGCTACTCGCGGATGAGGTGAAGCGCAGCTCGGCAAGCGGGATGATGTCCCCCACCCCGCTCATGGACAGGATCAGTGAGAACATGCGGTTCATCCACTAGGATTTGGAGCTGGTCAGCGAGTTCAACAACCCGCGCCGACCTCCGGGGATGGGGACGCGAGGCCAGGGTAGGTGGAAATGGCTCCCTAGCTGAACCTACTGGCACTCGCCCCCAGCCCCAGCTCGCGCATGTTGAAATAACCGTTTTTCTGCTTGTTGTATTTTCTTTCCCTGAATTGCGAGCTCCACTGTCTGTAATAACTTTAACAATTTTCTGAATTCGATGTCTGTTGATTCTGCATAATATGTTGCTCTGCTTTTTGGATTCAACTCGCCATAGGATAGAATAGGTCGCAGGGGTCGGCGAGTCGGGGTCGGCAAGCCGGACTGACCGGTCAGCTCGTCCATTAATTATGTTTTCTACAAATAGACCCTCTCACCTACCCCCAGACCATCGCCTTTACTGCAGACATATACCCCTTCTTACTTCCCTCCTCGCCACTTGCACTCGCGCCGAGACTTTTGAAATAATGGGCAAGACGTGACCCGATGCCGACAGAAGGTCCAAATGTGCTAGACAATTTGCCGAGTACAGCTTCTAAGAGGGAAACACCACCGAGCAAGAGCTCGCCAACTTCATTGCCGACTACGTCCCCGCGGGCTTCTCTGCGCGCCGACCCGCGGCGGGCGAGGCCATCAATTCGTTCTTCGAGGACGAGTTCGCCTTCCCCATCTCGCACTTCGAGGTGGGGTTGCGCCTCCCCCTATGGCCAGAGATTCGCCAGATCCTGAAGTATTATGGGGCAGTCCAGGCTCAACTGAAACCGAATGTCATCGCCATGATGGTGGCATTCGTCCGCTACCTCCGCCGAGAGCGAATAGAGTTCAACCTGTCGGTCTTCAGGATGCTCTTCATATACCGCGCGACCAATGACAGGGTCGCCTTCCCAGCCGCTCGTAATTCAATGTTCACGAGACGGCCAACAAGAACCACAATTGGTTCTCGAAGCTCGTCTTCGTTAAGGGTGAGCTCGGCAACATACCCTTCTCGCCTCTGCAGAGAAGCGAGGAGGTGTACCAACCCCCGACGGTGACAGGCAATGATGTCAAGCTGCACAAGTTCCTCCTCGGCAAGGACTTCGAGGTCGACTTCTTTCGAAGGGGCCTCGACTCGCTCCCCCCGGTTCTGCCCGACGAAGGCATAGCTCTTTCCCTTCTTTCCTTATTAGGCTCGCCAAAAATCCATTTTCTCTAACTCTAAGTTATTTTCTGCAGGGGAGCGGCTGATCCCCGAGCACCCGCCATTTGCAAACTCGGGACTGCACCCCGACCCACTCGCGCGCAAGAGGGCAGCCGCCGAGGCCTGCCGGAGCGAGTTGGGTCTCGTCAGGCCTTCATCCAGCAAGAAGCGACCTGACCCCGCGAGCTCCAACTAGCCTCGCCGTCCCCCGCCGCCAAAGAAGATGAAGAAGGCGATGGCGGTCTCCAAGGGGAGACAACAACAACAAACATACATGAGCTCGCCAGAGACCACGCCGGATAAGGATCAGAGCGGAGGCGACCCATCTGCCTCCCTCGCCGCCGAGAAGCTCGCAGGCCGCGAGCCAGACCTGCCGAAGGACCACCGGAACTTCGGTCTCGGCGGGAAGGCCCAGGACCGGCTCAGCGAGCCGATGGTCCAATGGAATGAGCAGGCTCATAGAGTCTCCATCTCATCCCTCCTCCCCTCCTGGTCGAAGCGCCACCCTCCCAGCGGGCACGCTTACGCCCTAGGGTTTGGGCTATATGGCCGCGAGGACGCCGCGGCCTATAATGACATGAGCCTCCTGCGGCTCGCCCATGAGTGCTCGCGAGCCCAGATGCGCTGCATGGAGCTCGCGCATATGTCGATTTGGCGCGGCTTCCACCTCAGCCACAACTTGGTGAAGGCCGAGCAGGAGCGAGATGTCGCCAAGGACGACGTCGCTGACCTGACGAAGCGGTTGGGGATTGCCGAGGGCCTCCTCGCCAAAGCTGCCAGCGGGGTGGTAAGTACCAACTAGCCTCCTTTTCACTTAGTACTTTCACCACTTTTCTTACCTTTTCTTGCCTTGTAGGATGACGAGACCGCGGACCGCAAGCGCGCTCACGCTGCCGAGCTGGAGGAGAAGAACAAAGCGTTGGAGGAGCAGAACAAGGGGCTCCAGGGCGAGATCCGCTCATCTAATGGACATCATCCTCCTCCCCTCTAGCGGCGAGTCGGGCGCCCGGGTCAAGAGGCCAAAGCTATTTACCGAGGCGGAGGTCGCCGAGAAGCTGTGCGCCAACTCCATCAGCACTGCAGACTACTCCCTGCAGATCATGCGAGATATGCAGGTGTTGACGGAAGGTTGCGAGATGACCGCGAGAGACTTGATGTCGGAGTTGTTTCCTCCCGCTTCCCCCATGGCGAGAAGGAGGATAGATTCAACTCGCTCTTCAAAGACGTCTCCGATTTCAAGGATGACAATTCTGGAGGGGAGGGGGAGAACTAGCTCGCCTATTTTTTTTGCTTTATTTCTGTCAATCTCTCTCCCCCTTTTTTGTAACCTCGTTGAGGCGAGCTCCCTTGTAATTAGCGAATTCGCCAATGAAAAATTACTTCGCAAAATTTTCTTCTTTGTACTTGCTTACTTTCTGTATTGCACTCGCACGCGCGCTGCCCCCTCACTGCGCGACCTCGCTAGGATAGCATTCCCTGTTAGAATGTACTTGAGTTAGGATATATACCCGCGCAGAGACCCCGAGATCTCGCCACCCCTTGATAGTAGGGCCAGGCTACTCACCGAGCTGGACCTGCGACCATCCAGCTCGCTTCGGGATTCCTTCCCTTTAGAGACTTGTTATAAACCGAAATTTCACAAGTAAAATCTCGATAGGATGGAGTGTAGTTGTCGAGAACCGCCTCGGCTCACCCTTTTCTAGTAGATGCCGAGATCCCGGCTCACTATTTTTGACTCTGCCTTGCTTAGATAGTGTCACCCCATGGTGGTTGCGGAGACCCCGGCTCGCCACTTCTGGTCTTGCTTGGGGATTGTTGGGTCGAACCCCTAGTTTCCCTCGTGACCTTTCCCCCTGGCCTTTTCCCCAAGTTCAACTTCAGATGCCTTGTGTTGATTGGCAACAACTTCATCCATTGAGGGTCCCTGCCTTGTCAGCTAGGTGAAAGACTGACAGCGGGCGCAGCTCGGGACTTAGCACCAGAGCGAGAACAACGTCCACCGAGGACCCCTGCCCTGCCATCTAGGTGAAAGTCTGACAGCGGGTGCAGATCGGGACTTGGCTCCAGAGCAAGAACAACGTCCACCGAGGACCCCTGCCCTGCCAGCTAGGTGAAAGCCTGTGACAGCAGGTGCAGCTCGGGACTTAGCTCCAGTGCAAGAACAACGTCCACCGAGGACCCCTTCCCTGCCAGCCAGGTGAAAGCCTGACAGCGGGCGCAGCTCGGGACTGAGCTCCAGAGCAACCACCGGGTGCTACCACCGACCCAATCAGTTAGCTGAGAGCCTGGCGGCGGGTGTTGAACATCAACCAGACTTTCCCTTGGCAAACCACCAGGGCGCTACCACCGGTCCAATCAGCTAGGTGAGAGCCTGACGGCGGGTGTTGAGCATCAACCGGACTTTCCCTTGACCAACCACCAGGCGCTACCACCGGCCCAATCAGCTAGGTGAGAACCTGACGGCGGGTGTTGAGCAGCAACCGGACTTTCCTTTGGCCAACCACCGGACGCTACCACCGGCCCAATCAACTAGGTGAGATCCTGACGGCAGGTGTTGAGTATCAACCGGACTATCATTTGGCCAACCACCGGGCGCTACCACCAGCCCAATCAGCTAGGTGAGAGCCTGACGGCGGGTGTTGAGCATCAACCGAACTATCTTTTGACCAACCACCAGGTGCTACCACCGGCTCAATCAGCTAGGTGAGAGCCTGACGGCGGGTGTTGAGCATCAATCAGACTATTTTAGTCAACTCAAACTCATGTTGTTCCTGCCAAGCAAATGAATCATTAGCAAATAATAAGAACGTGAAAAAAGCTATCTCATTACTTTCATGGGTAGAATCGTTTTAGGTCATCGCCGCTCCAGACATGACTGAGGGGTTCCCCCTCTACAACTTGGAGGTGATATCCTCCTGACTTCAAGACCTCTCGGATTACATAGGGACCTTCCCAGTTGGAATTCAGCTTGTCGTCGGATGCCGACCTCCCGACCGCGTCGACCTTCTTCAGGACCAAGTCCCCTTTTGCAAATTGCTTGATTCTGACATGCTTGTCAAAATATTTGGTCATTCGCCGCTTGACCTCTTCTTGCCGGATAGTTAACAAGTCGCGCAGCTCCTCCACCATATCAAGTGAGCCAAAGCTCATCCTCATTCTCAGCTCGCTACTCTTCTTTGCCTTCCTTTGCCTCAACCACCTGAGGTGTCCGAAACTCGAATTCTATGGGGAGCACGTCCTCGCAGTCATGGGAGAGCTTGAAGGGGTTCTCCCTCGTGGTCGTGTTGGGAGTAGTCCTCAGGGCCCAAAGGACTGAAAGAAGTTGCTCTACCCAGCTCCTCTTCAAGTTCTCCACCTTCTTCTTTAGGAGGTTTACGATGATCTTGTTCGCCGCCTCCACCTGCCCGTTGCTCCTAGGATGATGGACCGACGCGAACCTGAAATCAATCCCTAGTTGCCCGCAGAAACTAATGAACTTGGCGCTGGCAAATTGTGGCACATTGTCCGTGACAATGGCCTGGGGCAGTCCATGCTGGCAGATAATCTCTCCCGATACAAAGTTCTTGATCACCTGAGAGGTCACTTTGGCCAACGCCTTTACCTCCAATCACTTAGAAAAATAATCGATCATGACCAGCAAGAACCTCCTTTGCCCACTGGCCTGAGGGAAGGGTCCTACCAGGTCCATTCCCCAGATGACGAAGGGCAAGGGCGTCGTGATGCTTTTGAGCCGTTGAGCCGACAGTAGCTGGAGAGGGGCGAACAGCTGGCACTTGTGGCACTTCTTTGTGAATTCAGCAGCATCCTGGCCCAGGATCGGCCAGAAGACCCAGGGTCGGCCAGAAGTACCCTTGCCTGACTATACTTCCTTCCAAGGTCTCGCTCCCCGAGTGACTCTCGCACTCTCCGGAATGGACTTCTTCCAAGATCCTTTGGACTTCCCTCTCGGCCACGCAACGTGCCAACAACCCCGAGAGGGTCTTCCGATATAACTGTCCGTCGGGCATGAGGTAGTATGTTGACTTATGCTTGAATCGCTTCTTATCCATCCCCTCCGGGAACTCCCCTGTGGATAGGAAAGTTGCAAAAGGATCCATCCATGACGGGTGTTGGTCCACCTCCATCAGCTCCCCCTCCTCGATGGATGGGCGGAACAAGTCGGTGATGGTTCCCCCCACCTGGGGTCCATGCTTGGCCAATTGGTCGACCCGCTCGTTTTCCTCCCGCGGCACATGTCGGATGGAGAAGGTCTGGAACATGTCGATGACCCCCTTCACCTTTGTCAAATATAGTTGGAGAGTAGGCTCTCTTGTCTCAAACTCCCCATTGATCTGAGAGACCACCACCATGGAGTCCGTGAGGACCTCCACATTATGCACCTCCAGCTCCCTGGCCAGGCGCAACCCTGTTATTACTACTTCATACTTGTCCTGATTGTTAGTGATGGGAAAGTGCACGATCACCGTCTACTCGATCTTTGTTCCCTGGGGGCTCTCCAAGATCACCCCTACCCCCAAGGAATGCCTCCCCGAGGCGCCATCCACCATCACCTTCCAAGGAACTGGGCGAGTGAGTTCCGCCTCTGCCACCTCGACCACGTAATCAACAAGAAAGTCGGTCATCGCCTGAGGCTTGGTCGAGAGGCCAGGAACAAAGGATATATCGAACTCACTCAGTTCCACCGACCACTTTGTCAACCTCCTTGAATGCTCCACCCCCTCAAAAATATTGCGGAGGGGATGGTCAGTCACCACCCGGATGGAGTGTGCCTGGAAATAGGGTCGGAGCCTCCGGGCCGAGATGACCAGAGCGAAGGCCAGCTTTTCTAAGATCGGGTATCAGAGTTCTGCTTTCCTCAAGACCCTGCTCACGTAGTAGATAGGCAACTGCTTCTTCCCCTCTTCCCGAACCAGGACGGAGCTTACCGCCTCGATCCCGACCCAAGGTACAGGGACAGATCTTCCCCTTCCTTAGGCCCTTGGAGGAGTGGAGCCTGGGTCAACTGCCTCTTCAAGGCTTAGAACGCCTCCCCGTATTCCCGGGACCACTCGAACTTCTGGCCCCCTCTCAGCGCCTTGAAGAAGGGAGAGCACTTCTCCCCTGCCCGAGAGAGGAATCTGCTAAGTCCTGCCAACTTTCCTGTCAGCCGCTGAACCTCCTTGGCGTTCCGCGGCGATCCCAACTCCATGATCGCCTTGACTTTATCAGGATTAGGTTCCACCCCCGCGGGAGTAAGAAGATGACCCATGAACTTCCCCCTGCTCGCCTCGAAGACACACTTCAAGGGGTTCAACCTCAACTTATACTTCTGCAGGGTGTCGAAGGTCTCCTCCAGATCCCGGAGATGAGAATCCACTTCCCGGCTCTTGATCATAATATCATCCATGTACACCTCCAGATTCCTCCCTTTTGCTCTCGGAAGATTTGATCCATCATTTTTTGATACGTCGCCCCTGCATTCTTTAGCTCAAAGAGCATCATCTTGTAGCAGTAGCACTCATCCCCGGTGATGAATGAGACATCTTTGATGTCGGGTGGGTGCATCCTAATTTGATGATAACCTGAAAATGCATCAAAAAATCTCATCACAGAAAAATCGACGGCTGAGTCAACCAGCGCGTCGATCCGAGGCAAGGGGTAACAATCCTTAGGACATGATTTATTTAACAAAGAAAAATCAACACACATCCTTCACTGGTCGTCTCTTTTTTTACTATTACAACATTGGAGACCCAGCCGGGGTATTGGATTTCGGATACAAACCCGGCCCTGAGGAGCTTGGCCACCTCCACTCTGATGGGCTCGGCTAGCTTGTCCGCGGTGGACCTCTTCTTTTGTTGAATGGGGCGGGCCTCTGGATCCAGGTTAAGACGGTGGCAGGCAACATCTGCATCGATCCCTGGCATGTCGGTCGCGCTCCATGTAAAGATGTCGACGTTCTTCTGGATGCACTCCAGCATCCTCCCATGGTCCTCCAGGCTTAACCCCCCGCTGATGCGCAACTTCTCAACCCGGCCCTCACGAGTGAGAACTTTCATCTCTACCACCTCCTCCGCAGCCTCCAGCCGAGACTGCTCCTCCCACTCGCTGGCAGCCCTCTCACCTGGGACCTGAACCTCCTCAGCTTCCTCCGCGGCCATCACCGCGGTCGACTCCTCCGGAACTCCTTCTGCCGCCTCCACATGGGTGTGGATCTCCTCCTCCACTCTCATCTCCTCTGCCTCTACTCCAGCCCTCTGCCTGGACAGCTCCTCCATCCTCCTCTCCATCTTTTCGGCTCCACCCTGCCAAGAGATGGAGTTCACCGCAGTGACATAACACTCCCTTGCAACTTTGGGATCTCCTCGGACCTTGACCTGGATTCCCTCGGCGCTGAACTTCAAGCACTGATGGAAGGAGGAGGGCACGTAGCGGAAGGCGCTGATTAGGGGTCGTCCGAAAATAACGTTGTAGCTGTTAAGGGCCGTCCGAAAATGGCATTGATGAGGGGTCGTCCGAAAATGACGTTGTAGTTGTTGGGGGCATCCACGATGACGAATCTGCAGTTCCTGGACTGCCCCCCCCCCCCCCCCCCCGACATGGAGTCCCACTCCTCCTTCCTCTCTCCCGAGAACCCGAACAGAGGTCCATCCGAGGCCAACACCCTCCGGGCCTCCACTTTCATCACGTCAAACGCCTTTTTGAAGATGACATTGACCGAGCTCATGTTGTCGATGAGGATCTGGGAGACAGTGAAAATCTCGACAGAGGTCTAGATGACCAACGCGTCGAAGAAAGGATCCTCATGATCCGGCATATCTTTCCTTGAGAAGGTGATCTTCTCATCCGAGGGGGGGTTTGGGACGTGGAGCCAATGCTCCGATGGTACATTGTGTGAAGTCTCGCCTTCCGAGCGGCCTCGACCCCCACCCCCCGTGGATTACCCCAATCCCTCCTCGGGCTCCGACATCAGCCCGATCCTCGCACCTATCCTCTTCTCCCCTGGGCAGGACCTCCTCAATTCGCACCTCCTGGCGGGGTTACTGTTGTTGCTCCCTATTTCCCCTCAGCTCGAGGAACTCCGGGCACGTGGCTGTGGCATGGCCCTCTTCCTGGTGGAAGTCACGACAGGGCAACTCCACCCTGACTTCCCGCCTTCTCCTCTGTTGACCTCTCCTCCTCCCCTGGGCTATCGCTATAGCCTGACGTTGATCGGGGAGAGGAGGCCTCTGGCCCTACCACCAGCCTGGAGGGTTAAACTGACCCTGGCCCCCCTGGCGATTGTCTGCTCCATGGAAACCTCTCCGCTGGCCCTGGTCTTGCCACTTCGGCTGCCTCTAGCCGAGCCGATTGTTCGGCTTCTGGCGCCCCCACCTCGGCTGCTGCTGCAGTTGCTCCCTCTGCCTAGGCTCGGATCTCCGCACCTCTTGGCCCTTGCTATCCCTCGACTCCTCCGTGGCCCACCTGGCCAGCTTCCGGCAAAGTCCGGGTTCGATGCCTCCCCGTCGACCTCACTTGCTGACCTATCCATCAACTCCTCATAGGAGAGAGGAGGCACCCTCTTCAGCTCCATCCTGAAGAAGCCCTGTTGCAGCCCCAAGGTGAAGGCCATCATCAGGATGTGCTCTGGCATCTCCTGGACCTGGAGGACCTCCTCTTGGAACCGGTCCACATAGCTCCATATAGTCTCGTTCACCCCCTGCTTGATGTGGAATAGGGACTCAAACTCACTTTTTCTCTTCTTGGAAGTGGTGAACCTCAGCATGAACCCCCGGCGTAGGTCCTCGAAACAGTAGATGTAATTGGTCGGCAGCTGGTGGAACCAATCTCTCGCCTTCTCCTTGAGGGTGATGGCGAAGAGCCTGCGGTTGAATGCATCTGACATCTGTCGGATCGAGACCACATCCTCAAACCAGTGGATGTGTTGAACCGGATCATCCTTCCCGGTGTAGTAGGACATCTCCGTCTCACGAAACCCCTCTGGAACTGGGGCAGATGAGACTAACTCGCTGAACGGGCTGCCTTCCCTGTTGAGCGAGCCGGGGGATCTCGCACACCCATCTCGCTGATCCGGCCTCCACTTGCCGAGCCGGGGAACAACACTCGCCCCTGCAGATCTCGCTCCCTCCCCTCCTCTTCTACCTCCTTCCCAGGTCGCCTATCGGGGGCGTTCTCGCCCAGGGTTGGGGCCGCGACCACTGGGACCGCTGGCGTCGAGCACTCGGCGCGCGTGCCGAGTGCGAACTTGACGAGGCTAAGCACCTCCTGACGGAAATCCTCGAACATCCCAAGGGTGGCAAGAGGGGGAGGGAATGGCGAGTCGGCCCTGCCTGAACCTTGTCCTTCTCCTCCAGTCATCGAGCTCACTAAAGATTTTCGGTGTTGATCACTCTCCACGCTCACCGCACCAAAATGTTGAAACCGAAAATCAGCTTCTGTGGAGTTCGAACACTTGGGGAAGGGGTGATCTCGCACTTACTTCTCCCTCACAAACTCAAACAACTAGAGACTTAGAACAAGAAACGGCCCAAGGCTCCCACACAGAGGTCTCACCACACACCCGGAATATTTTAGAGCGTTTCCCCTCCTTAGCCAAGTGTTGAGCTAAGGATACCTTAGAAAGCGCAAGAAGACCAAGGCACAAGTAAGCATGCCTTCTGAGGTACCCCCTTGGGTCTATTTATAGTTTTCTGAAAACGGTCTGTCAACAGCCAACATCTGTTGTTCTAAACAGTTATATGCAGTCCAGATTGGTCTGCCAACAGCGTAACTCCGCTGTTCTAAAAGGCTATGGGCAGGCCAGCGGGGATAAAATGATAAAAATACATCATACAGTGTTGAGTGAGTGGCCCTTGAAAACCTCCACTCGCATGGGGTGGCGAGTGCTCGATGGTGCTAGCACTCGCCGCATCCCAATAGCCCTGGGCGAGTGCGGGCCAGAAATGCCCCACTCGCCAACTGCCTGCCGAGATCCATGGGCGAGTGCGAGCCTGCTGCTCCACTCGCCAACTTTTCCGCCCCCACCACACCTAGGAGAGCCGACGGGGCTGCCGATATCTCACTCAACGCCAAGAAAAAGGCGTTGAGTGTCTGGGCTTCACTCAACGCCAAGGAAAGAGGCGTCGAGTGAACAAGCTTCACTTGACGCCGAGATCAAAAGTCGCTGACTGAGGTCGCCTCACTCGGCGCCGGGGCGGAAGGCGTCGAGTGGACTCGACGCCAGCGGAAGGCGTCGAGTGGACTCGACGCCAGCGGCCCAACTCACCTGGGACTTGAACAGGATGACTTGGCTGGTCTGGCTCCTGTCGATCCCCACTAGCCGGATATGGGGTTGAACACACAAGAAGATCAACACAGGTGTGAGCAGCATTTTCAGGTGGGCGAGCAAGTCATGATCAAAATTCACATGCCCCAATTTAACATTTTTTTATATAGCGAAGAATACGATTGGCAGCATCAAAGTGAGATTTTTTGGGACTATTCATAAAGCGCGAAACAACATTCACAGCATATTTGATATTAGGCCGGAAATTAGTTAAATAGATCAATGACCCTATTAAGGATCTGATTGCTTCCCCATATACTTTCTCTTCTTCATTATTTTTAGATAATTTTTTATTTATTGTCATGGGTGTTTGAGTGGCATTGCAACTCCATCTTAAACTTCTTCAAAAGATCACTTGCATATTTTCTATTGCGGGAGAAAAATTCCCATGGGGCCTTGATGAATTTGGAACCCTAGAAAGAATTTCAACTGACCTGTCATCTCATACTTCTCTTAAATCATGTGTTTAAAGGCTATGATTAAGGGAGAACTATCAGTGACTATGAGTTTGTCCACATAGAGACACACAACTAGGTAGTGCTTAACTTGACGTTTAATGTAGAGGGATGGATCACTAATGCATCAAATCATACCTTGCTCCAGAAAGAATTGGTCTATGTTTGAATTCTATGCACGGGGGCGTTGTTTCAACCCATAGTGTTTTTTTAATTTATAATATACCTTCTGTCTTTCTTCTCCCTTCTCAAAGCCTTGAGGCTGTTCTAGATTTCTTCTTAAGTGATGTCGTTGAGGAAGACTAATTTAACATCAAGATGATATGGTGGCAAACTGTTTTGTGTTGCAAAAGCCAGAATAAGGTGGATGGTAATCGATGCGGGCCACTAAAGTAAACGTTTCATTAAACTTATAGCTGGGTTTTTGGGAATATCTTTTTTACTACTAACCGAGTCTTAGATTTAAATATACCTTCTTCAGCATATCTCATTTTAAAAATCCACTTGAGCCCAGTTGTGGATTTGTGAGCTGGTTTTTTTACTAGCTCCCAGGTTTTGATTTTGTTGATCATTCTGAGCTCTTCATTTAATGCTTATTTCCATTCTTCATACTTGATGGCTTCTTCAAAGGTTGTGGGATTTTCACAATACAGGGCAATTTCAGTTTCTTCATATCTCTTCCAAATTACGTCTGAGTCTTGGTGATGAGGAGTCAGAGCTACAGTCTGAATCTACAGATGATGGATGTGCTGGGATTATTTCTTCATCCTCCTTCACAGTGGCTTGGATGGGGCTTGACTCAAGCTCAACTGCTGCTGTTGGGTGAGAATTATGCAGCTCTTCTCACAGTCATGGCCACCTTCTTCCCTATTGAATTCAACATTTATGTTAATAATTAATCTTCTAGTTACAGGATCATATAGCCGCTAGGCTTTAGATTTGTCATTGTATCCAATAAACATACACTTCTCATTCTTCTTGTCGAACTTTTCTCTTCCTTCTGCTGCAATAAGAGAATATGTAATGATCCAAAAAACTTTAAGTGTTGCATCATATCATTCATATGGGGTTAAGCTGCATAAGGCTTTAGTGGGTGATTTGTTAAAAGAGTTACTGTCGTGCTGAACGCTTCTGCCCGATACTTCTTGGGTATTTGTTTGCCATGAATTAGAGATATATCCATCTCCACTACAGTTATGTTTCGTCTTTCCAAAACACCGTTTTGTTGTGGGGATCGGAGCAGTATATTGCCTCTTGATTCCTGCATTCTTACATAAGTCATCGAATTGGGTAGAGGTAAATTCACCTCCTCTGTTAGTTCTGGAAGTTTTGACTTTTGTATCAAGTTAATTTTCTCTCTCTTTTAACTGTATAAGCAATTAAAAAGCTTCACTTTTATGAGTTAGAAAACGCACCCACATATAATGGCTTAAATCATCTACAAGGAGTAGGAAATATTTCTTACCTCCTTTGGAATTCACAGGTGTTGGCCCCCACAGATATTCATGAATCAATTCTAATGGACTTCTGCAACTTCCAGTTGAGGTTGGAAATTAGTGTGTATGAGCTTCGTTTACTACATTTTTCACAAGAAAATTTTTGTAAGCAGGTTCCAGGAAAGCCAGTAACTAGTTTTTTCTTCTTCATCAGTGCCATGTTATCCCAATTTAAGTGTCCAAACCTGTAATGCCAGAGTTTAGATACGGTGTTATGTTCTTGACATCAACAGCGTAAGGCTTGCTGTCCAATCCAGGGCATGCCCAATTTGAACACGCTGTTCTTTGTCATATCAGCTGAGGTTATAAGTATCACTGGCTTTTTTTATATCATTCAACATGAGTTTCCAGTGAAGGTCAAGGAATAACCTTTCGAGAGTAGTTGTCCGACGATGAGGAGATTTTGAGCCAAGTTGGGAACGTAATGAACATCCAATATTGTCTTGATTCTTCCACCGTGAGTTGTAATTGAGATAATCACCTTCCCTTCAATTCTTTCAACTTTTTTTGTGAAGGAAGACAAAAAAGGTCTTTTTACTAGTCATATGACAAGAACACCCGCCATAGATATACAAAGTATTAATTTCTCTTCAACTTTAAAACGAGAATAGAACATCACCTCTTTAACCTCTTTCTCCTTTTGTGTATTTGGCTTCCTCCACAGTATTGTGACAGTAATTCTTCTCTGAATGGTTAAGGATTCTGCATCGTGAATAACAATCTTTAGAGTCATTGTTGAACCCCGAAACTAAGGTTTAATGACGAGTTTGGACCGGAGTGGTGGTTTGCCCTGGCTTATCCCAAGCCAGAAACCCTAAGCCAAAGATTTAGAGTTTGAAACCTCTCTCATCAAAACTACAGGCAAACCCCCGAGCTACAGCAAAAAGGTCCTACCACACACCCGGAAGATCAACGAATGCTTCCCCTCCCAAGCCAATGTTTAGTTGGGCACCCTGGAGGGCCAAGAAAGCTCCCGACTGACCACCCGAAAATCACGGTGAACAGTGAGTTAAAGCTCTTGTCAACCAAAGCTAGACAAAGGAGAGAGAATCCCGTGAGAGGTCCCCTCCAAAGGTGTCTTTGGGGGTCTATTTATAGTTTTCTGAGGTTGGTCTGCGGATAGCGGAATCCGGCCTCCTGGTTTTACTAAGCGCAGCCCAATTTGGTCTGCCAACAGCGGAATCCCGTTGTTGGGAGTGGCTAGTGGCAGACCAAAGTGAGGCCTCCTAGAAACTGAGTCACCTCTACCCGGGCGAGTCAAGCGGGACTCGCTCCACTCGCCAGGGTGGCGAGTGCCTGAATGGTCCGGGGGCTCGCCGTGTGATGTTTGACATGTCCTCAAATGTGATGTATATGTTATAAATCCAAATAAAATAGTTAATTATATCCCTGATGACGATAATTTTAAATCAGTGACATTGCTTTTATGAAATACGATTGTACAGGCTGCCCGTCACAGTTATTAATAAATTCTAGGCTTAATGTTATAACATTGTTGTTGGATTGTTTTTCTCTTGGGAGGCAAACCCCTTGCTGGGAAATAATAAATAATCTATGTATTCTTGATTAGACTAAGTGAGATTATAATGTGTTAGTCGGATGTTTAAGAGAGGCGGTGGGGTATCTGAGCAATAAATTGGGGATAGGCTCTTATTTTTTTTATCAATTGTCGTTGTTGCTTCTTCTTTCTACTCTCGGTTGTATCGTGGCTAGGGCTCGGAGCCAGTTCTCCCCCTCCCTTCTCCTTCTCTTCCCCTCTTGATTATACCATACCAGTGGGATCTTTAGGTTGCTGCTGGAATCAAAACCTGGAATAGTGTTGATCTCATTTGTGCTGCGAGGCTGGTTCGCGAGCTGAAAGTTATTTAACTTAAGGTTAACTAGTCACCTAGAGGGGGGTGAATAGGTTTTTGAAATTTTTAAGTCTTTTCACTAATTTCTTACTAGGTGATCTAGAACTTGTCCTTATCACCTGCAATATAAGAACAAAACAAACACCACAGCCAAACACATAGTTGTTTATAGTGGTTCCCCAATTGGGTACATCCACTTTCCCTCCTATATATCCAATTATTTTGTTGGACTAGACACAAACTCCACCAATATGCTCCTTAGAGCTTACACCTCAGACCCTCAGCCTTGCACACAAGTTCTCTTCAGAACCACAAGGGCTCCTACCTCGGAGCCTTGCAGAGCTCCTACCTCAGAGCCTTGCAGAGCTCCTACAGCTCGGTGGTCCACTGACCACCTACCTCAGCCTTACCTCTAAGGCCTGCAGCTCAGGCTTTTTAGCCCTAAAACTTCAGGCACAAAGCCTCTTATAATGTCGCAGCACTCCTACAACTCAGTACCTATTTAGGTACCTACCTCAGTGCCCTTTCAGACACCTACAGCTCAGCCTCTTCCAAGGCCTACAACTCAGTGACACACTTGTCAACTACAGCTCAGTGACTCACCAGTCACCTACCTTGGCATTATTTCTAAGGCCTACTACTCAAGATGAGAGGACAGCCCTATTCTCAGATCCACACTTGGATCCTACCTCAGTACCCCAGCAAGGCACCTACCTCGGTGATTAATTAGTCACCTACAGCTCAGGCCAAAAGGCCCTACAACTTAGATTCAGGTAAACTGAATCTTACAGTAGTTTATACAAGATGAAATAAATTTAAAACAACTGACTCAGAGATAAATCTCTGAGTCTACCTTGCTGGACTGAGCAGATATCAGTCCAGCTCACTTGCTGTAGAAGGAATGAGTCTTCTTCAACAGCTAACTTCTTTGTTGCATTGGTGAACAGCTATCTGTTGTTGAAGGCTAACAGCCCTTCCTTTGCTGTACTGGTGAACAGTTATCTGCTGTTGAAGACTAACAACCCTTCACACAGCTAACTTTTTGCTGAATAGATGAATCAGCTGCCTTGTTCTGGAGAGAACAATCTTGCTGAACTTGAAGAGCTTCAGCTAAACTTTTCACTGCCTTCCGGCTAACTCTGCTGGACTTGGCTTTCAAGCTTATCGGAGATGATGAAATCCAGCCGCCTCTATTTTTTGTATTTTCTTCATGTGTTCTGTGTTTGTTCTCTGTAACCCTAATCCTCTTTTCTTTCTTCCTTTTATATGTATTGTTTTGAATCAACGACATAATTTAGTGTGGGCCCAGCCAAAGATGGTGAGCTCCACTTCCGTCAGAAAAGTACAGAACAGCTTTCGGCGCTACTACAGCTTTCCCGCAACGGCTTCATGTAATTTGAATTTGTTGACTTCTTGGTGATGTCAGCAGTGGTCATCCTGTGCTGTTGTAGCTTTCCCGCAACTGCAAGAACAGCTTTGACTTATTTGACTTTTGATGACGTCAGCAGTGGTCATCACCATCTGGACTTAGAAAAATTCCAGAACTTCACTAAGCGTTGAGTGATGTTAAGTCACTCAACGTCATCTGTCTTGACTCTCAACGCTTCTGGACATGGTGAATTTTCACTGGCATTGTCTCAGCGGTTTTTTCTCAACTGTCTTAGCGGTTTATTCTTTAACAGTTGAGACTATCTTCTGTATCAGCGCTTCCTTCTGAGCGGTCTCAACGCTTTCTTCTTCTCAGCTGAGATTGACTCCTGTCTCAGCGGTTTTCTTCTCAGCGGTTTCTGCTTCACAGCTGAGACTATCTTCTGTCTCAGCGGTTTTCCTCTCAACTGACTCAGCGCTTGCTTTTTCTTTAGAAGCGTTGAGTGAACCTGCTTTACTCAACGCTTCTGTACTTAGAGAAATTTCAACTAGCTTTGTCTCAGCGGTTATGCTGTGATATACTTTTCAGCTGTCTCAGCGTTTTTGCCTTAGTTAATTCTTCTTGCTTTAGTTCAACGAATGTTAAACTGCGTTCGACGATCGGTGGGCTGAGCTCGACGAGTTCTGAATCCCAAACTTCTGAATTTAGCTCGACGAACGGTGAGCTCAGCTCGACGAAAGGTGAGCTGAGCTCGACGATTTTTGGATCCCGAGTTCTGAACTCCGTTCGACTAATGTTGAGCTCAGCTCGACGAAAGCTGAGCTGAGCTCGACGAAATGTGAGCTAAGCTCAACGATTTCTGAGTCTTCCAGCATACACTTTAATTTCACCTGTCCAATCATGGACAACCTGCATGTATGAACTCAAGTTCACATCAAATACATTATGCCCCTTAGCATGATTGGTGATGCCTCTTCAAATCCTGAGGAACATTGCAGGGCACAATTCCCAACAATCTCCCCATATTTGAAGAAGATAGAACTTTCATTCATGCTAAGGTGCATCAGCACAAGAAATATCATGATAGATCTGATGAGACATTATCATGATAGTTATAACTTTGTATACTAGTATACTACTAAGAATGCAAAATATTGTCGGATAAATAAAATTTTGCGTGAATAATATAAAAGATATCTGAAGATCTAATGATCTAATTAAGTTATGGGGTTTTTCTGATGTTGATTTTTTTCAACTAGTATTTTTTCTCGTGATGTAGTCATGTAAAATATTTTTTCATTTCATCTAACTAATATTAATTTCATTTTTGCCCTATTAGAATGGCTTCTTCTGCTGGTTCAAGTGAGGTTCTCGTATCACTGGTACTAACCGGTAGAGATCCGTTATGGGCATTTGGTGAGAATTTAGTTGCAAACGATACCAACTGAATCAAATGCAACTACTGCAAGCAGACAGTGAATGACGGAATTACACATTTCAAGCATCACTTGGCTGGGTGGAAGGGTACTGTTAATCCATGCCCTCAGGTTCCCGCCGACGTTAAGGCTAAAACGGATTCGGCCCTAAAATCAAATTTAGAGAGTAAGAGAGCTAAAAGTGCTAAGTTTCAAGCAATCTTGAATGAGATGGTTGTTGGAGGAGTCCATGATGATCAAGAAGAGGACACTAGCATACATAGGAGCACATGTTCAAAGGATCCAATGGACCAATTTGTTCATTCAGCTGCTGAGTCTACCAAGGGAAAAGATTCCCAACAGAGCACGGTAGAGAGTAAGTACAAAAAAAAACATAGATGATGTTGCTGTGTACATAGGTAGATGGGCATATGAAAACAAGATCTCGTTTAACGTCATATGTAATTCATCCTTTCAGCAGATGGCTCACGCTATTGGGTTATGCGGACCTGGGATGAAGATCCCAACATTTTATGAGTTGAGAGACAAAATTTTGCGAGGGATGGTGGAGAGGACGAAGGAGATGTCGGGTATATTCACGCAGACCTGCAAATTGAATGGTTGCACTATCATGACCGATGCGTGGACAAATTGGAAGGGTAGGAGTGTGATGAATATCATGATACATTATAGTTCCGGAGTGGCATTCTGTCTTTCGAAGAATGTCTCCTCCACACACGATGGAAAGTTCGTCTTTGACTTCTTGGATGAGGCGATTGATAGCCCTGAGAGCCCATGAGAGCACGATATCTTGCAGATTGTGACGGATAGCGCGTCCAATAATATGGCTGCTGCAAAGCTTATGGCTTTGAAAAGGCCTACGATTTTTTGGACTTGTTGTGCGGCTCACACTATTAATCTATTGTTACAAGATATAGGAAAATTGAAGCCAATAAAGAGTGATATCTCCTTGGGCCGCCAACTTTCTATATTCATCTATGCTCACACCATCTCGCTCGACATGTTTAGAGAGTCAACAAAGGACATGGACTCTCATGAGCTTATTCGACCAGGTGTGACTAGATTCGCTACAGCATTTCTATCTTTAGAGAGCATCTTAGAGAAGAAGAATCAATTGAGGGGTTTATTCACATCTGCAAAGTGGGCTGCAACAAAGTTGGTCAGTAGTGTCAGGGAAAGCAGGTAAAACTATTGCTTATTTATTCATTTCATTTAAAATATATGTTTTGAAAGTTGTCCTTTATAGTATTTTCTTATTATTTTATTTTACATATGGTAGGCTTCAATTATAGTGATGAGCGCTAGATTTGAGGCGAATGTCGAGCTGGCTTTTGGTATATTCACATCATTTGTGAAATTTTGAGAAAAGTCAACGGGGATACATCATCCATGGTGTGATTATATAGGGATATCAAAAAAGCTAGGGAAGAGATTGTTGTTCTCGATCATCAAGAGAACAAATATCTTCTTATATGAAAGTTGATTGATAGCAGATGGGAGAAGAAAATGAGCAGCCCTCTGCACCTTGCAGGTTATTACTTAAACCTAATTTTTTATTTTTTTTGTCGAGTGGAGATTGAACAGTCCACTGCACTTTGCAGGTTATTACTTAAACTCATATTTTTATTATTCTCATCGAGTGGAGATTGAGGCTGACGGAAGATTTATGAGTGGTTTTGTTGAGTGTCTCTCAAGGATATATAGGAAAGATCCTTCTACACAAGATCACATCAGTGTTGAGCTTGATGTTTACCAATACCAACAAGGGTTATTTGGTAAAGAGATGGCAAAGAGACGGCTACAAAATCCCAACTTAAATCCAGGTACATTTTAATATATATATATTTATTAACAATAATGATGTATTTATGTATAATAAATGAATAATTAATACATCGTGTTGTCATTTTAATTTTCACAGTACATTGGTGGCGGCTTAACGGTGCTAATACGTCGTACCTTAAAACTATGCTCATGAAAATTTTAAATCTGACTACTTTATCCTCTGGCTGTGAGGGGAAATGGAGCACCTTCGAGATGGTATACATTAATTTAGTTATGTAGTTAAACATTAATATATTATTATATGATTGTATGCATTATTTAACTTTTTAAAAAAAAATTGCAGATACATTCTAAAAATAGAAATAAACTTGATAGAAAAAGATTGAACGATTTAGTATTTGTAAAGTTCAATGCTTTGCTGAAGTCGAAATATTCAAAAACATCTCGAGATCCATTGGCAGCTAATAATGTTGATTCTGGAATGGTACAAGAGTGGATGGTGAATGTTGATCCTGAGGAGGATAAAGATGGCGATGATGAAGTCTTTCCTGGAGAGGGGCTGACATGGGTGCAAATTGGCAATATAGTCGACGCTGATCATGATGAAATGAGGCCTCAAAGATTAGCTACGAGCAAAGAAGTGACAATTAGTTATCAAAGAAGGGGAAAGAGAAAAATATATAAGGTGGACGAGGGGGATTTAGAGGGTTCATCGGATGAAGATCATATTCTATCTACTCTGCCGATTATACATGAGTCTTTAAGTGATGAAGAATAAGATATGTTTGAAATTTGATTTTAAAAAATTTGATTTTAAAATCACTAGTTTTACAAATTTTCATATTTAAAATATTGTATGTTAAATGTAACATATATTTTTTAATATTTAAAAGTTCATAGATTGTAGAATAGGTAGTACCGTGACATGTATAAAAATTAAAAAATAATATTTAATTACATATATAATTAATTAAATAATAAAATCTAACATATGAAATATTCCTGATATATCTCCTGATATATAAAAATCCGACATGAAAACTCAAACCGACGTGTTCCTAACATCCGACATCTGCAACATTGATAGTTATAAAGTCAAACTGGAGCATGTCTAAGTGTTTACAATCTTCTTTATACCATATTGAGTGCACACTTAGAGTTCCAACATCATATTCAGGAATTGTGAAGTCCTTGGTATCAAATATGTATTGTAATGACCTCAAGCATCAGATAAAGTTATACTGGATGAAATCAAATGGCCATGCGTCCTAGTTAAATTCATTGTTGATGTATATTATATGCATAAAGGTTTTCTTCACAAGATTTTTTCTCAAGATCTACCTGCAAAGCTTTATACTTACATGAAATATTAACCCAAATAAAAATCTAAATCAAGATCACAGAAGTAAAATTGCATCACATTGCTTGTGCAAAGTACATGGAAAAAAATTACTGAAAAAACACAGGAGATAACAAGGAAGCAGAACTCTTACAGGCACCGAACAATCACTGGGATTGGTTTTAGAGCTTTGGGTCCATTCCTTATTCCTCTCCGATGAGGAGAAATCTGTCATCCAAAAACTATAAAATAAACAACACTTTTTCAAGGTTTCATACTATTCCAAGTAAAACAACATTGAAAAGCTTATTGCTCCTCTTAAAATATAAGATATATCACATTGCAGTCCCGAAATAGGGGGGTTTGGCACTTCAATATTTAAAATTGACACTTTGCACCCTCCACCCCCGCCAATTATTAATTTATGGAACTTTGCACTCCCAGCCAAAATTTCAAGGATATTTAGTTCCGGGTAACACCAATAAATAGGAGTGCAAAGTATCAAAATGAGTATTTTTGTTCCTGTCAGGACCTAAATATACTTGAAATTTCAGTCTAGGTGTGAAATGCCAAAAATTGGTAATTGGTGGTGCAAAGTGACAACCCGTATTTTGAGAGTGCAAAGTACCAAAACAACATAAGTTCCAATTCTGTAAAAAGAGAGCATTCAACATGATCGAATAGGAAGAAATCTTTTAATAGGCATCCGTTTAGTAGGTTGTTGAATGCTAAAAAAACAAATCGAGGCCAGTAGATCTTCATCGATAAAACAATAAGTAACATAATAAAGGTCTTCTTGCTGAAGCAGTAGCACCTTCTTCTTGGGGACAGCCATGAGTTCCATTGAAGCCCCGAAAGAGAAGCGGGGAACTGAAGGCGTGGGCTGGAACGAGCTCTCTGCCGAGAAGGAAATGAATGGGTGAGAGAAAACGGTAGCGAGATTTGGAGAAGGTCGCCGAAACAGCGACGTCGCCATGGGACTCTTCAGCGCGCCGCTCGGTCGGCAAATTCTTCAAGGCAAAAACCTTTTTCACGATTTTGCAGATATTTGGTTCGCAAAATAATTACAGGCAATAGTATATGCAGGCCAATTTTGATTGTGCAGGTCAGGTCTATGTGCGTTCCGCATTTTTCATAATTTTTTTATTTGTCTGCATTTATCTTAGATTGTATATAGCTGAAAAAGACATGCATATAACATTCGATTTGTTGTTTTGCTCGGGCGGCGGGAGGAGGGTTTTTGGAATCGGAGGGGGGAGGCTGCGGTTGGAATCCATCCGTTTTCCTCCATTTCTCATGGCAAATGCCGCCGCCGGCCATTTGGTTACCCGTCGTGCGACGGTATTTGCCACAAACGCAGAGCTCCAAATGCTACATCAAACGAAGCCTAAAAAGACGGGTTGTGTTTTTTGGGTGTTGTTACTAGTAAATTTAATTTGACTTCTAACAAACACAAATTCTGTCCAAAACTTATTTTGTGTGTTATTTTGAAAGACTCAATTCCACTGCTAGCCAACTCAGACCCAAACTAATTTATGTTAAGTCGCTTGAAGTATCTTGGGTGAGGATCAAAGTTGAACTATCTTCCCGTTGCCCCTGTCTTGGGTTTTATAGGCAAATCCTAGGTTCAATACGGGTATCAGATATTCTGGTATCCGAACCAAACTCGTTAATTCTCCGAGCTCGTTATATATCCAAATATACATTAACAACTTTTGCCCCCCTTCGTTACTCCTGTTTGTGATTCTCCCTCCCCGTGATATTGAGCCTCAAATCCCTGTCACTGATGCCCCTAACCTCGTCATTTTTTGCCTCGTGTTTGTCATCTTACGCAACAACATCTTGAATATGTATAGCATTTTGATCATTTGGTAAAAAAATTTAGGAGATTGTATAGATGCAGTCCAGTCATTGATACCTTAGACTTCAGTTTCTTAACAAAATAAAGGCTCCGTTTGGGAGGACTTATTTTCACCGGTCAAGCGGTTATGATCGCATGAACCGGACCTTAATCATTGTCCGATTCTTGCGGTCGTAACCACTTGACCGGTGAAAATAAGTCCCCACAAACAGAACCAAAGTCAATTCTCCTGTTTAGACGAAAGGACAAGCTATTGAAGAAATTCATTCAAATTTAATTCTTGGCTTCATGTTTGAGCAAAAATCAATCAAGCCTAACAAGCGGAGATATTATGTGTCACAGTACATTTTCATGAAGAAAATTACCATTTCGATTAGAAATTTAATGTTTAAAACATTATAAATTAAATGTTTTTGAAGCCAGTTGGTGTTTAGTATTTGTGCTACTCGTATTTGAAGAAAAAACTCTCAAAATCAAATGAAGGAAATCCAAATTTTGGAGGGAAACATTTCATGAAGAAATGTTGAAACTCTTTAGTACCACCTTGCTTAACATCGGTCATGTACATGAATTTATAAAGTAATTCATTTCTTATTTGTTCAAAAGAACATAAGGAGAATCTATGAACCACACGCGTGCGCACGCGCGCACCGCACAGGACTGCATCCAGATTTCGGATTTCGGATTTGGGGAATAATTGAATTGTAATTTTTGTACAAAATAATTTTGACACTTTTGAATCCTAAAATTCCAAGTTGCATCGATTGCGTTGCGTCGACTTGCGACGATAAGAACTCGACGCATGTGTTGATTAGCATTCCATCTTTTTACGTCGCCTTGATTGCGTCGATTACCATTCTGTCGACTTGCATCGACTTGATTGCGTTGATGAAATTTTGGCGTGCGTCGATAAGAAGTTGACGGAACATGCATCGGCTTGTCTGTCATTTTCTTTGTGCGTTAATTTATGTTACGCGTTTTTCTCGCCATTACTCTTTTACATTGAAATTCAACATTCTTTTGTTCGATTAAAACTTACAAATTATAATCGTTTGAATAATTACGTGAAAAATTTCTTGTCATTTTGCGAGACAAATATATAGGAGATTTTTTGATTGTTTTATGTACGCTCTCTAAATATTCAGTTGCTCTTGCTCATACGACGATCTTCGTGATTTCATTTTCTTCATGTTTGTTTCATCAAGTGGGAGTTCGGGTGTTCTGTGCTTCTTCGGTGTTCGTGCACATCAAAGTTTCGAGATCTAGCGGGGTGTTGTACTTTGAAGAAGTGAGTATCGGTTGAAGGCTCTGCTGGACGGGGGGGCAACTTCTTTAGAACAGTGAGCACACGTCTTACCCGAGCTCGATTCTAAACTGTATACTATTGTGAATTTTATTTATCACATCTTTTGTTTATACAAGTTTTTTGGTCTTGTTTTTCAAGATCCGGTTTATTATTATTAACTGTTTTCAAAATGAAAAAAATATCTATTATTTTAGAATATAAATAAAAATATTTTGCCTGTCTAAAAAAATTGTAGATGCAAATCACATAATCTCTTGCGAAAGTACTGTATTGGGTGATCATCCAACAAACCGTCTAGTACCAGTGAGAGTCCATCATTGAGTATTCCTTGGAAAGTTCAAGAATAACAATATGAATAAAATCAAAATAATCAAAATGATATTATCTGCTTTCATGTTTATATGCACAGTAATTTATTGTGTGTATTTTAAATTTTTAAAATCTGTTATGACATCTAGATCTGAGGAATTTGTCGGGATCAAACTCGAAAAATTTAATGAAAATGGTTTTCGTCGTTGACAAGCTCTAGTAGAATATTGGCTGAATACTTTGTCTTTTATCTACTATTTTTATGCCCCGTTGTTGAAACTGAAAATCTCAGCGCTGCAACTGCAGTCGCCTCCTCCTATCCATCGTCTTTATCTTCTAATGCAAATACCACAAGAACGTATGTTAGACATGTCCCTTATAGTGATCAAGTAGATATAGAATATCATTGTCACAACTGAATTCTTAGTGTCTTATCTGACAACATTTACGATATTTTTCTTCAGTTCGTACGGCTAAAGAATTGTGGTATGTACTTGAAGCACGTTATAACCTTGACAATGTGGGTATAGAATGCTGCAATGTTTCCAACGTCCACAAATTCAAGATTGATTCATCAAAGCTCATCAATCCTCAACTCCATCAACTTGATGAAATGTCGATGGCTCAATCTTATCTGAAAACTATCTAGTAGCATGTCTCATTAATGCTCTTCCTGATTCTTGTTCCGGTCTTAGGACTAGACTAAGTCATGATCAAACCAACCTCACTTATGTTCAAATCCAAAATATTATCTTCATAAAGTAGAAAATTAAGAATAAAAATTCTAAAACACTCAAATACCATGCTCCAAAAGTAAATTTGACTGAATCTCATGGCAATCATTCTTCATATCACTACTTCAAAGCTAAGGGCAAGATCCATAAGAAACCTTTCTGTCCAGATTCCCGCCATCAAAAACTCAATCATCACAAACCTAATTTTTCAAAATAAAACCCAAGTAAAGGAAAAGGTTCTTCATCTAAGGCCACACAAATCATATATCAACCAATTTCTTCTACAAGAAGACAGAACCAGTGGTCGACAAATTCCATGGCTCAAGCCTCAAGCCAACATGATCTAAGCACCAGATCAGCCAATCTTCAGGTTATATTTCACTCCTAGCCTTCTTCTCACTTGTTTATCAGATTGATGGCTTGATTTCGGAGCAAATGTTCATGTTTGTTTCGATCATTCTTGTTTTGCCACTTTCTGAACATTAGTGGAGAAAGCTTGATCTTAGGAGATGCTTCATTAGCACAAATTTTGGGATGCAGGTGAATGGATCTAAGTTTGATATCCGAGAAGACATTAGCCCTGCATGATGTGCTTTATGTGCAGAGGGTTTAGAAGAATCTTGTGAGTGATTCCTTATTAGTTAAGAATGGCTATAAGATTGTATTAGAGTTGAACAAAGTTGTAATAACTCTTAATGATATTTTTATTGAAAAAGGTTTTGTATCAGACGGTTTATTTAAATTGAATATTGTTGATTTAGAAGTAAAACAATTTCCTCTTCTTTAATTTCTAGTCTTCTCCTAATTTTTGGCATGCTAGATTAGGGCATGTGAATTATGATTGTATGAAAAAAAATGATGTCCTTGAATCTAAATCCTAAAATTAATATTGTGTCAAATGCTAAATGTGAAATTTGCGGGCAAGCCAAATTTTCTAGAAAGCTATTTAAATCAGTTGAAAGAACTTTAAAACCTTTTGAGTTTATTCACTCTGATGTATGTGACTCAAACCGCCAACCTACTAGAGGTGAAAATAAATATTTTTTTTAACTTTCATTGATAATTTCACCAAGTACTGTTACATATGTTTATTAAAAACTATAAATGAACTATTTTCATATTTTAAGATTTTCAAAGCCGGGGTAGAAAATCAATTAGGATCATCCATTAAATTTTTTAGATTCAATCGAGATGGAGAAACACTTCGAATGACTTAACCCAATTTTGTCAAGAATATGTGATACATTAAGTGACTTCTCTTTATTCACCCCAATTAAATAACATAGCTAAACATCTAAATCGGACCTTGGTGAACATGGTAAATGTCATGTTAGCCGATTTCAGTGCCACAAAAAATCTTTGGGAGAAGCGTTGATCACTTTCTCTATCATCCTTGATATAATTACCACAAAACATATTGATAAAATCCCTTTTGAATTATTTAAATTAAGGAAGTCTAACCTCCAAATTCTTCGAGTGTGGGGGTGTTTGTCTAAGGTAGCAATCCCCAAACCTAAGAGAAAGAAAATGAGGCCTGAAACGATAGCCTCCATTTTTATAAGATATGCATCTGATAGTAGCACCAATAAATTTCTTATAACTAATTATCTCATTAGTGAAATCTCTAATAACAATATTTTAGAAGCTAAAGATGTCGTTTATTTTGATGATAAATTCACATTTAAATTAAATAACTCATCTTAACCTTCTATTAGCTCATCTTACCTTTGTTATTCAATAGACACTTTAGAAATTGATGAACTTAGTAGAAGCAAAATAGTTAGATCTGAAATGACCTTTGGAGTGGACTATTTCGCGTATCTAGTTGAAGGAGAACCTAATTCCTATGAGGAAGTTATGACCTCATATGATTATTTCTTTTGTAAAGAAGCTACAATTTTGAAATTAAATCTAATCTAGAAAATAAAACATGGATTCTAACTGATCTATCTCTCGGTACCAAAGTTATAGGTTATAAATGAATTTTTAGAAAGACGCTAAATCTGGATAGCTCCATAGATAAGTATAAGGCTCGCCGAGTTGCCAAAATCTATGCCAAAAAATAAGGAATAAATTATTTAGATACATATGATCCCGTAGCTAGGGTCACTTCTCTTTGAGTTCTAGTCGCCTTAGCTTCTATCCAAGATGATCATTCATCAAATGGATGTCAAGACCGCCTTTTTGCATGGAGACTTAGATGAAGAAGTCTACATATCTCAACCCAAAGGTTTTGTGGTCAAAGGCCAAGAAACCAAAATTTGTTAATTAATTAAATCTTTTTATGTGTTAAACAAGCTCCCAAGCAATGATATCAAAAATTTGATTTTGTAGTCCTATCATTTGAATTTAAATCTAATGAATTTGATAAATGTATTTTTGTAAAACAAGATGAAAATGAAATTGTCTTATTATGCCTCTATGTAGATGATATTGTAATATTTGGAAGATTAATTAAAATTATTAATGATACTAAAAATAATTTATCTTTAAAATTTGATATAAATGATTTGGGAGTAGATAATATCATTTTAGGGATGAAGTTAGTCAAAACCAATTTCAATGTATCATTGTCTCTTTCTCATTCAATCGAGAAAATGCTACATAAGTTTAACTTATTCGATTACACTTCTGCATCTACTTCATATGATGCTAGTATAAAACTTTATAAAAATATTGGTGAACTTAATGATAAACATATATATGCACAAATGATAAGATCACTATTATACATAGCTAACTGCACTAGCCCTGACATTTCTTATGTTGTAGGCCTACTAAGTTGATATACTAGTAATTCAAGTGATGATCATTAGATAGTATTAACTAGAATATTTAAATACTATTGCAGAACTATATATTATAGTTTAGTATATATGGGTTTTCCCGAAGTACTAGAAAGATTTTCAGATGACAATTAAGTAATTGATTCGTTAAATGTGAAGTCCACTTCTAGATATGTATTCCTCCTTGGAGAAGCCGCCATTTCATGGGCTTATACAAAAAAACTGTTATTTCTAAAAGTACCATGAAATTAAAGCTTATAGATTTAGACAATATATGTGTCGAAGTTGAATGGCTTAAGAATTTACTTGCTGAAATTCCTTTAGTTGAAAAAACAATACCTATTATTTCTTTGCATTGTGATGACACGCCTGTTATTAATTTAACTGCTTGTAATAGTACTAATTTCAAAATGAATAAGTTCATGAGAATCAGGTACAAATCAGTGAAGTAAAGAAGAAAAAATGTGATATCACTCAATTATGTAAAGATAGAATTGAATCTATCTAATAATATTACCAAGGGATTGTCCCGAAGAGAGATATTATTGTCATCGAGGGAATAAGGCTTAAGCACACATGATTTGTTGTCAACGGTAAATACCCAACCCTTGTGAATGGAGATCCCATGAATTGGGTTTAATGCGGTAGAAACAAAGTCGTTGATGTAGCGTAGTTGGGAGCATAAAATTTAAAGGTTGATAAAACTTTCTCCTAATTTCTATGATGTTGTGCTCTATGTAACAGATTACGATGAACTTTAAGTTTTTAATAGTTGTCAAATGCATATAGTTTTGCGAGATATTAGTGACAAAACATCTCTTGAGGCACCACCTATGTGGCCAGGAGTAGTTGTAAGGCCGTGACTTTGGGATCCGGGATGAATCCCAATAGCCCCCATGAAAAATCAAGGAATGTGCATGGTCATTAACTCGCCCACCGCCATAACCCAAGCATAACAAGTCTTTTGTGTGCTTATATAATTTACCAGTCAAAGTTTATAACCCATAGCCCCTAACACATTATACTCGTTGGTAGAGGAAATAAGTACTAAGTATAGTTTAAGGTAATCATTCCACATATACTCATTGCATTTGATATAACTTGATGAAGCACATTTGTATTTTATTTTATTTACCATTAGTAATATCATAATTTATGAAGTTCACATTTTGGTTTTTTTACTTTGTGGGGATTGTTAGAAATTTAATGTTTAAAACATTAAAAATTAATTTTTTTTTTGAGTCAATTAGTGTTTGGTGTTTGTGCTCCTCATATTTGAAGGAAAAGCTCCAAAAATCAAATGGAGGGAATCCAACTTTTAGAGGGAAACCTTTCATGAAGACATGTTGAAACCCTTTTAGTCCCACCTTACTTAACACCACTCATATAAGTGAATATATAAAGTAATTCACTTCTTGTTGGAACCAAAACTTGATCTCAACGAGAGTTCGGACCCAAGGGGGCAGCTTGCATTTACTTCCCTCGAACTAGAACTCCTAACCAGGTACTTAGAAATAGAGAACTGTCCTGGGGCTCCATCATGGAGGTCTCACCACACACCCGGAAGATCTTAGAGAGCTTTCCCTCCCAAGCCAAAGCTGAGCTGGCCGCCTTGGAGGGCTCTCGCTACAAACCAAAAAAACCTGAGAAAGAAGCCAAAAGAACCGGATCCCCTCCAAAGGTTCCCACATGGTCTATTTGTAGAATTCCAAGTCTAGTCTACAAACAACATAACTCAGTTGTTTAGATTTTCTATACGCAGGCCAAAACTCTGCCAACAGCAAAACTTCGTTGTTCGGAGGGGCTATTGGCAAGGGAACAGGGGCATTCTGGAAAAAAACACTACTTGATGAGTTTTTCATGAAAATACCACTCGTTTGGGGCAGTGAGTGCTCGATGGGACTGACAATCGCCACCAGCCTGAGGACTAGGGCGAGTGCGGGTCCGATTATCCCACTCGCCCACCCCTTGCCATAGGCCCAGAGCGAGTGCGAGTCTATATGCTCCACTCCATGTAACATCTCTCAAACAATTAGACCCCTAGGAGTGGTTTTGTCATGACTATGTCATGACAAAACCCTAGGAATCCCTAGAGGGCCAAGTGAACCTAAGAATGTAGGTGAGACCACTATGGTCTACAAATAGTAAATTTTTGAACTCTAGCTTAAGATGACCATGGGGCTTCATCAAGACTTCAAGAACCCACCATGGTCTCATCAACCTATTGTAAGGTCCATTAGAGCCCTAAGGGTCCATTGGAGTCGACCTTGGATGGCCAAGTGAGACCCCCCCACACATACCTTCCTAACCCTAGTGAGAGGCCAATGGGTCACCAAGGACCCATTGGGGTCAGCCAAAAAGGCTAAGTTGACCCAAGTCAACTCTAGCCCTAAAGTGGTCAAAGTGCCCTGATTAAGGGTCAAGTGACCTATAAAGCGCCAAGTCAACCCTACTTAGACCTTAGGGGAGGCCAATGGGTCACCAAGGACCCATTAGGGGCAACCTCAAAGACAAAATTGACTAAGGTCAACCCTAGTCAAGATTTAGGTCAAGCTAGCCCAAATGGGCTAACTCAAGCTCAAGCCCAATTCACTTGGGCTAACCTTGTATTAGTGGATAAAATGAACATGTGGGCTGTCATTGAGTTAGGTAGGAGTCAAATTCAGGCTTAGTGAGTAGGAGAGAGAAAAATCTTCAAATGAAAGAGAGAGAAAGAGAAGGGAGTAATGGGGGAAGACTTTGGGGCTCATCCTTCCCCTTCCCCAACCCCCATTTAATTCACTAGGACAAGGAGTGCAATCCCATTTCAACCAGCTGGTCTTTGACTGGTTTGAGCCATGCTTCATCCCCCACCCACCATGGCCAAAAGTTTTGACTATGGGCCATTAATGGCAATGCAGCCTACACTCACCTAACACCCTAACTCTCCTTCTTAAAAGCTTCACTGGACTCCAGGGATTCAGTTCCACACTTTACCTGAAGAAGCCAAGGAGGTTCACTGTGAAGTTGCAGAAATTCGACCACCACCACCACCACCATGATAATCCGGCGATCGACAAGGCTACAGCCGCCCATACAGGTCCTCCTCCACTCCTTCCATGGGTAGTTCATAGCAATCTTTAAGGCCAAGGTTCAGGCTCAATTGAGCCCGATCCAATTCAAAAATATTCCTGGTTTTCCGTTATTTTGCACTTGTCGGGATCGCCGGAAAAAGGCTCTCTGGCGGTTATGCCGTCGCCTGGCGACAGCCACCACCTCAACGAAGGTGGTGGTGGCGGTGGCCGGCTGGGGAGGTGGCCGGATGGCCGGCGGCAGCGTTTGGAAGATGCTCTAGGAAAATTCAATCCATGTCGTCGGCTGGAGGTTGAAGACAACCGGATGTCGTCCAAGGCGCGCCAAGATTCGTGCTGTATAGAAATTAAACTATAGGTTTATGATTTACATTTTAATGATTCTGTCACATATAATGTAATTAATGGTTTTAATTTTAAAAAATACTTAGAGGCTATCTCAGAGGAAATGGTCAACATATAAATTGTAGCCCTGTGTGCCTACTTTAATTCAAAATTGGTTTGAACCAATTTGGGTGCATGGTTTGACCAGAGCACTCATTTTTGTAGGGTATATACCTAGGGCTAGGCAGAAATTAAAATGGATGCTCACCCTTCATCTCTGGTCCAAATGACTTGAAATTTGGACAGGGAGTCATCCTAGTCTATATCTTGCCTGCCCAAAAATGAGAAATTTTGGGGACAATTTTTCTATAGTTTTGGAAATTATTTAATTTATCTAGGGTAAATTAATTCAGGGACCAAATGACCTCCAAACTTACCCAAATTTTGGTGAGAGATGTTTGGGGTCATTATAAAGCTCTAGTTAAAATTTCATCTCATTTGGAGGTGGTTTGAACTGAAATCATGCAACCCTAGCCTTGCCCTAAAAAAGGTATTTTGGTCAAAAAGTGCACTTTGGGTTTGGAGTGGCCAAATCACCTCAACAGAGGTTGAAATTGGGGGCCACTGGCTTGACATGGCTTTTAGAACCTCCCCATATAAGATGGGGTAGATTGGAATAGATTTGCCCAAAGATCTAAGGCCAAACCCTAAGGAAGAGCTTTTGTGCCTTGTGAAGGGCATGAGGCCAAAAGACCTTGAATGAACTTCAAATTTGGTAGGAAGGATGCTAGGGTAGCTAAAGCTCTCTGGTAAAAATCTTAGGGGATTTGGAAAAGGGTAGGCCCCACAAAACCCTAACCCTAGTTTAGTGCACAAATATTGTAGTGCTAGAATAGGTTAGTAAAACTCCTTGAACAATAATGAAATTTTGGGTAGCATGGTTATAAGGATAGATTGAACCTCTGGTAATTTAATTGGGAATTTTGGATCAATATCTTAGCACTTCCTTTGTAACTCATGGGATTGCCCTAATTAATCATTTGGTCATTATGATCCCACTGCTCATTGGAAGGTCATGAAAATTAGATAGAGGGAGTTTTGGACCTTATTACTTATGTATGAATTTTATTAGCATTTTTGAATACACATTTGTAATACCTACTTCACAAGCTCATCATCTTGGAAAATTGTTCAATATTTTGTTTAGAGCTCATTACTTGATGATAAATTATGAAACTTGACCTAGAGCATATATATGCCCTTACAATCACCCCTGAATTTTCTCAGAATTTATGGAAGTATTTTTGCTACACTTGCCTCTTAAAGTTGATTAAAATAGGTTATATTCAAAATTATATTTAGAGACTTTAACCTTGCAGGAAAATTGGGATACTTTGGATTCTGTGTTTAATTACCATCTTAATAAAATATCAAATAAATAGGAAAAATTATGAAATTCTGGTGTTAGGCTAAAAAGGCCATGACAGCCCTCTAATAATTATTATAGGGGTACTGGATGAATATTTTGAGTACCTCCCATATTACACATCATATAGCTTAAGTTGTCTGCATTTAGTAAAACTGCAGAAATTAAGTTGGAGTATGATTTTGGGCACATGAGTTGGGGTTAGTTGTTTGTTGAGTTGGATGAATAGAAATGAGTTCATCGTTGGAAGTGGGGATGAGTCTAGTGTTGAATTGGCTAGTGTTAAGTGTACTCGGGGTCGACGAAACATCGTCTTCCCCGTAGGAGAGGAAGTGTCAAATACACTAGGGTTATATCCAGTATAACATTTAGGGGTGGGAGTTGAGTAGCAGCCAATAAAAGTAAGTGCCTTGTGAAAGGGAGCTTTGGGCGTAATCCCATCGTAGCTCCTAGTGCCCTCGAGAGCCCTTCACGAGGAATACCTTAGGCAGTCCTGGGCTAAACCTAAATTGTAGGCAAAACTGGAATGCATGAGTAACTAGTAAATCTAGGGTTTCACCTTGACACACCTCGATGCCTCGAGAAGATAGGTTGGGACACTCGGGCAGTAGGCCCAGTGGTTTTGCTGATGGGCAGGTTAGCCCGACGAGCTTTGGCTCGGTAATGGTTTGTGATGGGCAGGTTGGCCTGGCGAGCTTTGGCTCGGTTGTAGTTTATGACGGACGGGATGGTCCGGGGAGCTTTGGCTCGGTAGCTGATACAAAAGGTTGCATGCGCATAAGAATAAGGTGGCGGGTCTTCGGTATTGGTGAGTCGATGCACCGACGCCAATACATTGACTCGGCAAGTGTGGTTTAACACTTGGCCAATTAAGTCCGGTGCGCTAGCCGACAAGAGTACGCAGGAGCTCCGCTTAGTGCACCAGTGTTGAGGTGTATGATAGGTCTGACTGGTAGTGCAATTACCGGTTTAGAGGTGGGCGAGGCCCAACCCACCACTTTCGTTTGCCACTACGGAGGTATCCTGGGAGGTTCGGCTCCAGAAAGGGGGAACTAAAGGTCTGTGTACACAGACTCGAGTGGGTGAGTTGCACTTGCATGTTCGCATCATGGCATAATTGTATTTCATAGCATAATCATTGCACATAACCGACACCTATTGTATAAGTGGTATGTGACGCTTTATACAATAGGCCCTGCAAAACGACCCGTTGATTTATAAGCTCGTGCGAGCGAGCTTATAAGTTAAGGTTTTTATTCAGAATTATATATATATGATTTCTAGAAAACCTACACCTTATCGTATAAATTGGTATGAGACTTTTTATACGATAGGAGCCCTGCAAAAGATCCCTTGGCTTATGTGTTTTTCATTTAAGTTAAGGTTACTTTCTTGTTTAGTTTTTCATACCTTTATTACTGTCATATATACCATAGAACTGTTAGATTAATTCCACCGCCATTTGCTTAATTGTTATTCTCGACCTTCATCTCCTCTCCTTTCCTTCTCCCCGCTCGGTGCCTAGGAGCCATGGGGGAAGGGGCAAGGGATGATAGGACTTAGTCTTTTAGATTAACGGTTTTCGAACCACATCATTTTAGGGGACCGTTGAGCCCAGCATGGAGGAGCATCCTCAGAGGTCGACACGCTTGGAGATGGGGTAGTCCAGTACCAGAGTTCAGACGGCAGGGACTGTGAGTCCTATTCGCTACTATTTGTTTTAGTTTTGCTTTCGCGATGAGATATTTGTAGTGAGGCATTGATGTACTGGGCATGAGCCCAAGATTTTAGTATTTCATTATATCTGTGGACACTCCCTTCATGGAGTCTATTTACTATTTATATGATTTCTATGGACTTGCCTTTATTATTTTGCTATAAATGTGATCGATTTGGCCGGCAGGATCGACGTTTTGTAGTGATGACCTTTCCGGGCGTGAAGGTGTCACCGCAAAGCGGCGGTTCTGGGCCTAAGACCCCGGTGTTATTAAATAAAAAAGGGGGAGGGTCTTACACCCCCCCCCCCCCCACGCTCTTGACCACTTGGCCTAAGCGAGTTGAGGAGGTCCTACCACAGTCGCCTGTCCAACTCGTTTGAGTTAAAGGCTGCATACTACTCAGTTGGGTCTTCCCTTGATGGGCCTACTCGTCGGGCACGGGGTTGTACATAATCCCCGCTCTTTGTGAGATTGTCCCAAGCTCAGAAAAAAACATCTAACCCTGGGAGTTTGGCGAGTGACACTGAGACACAAGGGAATTGAAAGACTTTATTTTCAAGGTCAAATAACACCTAGGGGTGGGGATGAATAGGTTTTAGGTCTCTTTTTAATTATCTAGAAATATACCTTATCTGCTATGCTTAGTGATTTATTAAGTTTAGCTTTCAAGAACATCAACCAAATGACACTGATATTTTATAGTAGTTCCCCAGAGTTTGGGTACATCCACAGTCCCTCTGCACCGTTCTAACAGTGTGTTAGACAAGGCTCTTCCCCCAAAACTCGGCTCCAAGGAGCTTAAAACATGATCCCGCAGGACAACTCTGTCTTCTTCAAGATTTACTGCTCAGGCAATATGCCCTACCACTCAGATCCCAATTGGATACCACCTCAGCCTTTATAACACAGGCCTACCACTCAGATTCACACAAGAATCCTACACTCAGATCAATAGATCTTACCTCGGCCTTTATCACACATGCCTACACTCGGATTCACTCAAGAATCTTACACTCTGATCCAAGATTGGATCCTACAGAAAATAACAATGATTTGAAACAATTAGACACCAGAGAAAAGTCTCTGTGTCTGTCTTCCTGGGCAGAAACTGAGTCTCCCCTAACTTCTTCTTCACAACAACAAGTTAACAGTTATCTTCATTTGATTCACGGCTTGTTCTAGAAGTAGCTTGCAGAAATATCTGCCTCTTCTCTTTCAGAAATCAGTCTCGACCTTGTTATCGCAGATGAATATCGCAGCAACTATCACTTTTCGCTTTCGGGTTGACAAAACTGAATAAGACCTTCAGACTCGGCAGCAATGGCGAGGAATAAGACGATGTTCAGCCACAAATGCGAAATTAGAAAACCCTAATTGTTTGTTGTTGACTCAACCAATCTTTCCCTTTTATTGATCGTCGATCAACAGTTCTTTGCGCTGTGGGGCCCTATTAAAATTCAACAAACCGCAGACGCCCCCTTGGATACCCTGTTGAAAACTCAACAAACCGGAGGAGGATACGCCTACTTATAATGTTGAAAGTTTTCCCGGATCGTGGAGTTAGCAGGGGTTATCTCAATAAAGCAGTAACAACCAGCAACACATGCAGCACAAGCTTCTTTATTGATCAAGAGCAAACTTCTTTACAAGGCGAGACATACATGGTGAGACATGCTTCACCAAAACCCAACACCGGGAGAGCAGGGACAGTTACAAAGACAAGAACAAAAAACAAGCCGTGCGGACTCAATCAACAAGCCGCCGACCTACTGCTGTGGAGTCCGCTCAGTCCGCCAGGTCGCCAGACCGCAACCCAAGCTGCGCGGGCTACCCCTTATTCCAATGCCAGCTCTTCACCGCCGATCTGCAGGCCTCCTGACCGCGAGGTCGCCTGGCCGCCAGACCGCACAAGCTGCGCCACCGAATGGAACAGTCCGCCTGAAGCAGGCGACTTCCTGAACCCCGAACCAAGTTGCCAAAGAGGAGACCGCCTGGTCGCTATCCGCGACCTGCTGTTTACCGCCTGTTGCTTAACCGCAGAGTCCGCACTGTCCCTGACCGCAATCAGAGCCAAGTCCTGACTTTCCAGCGCTATCCGCACAACCTGCACAGCACAACCGGGTCAACTCTCAAACCGTGCGGACACCAATGTCCAAACCGCAGCAACTTACGCGAGCTCAATTACTGTTCACTTACTTCGGTCCAGGTTCCGGTACTCCTGATGTGACATGGGTCCTATTTATAGGCACGATGATGAGTATGGTCACCGCCCTAGCCGATAGGATCACCGCCACATCCCGCAGCAAGAACAAGTGTGTCCGCCAGTCCGCGGACATACATTCCAGTTCACCGCTCTGTGCAGATAGCCAGTCCGCCCCAGCTTCTCCAAGGCCGGACTCCAATATCCAGCCCGCCTTGCCGCCAGAGGCCAAGCCAGGACCACCACAGCCGGACTCCACAACAGCTGTGTCCGCCAATCTACGGACAAGGCATCAGCCCGCAAACCCCGAGCCCGCAGCCTCGCCATCAAGGCACCTGCCGGACTCAGCGGACACCCGGCTTCCGTCCGCACCTCCTGAGTCCATTGCCTCTATCCAAGGCACCGTCGGACTCAGCGGACACGTCGATCCAGTCTGCTAACAGCAGACTCCAGTCCGCATGCACTGCAGACTTCTCCAGTCCGCATCCCTGCTGACTGCCTCAGTCCGCATCCCTGAGTCCATAACCTCATCACAAGGCTAAACCAGACTCAGCAGACTCTGGCTCCAGTCCGCACGCTCATGCACAAGCAATTCTCCAGTCCGCATTTCCCCAAGCTAGCAAACAAGGCAACAACACTTCTACTACGCTTGGCGGACTGAGAAACCAGCCCACGCTCCACTGCGCGATCTCCCCGGACTGGGCCATTCTGGACTTGGTTCAGATCACACCAAGTCCAGTCCACTAGCCACATGGGCCAGTCCGCACTTACTGGCGGACACTGGATCTAGCCCGTCATACCGGGCGACCTCCAGTCCCTGTCCGCGCTGACCAGCGATCTCCGCGGCTTCTACTTGCCGCTACACTAGAGCAAGACCAAGGCAACTGCCAAACCGGTCTGCCGAGCTCCAGTTCATCAGTCCGCTTCATGCCGGACTCTGCGGATAGGATTTCTATCCGCCCGGTTACTTCCTGGGAACAAACTGCCTGCTGAGTAATCCCCGGCTTGACAGACCGCCGCTGCTGTCCGCGTAGTCCGCGCGAACAGACCGCCCAGGCCGCCGCAGAGCAAACCGCCTGCAACATCCCTGCCGACTTAGCAGTCCGCAAACCCTGTCCGCGTAGTCCGCGCGGATAGGTTGCCCAATCCTTCCATTCACCCACTTTCACTTCACAAGTTTCAACACTCCCCCTTGAAGTGAGAAGTGGTGAATAACTCCAGCAGCTCCCGTAACCTTGTATCTGGTCCTTCCGATAGCATCTACGAAGAGATGTCCAAGACATAGTCCTCGCCCCGCATATCATGTACCATGAGGGAGCCCTCCAGCATCTCCAAAAAGGAGTCATGCTTCCCTCTGCCTTCTTCATCTTCAACCTCCACTCATGCATCATAGGAGTATCACCAACTTTCTTGGGCACAAAAGCCCAAGCCTTATTACCTCTGAGAGAAGTCACCTCTTCAGCCTTGGTGTCAACCACCTCCTTGATTCTAGTAGGGTCATCACAGCCAGAAGAACCTTGCTCGACCTGAGGGCTAGCAAAGAAACATGGGACCAAGTCCGCCGTGTTCCCTTCGCTATATCGAGCTGATGGCTTACTGATCCTCTTCAATCTTCGAAGAACCTGATCATGGCTAACCACCTCCGCTGCTTCTGAACCAGCTCCGTTCCCGGGCAAACCCGGAACAATGCTCCCCTTGCTTCTTGAACAAGACGCCTCCTCACTGGAACCAAGAGCACCTGGAGCAACGCTCCCCCTGCTACCTGAACCAGAAGACTCCCCTCTTGAACAAGAACTGCCTGGAACATCGCTCCCCCTGCTTCCTGAACCGGAAGCCTCCGCCTTTGAGCCAGAAGTACCTGGAGCAACGCTCCCCCTACTTCCTGACCCTGACGCCTTTGCCCCGGAGCTAGAACAACCTGAAACACCTGGTGACTCAGGTAACTCCACTTCCTTAGCAGCAGCCTCCTTCAGCTCACCATCTGACCTGCTTATCTCTAGCTCCACATGAGAGCTACCCCAAAACGGCGTCAACTCATCGAAGACAATGTCTCTCGACACTATGAGTTTCTTCGTCGCAGGATCCATACACCTCCATCTTCTTCTCTGCTCATCATACCAAACAAAGACTAGCTTTGTTTTGAGAGCACCCGGAGAGTGTATATAGCAGGTAGATCCAAACACCCGAAGGTGCTTCACTGAGGACTTCACTCTGAACATCAGCTCATAAGGAGTCTTCACTATGATCGGACTAAGAGGCATCCGGTTGATGACATGAGCAGCACAGGCCATTCCTTCCGCCCAAAGAGCCTTCAGAACGCCTTTACTCTGAAGCCAACACTTGCAGGTCTCCGTTAACCAACAGATCATCCGAGCTGCAATACTACCTTGATGTGAAGTATATCCACAAGAAAGCTCCTTCCGGATCCCTTGCTTCCTGCAAAAGTGTGAGAACTCGGTTGAGCCAAACTCACCACCGATACTTGTCCTCAACACCTTGATCCTCCGGCCAAGCTGGCCTTCCACAAGCTTCTTGAATTCCACAAACAAGCGTACCATGTTGGACTTCTTCTTCATGAAGTATACCCAAGTATACCTAGAATAGTCATCAACCAATATCAGCATGAACATACTGCCTCCAAGACTGGCCGTGACGGTCGGTCCCACCAGAGCACAATGGACAACTACCAATGGTGCTTTACATCTGGATTGTGCTTTGTCAACCATGAAGCGATAGGCTCCACTTTCCGGACATCCCGCACACCCCCGACCATCGCCATAGGATGACAATCTAGGCAAGCCTCTTACGAGTCTTCTTTCCGCCATTGCTTTCAGCTTGTCCATCCCTACATGCCCCAGTCTTTCATGCCAGATAGCTGCACTATCACTGGCATTCATCCGATCAACTCCAGAACTAGTTGAAAACCCAACAAGGTTCTTCTCCTTCCTCCCTACCTGAGCAACGTTCGCCGAGAGCAAGGTAACCTTGCACTCCTTCCGAAGATGACCATGCTGCTTGCATTTATAGCACCGTGATCCTTCCTTCCTCTTCCTATCACGCCTAGGAGAAACACTCCTTTCTGCCTGATACGAAGTAGAGGGACCATCTTCAGCAGCAACCTTCACCTTCTTCCTGAACAACCCATCAAGGGAAGTCCAAACCTCCGCAGCTGACCGACATCCACTGATGTGGTCCAAGAGCTCCGATGTGATCACCTGCTTGAGAATAGACTCCGCTTTTGCATTTGTCTCCTTCCAAGCTCTCATCGCCTCAGCATTGCCAGCAGTATCCTCTTGTCTTCCTGCTCCGCATACAACCTCCCAAAGGTCCTCGCCAAGAAGAAAGCTCTTCATACAGGACTTTCACCTTTCAAAGTTCGTCTCTGTAAGAAGATCAATACCAAGACAACTTGCATCCTCCACTGCCATGGTTCTACCACTGGTTTCCTCTACAGAAGAGCAACAACTTCCATTGAGCACTGCTTGCCACTCCAACAACCTCCCTCTGATACCATGTTAAAATTCAACAAACCGCAGACGCCCCCTTGGATACCCTGTTGAAAACTCAACAAACCGGAGGAGGATACGCCCACTTATAATGTTGAAAGTTTTCCCGGATCGTGGAATTAGCAGGGGTTATCTCAACAAAGCAGTAACAACCAGCAACACATGCAGCACAAGCTTCTTTATTGATCAAGAGCAAACTTCTTTACAAGGCGAGACATACATGGCGAGACATGCTTCACCAAAACCCAACACCGGGAGAGCAGAGACAGTTACAAAGACAAGAACAAAAAATAAGCCGCGCGGACTCAATCAACAAGCCACCGACCTACTGCTGTGGAGTCCGCTCAGTCCGCCAGGTCGCCAGACCGCAACCCAAGCTGCGCGGGCTACCCCTTATTCCAATGTCAGCTCTTCACCGCCGATCTGCAGGCCGCCTGACCGCGAGGTCGCCTGGCCGCCAGACCGCACAAGCTGCGCCACCGAATGGAACAGTCCGCCTGAAGCAGGCGACTTCCTGAACCCCGAACCAAGTTGCCAAAGAGGAGACCGCCTGGTCGCTATCCGCGACCTGCTGTTTACCGCATGTTGCTTAACCGCAGAGTCCGCACTATCCCTGACCGCAATCAGAGCCAAGTCCTGGCTTTCCAGCGCTATCCGCACAACCTGCACAGCACAACCGGGTCAACTCTCAAACCGCGCGGACACCAAAGTCCAGACCGCAGCAACTTACGCGAGCTCAATTACTGTTCACTTACTTCGGTCCAGGTTCCGGTACTCCTGATGTGACATGGGTCCTATTTATAGGCACGATGATGAGTATGGTCACCGCCCTAACCGATAGAATCACCGCCACATCCCGCAGCAAGAACAAGTGTGTCCGCCAGTCTGCGGACACACATTCCAGTTCACCGCTCCTGTGCAGATAGCAGGTCCGCCCCAGCTTCTCCAAGGCCGGACTCCAATATCCAGCCCGCCTTGCCGCCAGAGGCCAAGCCAGGACCACCACAGCCGGACTCCACAACAGCTGTGTCCGCCAATCTGCGGACAAGGCATCAGCCCGCAAACCCCGAGCCCGCAGCCTCGCCATCAAGGCACCTGCCGGACTCAGCGGACACCCGGCTTCCGTCCGCGCCTCCTGAGTCCATTGCCTCTATCCAAGGCACCGCCGGACTCAGCGGACACGCAGATCCAGTCTGCTAACAGCAGACTCCAGTCCGCATGCATTGCAAACTTCTTCAGTCCGCATCCCTGCTGACTGCCTCAGTCCGCATCCCTGAGTACATAACCTCATCACAAGGCTAAACCGGACTCAGCAGACTCTGGCTCCAGTCCGCACGCTCATGCACAAGCAATTCTCCAGTCCGCATTTCCCCAAGCTAGCAAACAAGGCAACAACACTTCTACTACGCTTGGCGGACCGAGAAACCAGCCCGCGCTCCACTGCGCGATCTCCCCGGACTGGGCCATTCTGGACTTGGTTCAGATCACACCAAGTCCAGTCCACTGGCCACATGGGCCAGTCCGCACTTACTGCCAGACACTGGATCTAGCCCGCCATATCGGGCGACCTCCAGTCCCTGTCCGCGCTGACCGGCGATCTCTGCGGCTTCTACTTGCCGCTCCACTAGAGCAAGACCAAGGCAACTGCCAAACCGGTCTGCCGAGCTCCAGTTCATCAGTCCGCTTCATGCTGGACTCTGCGGATAGGATTTCTATTTGCCCGGTTACTTCCTGGGAACAAACTGCCTGCTGAGTAATCCCCGGCTTGACAGACCGCCGCTGCTGTCCGCGTAGTCCGCGCGAACAGACCGCCCAGGCCGCCGCAGAGCAAACCTCCTGCAACATTCCTGCTGACTTAGCAGTCCGCAAACCCTGTCCGCATAGTCCGCGCGGATAGGTTGCCCAAGCCTTCCATTCACCCACTTTCACTTCACAAGTTTTAACAGGCCCAGCCTTAATTGTCGATTTGCCACCTTCCATTTGCAGAATATGACAAAAGCTGGTCGTCGACGCCATCAATGGCTTACTCTATCTTTTTCGCAATGAATTTGAACTGCATTGACTTTGTTGACTTTTGATGACTCATGTTGGCGTCAGCCATCTGTGCACTTAGCTAAAATTAAGCAACATTAGCATAGACATTGAGTGAGTATGCTTCACTCAACGCCAAAATTCTTAGACAGATTTTCTATCACTGGGCGTTGAGTGAGCAACATTCACTCAACGCCAAAACGCTTAGATAGATTTTCTGTCACTAGGCGTTGAGTGAGCAACCTTCACTCAATGCCAAAATACTTCGCATTAATTTCTCTGTCATTAGGCTTTGAGTGAGTAAGCTTCACTCAACGCCAAAAAACTTATGCAATCTTTATGTCATTAGGAGTTGAGTGAGCAACCTTCACTCAATGCCAAAACACTTAGAAAGTTTTTTCAGTCTCTAGGCATTGAGAGCATTGATTCCACTCAGTGCTTTTTGCTTTGGCGTTGAGAGCATTGAGTGTGTCTTTATCACTCAACGCTTTCTACCTTAGCCAAACTTTTTGTTACTAGGCATTGAGAGCGTTAAGTGTGTCTTCAACACTCAACGCTTTTTACCTTAGCCAAACTTTTTATTAGTAGGCGTTGAGAGCGTTGAGTGTGTGTTCATCACTCAACATTTTTTTCCTTAGACAAACTTTCTGTTATTAGGCGTTGAGAGCGTTGAGTGTGTCTTCAACACTCAATGCTTTTTTCCTTAACCACTTTCTGCTACTAGGAGTTGAGTGAGCTTTCATCACTCAACACCATATTACTTAGGCATATTTTGTCACTTGGTGTTGAATGAGCAAGCTTCACTCAACGCATTTGGACTTATCCAAATTTCTGTGAAATCACAGACTCTACTAACTAAGGTTCAGTCAACGCATTTTATCACATGGCGTTGAGTGAGTGAGCTTCACTCAACGCCTGTGGACTTAGTCAACTATCTACATAGATTTTCTATAACATTTACTATCTGAGCTATACTCAATGATTTATGTTGTATGGTGTTGAGTGAGTAGACTACCCTCAACGTCTGTGGCCTTAGCCACATTTTCAGCTTGCCAATTATTAGTCTTAGACTAACCTAGCTATACTCAATGATTTTACTTACCTAGTGTTGAGTGAATAGACTTCACTCAGTGCCGGTGGACTTAGGCGATTTCCAGCCTATCTGGCATCTTCACTTACATCTGACGTTGAGTGAGCTTGTTTCACTCAACGCCTGTGGACTTAAGGCAAATTCCTGCTTGTCCACCAGCTTGCTTGGTGCCCACCTATCCAATCAGTGTAATAGGGACTGACCTACATGCATAAACTCAAACACACATTAAATACAACTAGTGTGTGTCATTAACGTATTTGACTTCTTACAAATCTAGGTCATGTGGATCAATGGACCCAACAATCTCCCCCTATTTGAAGAAGTCCAAACCCTTATTCAAATTATTCACATTTCTTAGTAAATGACACACACAACAAATGCAGCAATAAAATATATTATTATAACAGAGCAGATCTTGGAAGGTTACCACATTTCTTGCCAGTTTGGTGAGCATCACCTGCTCCCAATGTTTTACTACAAGTTGTGTGATACCACTTGAATGTTGCATTGGAGCATTTCTTTGTCCCCCTAAATCTGATACTACTTGATCTGAGCGGCATTTCTTTCTCCCCCTGAATTTGATACCACTTGATCAAGCTCTGACGCTACATTTGATGATGATACACTTGATCAAACTTTGAAGCTATTTGATTTTTTCTTTCTCTCCCCCTTTTTAACTTCTAAAGAATAGTTAGGGAAGAGCTGGCTTGTTTTGATGTGCTTCTCCCCCTATCTGATTGTAGTTGATACCCTTGGTACAACTGATAGCTACCTCTTTATATGAGGTTGATTCTGCTCCTGCAGCTGTTGGACTTGCTCCCCCTCAATAGGAGCCACTTTTGTCATTGTGCGAACAGAAAAAAGAGAGTCCGGAAATTGGATAAACTAAAATTTTTATATTCCAAAAAAGGTGTGTATTATATGGTATAGCCTCCCTTTTATAGAATGAAGGAGATGAGAGAGATTACAAATAAGCAATATGGGACTAAAAAAATAACATGTACAAGCAGTTTAACAAAAATACAAGCCGACCAAGCCGCTCGGTTTGACGAATGAGAAAACCGCCTGGCAACCACCAGAGGGAGACAACAAGCCACCACTATAGCCCGTCAGGTCGCCCGGTCTCCAAGTCTCCAGGGACAGATTGACAGACCGCCAGAGTACTAAAGCAACAGATCTGCAACCAAACTGCTGGAGAGAAACCAACAGACCGCCCAGACTGCAATCTGCCAGAGTCAGACTGCCAGACCGCCCGGTCTCTATGCTGCAACACTCCCCCTCAAGCTGGAGCATATATATCGATCATGCCTAGCTTGTCGCAAATGTGATGAAATGAGGCAGATACCGGCTTGGTGAAAATATCAGCCAACTATTTATCGGAGGTGACGAATGGAGTGCAAATTTGTTCCTTCATAATCTCTTCCCGAATAAAATGGCAGTCAATTTCAATGTGCTTGGTTCTATCATGGATGGCCGGATATTTAGAGATGTATATGACGGCCTTGTTGTCACAAAATATAGGTAGAGGATGGTTGTAGATCTCTTCTAAGTCAAGCATGAGAGCTCGTAACCACTTCAAATCACACGTGGTTGATGACATACTTCGATATTCTGCTTCTACACTGGACCTGGAGACGACTGACTGTTTCTTACTTTTCCAGCTCACAAGGTCCCCCCCCCCCACAAAGGTGCAAAAACCTGATGTTGACTTGCGGTCTCCTTTGTCATCGGCATAGCTTGAATCAGAGTACGCTTCAACCCTCAAATATTCATTCTTCTGAAAGAGAAGTCCTTTCCCAAGAGCTGATTTAATATACTTCAATATCCTCAGGGCAGACTGTAGATGACACTTCCTAGGAGCTTGCATGAATTAGCTAACCTTACCTACAACATAGGCAATGTCGGGTCTGGTCACTCTGAGATATATGAGTTTACCAACAAGACGTATGTACCTCGTAACATCAAAAAGAAGAGGAGAGTCATCCGTCCATGTTTTATTTTCTCCAGTTGTCATGGGACATCGGGAAGGTTTAGCCCCAGTCAATCCTGCCTCTTTTAACAAGTCAAGAGCATACTTCCGTTGGGAGATGACAAGAGAATCGCGCTTTCGAGAAATTTCTATCCCCATAAAGTATTTTGGAGAGCCCATATCCTTTGTAACTAGGTGTTGCCGAAGTTGCTTCTTTGTCAAGATTATCCCAGCTTGGTCATCTCCAGTAAGAATAATATCATCCACATATACTGCAAGCACCACTAGACCCAGAGAAGTTTTACGCGTAAATAAAGAGTGATCAGCAGAACTTCTCGTAAAACCTACGGCCGCCACAATCTCGCTAAACTTGTCAAACCAAGCACGCGGACTTTATTTTAGGCCATAAATAGTCTTCTTGAGCCGGCAAACCTGTGTCTCCCCTTGAGCAACATACCCTAGAGGTTGCTCCATGTAGACATTTTCCTGAAGATCCACATAAAGAAAGGCATTCTTGACATCCAGCTGTGAAATGGGTTAATCCATGTTGACAGCCACAAAAAGAAGGATCCTAATAGTGCTGAGACGAGCAACTGAAGAGAAAATGTCAAAGTAATCAACGTCATAAGTCTGGGTAAAGCCCTTGGAAACTAACCGAGCCTTGTAACGATCCACACTGCCATTGGGGAGGAACTTCACCACAAAGACCCAGCGATAGACAACAACATTTGTGCCGAAAGGAGGAGGAACCAGGGTACAGGTACCCCGTTCAGTGAGAGTAGCAATCTCTTCATCCATGGCTGCCTTCCAATGTGGAATGGTAAGGGCCTCCTGATAGGAACGGGGGAGGGGGGGGGGGTGGAAGTGGAAGAGATAGCCAGCGCAAACTTCCTGCGAGCAGGTGTTATACGATCATAGGAAACAACGGCAGCAAGCGTATGCTTGATACATGCACGAACCCCTTTGCGAAGAGCAATGGGGAGGTCCAGGTCATCAAGTTCCTTAGAATCCGGAGCATCCGTGGTGGAGAGAGCTTACCCGAGAGGAGAGAGCGACGACGGTGAATAGGAGGGAGATTGTAGAGGTGAAGAGGGAGGAGAAGATGATGGAGACGGTGGAGGAGGAAATACCTCAGTAGGAGAGGATGGGCTAGAGGGAAGAGGAAGAGGAAGACTTGATGCCACAGGGAGAGGAGAGGAGTCGTTAGAGAAATATGGAGCATTCTCGAAGAAGGTAACGTCCACGAAGACGAACTTCTTGTGAAGAATGGGGTCAAAACAACAGTAGCATTTCTAAGTGATAGAGGAGCCCAGAAAGACACATTTGGTGGAGCGAGGGGAGAGTTTGTAGCGGGTGGCGGAGGGAGCATGCACAATGGCTATGCACCCAAAGATACGTAGAGGGAGAGGAGAGGGATCCTTGCCTGGATAGAGAATGGAGAAAGGGGTTTGACCGCGGAGAACAGTGGAGGGAATGCGGTTGATGAGATAGCAAGAGATGAGAACAACATAGCCCCAGTAGGATCGAGGGACATGCATTTGCGTTAGTAGGGTGCGAGCGACATCAAGGAGGTGACGGTTTTTGCGTTGTGAGTGAAGGAGGAGGGTGAAGGAGACGCTCCAATCCAGGTAGTTGGAACCAACAAGCTTGGAGACGGTACCAAGATTCCCGGAAGCAATGGGAGGAGGAGGCGGAGTTGCCACAGGATTAGCGGTGGTGGTAGAAGAGCAGGAAAGAGCCATGGAAGAAGCCACATGGGTAGAGAGAAGAGAGAAAGGTCACGCAGAAAGAAAGAGGTCGAGGCGGATAAAAGCTCGCACGGGTAGAGAGAAAACCGCAACGGACTCGAGGAAAGGTCCTGCAGCGGATAAAATAAGAAACCGCAGCGGATAAGAGAGGAAACTGTGGCAGACACAAGGAAAGAAGTCACGCGGGAAGAGAGAAGGCCCCGCGAACAGGAGACCGAGAAGCCGCGAAAGCAGGCCGCAGAGAAAGAGCGAGAAGAAGGTTGCGCAAACAAAGAGCAACGACAAAGGAGGAGAGACCGCATGAACAAGTGGCAAGAAGGAGATCAAGTCGCGCGGACAGAGGAAGGCACTGAATCAGGCGGACAAGATCGCGTGCTCTGATACTATGTGTGGACAGAAAAAAGAGAGTCCAGAAATTGGACAAACTGAAATTTTTATATTCCAAAAAAGGTGTGCATTACATGGTAAAACCTCCCTTTTATAGAATGTAGGAGATGAGAGATATTACAAATAAATAATGTGGGACTAAAAAATAACATGTACAAACGGTTTAACAAAAATACAAGCTGACCAAGCCGCGCGGTTTGATGAATGGGCAAACCGCCCGGCAACCACCAGAGGGAGACACCAAGCCGCCACTATAGCCCGCCAGGTCGCCCGATCTCCAAGTCGCCAGGGACAGATTGACAGATCGCCAGAGCACCAACAACAAAAAATCTGCAACCAAACTGCTGGAGAGAAACTGACAGACCGTCTGGACTGCAATCCACCAGAGTCAGACCGCCAGACCGCCCGGTCTCTATTCTGCAACAACCATCATTTTACTGATGGTCACTTTGGTATTCTTATCACTTATGATCTTCATCTCCTACAATAAGAACACATCCTGCACCAAAACTAAATCTATATGGAGTGAATGAAACTAGACTAGGTTCAACATACCCAACTCAAACTTGAAGGTGTTGAACTTTACTTCATCTAGTGGCTTAGTAAAGATGACAATCACTTGCTTGTCTGTGGGGACAAACTCGAGACTGATATCTTCCTTTTCCATATGCTCCCTAATAAAATGATATCTAATTTCTATATGCTTAGTCCTGCTGTGTGAGATTGGATTCCTAGCAATAGAAATAACACTAGTAGAATCATAATAAAGAGGGGTTCTACTTACCTTGAGTTCATAATCCTAGAGCTGATGTTGAATCCATAACAAATGAGTACAACACCTACCTGCTGAAATATACTCTGACTTTACAGTTGATATAACAACACTTGTTTGCTTCTTACTGCTCCAAGACACAAGTCTTCCTCCTAAGAATTGATAGGTGCCTGTAGTGCTTTTCCTGTCCTCTTTGAATCCTGTAAAATCTGCATCTGAATACCCTATTAGTTCAAAATCCATATTTCTAGGGTACCATAGGTCAAGATCTGGTGTGACCTTAAGATATCTCAAGATCCTCTTTACAACAGAGTAGTGAGATTCTTTAGGGCATGTCTGATACCTAGCACAGACACATGTAGAATACATGATGTCAGGGCTACTAGCAGTAAGGTATATAAAGGATCCAATTATCCCTCTATACAAAGTTTCATCAACAGGTTTCCCTGCTTCATCTTTGTTTAAAGGCATACTTGATCCCATGAGAGTTTTCATGGTGGAGGCATTCTCCATTCCATATTTCTAAATCAACTCCCTGGTGAACTTGGACTGGGATATGGATAAGTCATCATCAGTCTGTCTAACTTGGAGACCCAAGAAGAACTTGAGCTCACCCATACTACTCATCTCAAACTTCCCATGCATAAGTTTAACAAACTTCCCGCAAAGGTTGTCATCATCAGATCCAAAGATAATATCATAAACATATATCTGGAATAGGATGATCTTGCCCATAGATTCCCTTAGGAATAGGGACTTGTCTATTTTCCCCCTTGAGAATTCATTCTCAATGAGGAAACTAGACAAGGTCTCATGTCATGCTCTAGGTGCTTGCTTTAACCCATATATAGCTTTCTTAAGCCTATAAACAAAATTAGGAGAGTTAGAATCAACAAAACCTGATTGTTGTTCTATATATACTTTCTCTTTTAACTCCTCATTCAGGAAGGCTGACTTCACATCCATCTAGTATACTTTGAATCCTTGATAGACATCAAATGCAAGGAATAGTCTTATTGCTTCCAATCTATCTAATGGGGCAACTGTCTAGTCAAAATCTCTCCCTTCTTCTTGACTACATACTTTAGCCACCAGTCTAGTCTTGTTCTTGACAATAATGCCATTCTCATTTAACTTGTTCCAGTAGATCCACTTAGTTCTTATGACATTATGTCCCTTAGGTTTACGAACCAGCTTCCAGACTTTACATCTCTTGAACTGGTTTAGTTCCTCCTGCATTTCTCCTATCTAGAATTGGTCTTTGATTGCCTCTTCAAACTTCTTGGGCTTTACTTGTGACAGGAAACTTGAGTAAAGTGTTGTGTTGATACACTTACTTCTGATCAGTACTCCTTGACTTGCCTCACCAATGATTTGGTGTGCTGGATGATCCCTTAGATGCCTTACAGTTGGAGGCAATCTAACTTCAGCTAGTTGCTCTTCATTATCTTCAGCTGGCTGTTCTTCATCCTCAACTTATGAGTCTTGATCTCCCTCTGGACAACACACATCTTTTCTCGTATCTTAGACTGCTGGAGCATCTTCCTTGATGGTGAGCTTGTCCATCACCTTCTCTATGCTTGCAGACCTAGAAGAGGAGCTAGACAACTCACATTTAATAATGTTTGATTCATCAAAGACAACATGAACTAACTCTTCTACAACTTGACTTGTCAAGTTGTAGATCCTATATGCCTACTATTGTTGCTGTACCCAACAAAGATCCCTTCATGGGACTTAATTGACAGCAAACTTAGTCACATAGGACTTTCCATTGTTCAGTACATATCACTTGCTACCAAAAATCCTAAAGTAGGATAAGTTTGGTTTTCTGCCTTTCAAGATCTCATATGGAGTTTTCTTATGACTTTTGGTGATAGAGGCCCTATTAAGTATATAACATGCAATGTTTATTGCATCAGCCCAAAAATATTCTAGGAGAGATGTGTCACTTAACAAGGTCCTACCAGCCTCTATAAGGGTTCTGTTTTTCCTCTCAACAATTCCATTTTGTTGGAGTGTTCTAGGAGAGGAGAATTCCTTGCGAATCTCTTGCTCGTCACAGAACCTTGTCATGCTTGCAGACTGAAATTAGTCTCATGGTCACTTCTGATTTTGACCACAGTACTGTCTAGCTTCTGTATCTGCTTGACAAAAGTCTGAAAGACTTCAAGGGTTTCATCCTTTCTCTTAAGGAAGAACACCCAAGCAAACATAGAAAAGTCATCAATAACCATAAGGGTGTAGACTTTCCTACCTAAACTTTGAACAAGCATAGGACCAAACAAGTCCATATATAGGAGGTATAGGCATCCCATTGAGTCCTTCACCCCAATGCTCTTGAAGGAGGTCTTGGTCTGTGTTGAAGTATTAGACCAGGCGGCTTAGCGGTCTGTTCCAGCGGTTTGGTGACCGGGCGGTCTGGCGGTCTATCTGGTGCCTGGAGACCGGGCGGTCTATCGGTCTACCTCTGCGGCCTGTTCTATCCTGCTGGAGTTGCCGAGCGGTTAGCCCATCTGTCTAACCGCGCGGCCTATGCAGTCTCCATTAGTCTAGCCGCCCAGTACTGTAAATGTTTAGTCCCACATTGTTTGTATACTCTCTTTCTTATCTCCTCCATTCTATATAAGGGAGGCCATACCTTTGTAAATGATATCTTTTTTGGATAATAAAATTTCAATTATTCAAAAGTTTATTCGCTTGTCTTCTACTTTTCGCTTCTTTTCTCTACTTTCTTACATGGTATCAGAGCACACGGTCATTTCCCTCTGATTCTGTGCGCTCTCTGTTGTTCGCGGCTTGTTTTCCGCCTTCTGCGACTTGCTTCGCGACTTGGCTTCTCTCTGTCCGCGCGACTTGTTTCTATCCGCACGGCTTGTTTCTGTCCGCTGCCCTGTTCGCGCGGCTTGCTTCTTCTTCTCCTCTCCCTCTGCTCTTTGTCGCAGCGACCTGTTTCCTTGTCGCCGCGCTCCTTGTTCTTTCCTCCCGCTCCGACTTCCTAGTCGTTGCGGTCTGTCCCTATCCGCGTGTGTTGTCTATCTCTCGCGGCTTGCTGCTGTGATCTGCCTGACCGTGCGGGCTGTTCCTTTCTCACCCGCATCTTGGTCGCGGTCATCAGCTCTTCTCCTCTCTTTTGTTCGCTCGGCCTTTTTAGTCCGCGCGACCTCTTCCCCGCTGTGCCTTTGACCGCCTTCTCGCCGCTGCTGTGATCTGCCTGACCGTGCGGGTTATTCCTTGCTTACCCGCATCTTGGTCGCGATCACCTCCTCTTCTCCTCTCTGCTGTTCGCCCGGCCTTTTCAGTCCGCGCGACCTCTTCCCCCTGTGCCTTTGCCTGTTTCAAACCGCTACTATTCGCGCGGCTTCGTCTATTTTTCTAACCGCTTCAGTTCGCGCGGCTTCTTCTGCTTGCCGGGTTCTATGACTACCTTCGGTCTCACCACTACTCCTGCAGCTCCTTCTCCTCCTCCTCCTTCGGGCAACCTTGGCACTCTGTCCAAGCTTGTTGGCTCCAACTATCCCGATTGGAGTGTTTCTTTCACCTTTCTCCTTCGTTCTCAACGCAAGCGTCATCACCTCACCGATGACCCTCCTCCTCGCACCTCTCCTGAGTTTGATGACTGGGATGCGAGTGATGCTCTTGTTCGCACCTGGCTGGCCAACAGCCTTTCTGATGAGTGCCTTCCCGTCATTCGCCATGATGAGACGGTCAAGGCTGCCTGGCTTCACCTCGCTGCTCTCTATTCTAAGGGGGGCCAGACGTCCCGCATTTATACTCTCTATGCGGACCTCTTCGCCCGCCCTTCCATGTCCCCCGCTGCGGCTTACCAGCAGGTTCAGGCTCTTGGGGCTGAAATCCTCCAGAATCGCCCCTTCTCCGCGGACTTGGCCGACCAGCACAAACACTTCCAGGAACTCCTGGTTGTTTGTTATCTTCTTCGTCTTCCCGACTCTTATGATATGATCCGCCAGCAGATCTTGGGTGAGGCGGAATCTCCTACTTTGGATGCCACTGCGGCTCGCATTGCCGCCGTTACTTCGCTCCTCCAACGGCCTCTGTTGGCCTCCCCCCTTCCCAGGACTCCTTTGCTCACCAAGCTCAGCGGGGGGGCCCTAGTGGCCGTGGCTCCTCTGGCGGACGGGGTTCCTCCCGGTTCTTCTGCTCTCACTGTGGTCGTACTGGCCATTCTATTGACCGCTGCTGGCAGAAACATCCTCATCTTCGCCCTTCCGGTGATGCTCCTTCTTCGGCCTCCGCCTCTTCTAGGCCGTCTGCCTCTGTGGCCACGACGTCAGGTAGTGCCCACGTCGTTACCCAAGGTAAATGGCTGATTGACTCCGGTGCCACCAATCATATGACGGGCAACCCTCATTGCTTCTCCCGTCTTGAGACCCATGACCGCTTACCCCCAGTTCGTGTGGCGGATGGTTCCCCGTCTCCGGTTCATGGAACGGGCATGGTTCAACTCACTCCTTCGCTTTGCTTGGAGGATACCCTCTATGTCCCGAAGTTCCCGTGCAATTTGTTATCAGTTACTACTTTATGCCGGCAACTTCAGTGCTCCGTTTTATTCACTCCCACTACTTGTTCTTTTCAGGACCCGAGAACCCAGCGGACGATTGCTACTGGGACTGAGAGCGGCGGCCTCTACTTCCTCGACGATGTTTCAGCTCTTTCTGCCTACTCCTCCTCCACCGATCTCCTTCAGTGGCATCTTCGTCTTGGACATCCTCCTCCTCGGCTCATTCGTCAGCTTCTGCCCCACTTACCTCCCACCAGTTCTCCGCTTAACTGTGATGCGTGTCAGCTTGGCAAACATCATCGCTCCTCCTTCCCACCGAAGCAAGGCCGTGGCTCCTCTCGCATTTTTGATCTTGTTCATTCTGATGTATGGGGTCCTGCTCCTACCCTCACTGTTGGCAGGGGCAGTTCCTATTTTGTCACTTTTATCGATGATTTTACTCGATGTACCTGGGTGTATCTATTAAAGGATCGCTCTGAGCTATTTTCTGTTTGGCAATCTTTTTTACTTTATGATTAAGAATCAATTTGCTATTTCTATTAAGGTCTTACGTTCTGATAATGCCAAGGAATATCTGTCTCATGAGTTCTCCGCTTTCTTTCACCAACACGGCCTCATTCATCAAACGACTTGTGTTTACACCTCCCAACAGAATGGGGTGGCGGAGCGTAAAAACCGTCACCTGCTTGATGTTGCGCGTACTCTCATGACGCAGATGCACGTCCCTCGCTCCTACTGGGGCTACGCTGTGCTTCTCGCTTGCTATCTCATCAATCGCATTCCCTCCACGGTCCTCCACGGCCGGACTCCCTTCTCCCTTCTCTACCCCCACCAGGAACCCTTTCCTCTTCCTCTCCGTGTCTTTGGCTGTACGGCCTTTGTTCACGCTCCCTCCGCTACCCGCGACAAGCTTTCCCCCCGTTCCACCAAGTGTGTCTTTTTGGGGTACTCTACCACTCAAAAGGCTATTGCTGCTTTGACCCCCTTCTCCGCAAGCAGTTTGTCTCCGCAGATGTGACTTTTTTCGAAAATGCTTCCTATTTCTCTCCTTCCTCTTCTCTTCCTTCTGATATCTCCGTTTCTTCCACACCTCTTCACGTTTTCCCACCTTCGTCTACTCCTCCACCCACTCCTTCCCAGTCCGTCTCACCACCCACCCCTCCACCCTCCTCTCCGATGCCGTCTCTCTCTAGTCCCGGGCCAGCCTTCTCCGCCACGGACGCTCCGGTCGCTGACGCTCCTGTCGCCGACGCTCCCGATGATCTGGATGTTCCCATTGCCCTTCGCAAAGGGGTGCGGGCGTGTACTCAACACCCGCTCACGGCTGTTGTTTCTTATGATCAGCTTTCTCCTTCTCGCAGGTCGTTTGCCTTGGCTATCTCTGCTACTTCTACTCCCCGTACCTACCAGGAGGCTCTCGCTCTCCCTCATTGGAAGTCTGCCATGGATGAGGAGATGGCTACTCTTACTGAACGGGGTACCTGGACTCTGGTTCCTCCTCCCATGGGCACTGATGTGGTTGGCTGTCGCTGGGTCTTTGTTGTGAAGTTTCGCCCCGATGGCACTGTGGATCGCTACAAAGCCCGGCTGGTGGCCAAGGGCTTTACTCAGACTTATGGCGTTGATTACTTTGATACCTTCTCTCCGGTTGCTCGCCTCAGCACCATCCGGGTTCTCTTTTCTGTGGCCGTTAACCGGGCTTGGGCTATTTCCCAGCTTGATGTGAAGAATGCCTTTCTCTATGGCGATCTTCAGGAGGACGTCTATATGGAGCAACCTCCTGGGTATGTTGCTCAGGGGGAGACACGTGTCTGTCATTTGAAGAAGGCCATTTACGGCCTAAAGCAGAGCCCTCGAGCATGGTTTTAAAAATTCAGTGGTATTGTGGCAACCATCGGCTTTCAAAGGAGTTCGGCCGATCACTCCTTGTTCATTCGCAAAACGGCCTCGGGGCTGGTAGTTTTAGCCGTATATGTGGATGATATTCTCCTTACTGGTGATGACCAAGATGGGGTGGACTTGACGAAGAAGCACCTCCGTCAGCACTTGGTCACGAAGGATATGGGCTCTCCAAAATACTTTTTGGGGATAGAAATCTCTCGGAAGCCTGACTCCTTGGTTCTCTCTCAACGGAAGTATGCCCTTGATCTTCTTCAAGAAGCAGGCTTGACAGGTGCCAAACCAGCTCATCTTCCCATGGCTGTTGGAGAGGACAAAACGTGGACGGATGACTCGCCTCCTCTATCTGATGTCACACGGTACAGACGTTTGGTAGGCAAACTCATCTATCTCACGGTGACTAGACCCGACATCGCCTACACTGTAGGAAAGGTCAGTCAGTTTATGCAAGCTCCCAGGGAATGTCATCTTCAGTCCGCCCTGAAGATTTTAGAGTATATCAAAGCAGCACCGGGCAGGGGGTTACTCTTTCAGAAGAATGGCCATCTGAGGATTGAGGCCTACTCAGATTCCAGTTACGCAGATGACAAAGGCGACCGTAAATCCACGTCAGGTTTTTGTACCTTTGTTGGAGGAAATCTCGTAAGTTGGAAGAGCAAGAAACAGTCTGTTGTTTCCAGATCCAGTGCCGAAGCAGAATACCGGAGTATGGCGTCAACTACATGTGAGTTAAAGTGGTTGCGGGCTCTCATGCTTGACCTGGGCGAGGTATATGATTGTCCTCTCCCTATGTTCTGTGACAATAAGGCCGCTATACACATATCCAGGAATCCGGTCTTTCATGAGAGAACGAAGCATATAGAGGTTGACTGTCACTTCATTCGGGAGGAGATCTTGAAGAAACAGATTTGTACTCCTTTTGTCACCTCTGACAAGGAGTTGGCAGATATCTTCACCAAGCCGGTTTCTACTTCCTTCTTCCGCATTTGTGACAAGCTGGACATGATTGATATCTATGCTCCAGCTTGAGGGGGAGTGTTGAAGTATTAGACCGGGCGGCTTAGCGGTCTATTCCAGCGGTTTGGTGACCGGGCGGTCTGGCGGTCTATCTGGTGCCTGGAGACCGGACGGTCTATCGGTCTACCTCTGCGGCCTGTTCTATCCTGCTGGAGTTGCCGAGCGGTTAGCCCATCTGTCTAACCGCGCGGCCTATGCGGTCTCCATTAGTCTAGCCGCCCAGTACTGTAAATGTTTAGTCCCACATTGTTTGTATACTCTCTTTCTTATCTCCTCCATTCTATATAAGGGAGGCCATACCTTTGTAAATGATATCTTTTTTGGATAATAAAATTTCAATTATTCAAAAGTTTATTCGCTTGTCTTCTACTTTTCGCTTCTTTTCTCTACTTTCTTACAGTCTGTTTGCCCTTTTGGCATGCAGAGCAGATACCCTCCTTAGT